>CM018050.1:29519719-30719719 GCA_008638375.1 Nyssa sinensis
GTCAATAGTTAGATATTAATAATTTCCTAACTATAATCAAATAATAAAGACTAATGCAAGATAGTAAAGTCCAAATTTGTATTAATTAGTAAGCTAAAGTAAGAGGTAAAAATAGTGGTGGAAAGACGCCCTAGAATCTAAAATCTAAGAGTAAAGATGTCTGTCAACGCTCAAGATCAAGGCATCACAAATCTCTTATGTTGTAGCATTTGTCACGCCCCGAATTTCAGCAAACCCGAAGCGCGACTGAACGAACGGAAAGTAAATAAAATATAACGACAATCTAAATGAATCTAACTAAACATGTTTCCATTCCCATCAATACATAGAAAATAACTTAAAGTCTATCCACCATTACAGTGTTCACAGGTTATTCGGGCTTAAGCCCTACATCACAAAATATGCCCTCATGGGCTAAATATCCTCCTAAGCTCATATCTCCTCCACTCTGTAAGACTTCCTCAAGTCTCAAGTGCCAAGAGCGTCATCTGAAATGTTTGTCCCACGAATGGGTCAGCTCAACTGTTGGTACAATATAATGCTAATGCAAGAAACAAAATTAAGGGCGTAGCATGTGCAAGTGTACAGTTATATCTACATGGCATTCAACATCATGCATACAATGTACTAGCAATAATCTACATGTTATCCAACTCATGAACATAATCTAGGGCGTGGCATGTGCAAGTGTACAGTTATATCCCCATGCACAATTATAACTTACATGCCATCCTATTTGTCCATACAATGCATTAACAAGATTCAAAAACAATTATAACTTACATGCCATCGAATTCATCCATACAATGCATTAACATGATTCATCACACATTCCGGAATTCATTAATACAATGCAATAAAAATATGCGTGACACACCCATGCAACTCTATGCCATGTCAACTCTATGTCACACCCATGTCAACTCATGTAATGTAATGTAATGTCCCTTCACGGATCGCTCCCGTTGGTTCGGGTACCAAATGCAATATCATGTCCCTTCGCGGATCGCTCCCGCTGGTTCGGGTACCAAATGCAATATCATGTCCCTTCGCGAATCGCTCCCGCTGGTTCGGGTACCAAATGCAATATCATGTCCCTTCGCAGATCGCTCCCGCTGGTTCGGGTACCAAATACAATATCATGTCCCTTCGTGGATCGCTCCTGCTGGTTCGGGTACCAAATACAATATCATGTCCCTTCGCGGATCGCTCCCGCTGGTTCGGGTACCAAATGCAATATCATGTCATGTCATGTCCAAGAAATCATACTATGCCAATATGTTTTGATTCCACTATACCATAATGTAATCTCACTAAAGCATCATATCCACACATGAAGTATGCTTTAAATGATATATTACATAATAACATTCAAATCAAAAGATCCTTTCATCAAGGTCACATGTCATGCACAGTCCATTTAACACATGCTTTAAGTCACATATTTCATAATCCCAACAATTCTCAAAAAAAACATAATCCACACTCTATGCTAACACATGCGATATACACATAGTCATGATTCACATTCATCACCAACTTTCAAAAAGGTAACAGGGAACACATAAGCATATAAGTAATAAAACAAACATGTGAATCATCAAGTCAACATGGCAGTTCACAATTTTAACGACTCCCCAAAAATATAGATCACGTGCAACCCAACACATAGAACAAATCATATCCCCTTAAAGCAGCAAGAAACACATAAGTAATGTAAACAATCAACTCAAGATTTCATGATTTCAAAGTAACATTCCTTATGTGATTTTCTGACATTAAACAATTAAACATATGATCCATTCAATCAACATGAAAATTATTCCTAAACTTAATTCTATTTCTTACTTAGCACAATATATCGTACCTGATGGGTCAGTTTCAACTCAAGGAGACGTACTCGTAGTGTAGCGGAACTACAGTGAAAATACAAAAGGTCAGATCACCTTCTCATTGCCTTTCCGTGTTCCTAAAATCATGAAACACAACTTAGTTCAATTGCTACTTGAATTATGCTATTCAACAAATTTTATGTCTTTATTTTATAAGTTTCTATTTTACCAAATTAAACTCTACTGTTGAGTCCGGAACGTCGAAGAAAATAGGTTTAGGCTTTCGTGGAATTCAATTTGGACATCCGAGCTTAAAAGGGCAAAATGATCATTTTACACTTTTACGGGTTCTTATATCCCAAGACCTCTCCTCGTAAATTGGACTCCACCGTTGAGTTCAGAACATTCGAAATAATAAAAATCCACTATTCTTTTATTTTAATCGGGGTTCGTTTGACTGTGTTTTGACTTAGGGGCATTTTGGTAATTTTTAAGGGTTCCACAAGTCTTTTATTTTTTGGGACCTCGTCTCGCATTACGGACCTCACCGTTGACCCTAGGAGGTCCAAGATAGTTAGAAAACATGTATGACTTGTCTTATTTGGGTTTCGGGCCATTCCGGGGTATTTAATTTAATTAAATCAATTTAATTTGTAAAACAGAATAAAGTATAATATATATATATATATATTAATTACATATATGGACACAGGAGTGTGCTGTCCGAACGGTTCCAAGCGCTTCACCCCCACGCGCCCCACGAGGGTTCGAGTCTCAGCAGCCCCCAACCCTTTTTTTTCATTTTTCATTTCTTTCCTTTTGGTTTCCTTTACTGTTGGCCCAAAACCCCTTTTTAATTAAACCAGTTGGGCCCAAACTAACACAAGCCCAATCTTTTTTTTTTTTTAACCCAGCAACCCAACCTCCTCTTAAAACCAACCCAAGCCCAAATTATTTAAAAATAATACAGGCCCAAACTGCTGGCCATCAGTCCGATGCCCCACGACCTCCAGGTCGTCTTTCTTGGTTTTCCGGTGAGGAAACCCTAGGTTTTCGTCGCCATCTCCGGCGACGGCAAGAAAATTTCGGTCACCATTTTCCACACTTTTGACATGCTTCGAATCTCCAAACCATGGGGGTTCCATATCTATCCTCCAAAATGGAATTTGGGTGGTTCTCGGCCGTCGAACAAGCCATGACAGTGGCTGTTCTGGCGAGAACCCGTATCTCCAGCGAGCACTATTTTTCACATTTCTTGCTCTTTGTCTCCACCGTTCCTCCTAAGATCAACATTCTTCATTTTCATCCATTTAGGCCCCCCTCAAAATGGCCGAAACCGTAGCTCCGGCCAAGAAGCCCAGATTCCGGCGATCTGGTTTTCTCCATTTTTCTTGATTGTTCATCTACTGTTTTGATCCATTTTTTTCTTAAAATTTTTTTGCACTCGAGGGGATTAAATCCCCATAGCTTGCTTCGATTTTAAGACATAAAATCGTGGGGCTCCGATTCTCTCTCCCCAACCTGCAACTCCACTTTACTCACCCAGTTTTTCATCATTTTTAATTATTCTTTTTGCATTAGATTTCTGGTTTCATTCTTTACAAAACCCTATAAATCAAACCAAGCTATCATGCTTTTAAAGATTAAAACAAAAACTAGGTAAAGCTTACCTTTTTCTCTGATTTTCTCCCTCTCCTCTTGGCTTCTCACCTCTGTTCTTCACTCTTAGGTCTTCTAAACTCCTCACGGCTTCCTCGTACTGTCTACAACCTCACCACTACTTCTCCTTTTCTAAATTTCTCTCTAACCGACACACACGTTCATATACACATGGGTATGTACATGCCCTCACGCAACCCCCCTTGCAGCTGCCCCACTGTCCCTGACTTTTCCCTCTTTTCCTTCCCATCAGAATGCAGCTTTGCATTTAATGCAATGCTTGCATTCTGATTTCTTCAAAATATATATATATATATATATATATATATACACATTTATATTATATCATACACACAACACCCACACACACTACAGCCTACACACTGCCGCGGCAGCACACACACATTCTCCTGTACACACACAGTTGGCATGCACTCATTTAAAATAAATATATATATATATACATGTATATTTACATATACCCATACACATCACACATCACACATGCATATAATATATATATATATAGATATAATATATATATATATCTATACAACACACCTTTCACACACATCTCATAATTAAATAAACAAATAAATAATTAAGAAAAAATAATAATAATAATAAAAATAATAATAAAAATTTCTTCCCAAAAATTTGAATCTTTACAACATTCACAAACTTCTGATTCTTATCACTTTGTTTCTTCTTTGGTGTCGAACAATCTGCCTATAAGTGCCCTTTCTGCCCACAGTTCCAACAACTTCGTCCTTCTCATGATCCCTCTCCAAATCCTAACTTGCTTCTATGCTTATTATCTATTACGATTAGAGTTTCTGTTGATTGGTCTTCCTTTGGCTTCTGTATTCAAAGCAGACCCTAACGTTTCTCCTAATTCCCTTATATGAATTTCTTCACCCAAAATTAGGCCACGAACATTATTACTATTCAATTTTGATTTACTTGAAAAGTTACTCACTGCCATTACAATATTATTCCAGCTTTCTTGCAAACTAGATAAAAGAATCAAAACCCCAACCTCATCATCAAACCTAATATCTACAAAACTCAACTGAGTTATGACTGTGTTGAACTCATTCAGATGATCTGCTATAGACCCACCTTCTGCCATCTTAAGATTAAAGAGTCTACGCATAAGATATACCATATTCGAGGCCAAGGGTTTTTCATACATGTTCGCAAGTGCCTTCATCAAACCTGTTGTTGTCATCTCTTTCGTGATGTTGAACAAAACGTTACAAGCCAACATTAAATGAACAACTCCTAATGCTTGTCTGTCAAGGAGTTTTCACTCTGCGTCTTTAATCTCTTCTGATTTCTATTCTGTAAGAGGTTGATACAACTTCTTCTGATACAGATAATCTTTAATCTGCATCTTCCAAAACCTAAAATCTATGCCAATAAATTTATCGATTCTTACTTTTCCTTCATTTGTAGCCATCCCTCCCACTTAAACCTAATGTTCTAATACCATTGTTTAGAAATATAATCACCTAACCAAGATTGGTGAGACATGAAAGTAAACAAGAAAATGAAGTTGTTAATAAGTTATGGTGTATGTTAATTATTATGCAATGTTACCATCACTGTTTAGTATTAATATAACAAATACCACTCGGGGTGTGGCCGAGCGATAAAGGTGTTGAGGATAAAATTCAAGCGTCTTGAGTTTGAGTTTCCTCTGCAATGATCATTGGTAGCTAAAACTTAAAGGGTGGACCTGGCTGTCATGAGAAGGGGGACTTAGTTTGATATGCGAAAGCTGGACCAAAATACCCCTTAACTGATCCATCAAAAAAAATATATTACAAATAACAATTCATTTGGCCTAAATATTCACTCTTCGTGCAATTGAGGTAAATTTGATTCTTTTAAGATTTTAATCAAGTGGTGCAAATAACAACCTATATTGCTTCCTTCCATTTGACCAATCATTTCTACGTCAACATTCTTCGATGCTTTGTGGTTCAGGATCCTCATCACTTTTGGTGATTTCAAGTGATATAGAAAAGACAAATATATAATCAATGATAATATCACTTTGATCCCATAGAACTCCATTAGATACATAATTTATCGAGATCTTTTTATTTTCAGGTACTTCTGCCTCTTCAAGGGCTACTTGTTCCGCTTTAGGGGATATTACTTCTTCAAGAAACATTTCCTCTTATAGAGGTGTTTGTTTACCTTCCTCATGAAATATCATTATAACAATGTTGGTTCACTACAGGAAAAGGCACTATTAGCGACGCACACGTGTGTCACTAATAGTGGCCAAATGCGTCGCTAAAGAGATTTTGCAATGCACTAAGGGGCGTCGCTAAAGACGTCGCAAATAGTGGTGTCGCTAATAGTATTAGTGACGTTCAAATCCCTTTGCATCGCTAAAGGTAACTATTAGCGACGCTCACAGTGCGTCGCTAATAATTGGGCTGGTGCATCACAAATACTATACCCGAATACAATGTGTGTCGCTAAAAGCTACTTTTAGCGACGCTCGGTGTGCGTTGCTAATGGTATCTTTTAGCGATGCACGTTGTGTGCGTCACAAATGGTATATTTATCCGACTTTTAGCGACGCTTGTTGTGCGTCGCTAATAGTTTATAACCAATCTTTGGCGACGAATTTGAAGCGTCGCTATAAATTGATTTCTTAGTTTTTAGCGACGTATTTTGTGCGTCGCTAAAAGTTAAAATTTTTTTTCCTTACATGATTTGTTTTATTTGTTATTTTATTCCGGTTTAAACCTGTATCAATCATCCTGATATACAGTAAAATCAAAACATTCTGATATGAATATTTAATAAAAAGAAAAATACATTCATATATATATATATATATATATATATATATTATACTAATAAATTAGTTACATTTGTAAAAGTACAATTTAAGAATAAATACAAAAATAAAAAAATTTCTCAAAAAATGTAACTACAGATGTCGATGAAAAAAAAAACAAATAAAAATAGTCAGTCCCGATGCAAAACCTAAAAACCCCGACGCAATAATCCCGATCAATCTGAAATAAAGATCAAATGATATATATTAGAACACTTATTAAATATATATATATATATGAAAGTGAATATATTATTTTTTTTCCATGCATAAATAGTAAGCACGGCATAAAGTAACATAAGTTGCAAATCACTAATCCGAACTAATTGTCCTAAGTTTTTGGTAGTCTATTTTGTCATTTGTGAGGTGTGTGATGGGGTATCGAGATAGTTAGGCGGATATCCGATATTTTGGTCCGGGAAAACCCAAAAACCCGCATTTTTAGAGCAAAAACTTGCATAAGTTTCAATACGTTGATCCGGATCGAGTGCTGTAAGTTCGTGCAAGTCTATTTTATCATTTATGAGGTGTGTGATGAGGTTTCGGGGTCGGTAGGCCGATATTCGGCATTTTAGTCTGTCAAAACTTGAAAATGGGCCTTTTTAGAGCAGAAACTTGCATAAGTTTCAAACCGGTGATCCTAACCGAGTGCCATAACTTCGTGCAAGTCTATTTTATCATTTGTGAGGTGTGTGATAGGGTTTCGGGATAGTTAGGCCGATATCCGGTATTTTGTTCCATCAAAACCCAAAAAAATTTTTAATAGCTAGAATATGTGTAATTTAAACTACTTGAGCAGATCATAACTCATTTTGATGCTTGGGATGTCACGCCCCGAATTTCCAACCGAACCCGAGGACCCGACTAAAGAGAAATAAAGGAAGAAAATAAATAGACTAATAAACAAAGAAAAGATAATTCCACTAATTTAGATACAAGCACACATGTATTCCTGTTTTATAAAATTTCGACAGAACCTCCTTTGTTTTCTAAGCCTTTTCTCACCTAATAACATGAATCAATATACATACATAAGTAACTGTACATTCCATCCTCACTCGATGGCCACAATCTCATAGAATTTAAATATACATCACCTAATTATACAATTCATCATGCCTACGCCTACACTTAAACTTAAAAATCACAAATTTTACATTTATTATATATACAACATGTCTTTCGGGCTTAAGCCCTTACATCACAAAATGTTCCCACACGGGCCAAATATCCTTCTAAGCTTACATCCCCTCCACTCTGCAAGACTTCCTCAAGTCTCAGGTGCTGGGAGCGTCATCTGTAATCTGTTATCCCACGAATGGGTCAGCTCAACTGCTGGTATAATATAATGCTAATGCAAGGAACAAAATCAAGGCGTGGCATGTGCAAATGTACATTCATTTCTACATGCCTCCCTAATCATTTATACAACATGATGGCAATATACATGTTGCATCCAAGTAAGGCATGACATGTGCAAGTGCGTATTTATATCTACATGCATCCCAGTCGTCCAAATAATGCAATGGCTATATACAAGATGCATACTAGTAAACTCCATATCACATCCATGATTTCATCAATACAATGTAATAAAAATATCCGTAATACACTCATGTAGCTCTATGCCACACCCATGTCAACTCTATGTCACACCCTGATGTAATGGAAGTACACGTGACTCACCCACGCAACTCAACACCACATCATGTCAACTCTATGCCACACCCTGATGTAATGAAAATACGCGTGACTCACCCACGCAACTCAATGCCATATCATGTCAAATCTATGCCATACCCTGACGTAATGAAAATACGCGTGACTCACCTACACAACTCAATATCATACCCATGTCTCAATCACATAACGCATCCGATGGACACTGGGTAACATCCCCCGTTTACGGAGCACATCCGATGGAAATTGGGTACCAACTCCCGTTTACAGAACACATCCGATGGAAACTGGGTACCAACCCCCGTTTACGGAACACATCCGATGGAAACTGGGTACCAATGCTCATTCACGGAACACATCCGATTAATACATAACACCACGTGCTCAACCCACAACATCTGAATAATGATAGCCACAACATCTGAATAATAAAAGCCACAACGTCTGAATAATAAAATTCACAATATCCGAATAATAAAAGCCACAACATCTGAATAATAAAACCACATCTGAATAAAAGAATTCACAATATCCGAATAATAGAAGTTACCACATCGGAATAATAAAAACACTTTCACATGAACATAATACAGTGCCAAATCAACGTAACTAGGTACTCAAATCACATACCCATATCTAAATAACTCACAGAAAAGATATACTGACCATAAACTGTACTAACATACAGAACAAGTCATATTTCTATGGAATAACAGGAAAGCATACATGTGCCAAATCGATCAACTTTAGGTTCTGTTCTAAAGCAAGTATTCCTTATGTGATTTTCTAATATTAAATAAACACAAGCTTCATTCAGTCAACATGGCAATCATTCCTAACTTAATTCTATTCCTTACTTAGCAAAATATCATACCTGATAGGGTTGGTCATAACCCTACTAAGCTGTGTCCACTACGCAGTCTAATCAACTAGTAAGTGACTCAGTCCTCCTACTGTGTCAGTCTAAGAAGTCAAGTCGCCTTTCCTTCCCCTTCAGAGTTCCTGAATATATGCTTATCTCTATTCACAGATATCCTCCACATCTGTCGTTAGTCATGTCTATGCATATCCTGGCATTATCCTTCTGATGGCCATCATAATTGATTCAGCATTCAATTGATCATGTTCCTCAGCTGTGAACATATCCGATCTTTTGAAAATTTGTAGTTAAACGTGAACCAAATTGTTGTGCATCGAGAGTTTGAGGTTAATCTTTAGTCTACGGTTCAGAAGTTGAAGAAAACACACCGGCAGGTTGATCAAGTCGGCCAACCATTTTAAATCTAGTTTCATCAACTTCTTCAATCTTTTTTTCCCAAGCAAATAATGATCCTGACAGATTCTATCCCCTTATCATTCCATCCATCAGATATTGAAGAACTTTCCTTTCCTCTCGTCAGATTACTGTGCAAAGTCTTCTAAATCAGTAGCTCCAATTTCTACAAGCAAGGTCAAAACCCAGAGCCTCCAACAATTTCACCATTGCAAGGCTGAAGTTTCAACTAATATTGCATTACTTCCCTCAGTCAATGGGCCTTGCTCAAGGATATCCAGTACCCAGATTCTAAAATCACGATTCAGATTGTAGCAGTTGTTAGAGGTTCTGCTCCATTGTTGCTTTATCCATTGCCAATGAGGAAATAGTAGCAGGGTCTGAAACCATCTAATGGGGGGTTGTCCAGAATCATATCTCTGCTAAGCACTTGCCATTTGCTTGTAAAACAGATGCCCAATACACCAAAGAGTCCCTCAAGTACACCAGGACTATGTTCATCAACTCATAACCAAGAATAAATAAGAAAGGGTCAATTGGAATAGATGAAAGTGCATCTATTTTCAAGCTGGAAGGATCATAGCTCTTAAAACTTAATCAGAAAGAGCATAACCAAAAAAAACTACAGCAACAACATCAATTCCATGTTTCCTTGAAATTCTTGCTTAATTCAACCCACAACTAACCAAGCTATACAACTAAAAACATCACCTCCAAACACGAACACAACCGGATTAGCAAATCCAACCTGCTCAATTTCCTGCTCCGCTTCAAACCCGAACAGCAGTAAAAACCTGATCAACAAATTCCAATTTTTGACACATTTTGAACCTCGGTCTGCTTCTCCTTCAATCTCTATCCTGCTGCTTCTGTCAATCTACTTCAAACCCGAACAGCCGCAACATCTACACAATATAAATATATATATATATATATATATCCCTACAACAAACCCCAACAGAGGAACCCGAACAGAATCCACCCCGTGCAGCTAATTGCTTCACTCCGCATTTCCGTTTTCCCCTTTCGCAACTCCAGTGGCAGCCATACGCAATTCTGAGCCACAAAACTGCAACGCCCAACCTACTCAATCTCAATCTGACGATCCGACTTAGTCGCAGAGATCTTAACCCCAAAATCCAACTCAATGACCAATTGTCGCTCTCAGAACCTGGCTGACGTCGCAGACTTGAGGGTCTTCACTTTTGCTTGAAGGCGAGAGAGACGACGATGTCGCGAACTCGCGATGACACCTGGTCTAAGGCTGAGAGATGAGAGGCAACCGCTGGACAATCACAAAGCATAGGCTTTGTTCTGGTTGGGGATTCACTGTGCGATGATCGGAGCTCCCCTCTTCCGTCTCTCCGCACCGCCTCCCTTTTCTTTTCTTTCCATTTATTTTTCTCCCCCCGTTTTGCTTCTCTCCCTAATGTTATATATATTATATATATATATAATATATATAACACACACACACACCACACGACCAAAGCTGCCGACACTACTTTTTTTTTTTTGTTCTTTCCATTAGCTTAGTATTATATATATATATATGACTCATATACACTAATGGGTCCACATCTAAACATTTCAACATCCTAATTGCTTTCTTTAAAAGCTTCATTAATTATATATTTAAATATTGCTCTATTAAAAAAAAAAATTTTTTTACCCCCAGTTTTTAGGTCTTTACATGGGAGAAGTACTAACAAGATTAACAATGGAAGATAATATTGAAAAAAATAGCCACATAGAAGTCACATCTTTAGATGCTACAACTAATGCTAGTTGTAGTCGATGGGCAAATTAATGCACATAATATGCATATAAGAAATCTTTAAGAAATAGTACTTTTAGTCCATTTCATGCACCACGCATAGTATTAGCATATTGAAATCGACGATATTGATTTCTTGATTTGGAGCGTGGATACTCTGCAAGATTAGGTTGAAATGGTTTAGCTTCGATAAATGTCTATCTAATCTCATCACATTGATTAATGGGATATTGCCGTATTTGAATACGTAATCTCAATTCTTGTTCAAGAGAAGTATCATCAAATTCTATAAATTTGACTCTTTAACATTTTGAAGAAAGTTGCTCTTCAAGAATTGAAGCATCAAAACTAGATTCAGAAGGTGTATCACTTTTTGATATACTATCATCTCTTAGTTTAAAGAATGAAAAAAATTAGTTTTTCCTCACTTAAGATTATGTTGATGATGTGACATTATAACTTAAAGTTTCAAAGTAAAAAAATTAAATTAATAAAATTGTTAGAAAAATAAATGTGCACCTACGCAATTGAGCAAACTACTTGAATCAATAATACAAATAATTTAATATATATGTGCTTGTGCAACTAAACAAAATAATGAAATCACTCAGACAAAGAATTAAATGTATGTGCGCATGTGTAATTGAATAAAATAATTGTAGATCTATGTGTGCAATATGCATATGAAGAAAAATACTTTTAAAAAATTTAGAAAATCTATTTGATAGCAGCCAAAAGTCTTTTTACGAACTAGGGATCAAATCCATATATAGGATAGGTCTTGGAAAGAAAATTGCATTGTTTGAATCCAATTAGGAAAGTAATATGCGCGACATTCGTTCCAACGAATTAGGTATTCGTTCGCACAAACCTCAATTCGTTCAAACGAATTATCGAATGCATGTGATATGTTGGTTACTAGAATTTTTGTTGAATCATTTGTTTTAACGAATGTTCCACAAATGGGTTACTAGAAAATTCGTTGGATTGAAAAATCAAACGAATATTTTGTTAATATTTATTTTCGATAAGTTCACTAAAATATTCATGCGAACGAATTCATGATTTGTGCGAATGAACCCATGATTTGTTTGAAACGAATATTATGAAACCCTAAGAATTCCAATTTTAGGTTAATAACACATGATAACCATACACCATACACTTTCACTTATAAAAATAGTAATTTAATCGTAGTGCATGAAAGTGTGTGTGAGATAGATCCAATCCAAACTTACCAATGTTGCGTCATATGAGTATGTATGAGTCATGTGAAAATAAGATAGCGTTTAATTAGAACCCGGCATGTCCTTCAAAGATCACAAGGCTTAAGGACTCTACACTTACTAACTTGGTAATCATTACAACTCAATGACAGTTTTGTCTCACAGATTAGCCAATACATGTGACGAATAGTCCTAACATTTTTTTACTAATAATTTTTTTAATTTTTCTAACAAAATAGGGTTTGGCCCCCTCAAAATTCGGATATTGTATTTTTTACCACTAATCTTGTTAGAATGTTTTAAGAAAAAATAAGACTTGTCCCCTTCAAAATCTTTTATATATCCTTATGAACCTCCCTAAATTTTTATACCTACAATTCCCCCTAACTAAAATTACAAGATCCGCCACTGATGGTAGTGACCTTGGGTTGAAATCTCTCAGGGAGAGATCTCAAGATCTTTTTAACAATTTTGGTCTTTTCAATCTTTTCTCCTAGGTTTAATGAGGAATTCACTATGTCACTTAACTTGGCAATGACGGCAAAATTTTTTGAATCTTCCATCCTAAGTGACTCAAACCAGATGTTAACATTTTTAGTTTGGACTACTTAACTGCCGACGTACCCTCATATGTAGTATCAAGTATATCCCAAGCCTCTTTTGATGTCTCATGTGTCATGATTCGATAAAACTCATCCGAAGTTACCGCATTGAATATTGCATTAAGTCCTTTAGTGTTATAACCACTAATTCTTAGCTCGACTTCATTCCATGTGTTAAGTGGCTTAGGTATGGAGGGGACTTCCGTAGTGGCAGCTGTGACCGATGTGATCCAACATTCTAGGACGAAAAGTCAAATTCGCTCATCAATGGCTTTAAGGAAAGCTCTCATTCTAGTCTTCCAATATGCATAGTTAGAGCCGTAAAAAAGAAGAGGTCAGGAAATTGAACATCTTTCTCTCATCCCTTCCACTTTTCACACTACAAGGTATACAATCTATTGCCTTAGATTATAGGCTTTAATACCACTTTGATGTGGCCCTAAGTGTGAATATCTAACCTAAAGGGGAGTGAATAAGGTTGTCAATTTTTTTCAACTCTTTATCCACAACTCTATACTACAAAAAACTGAATACAATATAATGAATTAAACTATTCTAAGAAATATACAACATGTTATAATATTCAATTCATATTAATACAATCACACAATTCAATTATTCAATTTACTAACCAATTCGCCTTAAATTTCACCCCAATTAGTCAATTAATTGATTATATCAATCAATCAACAAATTTAACCAATCATTTTACCCAATCATAATCACAATTATTCAGTCAATTGAGCCCTAATTTCAATTCAATTGCGCAATTTCCAAATTTCAATCAATAAAGCTCTAATTTCAGAACTAATTCATCAATTCTCAATTTAAGATATTTTAATTTGGCGAAAGCATGCTAGAATTGATACAAGCTTAAAATGTAAAGTAAATTGGGGAATTGAGAAATGCAAACCGATTTGTTGACGAAGAAACCAACACAATCAACCGATTGTGATGGAAAACCCCAAGGCACTCCTAAATTAATAAAGAATCTCCACTATGAAGAATGAACCAAATACAATGGGGCAAGCATAAACATAGCTCTCTAGCCCCGTTCAATCTCCCGCTTTCGATTCCACCCTAAATCCACAAGCGTCCTCCAATCTAGTGAAGCTCTTCGGCATAATCATGCACTCCACACGACCTCATACTTCTCCAATCGTTCACTCCTTGAAATCTATAATAACTCCTTTGTTGATAATGATTGTGTTGATCAAGGCTCTCATAATGATTTAGATTCTGTGAGAATGATGCAAATCATGATCTGGAGATGTAAAGATATAGAGAAAGTATATAGGAATGCTCTATAATGAATGCTCTCACTTTTCTCTAATGCTCTGTATTCAATTCCTGAATCTCTTTATTTGAAATAAAAAATTTGACTATTTATATGCACTTTCACAAATATCAAAAGAACTTTTCAAAATAGGAAAGTATTTTGTTTTACGCAAGATTCATTCGAACAAAGCACTTACTCGTTCGAACGAGCCTCTTCGTTCGAACGAGTATTGAACGAACATCAAATGAGAGGTTGCAGCTCTTTGTTTGATTGCAATTCAATCAAACGATAAAAAACGAAAAAATCTCAGTTGTTCGCTTGAACGAGCCTTTAGTCGTTCAAATGACCAACACAAAGTTGGTCTCCTTCTTGCATTGTGAACTCAATTTCCCCAAGCATCAAAACATAGTGTTTCCAAATATGCATTTTGGGATAATTGTTTAACAACACAATATAACAAGAAGCAAAATGACAAATGATATATATACTATATGCAATGCATGATATGTATGCGTGTATGAGATCCAAATCACAACAAGAGTCTGAAATATCTAAAATATCCTTCATGAACTAAGTAGTCAGAATACGTGCACACCAATGAAGAATATAACAAGAAGCAAAATGACAAATGATATATATACTATATGCAATGCATGATATGTATGCGTGTATGAGATCCAAATCACAACAAGAGTCTGAAATATCTAAAGTATCCTTCATGAACTAAGTAGTCAGAATATGTGTACGCCAATGAAGCTTGAACTACCTTGGAGTAAAAAAGGCTTGAGTAACTCTAAGTTTAGAACTAATGTCATGATTATGACCAAAACACGTTTTGTCAAACTGGATTAGTTAATCACAATATCGGACCCCTGATCCTAACATTTTCAAAATGACAAAAGGAATCCTTTCATGTTTTTTTTATTCACTTTTTTTTTAATTTTAACTAATTTTTTCTAACTTGTTTTAAAAGAGTTTTTTCATTTTATATAAAAATATATTTAATGTAAATAACTTATATTTTTTGTTTTTAATAAATAACATTTTAATTGAAATTTATTTGAAAACAAAAAAGTTTTAAAAATTGATCAAAATTGAAAAATGCAAAAAATAAAAAAATAAAATGTACATTGTTGTTGTTTTGAAAAAAAAAAAAAACAGATTAGAAGGAAGGTATTTATAATTTTTCAATATTAATAAAGGAGGATAGTGTCATTTTAAATACGTTAAAGAATATTTTTATAATTGTCATAAAATTAAAAAAAAAATCAATATAATTTATTCTAAATTTTAATAATTACACTTTTGTCCCTTTTAACTATAATTTCTGTATTGCCACTGTTAATAGCCAATTATAACGGCTCCAATGCACCCCCTACTCTTATCTGGCGGGATGCACGTTGATGATGGCCAGAGGTGTTGCTAATTGATGAAGGTTCTTGAAGCAGAAGGACCGGAGGACCGTTTTCTAAGGGGTGAATTTTTTTTTTGTGAGTTTAGTATATTATGTGATGTATTCTTTTTAATAATAATTTATTATATATATTATATTTTATTAAAATAATAAATTATATTATACATAATAAAATATTCTTTTAATAATAATTTGTTATATATATTATATTTTACTAAAATAATAAATTATATTATACATAATAAAATATTATTAAAAATATACATTTTCACGTCACTTTACGAAGCTCAAAATTTCGTGAAACTTTGATTTGTTTCCTTCATGCGGGTCCCATACCAATTTTACTTGTTGGGAAGCAATGCTTCCCCACTTGCTGGGTTTTTTTTTTTTTTTTTGATAAGTAAATAAATGCATTAAAAAGAAAACAAAAATATACAAGATCAAGGGGCAAGTCCCCGAAGCAAGCGTAGATGAGGGAAGGACTTTTACAAAGAAGGACACCCATCTCAAGACTACAAAAGAAGAATCAACTAGCAAACAGTTAGGTAGCTAAACAGTGCCAAACTAAAAAAAAATGCTACTAGAAAGTGACCATATATAATGAAGATGCCTATTTGAGTCAGTAGGCTTAAAGCCTGTAATAGTAGATAGCCGCCTACGAATCAAATCTTGAATTTGGACAATAAACGATTGATGAGTCACTAGTTGGGTTTCCATGGCAGATATATATATATATGTATATGTATATGTATATGTATATGTATATGTATTTACACGTGCGTATATTTAGTGATAGTTGCTTTGGTTAATAATATCAAGATATTTGAATGCATTTGTGATAATGGGGCAGTGGTGGCAGCAGTGTGTGGTAAGTTATCATTGTCCCATACCAATTTCATGCTCTTTGACCAGTTGTTTTCTATTTCTCTATCAATGTTCTTATCATTGTCTTCTCTCTTTTACAAATAATTAAGTTAAATTTTAATTAAGTTACGAATAATTGGACTTCTTTTACTCTCAAAAATTTTAAAAAATAAAAAATTGTTTGGTCAAGCTTTTTGTAATATTGGTTTTTAAAAATATTTTCAAAAAATGACCAATTTTTATATGCTACTAAAATATTTTTTATGTATTTTTTTCTTAACATTATTAGAGTTGGAGAAATGGGTTACAGTCGTCATCACAGTAAGGCCATGTTTGGTAGGTTAGAATGAGGATAGAAATAGAATGTGCATTCCTGATGCTATTCTATTCTTGTGTTTGTTTAGACTTTTTAAGTAGGAATGGTCATTTTAAATAGAATGACTATTTTCAAAGAAGTCGGAATCGTCATTCTTTACCAAAAGTCACGGAATGCTCATTCCATTTTGTTAGAATATTCTAGATTACTCATAGACTCTATTTTCACTTTGGCCCACATCAGATACACTCCCACATTGTAATGTCATATTGTAACTATAAATAGACATCATATTGTACAGTTTTATATACACAAAAATATATATATCAATTCCTTTCTCTTCTTTATTTCTTCATGGTATCAGAGCCACAAACTTATGGCCTGTAGTCTTATTTTTTCAGCCGTTCTTTTGGCAAATTTTCAGTGCTCTTCCTTGTGACGGTATCTTACCTCACGAGCTACCACGCACTGCCCATCCTCTCTGTCTTCCTCAATTTTACACTATTCCGATCACCATCTCACAAAGGTGCCACCACCATTGGACAGCCCATTTAGAGAGGAGTCCAACGCCGCCAAGATCGCCCCCATCGGAGCTGCCGCGTGCCCTCATGCGCCTCCCGAAGTTCTGCCGCGCCGCCCACGCGCCAGCCTCATCTTTGCGCTGCCACGTCAGCCCTAGCCACGTCACTGCCACGTCAGCCCTAGATCCACCTCAGCTTCCGCCGCCACATCAACATTGACCGTTGACTTTGATCGTTGACTTTTTACAAATCGGGTGCATTCTGCTCAGTTTTCATCCTGCTTTCCTTTTTGCTATCTGCTTATACGTTTGAAGATTCGATATGTCTCAATCTGCATCGAATCTCGATTCTATTGTTCGTCCTATAGACATAATATTAGATGGATCCAATTATAGTATGTGGGCTCAGAATATGGAGGTTTTCTTGAAAGAACGCCGATTATGACGTTATGTGACTGGAGACCTTGCTACACCAACACAGAAGGCAAGTGAGACAGAAGAGGCGTTTTCAACTCGTCTGGAAGAATGGGGTAGTACGCACTACAAGATTTTGTCTTGGTTCATCAACACCTCTGTTCCATCCATCAACAGTCTCCTTCCAAGACTTGGGAATGCTAAGGTTGCTTGGGATTTTCTAGCCAAAAGATACAACTGCACCTATGATGCTTCCTTGGAGTTTCAACTGGAAGCTAAACTTTATCAGATGCGTCAGGACCCAGGTCAGTCTATTACTGATTTTTATTCTCAAACCAATCATCTTTGGGAACAATTATCTATCGCAGATCCAAAGTTAGCATGTGCTCAAGACATTCAAACATTTGCTGTCTAGCTTGATCGACGGAAGTTTATGCACTTTATGATGGCTCTTCATGATGAGTTTGAGTCTACTCGAGCCTCTCTTCTTCATCGTCAACCATTTCTAACTTTAGATGCTGTTGTTTCTGAACTCATTTCTGAAGAAACTCGTCGTTCCACTATGAAGATGCAATCATCTGATATGGTTCTTGCCGCTGCTTCTCGTGGTCCTTCACTATCTTCTACTGGCCGTCCATTATCCCAATCCAACTCCAAGATCCGTCTTTGCCAATGGTGTAATTTTCATGGTCACACCATTGATGAATGTCGCAAGTACAAGTATTATAAGCGGCAACAAGCTTCTCAACAGACAGCCACGGTCACCTCATCTACTCCTTCCTAACAGACAGCCGTGCTTGCTTCCTCTACTTCCTCTGCACCCAAGTCTTCGTCTCCATCCACTCCTCTCACTACAACTGACGTAACAGACTTAATTCATCAAGTTTTGTCCCAATCCTCCATTGCCTTGTTTGTCACCCTAGGTAAATCTCAGTGGTTTATAGACTCTGCTTGTTGTAACCATATGACATCTGATTCTACCATCTTCTCTCATAAAACTGCTCTTTCTCTCAATCCTGCAATATACACTGCCAATGGATCTCATATGCCTGTTAGTCACGTAAGGTCTATTTCTACCTCTAATTTATCTATCAATGATACTTACCTTGTGCCTCAATTATCCTTATATCTTCTTTTTGTTGGACAACTTTATGAGTTAAGCCTTGATCTGAAATTTTCTAACAAGGGTGTTGATGTACATGATTCACGGACGGGTCTGCTGCTTGGGACAGGCCGTAAAGTTGGACGTCTTTTTGAGCTCACATCTCTACAGATTCCTTCTTCCACAAACACTTTTATGGTTGCCATTATAGTTACTTCCAATTTGTGGCACTCCCGGTTAGGTCATGCCTCACTTCCACGTGTCCAATTCTTGGCTTCTCAGGGTCATTTAGGTCCAGTTAAATTTCAGTCTTTTGATTGTGTGTCATGTCATCTTAGAAAACAAACACATTTATCCTTTAATAAAAATGGCTTTTTTTTTGCAACACTTTTTGACTTAGTTCATTTTGATATATGGGATCCTGCCCCGACACCGACTAAGGGGGGATTTCGTTATTTTGTTATCTTTGTGGATGATTACAGTTGTTATACTTGAATATATCTTTTGCAGCATAGGAATGAACTTACCACTGTCTACCAGAATTTTCACAAAATGGTGCAAACTCAATTTTCTTGTACCATTAAAACTTTTCGTTCAGATAATGCAATGGAATACAAAGATAAGTCATTTCTTGCCCTTTTATAGCACAATGAGACAGTCTCTCACCATTCTTGTCCATACAACTCACAACAAAATGGTTGAGCAGAACGTAAACATCGCCACATTCTGGATACAGTAAGAGCACTTCTCATCTCTGCCTCTCTTCCAGAACGTTTTTGGGGAGAAGCTGCTCTTACTGCTGTCTACACCATCAATCGCGTTCCCTCACCCAGTATACACAATTAAACTCCTTTTGAGCTTCTCCATGGTAAAGTTCCTAACTATTCATTACTTCAAGTTTTTGGTTGTGTTTGTTTTGTTACTCTTCCCTCACATGAACATACCAAACTTGAGCCTCGATCCCCACTCTGATGTCTTCTTGGTTATGGTCTCACTCAAAAGGGTTATCGTTGTTATGATCCCATCGCTAAACGTCTTCGTATTTCTCGTCATGTCGAGTTTTGGGAACATAAGATGTTTACGAGTATTTCTTATTTTTCGCAGTCTTCTATCAGTTATGCTCCTATCTTTACTGACCCCTCTATTGCTTTATTTCCTGACTCCTCTGCAGAGATGCCAAGCTCCTCAGATGTTCCTTCTTCACCTGTCTCAGAGTCATCTAACACGTCTGCTGATACTCCTGATCCATCAACTACCTCCGAGCCTGCCTAGGTACCTACACTTTGTCAATCCACTAGAGTAAGAGCTCATTCTTCTCACCTTCAAGATTTTCATTGATATTGTGCTCTTACTACCCTTCACGAACCTCACAGTTATCGTGAGGCTAGTGCTGACCCTCTTTGGCAAAAAGCTATGTTTGATGAACTAGAAGCTCTCACTAAAACTCATACTTAGGACTTGGTGGATTTACCTCCTGGCAAGTCTGCAGTTGGATGTAAGTGAGTCTACAAAATCAAGACTCGGTCAAATGGATCAGTGGAACACTACAAAGCTCGTCTTGTTGCCAAGGGTTTCTTTCAAGAGTATGGTATTGACAATGAGGAGACTTTTGCCCCTGTTGCTCGTCTTACCTCTGTCCGCTCCTTGCTTGCCATTGCTGTTGTGCGTCATTGGCAACTGTTTTCAGATGGATGTCAAAAATGCATTCTTGAATGGTGATCTTGCTGAGGAAGTTTATATGCATCCTCCCCCTAGTTATGCACATCCTCCTCACACAGTTTGCTGTCTTCGGCGTGCTCTCTACAGTCTCAAACAAGCTCCCCGAGCCTGGTTTGCTAAAATTTTTACCAAAATTTCTTCACATTTCTTACCAAAATTTTTAATTTTTTTTTTTTTTTGCCAATAAAACAAATACAGGTTGAAAATTTTTTTTTTTTTCCAATAAAAAAAATATAGGTTGAATTTTTTTTTCATTAAACGTACATGAAAGGTTTGAAATTTATACAAATACTTTATATATCTAACTTAATATTAATTTTATTCCAACAATTTAATAGTTCAAACCAAACAAATTATTATTCTATTATTAAGTATTCAACCAAACAAAAAAATAAAATAATTATTCTCATTTTATACTTATTTAATTTTATTCTTAATATTATTTCATTCTTTATCTTGTTTTATTTCATTATACCAAACATGCCTAACGAGTAGAAACACAGGAAGATCACATGCAGGTCTTCAATCAAATAACGGAAAAACGGGTCCACGTGTTAATCGTGATATAAATGACAAAATGGTAGGTCCATTACATTAATAATGTTGTCGACTCTTTAGTCAGCATGGCAACTTCTTAATTTTTTCTTGCGGGAGCTTTAAAGAAAAGTCCTGTAGTACTAAGAAATGCTTGGTATAATGAAAAGTCCTGTAGTACCACGTGTTAATCATTGGATTTATCAACTTCTTTTTAAATTCCAAAAAAACTCCTTTTTAAATTCCAAAAAAACCCAAGGTGTTTCTTTATTAATTTTAAAAATGTTCATAACATATTAATTAAACAAAAAAAAAACTAGAAACAGATGGTTTATTATTAAAGATATCAGAAATGTTAAGTTGTATTAAGTTAAACTTTAGTTAAGTTATATTTTTAAAAAATTATTAAAATATTTTTTTTTATTATTATTATTAAAGTTGAAGATACCAAAATTTAAACTGGTAGATAGTAACATATCAACACTAATATATATGAAAAAAAAAAGTTTAATGATAAAGTAATATAAAAAAATTTATAATAAAATTAGCATATTACATTAATGATATGACGATGATACTTAAATTTAAAATATATTTTAATTATCATAATTTAATTTAAATTATCATTAAATTTAAAATATATTTTAATTGTCATAATTTAATTTAGATTATCATTCAAAACCTTCACGCTAATTCTCCCACAAGTACGTCTTCGGTCAACTAATGGGAAAAAGGCGTTAACGTGTTAATTGTGATATAAATGGCAAAATGGTGGGCTCCTCCCCCTCCATCATCCGAAACAAAACATCTACCTGTCAACAAAATTTCTGGATTTGAAGGGTCTATCTCCATCACCCTCAAAACTTCTGTCCACGAAATAAAATATGCTTACAAACTGGATTTGATGGGACGCATCCCATGCAATATTCTGTGTCTCCTCGTTAAAAATGTAGTATTGGTCCTTAATATCACTAAAGGGCCTTTATAAATACTCTCTGTCTCGCCATCAAAAACCCATCCCCATATTTCCTTCACTGATACATAAAAGAAGAAGAAAAACATGGGTGTCAAAGGAGATTTCATGGTGAAGGTAATGAGGAATGAAAGAGTGGCTGCAGTGTTGCCAATGCAAGAGAATTGGCTACCTCTGTCCAATTTGGACTTCATCTTACCTCCAGTAGACGTGAGTGTTTTCTTTTGTTACAAGAAGCCCACCGGAGGTGAAAACTTGTTCACCTTTGGGTCTATGGTCAGTGTTCTACAGAAAGCCTTGGCACGAACTTTGGTGTCCTACTATGCGTTCGCTGGAGAGCTTGTGCAGAACAGTGTCGGCGACGTTGAGCTCCTCTGCAACAACCATGGGGTGGAATTCCTTGAAGCTTTTGCAGACTTAGAGCTTCGACACCTCAACTTGCACAATCCAGATGAGAGTGTCGAAGGCAAGCTGGTTCCAAAGAAGAAGCAAGGGGTGCTCTCCGTCCAGGTCACCGCTAAAATCGCATTCCATCTCTCTCTCGTCATAGTTACGAAATCTATTTCGTATATTGATGACCATTTTGCCTATGAAGTATAAGTGTTCGTTTGAATAGACAAGTCTTTCGAAAATAAGTATTTTAAAATAAATTATTTATTGATATTTTTTAAAATTATATAAATAATAAAATTATCTATCTAAACACGTGTAGTATGGGATTAATGTAAAACGTGTGGGATTAATTTGTAATAAAAAAGATAAAATTTGTAGCATTGTTCATCAAATTAACGTGTGGGATTAATGTGTTATAAAAATGATGAAATTTGTAGCGTTGTTCATCAAATTAATGTCTGAAGTAAAAATCTTGTGACTAAGAATATTTCTAAAGAATTTATCAAAAATAAGATGTTAGATGTGTTTTTTTTTTCTATTTTGCATGTAAAATTACATCATTTTTATTGTACTTTAATCACATCTTTTCATATAAATAGAATTTATTATTTATTAAATGAACAATATTTTTTTACTCATGTAAAAAAATAAGAACAAAGAAAGATAAAAATAATAGAATCCGTGGCATTGCTCATCTTGTATATGAATTTGTTGCTTTTAAATTAGACATTTTAATAAAAATTATAAATTATAATATTTTTTTAATCATTTATCTATTATGATTGTTTATATATATTTTTAATTATTGATGACAGTATATTGTCGTTTTTGATAGTTTTTGAAAGAAACAAATAAAATTTTGAATTTGTTTAAAAAAATCTGGCACCTGTCCACAAGAAGCTGTCTCCCAGCACATGGGGTTGTTTGTAGGGGATGACAGTATCACCCTAAAGGCCCTTTGGTATTGGAGAAATTAATAGATGAATAGGCCCTTTTTTATTTTGATTATATTTTTAACAAAATATATTACTATATATATTTTTGTAAATTATATAAAATATCATATAATGATAGATCATATTAAAAATACAACATGATAATTTTTAGCAATTTTCTTAATGAAATGGAAGTGATCCTATCTTCTCAGCACACACGCAATCTTTCATTTTTTTTTTCTCTACTTAAAAAAAATTATCATCGTGCTTTACAATTAATCAACCCGGATGAATCCTGAACCCTAGCCTGTACGTGTATCTGTGTTAAGTCTCATCCATTATTTTTTCTAACATATTTGTGCCATAAATCTTATTACAATTCTCAGCTCTCTTTTTTTGCTTCTCAATGAGTTTGATATGTCATTATTGTTTGCTAATATTTTATTTGCTTTGTGTTTGATTATTTTGTTCATTCAATTGCAGCTTATTCATTGAGTTCTACTGTTACCATTGTTGTATTATTATTGAATTGTTAAAATTGATTTATTTTATAATATATAATATTGAATCTTTTTAAGTTATTTAATATTCTGTTAAAATTGATTTATTTTATAATATATAATATTGAATCTTTTTAAGTTATTTAATATTCTGTATTGGTGTGGGAATGTTAATTTTTTTATTCGTGATTTGAAAATGTTATTGAATTGTTAAATTTTATTTTATTTGTTTTATTATGATCTTTTTATAAGAATTAAAAAAATTCTAATTAAACTTTTTGTAATAGTAATGTTAATATTATGTGTATTTTTTTCTTTTGTGTTAAGTAATAGATATTCAAAAAAGACGAATCACATCAACATGTGTAGAAGTTGAAAATATATATATATATATACATATATATATTTTGTAAATGACATGATTAAACTTTGAAAAAAAAATCATTTTTAATTAATTGAGATACAAGTAGTACTCATTAAATTTTATAAAATAAAAAATAATTTTATTAATAAGTCTTAGATTGCTTCCATTGAACCAAAATCTTGGATCCGTCCCTGGTTAAGGTATCTTAATAACGAGAAATTATAGTATGTTATCGTGTGATCGTCTCTTACAAAAATTAATTTTTTCATATTTTGTGAATCAAACTTTTTTCTTAATTTTGAGTTTAACTGTCTTTTTCTAAGAGATTAGAGACCGTTACATAATGATAGTGATATGATCTTCTCGTTGCATAATTTCTCCCTAGTAATAGCCTTGCAATTATAAGTTAAGCATTCTGAGTAAGTTGATAAATCATAAATTAATAGGAGTAATGGGATTAATTGAATGTGATGACAGGTCACAGAGGTCAAATGTGGAGGGCTGGTGGTGGCATGTACGTTTGACCATCGAGTGGCCAATGCATACTCAGCTAACATGTTTCTGGTATCGTGGGCTGAGATGGCTCAGTCCAAACCACTTTCTCAGCGGCCATCATTTCGGCGGTCGCTACTTAACCCTCGGCATCCTGGACACTACGATCCCTTCCTCGACGATATGTATGTTTCCGTCTCTGCCCTAAAACCTCCCAAGGATCCGCAACCCTCTGTTTCCAATGATCCACTGATAAGTCGCATTTACTATATTGAGGCTGAGCAGCTTAGTTGGCTCAAGTCACTAGCTAGTGACAATGGATGCAAAAGGACTAAACTTGAGGCATTTAGCGCCTTCTTGTGGAAGATGGTTGAAGCCACGAAAGATGGAAGTGGCAAGATATGCAGGATGGGCATTGTGGTTGATGGGAGGAAGAGGATAAGTGAGGGAGATAGTGAAAAGACAGCAATGATGGTTGCTTACTTTGGGAATGTGGTGTCCATTCCGTTTGGCGAAAAGAACATCGGCGAGCTCAAGGAAAAACAAGTGAGTTGGGTTGCAAATGCCATTCATGAATGTCTAGAGACTACAGTAACCAAGGAGCATTTTTTAGGACTAATAGACTAGGTGGAGGCCCATCGTGCTGAGCCTGCTCTGGCCAAGATATATGCCGGTAACGGGAACGAGGATGACGGGTCTGCTCTGGTTGTGTCGTCCGGTCAGCGTTTCCCAGTATCAAAGGTGGATTTTGGGTGGGGCAAGCCTGCATTTGGGTCATACCACTTCCCATGGGGTGGGGAAGCAGGCTACGTCATGCCCATGCCCAGTCCGCTAGGAAACGGGGATTGGGTTGTGTACATGCACTTGTTCAAATGGCAATTAGAGATGATTGAGATGCAGGCGGCTCATTTTCTTAGACCCTTGACTTGTGATTATCTTAACTTTTGATTACCCTATTATCAAGAATTTATTTCATCTTCTTATGACACTATGTGAGAATCATTGTTATTGTCGTTATTCATGGTAATAAGACATAAAATTTTAGTTGACGTGAGTCATAGGGGATGATCTAATAATTTTTGTTAGTTTATGGAAAATTTAAGTTCGGGTTGGTAGTTCTATACCTTTTGGTTGTCCAATATTTAACTTGAATTCGTTGGATATATGCATCTATCATTCCATGGTGAAGGGAGTTATACGAAGACAAATGAATGTTATATTCAAAGGCATACTATGGGTGGGGCATGTAAATCAAGTACAACCATGACCATTATTATACACAATTTTTTTTTTTGGGTACTTTTGACTTCCTTCTCAATTTATTTTACTTCTCTTCACCAACCACATTGCCAGACTATTATGAAAGGTTTTTTGTTATTATATACATATTTTTAAATTTTAATACAACATATAGGGATAATTAGTAGTGGGTCCAGTTTTGGGATCCTTTTTGGGCATGAGGATATGGTTGAATTTTATTTTATCTTAAATTCTATTGGTCAATTATTTTTTTGTCCTCAAGTTCACATATGATGATGTGTTATTAATTTTAATCTTAATGGCTATTATGCCCTTGTGGGCTTAAATGAAAGAAACTCATCAGTTGTCAATATCTTTCTTCATCTAACGTTCCATGTTTTTCGCTTTGAAGTTTACGGTGTCTTTGTGGCATTCGATCTCCTTCTCATATCTCTTTGACTTTCATAATTCTCAGTGTTTATACATTTATTTCCTATGTCTAATTATATCTGTCTATGTATATGTTTATTGACACACATTCTATGTTATTTTATATTCCAACATAGAATCTAGGGTTTGGAAAATAATTTTTTTCACTATTTGTTTTTAGTGCGCCCGTTGAATACAAGTATGAATCATCAAACCATTTTGATGTTCTTTTGTTGTCTCACCAAACGTAGTTTATTCAGAAAGCAACCTACAAGTTTCATAGGTTACGTCGATCACACAGCAAGGAACATCAGAATCAGTGTGATATTATTTGAAGAGTAAGACGTTATTTTCTTATATAAAGTGTGACACTCTGACCTAATTATCACTAGGTGATTAGGGTTGATGGGCAACATATAAATGACATTAGTGTGTGATTACATTAAGTCTATAGTTAGATATTAATAATTTCCTAACTATAATCAAATAATAAAGACTAATGCGAGATAGTAAAGTCCAAATTTGGATTAACTAGTAAGCTAAAGTAAGAGGTAAAAATAGTGGTGGAAAGACGCTTAGAATCTAAAATCTAAGAGTCAAGAGGTCTGTCAATGCTCAAGATCAAGGCATCACAAATCTCTTATGTTGTAGCATTCACAAACTTCTGATTCTTATCACTTTGTTTCTTCTTTGGTGCCGAACAATCTGCCTATAAGTGCCCTTTCTGTCCACAGTTCCAACAACTTCGTCCTTCTAGATCTCCTGATCCCTCTCCAGATCTTGACTTGCTTCTGTGCTTAGATTATGATCTATTATGATTAGAGTTTATGTTAATTGGTCTTCCTCTGGCTTCTATATTTAAAGCAGACCCTAACGTTTCTCCTAATTCCCTTATATGAATTTCTTCACCCAAAATTAGGTCACGAACATTATTATTATTCAATTTTGATTTACTTGAAGAGTTACTCACTACTATTACAGTATTATTCCAGCTTTCTAGGAAACTGGATAAAAGAATCAAAGCCCCAACCTCATTATCAAACCCAATCTCTACAAAACTCAACTGAGTTATGACTATGTTAAACTCATTCAGATGATATGCTATAAACCCACCTTCCACCATCTTAAGATTAAAGAGTCTATGCATAAGATATACCATATTCGAGGTTGAGGGTTTTTCCTACATGTTCGTAAGTGCCTTCATCAAACCTGTTGTTGTCATCTCTTTTGTGATGTTGAACACAACGTTACGAGCCAACGTTAAATGAACAACTCTTAATGCTTGTCTGTCAAGGAGTTTTCACTTTGCGTCTTTAATCTCTTCTGATTTATGTTCTGTTAGAGGTTGATACAACTTCTTCTGATACATATAATCTTTAATTTGCATCTTCCAAAACCTAAAATCTATGCCAATGAATTTATTGATTCTTACTTTTCCTTAATCTATAGCCATCTCTCCCACTTAAACCTAATGTTCTGATACCATTGTTTAGGAATATAATCACCTAACTAAGATTGGTGAGACACTAAAGTCAATAAGAAAATGAATCTAAAATCACACGCACACACAAGAACACAAAGATTTACGTTGTTCACCTTAGAAAAAGGGTTTTGTTCACAGTTGTTGCTGTTTCACTATAATCTAAAAGCATTACAAGTTACAATGAGATGCGGCTTCTTAACTATAAATACATAGAATTAGGGTAACATGGAAATAACGTGAAATACCAAAATACCTTCAAAAAATTTTCCCCGGGCATGCTCTCGAACCCATTCCTTCGAGTAACGCTGCTTCCGCCCCCTTGCCAACTTACCACGAATGAAGGATTAGTGTCCAATATTTATCAGGATGCACACTACCTAACATTTACCATTTAGAAAGATTGAAAAAATTCCAACCAACTTAGAAGTTGTTAGTAAGTTATGGTGTATGTTAATTATTATGCAATGTTACCATCACTGTTTAGTATTAATATAACAAATACCACTCGGGGTGTGGTCGAGCAGTAAAGACATTGATGATAAAATTTAAGCGTCTTGAGTTCGAGTTTCCTCTACAGTGATCATTGGCAGCTAAAACTTAAAGGGTGGAGATGGCTGTCACGAGAAGGAGGACTTAGTTTGATGTGTGAAAGCTGGACCAAGATACCCCCTAACTGATCCATCAAAAAAATATATATTACAAATAACAACTCATTTGGCCTAAATATTCACTCTTCGTGCAATTGACGTAAATTTGATTCTTTTAAGATTTTAATCAAGTGGTGCAAATAACAACCTATATTGCTTCCTTCCATTTGACCAATCATTTCTATATCAACATTCTTCGATGATTTGTGATTTAGGATCCTCATCACTTTTGATGATTTTAAGTGATATTGAAAAGGCAAATATATAATTAATGATAATATCACTTTGATCCCATATATCTTCACTAGATACATAATTTATCGAGATCTCTTTATTTTCAGGTACTTGTGCCTCTTCAAGGGATATTACTTCTTCAAGAAACATTTCCTCTTATAGAGGTATTTGTTTACCTTCCTTATGAAGTGTCATTATAACAATGCTGGTTTTATCAATCATCATATTATGTGTGGTCTCTTCAGGAGTTGTCATTTCTTTTGTTTCTTGTGTCTTCATCTTTCGGGGAAGCTTATCTTTCGCATCAATGGGTCCACCACACTTCAAGCGTGCCATAAATTCATTTGCTACTATAGTAACGGATTGTCCTATAGAGACATTGATTCGTGCAGGAGTATTTGCAGCCGGTATGTGTGATTTTGCTATTTTCTTTATATCAATGAATGAATATGGTAGTTGATTTGAAATACTTTACAAATGAATGATCCTTTGAACTTTTAGTTCACACTGATTAGTACGAGAATCAAAATGAGCCAATATTATTGCATTCCATGAAATTTCATGTTGAGCTTCTGGCTTTAGCTTCTCTTTCGTGGGAAGACTGTCTTATCAAAATAACAATCTGCAAATTGTGAAATAAATAAATCACCTGTCAAGGGCTCAAGATATCTTATGATTGATGGAGAATCAAAACCAACATAAATTCTTAATCATCTTTGGGGACCTATTTTAGTACATTATGGGAGTGCTATAGGGACTTGCACATCACAACCAAAGATTCTTAAGTGAGACACATTTTTTGGGTATCCAAGTATAATTTGTAAAGAGAAATATTTGTGATGAGTAGTTGGCCTAATACGAATTAGTGTCGCAGCATGCAATATGGCATGTCCCCAAGCATAAGTAGAAAGCTTTGTCTTTGTCACGCCCCGAATTTCTACAAACCCAAGGCGCGACTGACAAGACAGAAAATAAAATAAATAAAAGGACAAGGGTAAATAAATCCACTAAACAAGCATCCATTCCCATCAATACATAAAATAACATAAAGTACATCTCACAACTGCATTGTCCATAGGTCATTCGGGCTTAAGCCCTTACATTACAAAACATAAGTCCCACGGACCAAAAATATAACAAGTGCTTCATCCTATCAAGGTATCATTGAGTCTCAAGTAGCTGGAGTATCCTCATCTGAAAAATGTTGCCCACGAATGGGTCAGCTCAACTGCTGGTATGATGAAGTGCTAATGCAAGAAATAAAGCTAAGGCGTGGCATGTGTAAAGTGTACATTTATATCTAAATGTTATTCAAAGCATCGCAGTAATATATGAGTGGTATGCATGACGCACCCATGCACAACTCTATGCCACACCCATGTCTCGTTTACGGGTACTCCCCGATGGCACGGAGTACCAATGCAATGGCCAATTTTGGGTTTTTCACCACAGGATCTACACCCTCATAATGCATAGCACCACGTGCTCAACTCACGCCATGTTCTCAAGGATTCACCATATGCCAATATGCTAATGCAATCTCAATGAACATGGTTTTCAATAATATAGCATGCTCAGACAATAACATATAAATCATCAGTCAGTTCCATATCTTTGCATATCTCATGTATCCATATATCATAGTTCATGTTTTTCACTTTACTAAACTCTAAAAGAACGCAAGTAACACATAAGCATGTGAACAATCAACTCTAAGTTATCAAGCAAATACATTCCAAATAAACACATAAGTCATTCCAACTATCCACACAATATTCCTAACTTAACTTCATTTCTAACATTAGCAAAACACCATACCTGACGGGTTGGTCTCAACCCAAATAAACTGCTCTCGTGATGTAGTGGTAAGCAGTAGGAATGTGGAAGAATCAAACTACCTTCTCCTTGCCTTTCGATACTCCTAGAACCACAAAATGTAACTCAGTCGATTCGTCATTTGAATGATGTTAATCATCAAATTTTATGTCTTTAATTTATAAGTTTCTATTTTGTCATATTAAGTTCTATCCTTGTGTCCGGAACGTCGAAGAAAATAGGTTTGGGCTTTCGTGGAATTCAATTCGGGCATCCTAGCTTAAAGAGGCAAAATAGTCATTCTGCACTTTTTACGGGTCCTTACATCCTGAGACCTCCTTTCACAAATTGGACTCCATGGTTGAGTCCGGAATGGTCGAGATAATAAAGTTACACTATTTGTTTACTAAATTTGGAGTTCGTTTGACTACGCTTCAATTCAGGGGCATTTTGGTAATTTTAAAGGTCACTACGGGTCTTTTATTTTTCGAAACTTTGTCTCGTAAAACGGACCTCACCAAATGCCTCAGAATAGTTGAGATAGTCAAAATACACTAATGACTTGTCTCATTTGGACTCCGGATTATTTTAGAATATTTAAATAATTAAATTAATTTAATTAACTAATTAATTAATTAATTTAATTAATATTTTATTCAGGAGGGGTCAAAACATAATTAGTCAAAAGTTCTGTGGGTCAAAATTAGATTTCCTAAAGTTCTGGGGTTTCAATTTGAATTTCAAAAAGTATAGGGGTTAGTTTGAAATTTCCAATTCTCTTATTCTTGATCCAGATAGCCAAACAGTGGCTAATTCCGAAACAGGGATAGGATATCCCTGTTTTTTAATTTAATCCCAATTTCAATCTCACAACCCCGTAGCCAAACAGCCCCTATCCCCATTTAATTTAAAACCTGCGACCGACATGTGGCAGGGGCGGGTTGCCCTTGGCCCGATCCGAACCCGGACCCGAACAGTGCCCCTTCTTCCCTGTTTTCCCGGTGAGCCTCCGGTAGGGTTCCGGCGCCTTCTCTGGCGCCGGCGACTGTTTTTCGGCGAGTTTTTCATGTTTTTAAAATGTGATTCCCTCCCATTTTTCATGTAGATCTCGTATTTAAAGTTGGTTTTGGATGTAGATCATCGGATTGCCACGAATAGGGGGTCAAACCCCTCGGTCAACTCTCCGGCCAACTCATTTTTCTCCATTTTCCTTCACTGGTTTTGGTTGATTCTAACTCCAAATGATTTCTACACTTTAGGGGGTTACTTTCCCATCATCCACATCTAATTTAACATATAAAATATCAACCCAATCCCCCATGGCCGTGGCTTGTGACCCACTTTTCTCTCTCATCTCTCAATTATTTCGGTTGGTTCTTTTGCCAAAATATTCCATTTTTCACATGCCATGAGACTCAAGAACTAAATCTAAATAATATATCATAAAACAGATCATGTATAAGTGAGATTTTCTAGAGAGAGAAAGTAATGGGTTTAGTTGTTTACCTTTGTTTCCCTCTCCTTCTCTCTTCTGCTTCACCTCTGGTTGAAGCTCCTTGGACTCCTCCCAATGTACACGACCCCTCTTGCACAGCCTCCCTCTCCCTTTCTGATTTCTCTCTTTTCTCTCTCTCTCTCTCTATATCTCTCTCTTTCTCTCTTTCTTCATGATCGGTTCCCTCCACTCCCATCACTTTGACACACACATATACACAGAATTCCACTCATGCACACACCTAACTCCTTACACATCACAACCCCTCCCATGCCCTGAAGTTCACTCACACACACCAACTCAACCCATGCCCCCTTGAGTGTACAACACTCAACACTTACACACACAGTGCACACGGTTACACCTATATATATATATATATATTTATATACATCATTGCACACACAATCTGATTATATATATGTATATATATATATATACACACAAAATCATCCACACATACATGTAATATACACATATATATACCCATGTACAATGTACATACTTACATCCATTACACATTTAAAATTAGGAATAATAATAATAATAATAATAATAATAAATAAATAAATAAATAAATAAATAACAACCAACAAAATTTATCATTATAAAAAAAAAAAAAATTTGTGGTTGTTACAGTCTTCATAAATAAATATCTAGTTATTAATTGAAAGCATTTGATCAAAGATTTTGCTAAACCATTTTGTGTGTGTATGTGAGCAACAGGGTGTTCAACATTAATTCCTATTGACATGCAATATTCATTAAATGCTTAGGATGTAAACTCACCAGCATTATCAAGACGTATTGTCTTGATAGGATAATCAGAAAATTGTGCTCTTAATCGACTGATTTGAGCCAAGGAGTCTCACAAATATTACATTACGAGATGAAAGTAAACAGACATGAGACCATCTAGTTGATGCGTTTATCAATACCATAGAGTAACGAAATGATCCACTTGGTAAGTGAATAGGTCCACGTATATCTCCTTCAATGCATTCTAAAAAAGCTGGAGATTCAACACTAACATTCATTGGAGATGGCCTTATTATTAGTTTTCCATGAGAATAAGTAATGTATGAATGTTCACATGGTAAAAGAATTTTCTGGCTCTTTAAAGGATGTCTATGTGAATTCTCAATGATTCTCTGCATCATTATTACCTTTGGGTGCCCAAATCGGTTATGCCAAAGTACAAAAGTATTTGAGTCACTGAATTTCTGGTTCATCACATCATTTAATTCAATGACATTTATAGTAGTTTGGTACAGTCCCAATGAGAGAACATGAAATTTCTCCACAAAGCTCTTCCTATTTGAAATAACAGATGTAATACAAAGGTATTCTATATTACTTTCATTAATGGTCTCAATATGATATCCATTTCGACAGATATCTTTAAAACTAGAAAAATTTCTTCTGGATTTTCTAAAGTATAAAGCAATATTTATATTAAATGTTGTCACATTCGACAATATGATGCTGGCTCTTCTAGAGCCTTCAATCATGTTTGCAGCACCAAATATGGTGTTGACATTAACTTTATGTAATTTCATAGTAAAGAAATGTCTTTTTATCTTGAATGATTGTATGAGTAATGGCACTATCTGCTAGACAAATATCTCTATTATTTATTTGGAAGCTATCAATTCATTATTATAAATAACATATTAAAAATAGAGACATAAAAAATTTAAAATGCATTAAAGTAACATAGTTCAATAGAAACATTACAGTGAGTTAAACAACACAAATATAACAAAGAACACTAATTGACATGTATGTTCTCATCGCCTATTAAATGGTCAATTCTTCCACAATGATCTGCAAAGATATCTGAGACATCTAGGTCTGTAATATCGATGGGATCATAAAAAAATCCATAAGGTCATTAGTAACATTCATAGGACCATTAGTAAAACTTGTTTCTATTTCTTTTCCTTTTTCCTTTAGTGATGTTTGATAAAGACCCACAAAATATCTAAGCGTACGACAGGTACGCATCCAGTGTTCTTTTCCACCATAACGATAAACAAGATTCTTCAAGATCTTGAGCTAATTTCCATTTTCCCTTTTCTTGCTTTGCTTCAATATTCACTACAAAAAAACCTACTTTTCGCGACGCACATTATTAGCGACGCACAAATAGGTGTCGCTAATAATAAGAAAAAAAGTAATAACAAAATTAGCTTCTCGCGTGAGAATAGGCGCAAAATTATTAGCGACGCACATATGGACATTAGCGACGCGTCGCTAATAGTTGGTTCGTTTGGCGACGCACACATGGGCTTCGCAAATACTTGGGCTGGACAATTAGCGACGCGTATTTGGGTTATTAGCGACGTACGGTGTGCGTCGTTAATAACTCTTTATATTTAAAACAATTTGATCGCTCTCTCTCTCTCTCTCAGACAGTCTTTCTCTCTCTCTGATCAGGCACCATTTCCATCGCTCTGCTCTGTAGGGTTAAAAACTAAAAAGGGAAGGGGAGAACACATTGGGGAGGAGCGGCGCCCAGGTAGGCCATTGCCCTTTCTCTTCTCTCTCTCTCAAACTCACATCTATTTCATTAATGATTTTGCGTATACTCTCTCTCTCTGTGTGTCCCCCTATATATGTGTATTTATGCGTATTCTGTGTTTGAAGTTTTTTTTCAATTCACTATTTCTAAATTTTACAGAATAGTTTTTTTGTGTGTGTGTGTTTGCTAATCTTTTCTTTGTTTTATTAAATTAATTTCTATGGTTTGATTTGGATAATGTTTAGGCTTCATGTTGATTGATGCTTGTAATCATATCTGGAGATTTTTTTTATTGTGATGGTTTTGTATTGTAAAAATGTCTCTAATAATGAATCAAACTTAAATTTGAATTAATCTTTTTTTTTTAAAAAAAAAAAACCTTTCCAATCATTGATTTAAACTTATTTAAAATTTATTTTTACTTAAACTTAAACTCAAATTTATAAAATACTGTTAAAAAACTCAAATCACCGTAAAACCCAATTTAAAACTTTTGGAAAGAGATGGAAATGTTTTGGGATATGATGGAAAATTTTTCAAAAGATTTGAGAAAGAATTAAGTAAATATTGAAGTGCATCAAACTCAAAAGAAACTTTTACTCAAATATTTTCAAGGCAATAACTCTTAGATTGAGTGTAAGGAGATATTATTACAAAATGCAGTTAAACTTTCCCTAAAAACTAATGGAGCGTTTGGTTTCCTAAAAATTCTCCTTATCATAATGTGTTAAAAGCAATGCCATTTATATCATCACTAAAGTCGGATGGCTAGATTTAGAACAAACTCTGCTCTTTCCTCCGAAGGGCATTTCACTTCTTGCAAACCATTATGTGTATACATTGAGTCTGTTGACTGAAGTTCATTGATTCCATTTGGATGGATTGCATTTTTGGTTCAATATAGTACATATTCTGTGTGCCTTGCAAGTTGTAATATATGAATAGGTCTAGTTTTTTACATAGGATTGCTCTGTTGCTTAGCTTGTTCCCTAACTTAATGTGGGGTAATTGTAATGCTCTGATTTTTTTTTCAGTTTCCTTTATTTATTAATCCCTTGTGATTGAATTTGAATGCATAAATTGTGATTTTATGCTTTTTTATGTTATGAAACTACGTATGTTCCTCAACTATTGTTGGAAACTGTGAATTCTAGTTAAAACCACTTACCCATGACCCGATCCATTTTCTAGTTCGTTGAATGGTTTTGTGCTTCGATTGCTGCACTGGCCTGCTTGGATTCTGCTCTAGTCTAGCTAGGATGCTTTTGTTTGAATCCCATATTTTATTTCCATTAGAAAAAAATGCAAACCTAATATAGGATTAAAATAATTTTGGGTAGATGGTCACTGCATTAACTTTTTTCTTCTTATTCTTTCTTCATCTGAGGGAGGTTTAACTGCTAAATGGCTCCTTTGCTTTCTGATCAAACACTGGATCTACTATATATCCACACACACACACACACACACACACATATATATATATATATATATATATATATTAAAGATGATATTTGTATAGTTAGGAGAAGATGACGATTGCCAACTACTAATTAGTTGACATATGGGTAAAGGTCTAAGCTATCAAACCTTTTATCACTGGATGACAATACATAACAACTATAATCAACACCCACCCTGAAAAAATTAGTATAACAATAACATACCTAACAAGTCACTTTGATTGTATACAATGAATATTTATACAATCCTTGGGACTTGCTCGAAATCACCAAAGCTCTAGAAGGCATTTTTACACACAGGCAGAAACAAAAATCTTATTTAAGAAAGGTCAAATTATAGGTATAAAAATTTAGGGAGTTGATATGAATATAAAAAAAATAAAAAAAATTGGGAAGGGGGGGAGGTAGTTCTATTTTATTAAATTTTTTTAAATAAAATTAGTAATAAAAAATAAAATACCTAAATTTTTGAGAGGGTCAAGTAATATGTATTAAAATTGAGAGTTCATATGAATATATAAAAGAATTTGAGGATCAAATCCAATTTTTTTTTATAAAAATTCTAATAAAATTAAGAATAAAAATTACAATATTTAAATTTTTGAGGACGTCCCTTTGTCCTCTTGGATCTGCCTCTAATTCCAAGCAAGTAGGTTTGGCATCAAAATTCTCAATATTGTAAAAAATTTGTTAAAATTTCAAAGAAAAAAACCTAATGATGTCAAAGAAAAAGATTTAATTTTATAAAATGATCCCAAAAAAATAGAATCAAAAGGGTAAGAAGGAAAAACATAGAAAAGAAATATTATTTAGTGAAAATCATTCTAAGAAAAAAAATTTAATATGACAAAAATTAGAAATATAAATGACGTTGAAATTAATATACATGTAATAAGATTAAGATTAAGATCGAGATTTTATCTGAGTGGTATGAATAGTCAATTTGCATAAAACTTGAGTGAGTTCAACCCTTCATTTTCTGTTGTATAAAAAAAAATGTGATAGGGTTGGCAAGTGTGAATGCATCTTTAAGCTTTTATTAATTGTTATTCATTCACATTCTCCAGGATTGTTTTCAGTTAAAATTAATTATTATTTTTGGTCCAGTGAGATTTTGTAGAGCATTTGTTCTCTTGTAGATTATAGAGTGGATCTCTCAATACAATAAAATTAATTAAATAAAATTTAAAAACAATTCACTGGTTGCATACTACGAATTTGTAGATTATAGAGTGCATATATACAATAAAAATAAATTAAATAAAATTAAAATAATAGGATTCTGCTTAGACCGTTCGAATTTATTTGATTTTCTAATGATCAATCCTCAAAATCAACTCATGTCTTTACTTAATCTTTATTTGATAGGTACATTTCCAAGAGATTTAGGCAGCTTTTGAAGGACATCCAAACTACAGAGATCAGTTTCTACTTTGATTCTTTGTGCTTTAGGCTCTGTTTCTTTAGGATAAGTTTCAAGCTTTCAGGTAATACTTTGAATGTGCCTATTCTGATTTTGTAACAATACAAATGAAACAAAACTTGGTTTTTTAGCTTTCGACAGTATACAATTTCTATAATGACCTTGTTGAAATGTTCTCTCTCTAGAATTTCTTGTTTCTGACCCTTTTTAGATTACAAATTCTATATCAAAAATATCTGATTGGTTTTCTCTTTCTATTTTTTTTTTCAAAAATCATTTCCAGTGGTCATCTTATTAGTTTAAGCTTTACTAAAATTGGGAGTGTCAGTACATAAACTAGGTATCTTGAAAAAGAGGACAGATAATCATGAGTATTTTTTTTTTTTTGAATGTGGAGTACACTGCCATGCAGCTGTACTGAGTTACTCTATTCATTGGCATGCACTTGTGCTGAGTTCCTCTATTCATTTTAAGGTGTTCTTATAATTACCTCTTAGTGCTGAACTTGACAGGTGAATAAGCAAGAGGATGATTTTTCTAGTGTTCTATCTTAATTAAGTTTTGATGGGAAGAAATATTTCTTGTTAAGATGGAAATTATACATATGGTAAACTTGAGTTCTATGGAGATGTACTAAATCAATTATCTTTTTTTTTTTTTGATAAGTAGAGTATATTATTAATGAAAAAGTGGGCAACCTGTGTACACAAGAATAATAAAAATCCCAACCTAATGCACTAGCTCAATCTCTTATAAAATCAACCAAAAAAATGAGAATTTGGATATATTTTGGAAATCCAAAACTGAATGTGTCCAAAAGAAGTTGTTTAAACCTATACAAATGTACTTTCTATATCCTCAAAAGTCCTCCGAACATGACCACTTGAGCAACCAGCTAGTCATTACTTTCAAAATTTGTTATATTTCAAACAAAGAGCATAATAAGTTCTAAGGGTCCTAGCTGCCCCACAATGCAAAAGCAAATGATTACAGGTGTCCTCAGCCATGCACACCAGTACGGAAGAACACAAGACCTCCTCAAAAAAGTTAATAGCCTTGTTGCTTTAGTGTTTTGTAGGATTTTAGTCAAAAAAATCCTTAAAATCTAGACACATGAGTGCATTTGGACCTTTTTCATGTATGTGTTCATTCAACATGTATTTTTTCATGGCTGTGCTTTTTCCCCCTCTTGTTTTTCATGTATGCGTTCATTGAACTACAACTTAAACCCTAATCCCTTGCTCTTGAGTTCCTTTAAACAATAATTTTTATTTTTTATTTTTGTTTAGCTGCCAAGTAATAAGAGCTCTTGAGTCCGATAGATTGAGAGATCAACTAGATAAACCTGACCTATTAAATCAGCTAATGGGTTTAGGTAGTAATTGATTTTCTTTTGTTGGTTATGTTGTTGTTGTCAGGTGCCAAGTAAATAATTCTTGATGAATGACCTTAATTAATAGATAAAAATTGAAAGCGAAGTGCTTTTACTTGTTATCAACCAAGATCAATATGTTTTGTATTGGCATTTTTAATTCTATTGTTAATGTTTTTTAAAGCAAAACTTTGTCTGACAATCAGAGTTTGCCCTTACACTAATGAATTTTTTAATTGCATTCATGTAAGCCTAGCCCCGTTCGGGAGTCATTTTCATCACATATGAATCTTGTCGCGAAATTTGTTCGCGATTGGGTTCGTGTGTATGAAAATCGATTCTTGAATTATCCAGAGAGGACAGTTCGAGAATGCATAAATCTGCATTGCAATCAATAGCGCATATGCTCGAATATTTCACTATGATAAAATTTCAGTACGGTCTCCTATTGTTCTCTGGGTATATATTTAGGCGTACTAAAGTCTCTCTTGTATACTTGGAGAACCGTGGGGAGATGCTGTCAAAATTTTGTCTGAGTAAAATCAAGCATTTGATTTGTTGTTGATTGCAATGTAGACTGTGCATTCACGAATGGGATAGGACCACCTTACCCTTTAGATAGAAGTTGGAGGTGATAGGATTCGTGTTTCATATTTATAACGAGTATCATTTTTGACTTGTATTAGTAGACGAAAATGGATAAGAGTTGGATGGACTTGAGGGGCAGGCATTTGCCAGGATATGTGAAGGGGATCAAAGATTTTATTGAGTTTGCTCGTGCATCTGCAGATGGGAGAAAAAGGATAAGATGTCCATGTAGGAGGTGCAATAATAAGGATTATATGCACATAGATGAGGCTAAAGAGCACCTACTCGAACACGAGATGGACAAGAGGTATACGTGTTGGGAATTTCACGGGGAATGTCGTGACGTGAGTGGTATTTGATGATAAAGAAGAAGACAACGATGATGACTTTGGTGATAATGTTAGGGTTGGTTACAAAGGCTCGCCACAAATGCTATCAGAATTGCAGGGGGCTACAATTGGGGTGAGTAGTCACAGGAGTGACACGAGACAATCGACCGCGTTTGAGTCGTTGTTGAGGGAAGATGAAAGATACTGTTAAAGCCCGGTTGGACTTGCAGGAGCTGGGAATAAGGAAAGAGCTGCACCTAATACGTAGCAGTGATAAATATATCGTGCCTCCTGCATAGTATACGTTATCATCCGTAGAGAGAATGAGGATTTGCGAGTGGTTTAAATCGGTGAAGTTCCCAAATGGATACGCATCGAATATATCTCGGTGTGTAAATGTTATAGATGGGAAAATATCCAGATTGAAGAGCCATGACTGCTATGTCCTTTTACAACGACTTCTTTCGGTTGCACTATGTGGATATCTCACCGATGACATATTAACTACATTGACTGAGTTGGGTTGTTTCTTTAGAGAATTATGTGCGAAGACGTTGAATGTGGAAGTACTTGAAAAGCTCGAAAGGGATGTTGTCGTGATCCTCTGCAAGTTGGGACAGATTTTTCCTCCAGCTTTCTTTGATGTAATGGTCCACTTAGCTGTGCATTTGCCTCATGAGGCAAAAATTGGCGGACCTGTCCAATACCGTTGGATGTATCCAACAGAAAGGTACATTTAATTTTATGAATTATGTTATCTATCCATCCTAACTATTTTAATGTATAACTGATTAATTATCAAAACAGATATTTGCACACATTGAAGCAATATGTGCGTAACAAAGCACGATCGGAAGGGTCAATTGTTGAGGCTTACGTTGATGCTGAATGTCTCACCTTCTGCTTTATGCATCTTGAAGATATTGAGACAAGGTTTAATCATCAAGAGCAAAATTATGATAGATGTCCAAGGCAACAACGAATTGGCCTTATGGTGTTTAATCAGAATGTTCGGCCAATAGGTGCCCGTAAATATGAATGGTGTCATTCTCAAGACTTGGAAAAAAGCCCACTATACCGTGCTCAACAACTGCGATGAGACATTGCCATATTTTAAGTAAGTTTATTAAAATTATTGCAATACTATGTTAGTATACAAATGTGAGTTACATATAACATATCTCATCTTATGCAGTGAGCATACGATCGAGCTTTAGAGAGAACATGTATCAAGTTCTGATCTGGAGCAAAGATAACAAAATTTGTTTCCAAAGTGGTTCAGAGAACGTGTAAGAATAGGTTTCAATTAATTGTAATTGTATTAGTTAATACATTTGTATTCAGTTAATTTTGTACTTGTATTGAATTAATAGATAAAGCTATTACGCCACCAACAATCTCCTGAGGCGTATGATCAATTATATTCATTGGCATGTGGTCCTGATCAAAAGATATCTCGCTACACCGGTTTAATTGTTGATGGTGTTCGATTTCACACGAGGGAACGTGAGGTCAGTCGGCGAACACAGAATAGCGGGATTCTTGTTCAAGGAGATGGTGACAGAGGACAAACTGTAGATTACTGTGGTGTTTTACAAAACATCATACAGTTACATTATTGTTACGGTCATTCTGTGTATATTTTTAAATGTGATTAATGAGATGTAAGTAATAAGAAGACTGGAATGCAGATCGATAAGCACTTCATAAGTGTTAATACGTCACGTACGACATTTAAAGATGATCTGTATGTTTTGGCATCGGTTGCAAAACAAGTTTTCTATTTGAAGGACGCAAAAATAAGAGGTGATTGGCATGTTGTCCAAAAAATAAAAACTAGAAATGTTTATGATGTCTTAGAAGTTGGTGAGGGAGATGAAGAGTTGGAGAGGATTGAGGAGGCACTACAAGAAGAGTCTCAAACTGTCCACGATGGTATTGTCCGGCATGATCAAGAAAATGTTAGTTCGTATCGGTTGAATAGAACTAATGTGGAACCAGTTCATGTCATAGCTTCTAACGTCACCAATACCACACAATTAGATCCGAGAGATGCAACATTCATTAATGATGATGATGATAAGGAAAGTGATTTTGATGATGAGACATTGTTAAAGTATTGTACCAAGAATGAAAAAAATTCAAGTTCAGATGATGATAAAGACTCAGATGAATAATTATAATAGGTGTTATATGTATTCGGATCAAGTGTAATGGATTTTCAATTTTATGATGTAATGGATTGTCAGTTTTATGGTGTAATGGATATTCAATTTTATGATGTAATGGATTTTAATTTTTATGATGTAATGGAATTTACTTTTAAACTTTCTTTTAGATGTGGTTGGACCAGGCTCATACAGATGCGCAGCCCAGTGGACCCATCAACCCCTTCCCCTTCCTCTGCAGGATCAACCGATCCTGCCATTAATGGTATGTATAGTTTCACTTTGTACTAATGATTATATAAATATGGTACTAATTGTTTCTATTTTATTGTTTCTAAAGCTTCGGCCGCCACCTCTAGACGAGGGCGCGGTAGGTCGAAGAGTCGGAGTTTGTAGGCTCAGATGGAGGCAGCAGGGGGCTCGCAACTTCGGATTGAGCTACCTGAGGGCTTGTTGAAGCCCGTTGGTGGGTGGGCACAACAATTCACCACAGAGGTCGGCATCATTTGCCGACTACGCGCCCCACTCCATATTAATGATTGGAATCTCATCACTCAAGAGGAGCTACGGGATATTCATGCGCATATCCTGGTATGTCTTTTATTATTGTGTTGAACTAAATTTTAACATTTCTAATGCCGTAATGTTTTGAAAATGACATGCTTTACAAGAGAAGTTTGACATCGATCTCCACCTACCTCACGTAGCGAAGGCAGTGGACCGTTACCTAGGAGTCCGTTTCAGGGACTATCGACACCGTTTCCACATACACTACGAGGCAGAGGTGGCAGCTGGTAGAGAGCCCCGCGACAGACCCTACAGGGGGGTCACGATGGAGGATTGGATGTTACTGTGCGATCGGTTCGCAAGTGATGCATTCCAGGTAAAAATTGTCAAAATTACTTTTGTTGTCTAGTTTAAATCAGTATCATTTATACTAACCTTCTTTGTTTTGACCAAGTGTAGGAACCGAGTAGGAAAAATAGCGAGAGTAGAAGCAAGCAAAAGGTGACCCATTGTGGTGGATCACGTTCTTTTGTACAGTATAGGCATGATATGGTAAGTTAATAAATGTATCAAGTTCTTATTATATAATCTATTCATGAAATCAATCTTCACAAGCTACTATTTATTTGCTCCAGCGAGACCAGGAGACTGGTGCACCACCCTGCCCTATTAATTTGTGGCATAGGATGCACTACAACCCCAATAAGGGTTTGGCTGGGCTTGAAGCACAGCGGCTTTATGTAAGTTTTTATGTAATTTGCCACAGTATTACTAATTTAATATTAATCTAAAGTTATAAAAGTAGTAACATATATTTATGTTTTTATAAGAGGAGATGGTCCGGCTGCGTGCTCGGCCGACAGCTGAGGGTCAGGATCCACCGACCGATGACCAGATACGGGAAACTATTCTAGGCAAGAGGCGTGGCTATATGCGTGGCTTAGGGACTGGGGTGGCGTCAATGACATCGTCCTCTACCTTTACGAGTGATGCTAGGGCACACGCAGCCACTGTGGCAGTTCAACGAGAGAATGCAGAGCTGCGGCAGTAAGTAAATAGCCTCGAGGAGCGATATTCCTAGTTAGAGGCTCTTGTGCAGACGATGCTCAACTAGCAACATGACTCCTTACAATCTTGGTAAGTTTTTACAATTATATACTTTGATGGATTTATTATTTATAGAAAATGTTACATAAACCCCATCACACACCTCACAAATGATAAAATAGACTTGCACGAAGTTACGACACTCGGTTTGGATTCTCGGTTTGAAACTTATGCAAGTGTTAGCTCCAAAAAGGCTCATTTTGGGATTTTGATAGACCAAAATCCCGGATATCAGCCTAAGTACATCAAAACCACATCACACACATCACAAATGATAAAATAAACTTACACAAAATTACGGTACTCGGTTCGGATGCCCGGTTTGAAACTTATGCAAGTTTTAGCTCCAAAAAGGCCTATTTTGGGATTTTGACAGACCAATATGCCGGATATCGGCCTACCTACACCGAAACCCTATCACACTCCTCATAAATGATAAAATAAACTTGCACGAAGTTACAGCACTCAGTTCGGATGCCCGGTTTGAAACTTATGCAAGTTTCAGCTCCAAAAAGGCCTATTTTGGGGTTTTGACAGACCAAAATGTCAGATATCGGCCTACCTACACCAAAACCTCAATACACACCTCACAAATAATAAAATAGACTTGCATGAATATACGGCACTCGGTTCGGATTCCCAGTTTGAAACTTATGCAAGTTTCAGCTAAAAAAAGACCCATTTTGGGGTTTTGACAAACCAAAATGTCGGATATCGGCCTAAATACACTGAAACCACATCACACACCTCAAAAATGATAAAATAAACTTGTACGAAGTTACAACACTCAGTTCGGATGCCCAGTTTAAAACTTATGTAAGTTTCAGCTCCAAAAAGGCCCATTTTGGGGTTTTGACTGACCAAAATGCCGGATATTAGCCTACCTACACTGAAACCTCATCGCGCACCTCAAAAATGATAAAATAAACTTGCACGAAGTTACGACACTCGGTTTGGATGCCCGGTTTGAAAATTATACAAGTTTCAGCTCCAAAAAGACCCATTTTGGGGTTTTGACAGATCAAAATGCCGGATATCGGCCTACCTACACCGAAACCATATCACACACCTCACAAATGATGAAATAGACTTGCATGAACATACGACACTCAGTTCGGATGCCCGGTTTGAAACTTATGCAAGTTTCAACTCTAAAAAGGCCCATTTTGGGTTTTAACAGACCAAAATGCCGGATATCGGCCTATCTACGTTGAAACCTCATCATACACCTCAAAAATGATAAAATAAACTTGCACGAAGTTATGACACTCGGTTCAGATGCCCAGTTTGAAACTTATGCAAGTTTCAGCTCCAAAAATGCCCATTTTGGGGTTTTGACAAACCAAAATGCCGGTATTGGCCTAACTACACCGAAACCCCATCACACACCTCACAAATGATAAAATAGACTTATGCTACTTTATGGCGTTCTTACTATTGATGCATGCAAAAAAAAAAAAAAAACTATTCACATTCTATGTTCATATATATTTAATAATTGTTTTAATATATATCATTTGATCTTTATTTCAGATTGATCGGGATTATTGTCCTGCCGTCTTTATGTTTTGCATCAGAACTTGTTATTTTTATTTGTCTTTTTTTCTTTTCATGGACATCTGTAGTTACATTTTTGGAGAAAATTTTTAATTTTTCTATTTATTGTTAAATTGTACTTTTACAAATGTACATAATTAGTTTAATATATATGTATATATATATATATATGAATGTATTTTTCTTTTTTAATATATTCATTTCAGAATGCTTGGATTTTGTTGTATATCAAGATGGATGATTGATACAGGTTTAAACAGGAATAAAACAACAAATAAAACAAAGCAAATATGGTGCTGCGGTATGTGCATTTTCTTGTAGTGATTATTATTGCACTTTAAGTGCTGTGGTATGTCTCTTCTAGGACAATTAGGAGAATTATTCTTGTGACCACCCCAGTATGAGTTATTCTGCCAGCGGCGACCGTGACCACGTCTACGACCATATTCACACCCACACTCATGTCTTTATTTATATGACGAAGTTTCATTTGCTTCAGGAAATGTTTCCATTCTCTCTAGGGAATAGTACAGAGTTAGTGGAATGTAATTGATGATTTTTCAGCACAAGGTCACTATGTTGTTCAATTAGAAGAAGACATGACATCAATTCAGAATATTTAGTAAACCTATGTTTTCGATATTGTTTCTGCAAGACAATATTCGAGGCATGAAATGTAGAGAATGTCTTTTCCAGCATATCTGTATTTGTAATATTTTTTCTGCATAATTTCAATTGCAAAGTAATTCTGAATAAGGCAGAATTGTACTCACTGACTAATTTAAAATCTTGCAACCTCAGGTGCAGCCAATTATATCGAGCCCTTGGGAGAATAATAGTATGCTAGTGGTCATACCTTTCTGTTAGATTCCTCCAAAGGATCAATATATCTTTCACCGTGAGATATTCCGCTTTTATGCGTTCATGAATATGATGGCGAGGAATTACCAATGCCTGTGCGTGATCCTTCAAGGATGTGATGTTTTCTTCTTTAATTATATCACCAAGACTACTAGTTTCAAAGTGAAGTTTAGCATTAATGATCTAGGATAAATAATTCTTTCCAGTGATATCCAATGTAACAAACTCAAGTTTGGTGAGATTTTACATAATATAAATAAGATAAAGAGAGTATTTAGATTCAAATGTGCTAAATATTACCTCTATTTTAATACATCCGTAGTGGATCAGAGCCTTGTGCTGATAACGTATTGTAAAATTGATGGACAATACTAGTCACATAAGTGCATAGGAATATTTACATGGTTCGACTTCAAGCCTACATTTACAAACAAGAGAGAAAAAATTTCACTATTTATAAATTACAAAAAATTATTATTTTCAATCTCAGTCAAACTATATTTTCAATTTACCTACTATGTTTTTTATGTAGACTGTTTTGCCGCCTCGTATATAACTTATTGCAATTAATATTGATCAATCTCACCCTCATGTTGGGTTTGTTGTAAGGCTCTCTACCGACTGGCACCTTCACCTCGTAGTGCATGTGGAGCCTATGTCGATAGTCCTTGAAACGAGCTCCCAAGTAACGGTCCACTACCTTCACGACATGAGGCAGATGGAGATTGATGTCAAACTTCTCCTATAAAGCATGTCATTGTCAAAACATTACAGCATTAGATATGTTAAAATTTAGTTAAATACAATAATAAAAGACATACCAGGATATGTGCATGAATATCCCGTCGCTCTTCGTCAGTGACGACACTCGAGTCACTAATATGGAGTGAGGCGCGTAGTCGGCAAATGATGCCGACCTCAGTGGTGAACTGTTGTGCCCACCTACCAACGGGCTTCAACAAGCCCGAAGGTAGCTCAATCTGAAGTCACGCGCCCCCTACTGCCTCTATCTGAGCCTGCAAACTCCGGTTCTTCAACTTACTGTACCCTCGTCTAGAGGTAGTGGTCGAAGCTTTAAGAAAAAATTAAATCAAAACAGTTAGTGCCATATTTATATAATCATTAATAAAAAGGGGAACTATGCATACCATCGACGACAGGATCGGTCGACCCTGCAGATGAGGGGGAAGAGGTCAACGGGTCCATCATAACTGTGCATCTGTATGAACCTGGTCCAACCATATCTACAAAGAAAATTTAAAAATAAAATTATTTTTATTTAATCATAAAAACTAAAATCCTTATTGAAGTAAAAACGAATATCCATTACATCATAAAATTGAAAATCCATTACACTTGATCCTAATACTGTAACACCTATTACAATTATTCACTATCATCATCTGTTCTTGAAATTTCTTCATTTTCGGTACAATACTCTAACAATGTATCATCATCAAAATCACTTTCCTCATCATCATCATCATTAACGAAAATTGCATCCCTCAGATCTAATTGTGTGGTATTGGTGACATCGGAAGCTACGACATGATCTGGTTCTACATCAGTTCTATTCAACTGCTATGAAGTAACATCTTCCTTATCATGCCGGACAACACCATCGTGGGTAGATTGAGACTCTTCTTGTAGTGCCTCCTCAATCCTCTCCAAGTCTTCATCTCCCTCGCCAACTTCTAGTACATCATAAACATTTCTAGATTTTATTTTTTGGACAACATGCCAATCACCTCTGATTTTTGTGTCCTTCAAATAGAAAACTTGTCTTGCTTGAGATGCCAAAACATATGAAACACCTTTAAATGTCGTACGTGATGTATTAACACTTATGAAGTGCTTATCGATCTGTATTTCAGTCTTCTTATTACTTACATTCCACTAATCACATTTAAAAATATACACAGAATGGCTGTAGCAATAATGTAACTGCATGATGTTTTGTAAAGCACCATAGTACTCTACAGTTTGTCTTGCATCACCATCTCCCTGAACAAAGACTCCGCTATTCTGTGTTTGCCGAATGACATCACGTTCCCTCGTGTGAAATCGAATACCATCAATAATTAAACCAGTGAAGCGGTATATCCTTTGATCAGGACCACATGCCAATGAATATAATTGATCGTACGCCTCAGGAGATTGTTGGTGGCGTAATAGCTTCATCTATTAATTCAACACAAGTACAAAATTAATTGAATACAAATGCATTAACTAATACAGTTACAATTAATTGAAACATATTTTTACACGTTCTCTAAACCACTTTGGAAACAAATCTTGTTGTCTTTACTTTAGATCAAAACTTGATACATGTTCTCTCTAAAGCTCGATCGTATGCTAACTGCATAACATGAGATATGTTATATGTAACTTACATTTCTGTACTAACGTAGTATTGCAATGATTTTGATAAACTTACATAAAATATGGCAATGTCTCATCGCAGTTGTTGAGCACAGTATAGTGGGATTTTTCCAAGTTTTAAGGATGACACCATTCATATATACGGGCACATATTGGCCACACATTCTGATTAAACATTGCAAGGTCAATTCGTTGCTACCCTAGACATCTATCAGAATTTCATTCTTAATGATTAAACCTTGTCTCAATATCTTCAAGATATATAGAGCAGAAGGTGAGACATTCAGCATCAACGTAAGCCTCAGTAATTGACCCTTCTGGTCGTGCTTTGTTATGCATATATTGCTTCAATGTGTGTAAATATCTGTTTTAATAATTAATCAGTTATACATTAAAATAGTTAGGATGGATAGATAACACAATTTATAGAATTAAATATACCTTTTTATTTGTTACATCCAACGGTATTAGACAGGTCTGCCAATTTTTGCCTCATCAGGCAAATGCATAGCTAAGTGGACCATTACATCAAAGAAAGCTGGAGGGAAAATCTTTTCCAACTTGCAGAGGATCACGAAAACATCCCTTTCGAGCTTTTCAAGTACTTCTAAATTCAACGTCTTTGCAAATAATTCTTTAAAGAAGCATCCCAACTCAGTCAATGTAGTTGATGTGTCATCGGTGAGATATCCACGTAGTGCAACTAGAAGAAGTCATTGTAAAAGGACATGGCAGTCATGGCTCTTCAATCCGGATATTTTTCCATCTATAACATTTACGCACCGAGATATATTCGATACGTATCCATCTGTTAACTTCACCGATTTAAACCACTCGCAAATCCTCATTTGCTCTGCGGATGATAATGTATACTGTGCAGGAGGCACAATATTTTATCACTGTTACATATTAGGTATAGCTATTTCTGTATTCCCAGCTCTTGCAAGTCCAACCAAGCTTTAACAGTATCCTTCGTCTTCCCTTCAATGTTTATTAAAGTTCCCAACACATTATCACAGATGTTTTTCTCGATATGCATAACATCCAAATTGTGCCTCAACTTAAGGGTTTCCCAATACGGCACATCAAAAAATATGCTCTTCTTCATCTAATTTAACTCCATATTAGTACGCTTCCTCTTCTTAGTACCCGGTATCTTCCCAAACCTCACTGGTTGGATGCGTGCCAATTGCACCAACACGTCTTTGCCAGACAATAATGGAGGTGACAATCTGCGCTCAATTTTTTCATCAAACAGATGCTTTTGCTGATTTCACTAGCCATGTGATGGCGGTAGAAAACGACGATGGCACATGTAGCATATCTTTTTCCCATTGGACAAATGTAGGGAACATGCATCCTTATTGCAAACCAGACATGCCAAATACCCCTTAGTGCTCCACCCAGACAAGTTTTCGTATGCTGAAAAGTGATTTATGGTCTACAGTAACGCTGCATGCAATTGAAATGTCTCTGTAAATACTGGGAAAATTTTTTTTTTTTTTAAATGAATTCTCCTTTTCTTTTATTTACATTAATTATTATTATTATTATTCATGTTGGTGTATGTATATATGATGGGTGTAAATAATGAGTGATGTGTGCATGAATGTGTATGAATTGCATAATGTGTATCTATATATATATATATATATATATGTATACATTGGTATTTAAATACATGTGTATATATATATATATATAGATATGGGTCAAATTTCGTGCAACAGTGTGCATGTGTGTATGATATAATATATGTGTATATATAAAATACCCAAAGTCAACTTTGCATTAAATGCAAAGTTGATGGAAAAGAGAGAAAGCTGAAGAAGTATGGGAAGGGAGAGAAATGGGCTGTTGAAGTGACCTGCATCTGGGTTGCGTGTGAGCATATATGTATAGATGTCCGTTGGATTTAAGTGAGGATTGAGGTGGTCTGTGAGGGTATGTATACGGGGGGAGGGGGAGTTGTGAGGAATTAGAAGAAACAAAGGAAGAAAATAATGCTTGAGAGGTGAGTCCTAATAGAGAGAGAAAGTAGAGAGAGAAAGTGTGGGATAGAGAGAGAGAAAGCAAATAAAAGAGAAAAAGAAGGGAGAAAGAGAGTAGCTGACAGCCCTAGCACATTTTAAATTCATTAGAGAGGGGTTAGAAGCAAGCAAGGGAGGAGAGGTGCCATTTTTTAGGTAAAGAATCACAAACCCACTTTGTTTCTCTCTCTAGGATATATGTATATATGTTGACTGTTTGAGCTTCTTGAATGCATGCATGGCATCTAGACTATGTAGAACTTGGCTTAAGTGTGAAAACCAGGCTCGAACCAAACCCAGAACGTCAAACCGTGGAGGGGCCTCTATGGATGGCCACCTTGAAGCTCGGGTCTGAGAGAACCAAAACAAGACCTTATCATTTCCTTTAGGACCGAACAAGGACCCTCCAAGGATTCCAAACCCGTTGGAATCACTTTACATGGGCAAGAAACAAGGGAGAAAATCCCACTTGCAGGTCACAGCATGGTTAGGGTTTACAAAAACTTCAGAGACTTTTGTTTAGTTTTTAAGCTTGAAAAATGTGAAATGGGTTCTTGAGGTCTATAGGGAGAATTTGGTGAAAAAATTATGAAAAATGGACATGAGAAAACATAGAAAAATTTGACGAGCTACCGTTTTTCCGGTGACCGGCGCCAGCCAAGTCACCGGGGAAGACTACCTGAAAGTCGGGCAAAGGTGCAGTGAGGTTGGGCCTTGTTCTACGGATTGGGTTTGGGCATGTCTTAAATTAAATAGGGTTGGGCCATTTTGGGTTTAAAAAGGGGATGGGTCTGGTTCATTTAAAAGAAAAGTTTGGGCCTCATGGTTGGCCCAACAATCAAAAGAAAATTTGAAAATGAAACGAAAAAGGGGGTGGGATTACACAGTGTGTGGCTGCTGAGACTCGAACCCGCGTGGGGCACTTGACCAGTTTGGACAGGACAATCCCGTGTCCTTTTATGCCCCCAATATATATATATATATATATATTACACTTTACTCTATTTTCTAAATTAAATTTATTTAATTAAATTAAATACTCCGAAATGGCCCGAGACCCAAATACGACAAGTCATATATGTTTTCTTACTATCTTGGACCTCCTAAGACCAACGACGAGGTCTGTGATGCGAGACGAGGTCCCAAAAACTAAAAGACCCGTAGAACCCTTAAAAATTAACAAAATGCCTCTGAGTCAAAACAGAGTCAAACGAACCCCGATTTGAGTAAACAAATAGTGAAATCTTATTATCTCGAACATTCTGGACTCAACCATGGGGTCCGATTGACGAGAAGAGGCCTCAAGAAATGGGAAAACGTGAAAGTATGAAATGATAGTTTGCCCTTTTTAGCCTAGGTATCCAAATTAAATTTCGCGAAAGTCCAAACCTATTTTCTTCGACATTCCGAACCTAATGGTAGAATTTATTTTAGCAAAATAGAAATTAATAAAATAAAGACATAAAATTTGATGAATAGCATCATTCAAGGAACAAAGGGACTGAGTTGCATTTTGTGATTTTAGGGACACCGAAAGGCAAAGAGAAGGCAGTCTGACCTTCTACATTTCACTGCTAGCCACAACGCTACGAGTACGATTTCTTAGGGTTGAGACCAACCCATCAGGTATGGTACTTTTCTAAGTAAGAAATAGGATTAAGTTTAGGAATAACTATTATGTTGACAAAATGATTCACATGTTTGTTTAACTGTTTGCATGCCGATGTGATTCTTGTTGCCTTTCCAATTGTTTGGTTGAATGATTGATATAAACCATGACTATATGTATATTCCATGTATAGATTAAAAGTGTGACTAAATTGATTGTACATGATATGAATGCTTGTGGATTGAACTATGTGGTTTGATGCCTTAAGTAGAATATGCATAGTTTAAAGCATGCCTTATGTATTGATAAATGGTTTCGTTAAGATCATATCATTGCATGGTGGAATCAGGGCATATTGGCATAGTGTGATTCCTTGAAAGCATAGTGTGAATTGAGCACGTGGTGCTGTGCATTATGAGGGTGTAGATCCTGTGGTGAAAAACATAAAATCGGCCATGATACTCATGCCAGCGGGGACGGACTGTAAAATGAGAACAAGGTATACTCAGGCCTTCGGGGAAAGACCGTATAATGAGACATGGGTGTGACGTAGAGTTTGCATGGGTGCGTCATGCATATTGACAATGTACTGTATGGGTGACATTACATGACATGTAGAGATAAATGTACACTTGCACATGTCACGCCTTAATTTTGTTTCTTGCATTAGCACTATATCATACCAGCAGTTGAGCTGACCCATTCGTGGGACACCATATTACAAATGAGGACGGCCCTGCTACCTGAGACTTGGTGACACCTTGATAGGGGGATGCACTTGGCGTATTTTTGGCCCTTGGGGCATATTTTGATATGTAAGGGCTTAAGCCCGAATGACATGTGTACGATGTATTCATGGGATGTAATTTATGTCTTTATATGTATTAGTGAGAATGGATGCATGTTTAGTTAAATTTTTTTAAGTTGTCCTTTATTTTATTTTATTTAATGTCTCGATAGTCGCGCCTCAAGTTCGTAAAAATTCGAGGTGTGACAACGTGGTATCAGAGCATAGGTTGAAATACCTAGATACTGTGAGGTGTTGTTAAACAGCATGAGACCCTAGAGACTTAGTGTGAACCGTTGGTAGCATGTGATTGGATTTTATATGTTGCGTGGTTATTTATGCTTGAAACATGACTTGTTATGAAAAAGTGTTGATTGATGCTATGTTAATATGCATGACATATATGATATGTGGAAATTGATTAAATGTACATTATGACATGCTATACGTGCTATCTATTAATTGTAAGTGTGGGCAAGAACATGACTGAGACCCCCTTAATGCTTATGCCCGAATGTGGAAGAGTAGTATTGAGATTTTCTTTCTTGAACTTATAAACTCATGCCGCCACGTAAAGCTCCTGCAAGGACAGGACCACCTAGACGGGGTAGGCCTAGGGCTGCTGCCCAGCCCCGACAAGGCAGACCTAGAGCTGCTGCCCCTGTTTAGGACATAGCCGAGGAGGCTGCCACTCCAGCTGTTGCACCTACCCACAGCACAACTGAGGAGGTTATCGCTCCAGCCCCCACTCCTCCACCTGCACCTGCTCATGTACCAGCTCCAGTAGAGGAGGTGGAGCAGACCATCGGTGCTAGAGATATGGCAGCCATCATACAAGAGTGCTTTCGCACCATGCAGGAGGCCAGGACTACTGATGCTGAGGCCAGGGCCACTGGTGGAGAGACCTTCGTGATGAAGGTATTCTAAAGGATGAGACCACCCTTCTTCGCAGGGCAGCAGGACCCCCTAGTGGCTGAGGAGTGGTTAGACCAGATTATCAGGATCCTGGACTCCCAAGGGATTGTCGAGCCGCATTTGAGGATCTGATGTGCCACATTCCAATTCACAAGGTTGGCGAGTCAGTGGTAGAAGGTACCCGCGGGGAGGATCAGTAGGTTCGGGGAAGGATGGGATGCATTTGTGGCCATGTTTAATGACCACTACTTTCTAGCGACCGCCAGGATTGGGTTCAGGAAGGAGTTTGAGACACTCCTCCAGAGGGACATAACTTTGACCTAGTATGAGTCTCGTTTTATTGCATTAGGGAGGTTCACCCCACACATCACCGAGAAGGAGGATTTAAGGGTTTACCATTTTCTCCAAGGGTTGAAAAACTCCATCAAGGAGAAGTTGGCAGGGCACATCATAGAGACTTACGAGGAGGCAGTGATGAGAGCCACCAAGGTTGAAAGAGAGCTGGCCGACCTCAAAGGGATTAGAGAGTCCCGAGTCCAGGGCAGGACACAACCAGCACAAACCCCTATGCCTACACTGACATATACTGAGGGTAGGCCGTCAAAGAGGTCTCGGGCTCTTTCCTCTTTCACATAGGCGCCCCAGGGACCCCTCTAGTCACTAGCTCCCCGACCCACTCTACCATCTACTTCTAGATGAGGGGGATCACAGAGATCTTCCTCATGTTACATGTGCGGACAGCCTGGTCATAGGAGGGCCGATTGCCCTCTGAGGGGCCCCAGCCCAGTATAGGGGACCGGATCCAGTCAGGGGTTGTTCCCGCTACCAGCACAGAGTCAGACCTAGAGGACTCCCCAGATCTGCTCCATTTGTCACCAGCTTGGCCATGTAAGGGCCAACTGTCCTCAAGGACAGACCTCCCAGAGCTCACAGAGGCCCCAGTACTACCAGCACACACAGGTGCCCCTACCACAGCCACAGCCAGACTATAGACCCCCAGCACCTCATTATCAGCCTGCACCCTCCGCACTGAGTGTCAAAGCTCCCGTGCCAAGGGGAGGAGGCTAGCATGGGCAGAGAGGAGGAGGCAAACAGGGTCAAACTATTCAGGGCCGAGTGTATGCAGTGGCCACCCCAGAGGCTTCTACATCTGGACCATCAGTGGTTAGAGGTACATTCCTTATGTTCAGTTCATGGGCCAGTGTGTTGATAGACTCAGGTGTATCGCATTCATTCATTTCTACTATGCTTGCCATGGCATTGGGGCTGGATATAGATCGATTGGATCCACCTTTGCATGTTGACATACTAGTCGGGGGTAGCGTGGTATTGTCGAGGATCTGTAGAGGTTGCTCTATAGAGATAGCTGATCGCACTCTTTAGTTTGATTTCATATTGCTTGACATGACTGACTTTGATGTTATTTTAGGGATGGATTGGCTATTTACTTACCGGGTGAGCATAGACTGCTATAGAGGGAGGGTGACAGTATGTACTTCCGAGAGAGATTGTTTTCACTTCACAAGGGATCGTGGGGATTCCTTAGCGCCACCCTTGTACGACTCTAGGAGTTGGGGAGGCCATAGTTACATGTTGGCAAGTTTGGTTGCAAGGGATAGCGGGACTACAAAGATCATGTTGCCACCAATAGTAGATGAGTTTCCCGATGACTTGACTAGTCTCCCACCGAGGTGAGAGGTAGAGTTTACCATAGAGCTCATTCCGGGCACTACATCTATTTCCATTCCACCTTACCGCATGGCTCCAACTGAGCTGAGAGAACTGAAGGAGCAGCTGACAGATTTGTAGAGTAAGGGGTTTATCCGTCCTAGCACTTCTCAGTGGGGTGCCTCGGCACTGTTTGCGAAGAAGAAGGATGGGACATTGCGGTTATGTATGGACTACAAAAGGCTGAACCGGGTTACTATAAGAATAAGTACCCGTTGCCAAGGATTAACGATTTATTTGATCAGCTGAGAGGTTCAAGATGTTTCTCGAAGATTGATCTCAGATCGGGGTATCACCAGTTGAGGGTCAGGGAGGAGGACATAGCAAAGACAGCTTTCCGCACTCGCTATGGCCATTACGAGTTTGTGGTTATGCCCTTTGGTGTGACGAATGCCCCAGCGACATTCATGGACTTGATGCACCGCATTTTTAGTCCCTACTTAGATCAGTTTGTGGTAGTATTTGTGGATGATATCTTAATATATTCGCCTTTTGAGGATGTGCATGCCTTTCATTTGATGACCATATTACAGCTTTTGAGGGAGCACCGCCTATTTGCCAAGTTCTCAAAGTGCGAGTTTTGGCTTTAAGAGGTGCAGTTCTTAGGCCATGTCGTGTCCAGTGGAGGGGTATCTGTAGATCCCTCCAAGATTGAGGCTGTCATGAGTTGGGAGAGACCGAGCAATGTATTTGAGATTCGGAGCTTTTTGGGGTTAGCTGGATATTACCGTTTGTGGAGAGTTCTCCCGTCTTGCCGCGCCGATGACTCGTTTGACGCGCAAGGGCATCAGGTTTCTGTGGACAAATGACTGTGAGCAGTCCTTTCAGGAGCTGAAAAAGAGATTGACTTCAGTGCCTGTCTTGATCATACCTGAGAGGGGAGTGGGTTATACTGTATACTGTGATGCTTCCCGAGAGGGGTTGGGTTGTGTACTGATCCAGGAGGGTAGAGTGGTAGCCTACGGTTCTCGCCAGTTGAAGAGCCATGAGCGGAACTACCCCACGCATGATTTGGAATTAGCTGCCTTTATTTTTTGCACTTAAGAGTTGGCGGCACTACTTATATAGGGAGAGGTTCGAGGTGTTCTCTGATCATAAGAGCCTCAAATACATCTGCACGCAGAAGGACCTGAACCTTTGAGAGAGAAGGCGGATGGAGTACATGAAGGATTATGACTTTGACCTTCAGTACCATCCGGGGAAGGCTAATGTGGTGGCAGATGCACTCAGTAAGAGTTCGAGGAGTACTGTTGCCAGTATCGCCATCAGGGAGTGGGAGATGATGGGAGACATTGGCGAGTTTGATTTGGACCTTGCTGAGTTTGAGGAACATGCCACTCTATTCAGCCTATGTGTACAACCTATCCTTTTGACCAGAGTCATTGAGGCGCAGTTGCAGGATACTGAGGCAGAGCAGATTAGAGCCCGGGTTGCTAGTGCCGAGGGTTGTGAGGGGTGGACAGTTCATTCCGATCTTAGCCTGAGATACATGGAGAGAGTTTTTGTCTCAGAGTCTCTTAGGACTGATGTCCTTAGAGATTTCCATCATTCACGCCTAGCAGTTCACCCAGGGGGCACAAAGATGTATCATGATCTGTGCCGTCAGTATTGGTGGACGGGGATGAAGGCAGATGTGGCATAGTTTATGGCTAGATGTCTCACGTACCAGCAGGTGAAAGCTGAGCACCAGAGGCCTGGAGGTTTGTTACAGCCATTATCGATGGCCGAGTGGAAGTGGGAGCATGTTACCATGGATTTTATGATGGGTCTTCCGAAGTCCTCTAGGGGTCATGATGCGGTTTGGGTTATTGTGGACAGGTTGACGAAATCTGCCCATTTCTTACTGATTAGAGCGACCGACTCATCAGATGTCCTCAATAGGTTGTATATTCGAGAGATAGTATGACTACATGGGGTTCTAGTAACCATTGTTTCTGACAGAGACCCACGTTTCACTGCACGGTTCTGGCAGAGCCTCCAAACAGCCTTAAGGACCCAGCTACAATTTAGTACCGCCTTTCACCCTCAGACAGATGGCCAGTCAGAGCATACCATTCAGATCCTTGAAGACATGCTCAGGGCCTGTGTCATGGACTTTAGAGGTAGCTAGGAGGATCACCTTGCCTTGGTCGAGTTTTCCTACAAAAACAGCTATCAGTCTAGTATTGAGATGGCACCATTCGAGGCGCTGTATGGTAGACCGTGCCGTTCACCAGTGTGTTGGACTGAGGTGGGAGAGACAGTTGTTTTGGGCCCCGACATAGTCCGTGAGACCACAGACAAGATACAGGTGATCAAGCAGCGTCTGTTGACAGCTCAGAGTCGCCAGAAGAGCTATGTAGATAGGCGGTGACGACCACTGTCATTCGAGGTTGGGAGACATATGTTTCTTAAGGTAGCTCCACGGCGAGGATTGAGGAGATTTGGGCCCAGTGGGAAGCTGTCACCACAGTTTATAGGCCCATTTGAGATCCTTGGGAATGTTGGTGAGGTGGCCTATAAGCTAGCATTACCGCCACAGCTATCTGGGGTTCACGATGTCTTCCATATGTCAATGTTGAAGAAGTACGAGCCTGACCCCTCACATGTACTAGACTGGGTAGATATTCAGTTAGAGGGTGACGCTTCCTATGAGTAGAGACCGTTAGAGATATTGGACTCGAGGGACCAGGTTTTGCGAGGCAGGACCATCCCTTTGGTCAAGGTTCATTGGAACCATCATGGGGTCGAGGAGGCTACTTGGGAGCGTGAGGCCGAGGTCCGTGCTAGGTATACCAAGTTGTTTGTTCATTGATGTACTTATTTTAAATTTCGGGACGAAATTTCTTTGAGGGAAGGATGTAAAAACTGGGAAATTTTTTTTTTTTTAAATGAATTCTCCTTTTCTTTTATTTACATTAATTATTATTATTATTATTCATGTTGGTGTATGTATATGTGATGGGTGTAAATAATGAGTGATGTGTGCATGCATGTGTATGAACTGCATAATGTGTGTATATATATATATGTATACATTGGTATTTAAATACATGTATATATATATATAGACATGGGTCAGATTTCGTGCAACAGTGTGCATGTGTGTATGATATAATATATGTGTATATATAAAATACCCAAGGTCAAATTGGAAAAGAGAGAAAGCTGAAGAAGTATGGGAAGGGAGAGAAATCGGCTGTTGAAGTGACCTGCATCTGGGTTGGCGTGTGAGCATATATGTATAGATGTCCATTGGATTTAAGTGAGGATTGAGGTGGTCTATGAGGGTATGTATACAGGGGGGGAGTTGTGAGGAATTAGAAGAAACAAAGGAAGAAGATAGTGCCTGAGAGGTGAGTCCTAATAGAGAGAGAAAGTAGAGAGAGAGAGTAGGGTAGAGAGAGAAAGCAAGTAAAAGAGAATAAGAAGGGAGAAAGAGAGTAGCTGACAGCCCTAGCACATTTTGAATTCATTAGAGAGGGGTTAGAAGCAAGCAAGGGAGGAGAGGTGCCATTTTTGAAGTAAAGAATCACAAACCCACTTTGTTTCTCTCTCTAGGATGTATGTATATATGTTGACTGTTTGAGCTTTTTGAATGCATGCATGGCATCTAGACTGTGTAGAACTTGGCTTAAGTGTGAAAACCAGGCCCGAACCAAACCCAGATGTCAAACCGTGCCATGGATGGCCACCTTGAAGCTCGGGTCTGAGAGAACAAAAATAAGACCTTATCATTTCCTTTAGGACCGAACAAGGACCCTCCAAGGATTCCAAACCCGTTGGAATCACTTTACATGGGCAAGAAACAAGGGAGAAAATCCCACTTGCAGGTCGCGGCATGGCTAGGGTTTACAAAAACTTCAAAGACTTTTGTTTAGTTTTTAAGCTTGAAACAATGTGAAATGGGTTCGTGAGGTCTATAGGGATAATTTGGTGAAAAAATTATGAAAAATGGATGTGAGAAAACATAGAAAAATTTGAGGGGCTGCAGTTTTTTTGGTGACCGGCGCTGGCCAAGTCACCGAGGAAGACGACCTGAAAGTCGGGCAAAGGCGCAGTGAGGTTAGGCCTTGTTCTACGGATTGGGTTTGGGCATGTTTTAAATTAAACAAGGTTGGGCCGTTTTGGGTTTAAAAGGGGGATGGCTCTGGTTCATTTAAAAGAAAAGTTTGGGCCTTATGGTTGGCCCAACAATCAAAAGAAAATTTGAAAATGAAAGGAAAAAGGGGGTGGGATTACACAGTGTGCGGCTGTTGAGACTCGAACCCGCGTGGGGCGCGTGGAGGAAGGGGCGCGTGACCAGTTTGGACAAGACAATCCCTTGTCCTTTTATGCCCCCAATATATAATATATATATATATATTACACTTTACTTTATTTTCTAAATTAAATACTCCGAAATGGCCCGGGACCCAAATACGACAAGTCATATATGTTTTCTTACTATCTTGGACCTCCTAAGACCAACGGTGAGGTCTGTGATGCGAGACGAGGTTCCAAAAAATAAAAGACCCGTAGAACCCTTAAAAATTACCAAAATGTCCTGAGTCAAAACACAGTCAAACGAACCCCGATTTGAGTAAACAAATAGTGAAATCTTATTATCTCGAACATTACGGACTAAACCGTGGGGTACGATTTATGAGAAGAGGCCTTGGGAAATGGAAAAATGTGAAAGTACGAAATGACAGTTTTGTCCTTTTTAGCCCGGGTATCCAAATTAAATTTTGCGAAAGTCCAAACCTATTTTCTTCGACGTTCCAGACCCAATGGTAGAATTTATTTTAGCAAAATAGAAATTAATAAAATAAAGACATAAAATTTGATGAATAGCATCATTCAAGTAACAAACGGACTGAGTTACATTTTGTGATTTTAGGGACACCGAAAGGCAAAGAGAAGGCAATTTGACCTTCTACATTTCACTGCTAGCCACTACGCTACGAGTACGATTTCTTAGGGTTGAGACCAACCCATCAGGTATGGTATTTTGCTAAGTAAGAAATAAGATTAAGTTTAGGAATAACTGCTATGTTGACAAAATGATTCACATGTTTGTTTAACTGTTTGCATGCCGATGTGATTCTTGTTGCCTTTCTAATTGTTTGGTTGAATGATTGATATGTACCATGACTATATGTATATTCCATGTGTAGATTAAAAGTGTGACTAAATTAATTGTACATGATATGAATGCTTGTGGATTGAACTATGTGGTTTGATGCCTTAAGTAGAATATGCATAGCTTAAAGCATGCCTTATGTATTGGTAAATGGTTTCGTTAAGATCATATCATTGCATGGTGGAATCAGGGCATATTGGCATAGTGTGATTCCTTGAAAGCATAGTGTGAGTTGAGCATGTGGTGCTGTGCATTATGAGGTTGTAGATCCTGTGGTGAAAAACCCAAAATCGGCCATGGTACTCATGCTAGCGGGGACGGACCGTAAAGTGAGAACAAGGTATACTCAGGCCTTCGGGGAAGGACCGTAAAGTGTGACATGGGTGTGACATAGAGTTTGCATGGGTGCGTCATGCATATTGACAATGTATTGCATGGGTGACATTGCATGACATGTAGAGATAAATGTACACTTGCACATGCCACGCCTTAATTTTGTTTCTTGCATTAGCACTATATCATACCAGCAGTTGAGCTGACACATTCGTGGGACACCATATTACAGATGAGGACGCCCCTGCTACCTGAGACTTGGTAACACCTTGATAGGGGGATATACTTGGTGTATTTTTGGCCCTTGGGGCATATTTTGATATGTAAGGGCTTAAGCCCGAATGACATGTGAATGATGTATTCATGATATGTAATTTATGTCTTTATATGTATTAGTGAGAATGGATGCATGTTTAGTTAAATTTGTTTAAGTTGTCCTTTATTTTATTTTATTTACTGTCTCGATAGTCGCGCCTCGGGTTCATAGAAATTCAGGGTGTGACAGTCTCATTCTTAGAGACTTCGTATGCCTCCACTCTAATCTTTCACAATTCCTTCAACTCATCTACTAAAGGACGCAAGTACACATCAATCTCACTACCAAGAGACTTCGACCTTGGAATAAGCAATGACATGAATGTAAATGGTTATTTCATACATTTCCATGGTGGCAAATTATACGGCACAAGCAACACTGGCCACATGCTATGGGCATTACTCATGTCACCGAACGGATTGAAATCGTCACTAGCCAGCCCAAGTCGTACATTACACGGCTCATTTACAAATCATTCATGATTTCTATCAAACTCAGCCCAAGATTGAGAATCTGCCGGATGCGTACATAAATTTTTCTCAACAACACCCTTCTCGTTATGCCACCGCATAACTTCTACTGTCTTATGAGACATGTACAACCTTTGTAGCCTATGTTTTAAGGAAAAATATCTCAGCACCTTATGCGAAATTGTCTTTCTATTTCCTTCATTCAGCTTGTACCTGGGTTCATGGCACATCGTACACTCTATGCATTCTTTAGTCTCCTTCTAAAATAACATATAATCATTTTTGTAAGCATGTATGGGGATATACCCGAGGTCCAAATCTCTTAATATTTTTTTTGCCTCGTAATATGATTTTGGAAAGGTCTCCCCAGTAAGAAGCGTTGCTTTAATCAATTCAATGACCATATTAAATGATTTGTTACTCCATCGGTGGATGGTCTTAATATGAAGGAGTTTCACGAGAAAGTCCAGTTTCGAAAACTTATCACAACCCGGATATAACGGCTGCCTTGCTTCTATCAACAAGAACTTAAACGCTTCCGATTGTTCTGTGTCACTCCTGTGACTACTCGTCCCAATTGTAGCCCCCTACAAGTCTGCCAATATTTGTGGCAAGCCTTTGTAACCAACCCCAACATTATCACCACCGTCATCATCATCGTCTTCTTTTTTATCCTCAAATACCACTCGTACGTCACGGTATTCCCCGTGAAATATCCAACACGTATACCTCTTGTCCATCCTGTGTAGGAGTAGGTGCTCTTTGGCCTCGTCTATGTGCATATAATCCTTATTATTGCACCTCTTACATGGACATCTTATCATATTTCTTCCATCTGCAGATGCACAAGCAAACTCAATAAAATCTTTATCCCCTTCACATACCCTAGAAAATGCCTGCCCCTCAAGTCCATCCAACTCTTATCCATTTTCATCTACCTAATACAAGTTAAAAATGATACTCATTATAAATATGAAACATGAATCCTATCACCACCAACTTCGCTCTAAAGGGTAAGATAGTCCTATCCTATTCGTGAATACACAATCTACATTGCAATCAGCAGTAAATCAAATGCTTGATTCTACTCAAACAAAATTTCGGTAGCATCTCCCCACGGTTCTCCAAGTATATGAGATAAACGTTAGCACGCCTAAATATATACCTAGAGAACAATAGGAGACCGTACTAAAATTTTATCATAGTGGAATATTCAAGCATGCGCTATTTGATTGCAATACAGATTTATGCATTCCCGAACTGTCCTCTCTGAACAATTGAAGAATCGATTTTTATACACACGAGCCCAATCACGAATAAATTTCGCGACAAGATTCACATGTGATGAAAATAACTCTTGAACGGAGCTAGGCTTATATGAATGCAATTGCTAACTTACAAAACAATCACCATAATTTTTTTTTCACAAAGTAATCCCTTAAAAAAAAATTAGGCCACACTCACACCCGCCCTGTTGAAAAGGCGCATCAGCACGCAATATAGGAAAAAAGAGAACTATAAGCTCTTCTAGTCAAAACTCATCTGATCTAATACCTACATAGGGTGTGAGTTGTCGGACTGATTACCAAGGTAACATGGTTCCAAAAGAAATTGACAGCAAATAAAAAAACAAAAAAAAATGAGGTTCTATGTAATATTTTTCTTTGACGAGGTAGCTCCAATGTGTTAAAAGTTTATTAGATTTACATAAATTATATATTTTTTGGCAAATGAGTGTGTGTGTGGGTGTGTGTATAATGTATATAGAGTATAATCATATACATTATATACACACACATGTATGAAAAATAGGGAGAATGCCACATCAACACTACATTGCTATAATAATAGATATAGATAGATACACACACACACACAATTATATAGTTCAAATTTCGGATGGCCTTTCTCCATGAGAAATAAAGTTTCTCAACTGATCAATGTTTATTATATCAGAAATAAAGTTTCACTTGAAGGTTTATTTCAGTAATATCTACTACTAGTTGAGAACTAAATTTTCATTCACCTTTTGGCCACAAAACTAAACTAATTATTTTCAAGACCAAAGAAATGAAAGATGAAGCTTATGTCAACTGAATTGCAGAAAAGATAACTAATGGGTACAAGAACAAAAGAGATGGAACCAGCCATATATTATTAGGAAAAGTAGCTATGATATACATATATAACCAAGTACTCTGTAACTGATGGGGTCAATAGCTATTTATAAAAACAGTGTAACTAAATATTATTAATAAAAAAGGTAATCAAAAGTAAAAAGTAAATATATAAGTAACTAGAACCTTTATTTATTTTGATTAAAAAAGGTTCAACATATATAAAAATATATGTTACTGTAAGAAAAATAGATATTTTCATTACAAATAACAATTGATCAACATATACATGTTAATTCAATAGAGACAAAAGAATGCGAAATATTTCACAATACACCAAAATGTTACAATTACCAGTTATAGATAAATAAAATTTGTTTTTTTTTAATTGTTTAGAGGATTGCCACTTTTGTACTTGATATCAATTTTTAATGATAAAACCATCCAAACTAATCTGTGTATACATTCATCCAAAAATAAAGAGATAAAAGATTATACGAAAATTAGAAAGATCTGGCCTATGACAATATGAGACGTGATATCACACCGTCTTAAAGCAACTTGGTCTCCCTACGTAAAGGCACAATGGAGGGAGAAATGTCAATTAAATGAGCAAATGTCCTCCACTCTTATTTCAAATTAGGCATTGAGTCATTTCTAGATGACCAAACATTTTGATCTCATCAGACCTTAAGATAGGGTCTGATGAGATCAAATTTGTGGTCTTTTCTATAAATGGAGATAAAGCTTCATGCTCTTATACAACCAATAAAATTTCTTGGTAGAATTGAAATAACAAAAATTGAATAAAATAAAAAAACCAAACACCAATAATAATATATGCAAACCATTCTTAGTAGGAAAAAAAAATGCTTCAAAAAAGAAAATCAATTCTATAAAATTAATACAGCAAAACCCTAAGATTGATCACAGAAAGAGAATGCATCAATTCATGTAAAAACTATTCCACTATATGATACATGTCCACATATGTCCTCCCACACACCTAAATACATACATATATATATATATATATCCATTTCAAACGTGTTTATTCAAATTCATGAAAAATATATTCATCCGTGTCAATCGTGTTTATTCAAATGAAGAAGAAGAAAATAAAAAAATTTAAATCAAAAGCCTAACCTTTCTCAAACTCGGTGAAGTGGAGAGAGAGAGATCGGAGATCAATCTAGAGAGAGAAAGTGACCAACGGAGAAGCAGCGAAAGATCAGAGATATTCCACGATCCGAACCGAGCGTCTGAGAGATGAGATATGGAGATTGGAGACCGAGTTGGAGAGAGAAACAAATCAAGTACGATTGAGACAAAAGAAACAGATCAAGCGCGACTGAGACAGAGAGAGAAACAAATCAAGTGCAACTGAGACAGAGCGAGAGATCGAATTAGGCACTTTAGGGACTTATTAGCGACGCCCATAGTGCGTCGCTAATAGTGCCTGTGTGTCGCTAAATCCATGTAAAACAGCATCGTTTCTATTAAGCATGCTATTTGCGACGACCAAACGCTAGTCGCCACTATTAGCGACGCCCATGTGAGTCGCCAATGGCTACATGTGCGTCGCTAATAGATTTGCGCCTAATTTTTCGTGCCGGAATCAAAATTTTTAATTACTTTTTTCCTACTATTCGTGACACACAGTTGGGTGTCACTAAAAGTGACGTTTAGTGACAATTTTCGTGCTTCACAAATGATGAGCGTCGCAAAAAGTCTATTTTTTTGTAGTGACAATAAAGCTGGAAACTTGTACTAAAATCTTCCGGTGATTTTGTAGTATTGCAATAAAGGCAGTAACGTCAATTTTCTAGTTTTGGGTTAAGTTTGTTTCAATTCCTCTAAAGTGAAAGTTTAATTTGTCTCACAAGTAAATAAAAAAATAATTTTAGTTTTTTTTTTATAAAAAAGAATTCAATTTTCAAAATTATTTTTTTACTTATCGCTGTCACAAATGAAGCTTTTCCATTTCTCATAAAATGGAGAGACTCCCAATTTTCTAGTTTTCACATTCTAACTAGCTTCTTTGAGGTGTTGCCCTTTCTGTTTCGATACAATTAATGAAGAATTATTGTGGATAAAAATATCTCTTCAGTTTTAATTCTAGCTGTGTTTTTGTAATAAGTCATCACACGATCACATGGTGTGACAATTTTACAAATTAATTTCTCTTAATAAAGGTAATAATATTCTTATATATCCTCATATATTAAAGGAAAAATTACAATTAGAATAAATAGCCAATGTAAAATTACACATGAGTGTTCAAGTTTTCGAAAATTTTAATTAGAGTAAGTCGTCTAAAAGTTAATTACAAAGAAGGTAACAAATTTAAACTAAACCTAATTTCATGGGTCTGTGAGAATGTTTGAGAAAATTTCAGGTTTCGGTGTTGTTACTCATACATTTTTGTACAAATTTTTATTTTACATTAGTGTATCAATATTGGTATATTTTTGTACAAAGTTGTGGTACATAGTGATTTAATAACATCTAATTATTTATGTCTTTTGCTCAAGCGTTGGTAATATATCATACTTATTGAACAAAATAATAGTACATAAGAAATAAAAGATATTATATTATAAACAAATGGTGGTATATAGTGAGTCATAAGATGTAAGTTCTTAGTTATTCTATCACAAATTACATTTAAGTGTAAATTTCTCTACCCTTTATGTAGTATACTTTTTAAAGCCTTACCTTAAGTATAATTCGATCTGTTAGTTTTTTTGTAATTAATTTTTGGATGGCTTACACTAATAGAAATTTTCAAAAACATCAACACCCACATATAATTTCGCATTAGCTGATTACTCTAAACATAATTTTTCCTATAATTAATAGACATGAGAGATTGTAAATTTATTAATTATTAGAATTATTAATTATTAATTTTTTTAATACTTTTATCAATCAATAAGTGTTTAATAAATGTAATAATTTTTTGTACCAATTTGATTAGCACCTTTACCAGTCTTACGTTTTCCAGTTGTTGGCATATGTGTAATTTCAACTACTTGAGCAGATCACAACTCATTATGACACATGGGAAAAATACTAACAAGATTAACCATGGAAGATAACATTGAAAAAAAATAGTCAGATAGAAGCCACGTCTTTAGATGCTACAATTACTGTTAGTTGTAATCGATGGGCAAAGTAATGCACATAATATGCATATGGGAAATTTTTAAGAAATAGTGCTTGTAGTCTATTCCATGCACTATGCATATTACTAGCGTATTGAAATCGATGATATTGATTTCTTGATTTGGAGCGTTGATACTTTACAAGATTAGGTTGAAATTAGGTTGAAATGACCCAACTTTGATATATGTCCATCTAATCTCATCACATTGATTAATAGGATATTGTTGTATTTATTTGAATACTAATCCCCAATCTTGTTCAAGAAAAGTATTATCAAATTCTTTAGCATTTAGAAGAAAGTTGCTCTTTAAGAATTGAAGCATCAAAATTACATGCGGAAGGTATATCACTTTTTAATATATTATCATTTCTTAGTTTAAAGAATGAAAAAATAGTTTTTTCTCACTTGGGATTTTGTAGATGATGTGACATTATAACCTAAAGTCTCAAATTAAAAAAATTAAATCAATAAAATTGTTAGACAAATAAATGTGTGCCTAGGAAATTGAGAAAAATAATTAAATCAATCATACAAATAATTTAATATATGTATGCCTGTGCAACTAGAAAAAAAATAATTGAATCACTAATACAAATAATTAAATGTATGTGTGTGCAATTAAATAAAATAATATTAATTGAATTAAGAATCTAAAATAAATTTGTGTATGTGTGCAATTAACTAAAATAATTGAATTAATAATCTAAAATAACGTTTTGTATGAGTGCAATTGAAAATAAAATAATTGAATTAATAATCTGAAATAAATTTTTGTATGTGTCTGTGCAATTGAATAAAATAATTAAATCAATAATACAAAATAAAGCATCTTACAAGAATTTTTTTTTACTATGAATGAAACATGTTCATTACCTTACCATGCTAACAGTTCTTTCGACTAGAATGATGCAATCCAAGCTATTAGTTTCACATAGAAATACAATGTATTCTCTTGTGTAGTGCAAAAAATGCACTAAAATATTGAAATAGTAACAAGATAATATAGAAAATTTTAGAAAGAAAACATAAAGCCCATTACCTATCAAATAATGCCAAAAGATATTTTCTTAACAATCAAACAAAACTTAAAAAAGAAAAAAAATTAGTTAGAAAACATCAAAATCGATTAAATAAATGGTAAAAAAAATCTTTAACATCCAAAAAAAAAAAAAAGCTGAAAAGTCAAAACTCATTAAATAAATAGCAATAAAAAAATCCTAACCCATGTATACTCAAAGAAAAAATAACTATATAAAAAGAGAAAAAAAAAATAGAAAGCAATTATTGAGATTACAAAGAGACGAAGAAGAAAAAAAGGTTCGTATTGTGCAAGAGTCCATGACGTGAAGAGGTCCAACATGAGCTGCTTGCTTGCGGTTTGCTGCGATTTTTAAATAGTGGGAGAAATAAATAGCAGGAGCTGTGAGCAACATAAGGGGAGCGCCCCTATTTCCTTGGCATATTAGGCGAAGAAAGCATATAAGAGTATCAGGATTACAGTGGGAGAAATAAATAGCAGGAGCTGTGAGCAACATAAACATGTTGTCGCCATGTACTTCTCTGTATCATAAACATTGCATATTTGTGTTTTTCAATGAGTTCAATTACAGATCGGCTTTTTTTTTTTCCTTCCACAGTACGATCGGGGTTGCCCACGTAAGCTTCTGGCCTCGTTCTTGAATAAACCCCATCCCATGTCCCTTTGTCAGATTTGAATCCTATCAATACAAAACTACAAATATTTCTCTGTGCTTTTCCCATGACATTGCAATGAAATACACAAATGGATTGGCATTTTCTTTTATGGTTGTTTCTGTTAGCATTGACACTTTCTGGTAGCATTGCAATAATCCCCATCCCATATCCCTTTGTCAGATTTGAATCCAACCGATACAAAACTATTAAGTATTTCGTTGGGGCAAAGCAGATAGAATAAAAGAATAAAAAATAAGAAATCAAAGGATTGACTAATTTTCTATTAATTAAATAATCTATTGATAGTGAAAATTGATAAAATTAAATCTGCAGAATGTGGTGTCCTCCTTCATATGGAGAGACAAAGAAGATGGTGTATTTTATATATTCCATATATGTACAGTATCGTGTATACAAGTAAAAGCAAAACAGAAGGCAAAAGACTAGGAAAGTAATTGGCTGTACAAGGAAACCCAAAAAAATAGGAAAGTAAGATTAAAGAACAAGAAATGAAAGTAAGACTAAATAACAGGAAAGTAAGGAAAGTAAGACTAGGGTAATTGGCTAATACACACTTGTTGTATAGTTGTTAACACTCCCCCTCAAGGTGGAGGGTGGATGTGAATAACGCCCAACTTGCGAATCAAGGAATGAAAGGCATCTTTGCCGAGAGGCTTGGTGAAAACATCAGTTAGCTAACTGAGCAGAAGAAGGAACGAAACACGGCGTAATTAAACCGGACTGAATTTTCTCACGCACAAAGTGGCAATCGATTTCAATATGCTTCGTGTGCTAATGAAACACCAGATTGTTGGCGATATGTAAGGCTGCTTGATTGTCACAATATATGGTAATAGGAGAAGGAGGTGACAAACCAAGGTCAAAAAATAAAATATTCAACCATTGTAACTCCGAAGTCAAGGTAGCCATGGCTTTATACTCTGCTTCAGTAGAGGAATGAGAAACAATGCTTTGCTTCTTAGTTTTCCAAGAGAGAATACTAGAGCTAAGGAAGGTGCAATAACCAGTGGTAGAACGACGAGTTTCCAGACAACCAGCCCAATCAGAATCACAATAGCCTTGTAAGTCAAGAGGGGTTGAAGAAGACAAAAAAAATGCCTTTACCAAGGGAACCTTTCAGGTATCGGACCAAGCGATGTGCAGCATCCATATAAGTACTATGAGGAGAGTGCATAAATTGGCTTAGAACATGAACCACATAATTGATGTCAGGCCGTGTGATAGTTAAATAAATGAGGTGACCCACTAGTCGTCTGTAAGGAGCAGGATCAGGCAATAAGGTACCATCGGTAGGTGACAAATGCAAGTATTGCTCCATTGGAAAATAGGAAACCGGACCTCCAAGTAAGCTAGTATCTTTGAGAATGTCGAGAGTATATTTTCTTTGAGAAAAAAAGATACTGTAATACCCTAACCCAGATGTAACCAAATAAGTCATGTAACCCGAGCCGTTGGGCTTCCTATTTAATGTTAAATAAAATGGTTGGGTTGAAAATTTTAAAGTTTGGAAGTTCGGATAATTCCCGGGCGATGCCCTAGCAATCGCGAACAAAAAAAAAAAAGAATACATATATATATATATAAATAGAAAAAAGAAATTAGAATGAGTTGAATAAAATAAACTAAAGTAAAATAAATATAGGAAAAGAAAATATAAATAAGAAAAATCAATAATAAAGAAAGTTAAAACTTTTATTTAAAATATGTCTATATATATATATATATACTTGTAATATGTATTTGTGTAGGTGTGTAAAGCAGGTTGCGTATGTGCATTGTTGTACATGTGTATATGATTATGTGTATACAATTGTTACAAATGCATAAGGGATGAGGGAGGGGCATTAGAGTTTAAATTCAAAAGAAAAGATAATGTGATTAGGGCGTTGCAGAGGGGATAAGAATAGGGTGAGAGAATTGTGCGGCGCTAGAGTTGAGAGAAGAAACAGATATATGTGATCATCCGTGAGTCTATAGGAAGCTAACAAAAAAAAAAAAAAAAGAGAGATTGAACAGTGGGAAGGAGATCAGGTTGAGGCTGCGAGATTCAGTAGGTAGAGCAGGCGCGATCCAGGAAGAGATACCAAGGGGAACTCACGAACTAAGTAAGTGGGTCGTTCTGTTTTATTTTATTTATTTATTTATTTTAAAGAGCATGCATGATAGATTTGAACGTAGGAACATAACCAGCATGAACCTAGGAATTTATGGCAGAAAGAATCAATGGAAATGGTTGAAAGATAAGGGAAACCGAGGCTGTTGCAGGTTTCCATGATAGAAACGGGTTTACGATTCTTAGTGCATGAAGCCTAGTTTAAATCATAGGGGATTAATCCTATTAAGTGCAGAAATTGAGTGGGAGGTAAATGAGCCGAAACCATGAAGGAACATGTGTGGAAAAGAGGAAAAATTCCTCCCGTCGAAACTGCGTGTTGGCCAGAAACGGCCATTGTGTTGGCCTTATTCACAGCCAAAATGCCCCCCAACTGTATTTTGGAAGTTGAAGATGAGTTACCCGTGACCTATAGTTCGAACCCCATTGGAAAAACTCGAGGAAAGTGTCGCCAGCGAGTCACCGTCGCTGGGAGTGACAATCGGAAATGGAGAAGAAGCCACTGTTGGCTTTCAGTGTGGGGCGCAAGCCTGATTGGGCCGTTTTTGAATTGGGCCAAATTGGGTTGGGTCTGACCCGACCTAACGCCTGTTACTAACCGACATTGTAAATTGGTGTGGTGTTTTTTTTTAAATGGGAACTTGGAAGGCTGTTTGGTTGTGGGGATTGAGAACCAATTGGGAATTAAATTAGAAAGGGATAGCTTACCCCTGCTTTGGTGGTATTTGCTATTTGGTTTGGAGTATTAGAAGAAAAAAAAGATATTGCAAAGACTGTCGTCCCTGCGGCTTGAACTGACGATGTGGAAAGGAAACCTTAAGGAATGGATGACTGTACCACTGAGGCACACGCGACCTTAACTCACCAAATAAATATATATTATGTAAATAATTAAGTAATAAATAAATTAAATAAATAAATTATATTTCAATAATTAAAGGAATTAAAACGTAGTCCAAAATAAATGAATAAATAGTGTAACCTTAATGTGTCGAACCTTCTTGACCCAATGGTGAGGTCTGTTTTACAAGATGAAGTCCCAAAAAATTAAGTACCCGTAGAAATACCAAAATGACCAAAATACCCCTAAGTCAAATGTGAGTCAAACGGACTTCGATTGAGGTGAGTAAATAGTGGATTTTTATTATTTCAAACCTACTGGACTCAACTGTGAAGTCCGAATTATGAAAACAGAACCCGAAAAGTAGAGGCATACAAATGACCATTTTGCCCATGGATAAATTAGTTTAATTTAGAGATCGTGAAAGCTTAAATTAGTAAAGAGATACTTAAAGTAGTGAGGAGTTCAAATTGATAAATGGCATTAAAACTAAAACATGTTTACTGATATATATATATATAGGAGATTCGAAAGGAAAAGGAAAGGACACAGGATACTAAGACGCGTTAAAAAGGTAAGTGAATTTCTATCTCTTATACGTGGTTCCCAAGCCACAATCTTTCCATTACTGCCAAGCTTGTACTCATGTATATATGTTCATTGTTACTGTTTCCACCATGGATATTGTTCTATCTTATGGTTGAGGAGTTATTGTATGTCAATACCTTGATACGATTTTGTGTATTTCCTTAATGCTCGAATACTGAACAATATATGACACACGTTGTTGAGAATCTCTAGAGGATGGTGGTATGTCCGTGCTCTAGGTTTGAATCTTTGAAGGTGGCTTAGAGCTGAGGAGGATGGCGGTACGTCCGCGCTCCAATAGGCATGGGCTGGTTACACTAAAGGGGGAAAATATGAAAACTTGAGGCTGAATTAAAAATGAGGATGGCGGTACGTCCGCGCTCATAGTTGGTGGTTATGCCTTACTATTTATTGGCCATTATGGCATCATATTGCTTACTGAAATTACTTCCATGACTGGCTATCATGTTCATCTATGATCCTATATGTTCTATGATTACTCTAACCTGTATTTGAGATAGGCGTTTACTTACTGAGTTTGTAGCTCACCCCTTACTAAATTTTTCAGATGAGAATGCTACAGAACCACAATAGGAGGTCAAGAGCATAGGAAGATAATTGAGGAGCATAGTAGAATGATATAGTCTCTCCCATGTACTCACCACCTAAAAGTGGTTATGTTTAGACTGTTGCTAGTTTTATTTCCAGACTTTGAATAATAATTGTAATAAGGCTTCTGCACTTTATTGATTATGTTACATTATTTATTGTGATCATTAATGTTAAGAATAAGAAAGGTAGGGAGGCCATTGGGCCGGCCCCGCGACACGAGATCCACATAGGGTGGGCTTCGGGTCGTGACAGATACCCTATTGGGATTTGGCCACTTCAATGCCAAGGAAATATCTCAACTTGCCAAGATCTTTGATAAAAAAACGGTGCTGCAAAAAATTTTTGACACGCTGAATGGCCGAAACATCATTGCTTGAAATGATAATGTCATCAACATAGACCAAAACGAATGTCAAGGAATCACCTTATTTGAGAGTGAATAGAGAATAGTCTGCCTATGATTGAGAAAAAACCCACATCCAATAAAGCCGAAGAAAATTTAGCAAACCATTGTCTAGAGGCCTGTTTTAAATCGTAAATGGATTTGTGTAAATAGCAAACCCTTGTCTCCCCCTTTCGAGCAAAGCCAGGTGGAAGCACCATATAAACTTCTTCATCTAAATCGCCTTGCAGGAAGGCATTATTTACATCCAATTGATGGAGAGACCATCCTTTAATAGCAGCAAGAGAGAGAAGAGCACGCACTGTGACATGCTTAGCTACAGGGGCAAAAGTCTCATGATAATCCAAGCCTTCAACTTGGGTGAAACCCTTAGTGACCAATCGGGCCTTGTAGCGTTCAATGGTACCATCGGAGTGATATTTGATTCTGTAAACCCATTTACAACCAATGGGCTTTTTGTGTGAAAGAAGGGGAACAAAGCTCCATGTTTTATTTTTTTCAAGGGTAGTGATCTCATTTTCCATAGCTTCTCTCTAATGTGAAATTTTAACAGCTTGAGAAAAGGTACAAGGCTCATCGGTGGATGAAATGGCAGAAAGAAAGCTTTTATGGCCAACAGAAAAATTAGAGAAAGAAAAATAATGATGAAAGGGATAGGGAGTACCTTTCAACGAAGAGTCCGAAGGGAGAGAGGAGGCACCATGAGTGGCACTAGAACAAAGAGGGTATCAACATGGCCATTCAGAACAAGTGGAGATGGATGAGGAGAAAAATTGAAATTCCCATTATCATGCACTCGCAAAGGAATTAAGGTGGAAGGGGCTGCAGAAGACCGAGGAACATCACGAAATGGAAAAATACCTTCATGAAAAACGACATCACAAGATGTATAAATAGAGTGCGACTTAATGTCACAAATGTGATAACCCTTATGCCTATAAGGATAGCCAATGAATATTCCAGGTTTAACACGTTAATCAAACTTATGATTAATGTTGGCATTGCGAGCATAACACAAGCTGCCAAAAACACGCAAATGGGAATAACTTAGCTTGGAGTTAAACAAAATTTCATGAAGGGATTCTCCAGACAATAGTGAGGAAGGCATTTTGTTAATGAGATAAACTGCCGTAAGAACACATTCACCTCAAAACTTGAGTGGTAAGTTTGCTTGAAAATGGAGAGCACGTGCCACTTCAAGAATGTGACGGTGCTTACGTTCGACTACGCCATTTTGTTGTGACGTTCCAACACAACTTTGTTGGTGAATTATGCCATGGAAAATGAAGAAAGTTTGCATATCACTAGAAAAGAATTCTGAACCATTATCAAATTGTATTTTTTGTATTGGGGGAAATAAAATGGCACCATCACCATAGGAGAGGGAATCAACTTGTGAATGAAATTGAGTTTTGACCAAAGCAAAGAAAGATTGTAACATATTTTTTGTTTCAGATTTCACACGCATAAGATAAACCCAAGTGCATCTAAAAAATTCATCAACAATGGTAAAAAAATAACGACATTCATTCAAAGAAGGTTGCAAAAAATGGCCCCAAATATCACAATGTATCAATTGAAAGTTTTTACTAGTAGCAATTAAACTAGAAGAAAATGGCAATCGCCTCTGTTTAGCTTGAGGACAAATGTCACAAAAATGATGTTTTGATGTTGACATGAAAGGAAAATCTTTAACCAAATTATTTAAAGAACCAAAAGAAAAATGGCCTAGCCTCTAATGCCAAAGATCAAAAAAGGAAGGTGCGACAACCGCCAAAGCAGTTGATATGGCCTGATAATAATAGAGCCCCTCATGGAGATTCCTTTGTCCAATCGTCTTCCTCGTTGATAGGTTCTGAAAGGAACAAGAAGTGGAAGTAAACATGACTGTACAATGACTAGATTTCACAAGTTGGCTCACAAACAGCAAATTGTATTTGAATGATGGAATATGGAAGACATTCTCTAGTGTTAATGTGGGTAAGAGTTTAATTGTGCCAATGTGGGCAATGCGAGAAGTAGAACCATCAGGCAATTGAACAACAGATTGAGTAGGACATGAGTTATAGGAAGAAAACAAAGTTAAAGATGAACACATATGATTGGTAGCTCCTGTATCAATAATCCAAACAGAGTGTGATGGAATGGAAGACCAATACTTGCTAAATGAGAGCTAGGATTGATGTTACCTAAGGAGAGCATTGTTAGCAACTTTCCATACTGCTCTTGAGTTATAACAAAAGGAGCCACCTTGTTCCCTGATTTACTTAAAGAATTTGAAGAGTTTGAACGCTTGGGAGGATACCTAATAATTTTAAAACATCGTTCCTTGGAGTGGCCATCTCGCCTATAATGATCATAATGATATTTAGGCTTGCGATTAGAAGAACTTGGACGATTTTCACCACTAGGACTTAGGCGATTGCTGCCAGCAACAATCCGATTAGGATAGAAGTTGTTTGGTTTCGCTGTAGTATTGAGCGCAGCAGCATCTGGCACATGGGTCGATAGAGAATGTATCTCTTGTTGTATGTTTTTCTTTTTGTCAAACAAGAGAATACGTCTTTGCGGCACTCGGGAAAGGCCCCATCAATAAGATTTGGCTACGAATGGCTGCAAATCGGTCATGGAGACCTTGTAAAAATTTCATCGCTCGATCTTGTTGAAGACGTTCAAAAAAAATCTTCGCACTCCCACAAGTACATGGTTGGAAAACATGGAGTGAATTCAATTCGTCCCAAAGGGAATTGAGTTTCGTGAAATAAGCCAAAACTGACGAATCATCTTGTTTGAGCGAAGATACGGATTGCTTGAGTTGGTAAATCTTAGGTGCACTAGATTGCGAAAAACGTTCGGAAAAATCATTCCATATAGCTCTCGCAGTGTCAGCATATAAAATACTACTTCGAATGTCATCGGAGACGGAGTTCAAATCCATGATCCAATTAGATCATTTCTCGTTCGTCGCGTTATAGATTAGTAATGTTTTTGTTCTTTTGATCTTAAAATTGCTTTAGTTTTAGGTTTGTTTTTATTGTTTATCGGTTTGATTTCACGGTGATTTCTCTCCAGTCATTTAAATTTGGTTTAAATTTTTTTTTTTGTCATTAAATCAGTTTGTTTCATATAAATTCATTGTAACATTTTCAGATCAGGTGATTTTATTATAAAATTCAGTTGATGTGTCTAAAATTTTAGTCATTAGTCGATTTTGAGACTCTAGGTCATTGATTTTTTCTGTGTTGAGTGGCTGTTTTTATCAACTGTGATAAATTTATATCTTTGTTTTGATTAATTTAATCGTTATATTACTTTAATTCCATTAAAATCTTTATTTTTACAGATCAGTATAAGTTCGTTTGGATAGTATAATCCAGTTGATGTTGTTCGCCTACACACCTAAAGTTAGGATTTGTGATTTTTGGTTGTTAGTTTTGAATCATATTTGGCCCAAACTGCTTTAGATTTAATTAGATGCTGTATATGATGGAATAGTTTGGTCTTAATACTGGATTCTTTTAAGGAGTAATTCTTCTAAAATTGTTCTCTCGGACTCTTCCTCTATTGTAATTTAAGATGACTAATACTGTATTGAGCCTTAGGCATCAGGTAGATAGATATGAATACATTAGCCAAAACTACGAAATCATCTTTTTGATGGCTGTATTTAAAATAAAGAAATTATTATTTTTGACAATGAAAACTTGGCTCAACTAAGCTAAGTAGTTGTATCAGGCTCAATTGATTGCAATATTTCTGTTTTTTGGGTCAGAGCAACTGAGAAAGCAAATGTAAATGAATTGTCATATCTTGGGAAATAGAACAATCCAATAAGGACCATGATTAAGCTAAATGTAAGCTACCATGTTTAAGTGATAAGGAAATTATAGGCATGTCAAAATTTTTTGAAAAATATATATGAGGAGATACACAAGTCTGGTGTACTTCATCTACGATATCAAAACAAGAAGTTGCAGCACTTCAATAACAGTTAATGTCCACTGTCCACTGGTTTACTTGTGTTATATTCAAACACTGACTTATTCAACCAAGACTTTGCATCACATTTGCCGTTTCTATCAGTTCATATAATAAATTCTGTATTTATTGTTAGGTGTTAAGAGTTACAAAATGTGTATTGTTAGGTGTTAAGAGTGACTTAAATACCTTACTACTGCTATTTGTATGAGACCTCTTAGTATGAGGGCAGTGGCCATTTAATTAGTGCACTGATGGAAATGAGTTAACTATTATAGCACACTTCTTCATAAGTTTTTCCTTTGCTTTGTGCTAATATATGTTCTCCATGCATTTATGCTTTTACTTGAAGAAATAAAGAAGTGGCAGTGAAGTGGACCAGGGCTGACGTGGCAGCGCAAGGATGAGCCTGGCACATGGGGCTGCACGTGGGCGGCACAACAGAATTTCAGGAGGCGCGTGGCAGCTCCGATGGAGGTGATCTTGGCGGCGTTGGACTCCTCTCTGAATGGGCTGTCCAATGGTGGTGGTACCTTTGTGAGATGATGACCGGAATAGTGCAAAATTGAGGAAGGTAGAGAGGAGTGGCGGTGCGTGGCAGTGCGTGGCGGCTCGTGAGGTAAGATACCGTCACAAGGAAGAGCACCAAAAATTTGCCGGAAGAGCGGCGGAAAGAAGAAAAAAAATAAGACTACAGGCCACAAGTTTGTGGCTCTGATACCATGAAGAAATAAAGAAGAGAAAAGAATTTGTATATATTTCTGTATATTTAAAACTGTATAATATAAGGTCTATTTATAGGTACAATATGAGAATACAATGTGAAAGTACATACGATGTGAAACAATGTAGAAATAGAGTTTATGAGTGTTCAATATTTTAACATTACTTATGATATTCATAATTATCCTGGAGGTAAGCATAAGTTTTATTGCAACAATGTGTTGCGGTCACAGCATGCGTCATCCTTGCTTCAATATATGGTGATTATTGTTTTCACATTTTGGATTTTTAAGTTTATTTCAATATATGCAATTGTGGTCAAACTACGGGACAGAACATTGTATAGAAACAGTTCCTTTCTCCAACTCATTTGGACATTCACAAAAAAACAGAGATTGTTTAGTGCTTGAAATTTGAAGTGTTTGTTCATCAACTCATTTATGCATTCTATTTCCAAGAAATATTTATCAGTAAAAGAATTCACTTATTTGCATCATTCACATTGTTCAGCTTTTAGTTTTTATTATTTTATTTTTTACCTTCTTAGGTGACTGGGTTTCAAATCTTTTGAGGATAGGAAAAAGGATGCCTGGGGGAAAGAATGGAGAGGGAAAACAGAAAGCAAGAGATCATTCTAATGGAGGAAGAAACCTAGAGATCATTCTAATGGAGGGAGAAACCTAGAGATCATTCTAATGGAGGGAGAAACCTATCGGACAAAACTAGAGTCTTCTAGGAAAATGATGCTTTCACTGATTCATGCAAGCAACAGGTTATTAAGAAAATCCCTCATGGGATTTCAAATGACTCTTTTACTGCATAATTTCAAAATTTCCTCAATTTCCGTACAAAACATGGATTGGGAATTTGGCACTCAAATCAGAATCCATTTCTCCCAAATCCATGAATCCAAATGCAACATAAGACTTAGTTGAGTTCATTTTCACTCTCAGCTTCCTACAACTAGGCTACCATGCTCCTTTGGGGCCATAACAATTAAAAATCTGCAGTAGCACAATATTGAAAGAAACAAGACTAGTGACCCCAATAGGTACATATTGAAAGTCTCACAATGTCTAGAGAGGTTTAACTACACAAAGTTAAATATTTGATATGAGTTATGATACTGCCCAAGTGCCATATTAAATCAACCAACATTCTAATCATTTTATCTATTTATACTCCGGAGTATAAATAGATAAAATAACTGCATAAGTTATTTTTCAAAAAATGTACAATTTATGCCGACAGTTTATATAGTTGGAAATAATAGTGGGAAATAATGTTTTGCCAACGATATTGTTGGTCGGAAATAATCTTTTACCAATGCTATTTACGGTCGGACATATGTTACTATTTCCGACGCATGTATGCGTCGAAAATATGTTACTATTTTCGACACATACATGCGTAAGAAATATGTTCTATTTCCGACGCATGTATGTTACTATTTTCGACGCATACATGCGTAAGAAATATGTTACTATTTCCGACACCCCGAGATTTGCATCGATAATCTTTTTCTGATCATTTGAATATCGACCGTTGTGTTCGACGTTTGTTATTGGTCGATAATATTTATTTCGAGGCTAAGTAAATTATTTCTGACCACATCTAGAGTCGGAATAAATGCTTTGCCTTGTAGTGTATGTCAAATTTTGGAAACATAAATACATTTTAAAAGACAAAAAAATAGAGATAAAAGGTTTATATGAATAGAAGAATTTTAAAGATATGATTTTTTGTTTTGAAAAAAAATTGTTTACATATGTATATGCAGGGCTTAGTGGTCTTTGAAGGGTAATATTATAATTTTACAAGATGTTTTAAGGGTATTCTTGTCCTGTTATTACTTTTAAGGGTAAAATTTGTATTTGAAAAAAAAGTATTACTTACGTCAACTAATTTCGTTAGATTAACTAATGGTCATGAACGTGGCATAAGAGAATCTGTTACAAACACTAAAATCAGAGGGGGACAGCGTTATATCATAAATCCTAAGAGTAGTTTTCACAATTATCTGAAACTCTAGAAAAGGTAAGTATCATTATTCCATAAATAAATTAAGAAAAGATATGAACATTAACACACTTTTTTCGATCTATAATATGTGACTTTAAAAAAAGAACATTGACTCTCAAAAATACATAAATAAATATGAGTATCAAGTTCCACTAAATCACTTCGATAAGAAAAACAAACATACAATATACTATCTTATTTCCACCCTATTTGAAAATTAAATTTGTCTACTTGACTTGAGATATCAAGACATGAAAATAGAAGCCTTTTAAAAACTTTATTGCGTATATTATTTCACTTAACGATAATATATCAATGTAATTATATACTCAGTCTTGTAAAATTAAACTTTATAACTAACATTAAATGCGTTCTAATTTCTTTTAGTAGAAATAATAGAATAAAACACAAAACTATATGCATTTCACCCGTGAGATATCTCATTACAAAGATTAATGTTACTCAATTAAACTGTTGAAGAAATGACTTTACAAATTTTAAAAGAAATAATAAAAGAAATAACAATGTATCACTTATGATCTTTATTATTAATTTCTAAAATTTGTAAATGAATTACTATATGTTATATTTAATAATAAAAAATATTTTTTAATGATTTGACTAATTTAAATTTTGGTTGAAAAATATTGAACAGGCCACATTTTTTTTTTACTCAATCTAAGGTTTAGGTAAAAATTAAATTAAAAATTAAAATTAAAAAATGAATCGTAGTTTCTATTCTAATCAAATAGACTTGGAAAGGATTTAAGGACGATTAGTTGCAGGCTTTAGGAATTTATGTAGTGATAGGACTCATTTCTCATACAAATCAAAACTTTTCAAGTCATGACTCATTATTCTAATGTACGGTCTAATATTAGAAAAAGATAGATCAGGCTAAATACATTCAGTGGCAACTTTAGTAAAATATATAATAAGTAATTGACAAAAAAAAAAAAAAAAGTCATATCATCGAGACGATTCCGACAACTTTCACTTTTATATATACAATTAATCCTCTTATAATTAAGAGAGAATTACACATGTTTTATTTAGACGATCAAATAAAAATACAGAATTAAATAAGAGCTTCTTATGCTACTTATGCCTGACATAGCATCGGAGGCCGACATTGTGAAAATAAAGCAAAAGAGGAGTAAAAAAATAGAAATGAGAAGAACGAACAAAGTAAACCGAACCTGATATGAGACTTGGTCGGAGAAAGGGCCTTGTACGACGGAGATCTTTTTCACTCTATTTCTCTTAAATGTGCGACAGAGCACTTTTTGATGTAATGAAAATGATGAAGGAAAGGGCACACGCATACCCCTTTTACCTTTTATAAAGGGCTGAAGTGGTGAGGGCCCATAATTTTGAACCGTCTCGGCGATTAAGGAAATGATGGCCTCGAAAGTCCAATCGACGACTAACGCAATAAATACCACATAAACGGCTGTCGCAAAATGCAAAGCGACACGACGCATGGATATAACATGTGACTCTTCAGAAACCCTCAGCCTCAGTCACACGACGCACTAAACTAAGGCTTGAGGGGGGAGTAGCTGATGTGCCACAAAAAGGATAAACATGTCCCCACATAACACGTGTACATACAAAGCACCTATGCGTACAGACCAACGAAAGCTCTCCTATCCAGAACAGACCAGCACACAGAGTTCAAAACTCCTTTGCTTAGAATCCCACAAGATCTCTAGTCTTTCCTCCAAAGTAGGAAATGTTGGGCACGTACATAAAGGAGTCCTGAGCTGGTCACCGTCTTACATGCCATACAGACTTTGAAGAAAGGAAACAGAGTCTTACATGACTGGTAACTGTCATCTTCAGATATTATCAAATCCCTCTCTTTGCGACTTCAAATCCTACCTAACTCAGGAGATCCGCGGCTTATAAATTAAATCTTAAGGTGCGCTTTTCAATTACGCTCTTTCAATTACAATATCTCTTTTAGTCTTATTGACTTTATCATCGGAGCGATTACCACCGCAGCCAACTTGGTGGCACTTTGATCCTACTCTTTGAGTTCTTAACAGAAGATGAAGAGCGGAGCTCCCACTGATCAAAAAATGAAACATCAATAATCCTAAAAGTCTTTGAACTTTTAAATTGAAACATCAATAATCCTAAAAGTCTTTAAATTTTTAAATTGATTAGATTTAACTCTAAAAGTTATGACATGACAATGTGATATTTTATTTAATGACAAAATTGCCCATGCCATCTAATTTCTCCGCATCTAATCTCTCGGTCTCTATCAAACACCCATATCATCATATTAACATATCATGGATGTTACAACAGGCAATCCTGAGCAACTGGCCAGTGAGGGCGCCGTGAAGGCTACCCAAGCGCCGGTCACTCCTTTTTTTGGTTAATTTGTCTTGTTGATTAGGATCAAAGGACTTAAGTGATGATGATGTCGTAGATGATAACAATGTAATAATATGATGATATGATGTTTTGGTGGCTGTAATTGTAAAATATTGAAAGGATCTCACCATGTGAGGAACTGTTATTCATTAACTCTGGGTGCAATGTACCGATTTAATAAACATTTGTTATATCAATGTATAATTCACATATTTCATAAGTCTAACAAATATTTATTAGTCCAAATACATTACACTAAAAATAAGAAATAATTTTTGTTATTTAAGTGATACCATACACTATTAATTGATTGAATTCAAATTTTATAATGTTCCAGAACTAACATCTTAATAATTATATATTTATTTTTACATATTTTCACCATTTAAGAGACACCACAGGCTATGAATTGACCCAATTCAACTTTTGTAAGTTCTAGGATTGACATCTTAATAAATATGTCTTCATTTTTTATTTTTTTTTTGGCTATTATGCAATGCTTTATTGTGGATTTACATTGTGTTCTGGTGTTGGCCTCTAAATAATCTTGTCTTCATTTTTTTTGGTACCATGCAATGCTTCCTTATGGATTTACGTTGTATTCTGGTGTTGGCTGAAGTGGATGGCATTTGGATTGTGCCGTCTAGTAAACTGGATAGAAATTTCTCCAAACAAAGAAATTTCTTTGTTTTTTTTTTTTATAGTTTCGTATTTTTTTTATATCTATTTTGTTTGTTTTATCAACGTTGGAGTATTACTATTTTTTTAAGAAACAAAAATTTTTCGATGCATTATTAAAAATGTGTAATGATTTTTTTTTTGTTTAAAATATTTCTCTATTGCTATATATATATATATATATATATATTGATGTGTATTCTTTTCTCTAGCTAAGTTTTTGTTTTATCAATGTTGGTGTATTACCACTTTTCTAATAAACAAAAGTTGTTTGATTCATTTTTTAAAACATGTTTAATACTTTTTTTATTCATGCAATTTCTCTATCCGAAGATGGAGGATTTTTGACAAAAATTTTCTGTTGAAAAAATATGAGTTTTTTTGATAGATTTTTTAATTTATTTCTTTTTTGTTTTATCAATGTTAGAGTATTACCACTTTCCTAAGGAGTACAAATTATTTGATTCATTGTTAAAAATATATGTAATATTTTTTTTGTTGAAGGAATTTCTTAAATTTCTCTGTCCATGTTCAATAGGCAGAGAATTTTGATGAAAATTGTCTGTTAAAAAAACATGATTTTTTTTTTTTTTACAAAATTTCTTATGTAATGTGGATCTTGTTTGATAGATCTCAATTTTTATAATTCAAATATAAAATTTTTATATTACAAGTTATTTAATTTTAAAGTTTCTAAAACAAAAAAATTATGACGTGGCAGCGGATGTTAAGAAATGATAGTTTCACCTCTTTCTTCCCTATTTTCACATGAATGGTTATTTTGGTCAAATAAAAATGAGAGACTTTTGAGGTTAAAAAAATTTAACCTTAACTTTATACTAATTATTCACTCATTCAAGAACTCATGGATAAATGCCCATTTTTTTAAATATATCCCAAAACAAGAGCATTCAATGGAAATTTTTTATATAAAAATTTCTTAATATAATATTTTTAGTAAAATATAGTATATATAATAGAGTATGATTGAAATGGCATATTATTATATAGTATACCCAATCAATAAAAGAATATCCCGATGGACTAGGCCCTTGTGATCCAATGTAATCGCTCTATGCCAGACACATCATCTAAACTTCGACGTACGAATGCAATCTACACCATCTCAACCTATCTTCATGTTTGGACTGTAGTATGTATTCACCCTGTTACCCCAACATTGTGGGGAATATATATAGAGGCCAAGCTACTGACACTCTCAGCTCGTCAATTGAATTCAAAATAATGTAATTATTATTATTAAAATATTAATATTTTAGAGATCAAATGCATAAAATAAAATGTAAATAACCATTTCCTATATATATTGTGGAATCCTTATTCTTTCTTATGTGGACAATATTATAATTTTAAGAATATTGTTATCTTATTTAAATTTTTATCTTAAAAGTTGACTCTCAAGAGATCTAGTAGTCAATCATTGATTTATTTTTTTTTTGTTTATACGGAAAGGAATAAATGTAATATCTTGGTTTTTTTTTTTTTTTATGGATCTTATGGGGTATTTGGAGTCAACTTATACACATCAGATCAAGTCCTTCTTATTGTGACAGTCATGCTCATTCTTTAAGTTCTAACTACCAATTATCAGCGTTGAAAAACCTATATTAAAGTGGTCTCATAATTAAAAGTTTTGTGACATATGAGTTATTTATTGATATTCTTGTATGTTGAAAAATTTTAAAATTTATAATTCATGTAATGTAATAGAATAATAAAACAAAATATTGCATATTCAGTTAAATATATATGTTAAAACAACTATTTTTTTTGGGGGGGGCACATAAAACATCTCCAATAGTGGAGCCGTAACGGGAGTTAAATAAAATAACTACTAAAATAACCCTTAAACGCTCAAATTTTTACTCTAATAGTGGAGCCATCTTGGTATGCAAAATAGATCCGGCTCATGAGGGGATACAAATATGGATCCAATGAGAATTGTGAGGGGGGGGGGGGAGTGGAATCAAAATTAATGGAAAAGTTAACCAAAAAGAAAGAGAAAAAAGTAGGTTGGTGGGAAGAGATAGAAAGAAACGATAAAAATATATTAAAATATAAAAAGAATACAAAATTTGATTACCATTATTGGAGTGCATGCATAATAATAAAAGATGCATAATATTATGGTCGAGGCAAATTAAGATCTTATCTTCAAAAATGCCTCCACCTTGTTAGAGATGCTCTAAAAATATTAATTTCTCAATTTGGATCGAGTCGGGTTGGGTAGGTTTTAGCTAACCTAAAACATTTATTTCTATTTTTAAATCATTAATCACACATGAAATATATTTAATCTGAATAAATTTATAATTTTCATTGAGTTTCTACTTTTTAAAGTTGAATCACCGGTTTGGATATAAATAGAAAAAATATTTAAATCTTCAAATGATATCCAAATATTCACATGAAGTAAGTCTCATAAATTAGCTTCATGTCTCATAAATAAGACTCAGCGATGATAGACCCAACTCATGCAAGTGTTGAATACTAATGTTTAAGCATTGAATCATTGTTCTATATAAAATGAGCACCATATGAACACTAAGAGCAACTCTAAAAGGGATCTATTTTTGGATTAAAAAATTCTTTTAAATGTTATTACAGTGTTTATGCATACACCAATGACTTTTAACATTATACATCATTCTAACAGTGGTATCTAAAAGAGTATCTATTTAACATTTTAATAAATTTTTCTCTCACTTTTATCTATTTTTTTTACCATCTATCTCTTTCTTTCAGTTACTCTCTACTTATGGCTAGATTCAAAATAAATGCTAAATGAATTCTCTGTTAAAATATGAATAATATATTAATGTCATATCCACAGTGGAAGAGATGCTCCCTCCTGAAACCACACTCTAATACATGGTCAACAAAATATTACCCATACATGGGTATCCTTAGGTACTGTAGCAGCAGCCTTCACGTGGATGTGTGAAGTAGCTCTATAAATAGTAAATACAAGCCATCCCTTTCTTTCCATTTGCTATTGCTTTCTTTCCAACTCTCCGTCTTATCAACATATCCATTCCTCGGCGCCGCCCAGGATGCAGTGCTCGACATGGGAGGCGAGGGGCCCCAGACAGGCGTAAGCTATAATATATTATCGGTTATACGTCCAAGAGGTGGACTCACTGTAGGCAGCAATAGGAATAACGAGAGCCGCTGCCCGCTTGACGTTGTCCAAGAGCCATTATGGATTGACAGTGGTCTTCCATGGACATTTTCGCCCTTCAACAACGACACTTGGTTCGCGTTTTAACTGATCTAAACATCATGTTCCCAACCCCAACAATATGTGTCCAATCGCTTGTGTGGAAACTCAGTGCTTTTGATGCATCAGTTGGAAGATTTTTCGTGACAACCGATGGAGTTGAAGGAAACCCAGGTTGTGAAACCTTAAGAAACTGGTTCAGAATTAAGAAAGATGGAGATTTCTACAAATTTGTCTTCTGTCCGTGGGTGTGTGATATCGGCAGAAGTCTTTGTCAGGACGTTGGCATCTTTGGAGACAATGGAATATTACGTTTGGCATTGAGCGATTACCCAGCCTGGGTGATCTTTAGGAAGGCTGCGGAAGATTCTAAAATCATCAAAAACGCTGCTGATCATAACATCTATTAGCCGTCTGTATGTACTATGTAGTAGAAAATAAAGCTGGAAGCTTGTACTTAGTCTTCAAGTGATTATGTAGTATTGCAATAAAGGCTGTTACATCGATCTACTAGTATTGCACTCAATCTTTTATAATTTCACATTCTAGCTCGCTTCTTTGAGGGGTTGTTCCTCTTTAGGGATGCAAAAAGTCCCACGGGCGGGTGGGTTTGACCGAGAGACAAGTCGGATCAGGTTATTGTCAAATTAGTGGATCAGATCCGGCAAGCCTAGAGAATAAGGTCGTAGTTCGGTCTTAGGTCCTAATTTTTAATACCGGCTTGCGTGTCAATTTTTTTTTATTGTATAATTGTAATTAAGTCAGAAAATTACATCACTAAATAATTAACAAATAAAATGTCAATGTATAATAGATTAAAAAATTATAAAAGTTAGAATTGATGAATGAATTTTTGTTATTGTACAATTGACAATTGATTTAATAGTTTAAATAGAAAGCATGAAGACAAGTATTTAATATATAGGAAGAGATAATATTTTATAAAATTTACATGTACAGTAGTAATGGTGTGAAGTTTGATTTGAAATGTAAATAATGAAAAATATGAACTGAAAAGTAAGGAAATTAAATAGATATTGATTTTTTTGTCAAGTTTGAAGTAAACCAAATAATAATAAATAACGAGAATCATTTGAATTGAAAGCTAGTGAATTATTATTTTATGCTTTAAATAGTCGAGTTTATGATTTTTAAATGTTGGGGCTTGTGCGGTTCGAGTTTCGGGTCGGGCCTCAACCCAAAACATCAAGTTCCTAGTGATCTGCCTCAACCATTCCTCTGCAACTAATGGATCAGGCTGTCCTGCAAATGTGGGAGGCCTCATCCTCTGGAACACCTTCATCACGAAGGTATCCCGTATCTCTCCTCCAGCAGGCTTTGCCTCCCGGATAGCGCGAAGGCACTCCTGAAACATGACTGCCATGTCTCTGGCGCTAACGGTCTGCTCTACCTCCCCTACTAGGACTGGGGCAGGAGTTGGAGCAGGTGTTGGTACAAGAGCAGGAACAGCAGCCTCCTCTGTTGTGCTCTACTCAGGAGTAACAGCTCTAGGTCTGCCACGCCGAGGTAGGGCAGCTGCCCTAGGCCTACCCCGCCTAGATGGTCCAGCTCTCACAGGAGCTCGTCTCAGTAGCATGTGCCTACAAATCCAAGTAAAGAAAATAAATTTAACACTGGGTTCTAACACAACCTTTGACAGGTAAAGGAATTCATTTAAACAATATAATCACGCATACTCAAAGTATGCTAGTGTTCAACTATCCTACCAATACTCAGCACTAAGTGAATGCTATCCAAAATTAAGATCTCTATCCACAAACACGGTTTAACACAAGGACATCTCTAAAATTTTAAGGACAACCACTCTAAGTATCCATCATCCCATCTATACACAAAAAGCTCCACAAGTCCAAATTCTTATTTTAACATTTTAAAGTTTGATGTGTCTTTTATTATTTCTTACTTTTATAGCTAGGTGATAAACCCTTCATGGATCACAACTCTTTTTGTTACTGGCTAATGGGGCGCCATCCATCAACTGTAACGCAAGACCTGAGACCAATCCAGTCTGTATACATATCATAGTCATAATACTATAATTCATGAAAATCGGTCAGTAACCTAGCACACACATACAAAATCAACAAGCCATAATCAACAGCTAACACAAAAACATGCAAGTATGTAATCCATCCCAAGAACACTCATATATAAATAGGAGCACAACCGACTAGGTATATAACTAGGTCCACGACCTATCTCGTAAATAACTAGGTATACAACCGAACATATAGATAACTAGGTGCATAACTTATCTCATAAATGACTAGGCAGACGGCCTACCGTATAGATAACTAAGTGCACGACCTATATCTCAATAACTAGGCATATGGCCTATCCCATAAGGTATACGGTCATGCATTTCTAATCTCAGTTAACCACCCCATCAAACAATTCACTGGCCCCCTATCTACTAGGAAATCGAGTATAGTGCATACTCGTGCACACCAATGCAACACGTGCACATAAAACATACTACCAAACTCACCCAACTAAACTGAAAGTCTAAACCTCTCCCACTGTCCTTAGGTATTCGAACCTATGCTTTGATACCACGTTGTCACGCCCCGAATTCCAGCGAACCCGAGGCGCGACTGACGAGACGAAAGGAAAATAAAATAATAAGAAAATAAAGGACAATCAAAGATAATCACATACATTCCATACACTAATTCAATTTATGTTCTGATACAATTCATAAGGTCTTGCCTATTAACTTATAACGTACAAAAATCATAAAATAGTCTAGGGTTTATGCCCTTGTACAACATCAAAACACACTCCACAAGTCAAATATAGTTCTCAGTCAAAGCATCTCCAAGTCTCGCGTAGCCAGAGTGTCATCTGAAATGTTGTCCCACGAATGGGTCAGCTCAACTACTGGTACAATATAATGCTAATGCAAGAAACAAAATTAAGGGCGTGGCATGTGCAAGTGTACAGTTATATATATCTACATGTCATTCAATATCATCTATACAATGTACTAGCAATAATCTACATGACATCCAACTCGTTAACATAATCTAAGGCGTGGCATATGCAAATGTACAGTTATATCTACATGCACAATTATAACCTACATGCCATCCAATTCATCCATACAATGCATTAACAAGATTCATCACACATTCATGAATTCATTAATAAAATGTAATGAAAATGTGCATGACACGCCCATGCAACTCTATGCCACACCCATGTCAACTCTATGCCATGTCAACTCATGTAATGTAATGTCCCTTCACGGATCGCTCCCGTTGGTTCGGGTACCAAATGCAATGTCATGTCCCATCACGGATCGCTCCCGTTGGTTCAGGTACCAAATGCAATATCATGTCCCTTCACGGATCGCTCTCGTTAGTTCGGGTACCAAATACAATGTCATGCTTTGGGTTTTTTACTACAGGATCTGCACCCTCATAATGTATAGCACTACGTGCTCAACTCACACCATGTCCAAGGAATCACACCATTCCAATATGCTCTGATTCTACCATGCCATGATACAATCTCAGTAAAGCATCTTATCTACACATGAAGTATGCTTTAAATAATGTATTATACAATAACATTTAAATCAGAAAGTCCTTTCATCAAGGTTACGTGCCACACATAGTCCATTTAACACATGTTTCAAGTCACATATTTCATAATCTCAACAATTCTCAAAATATAATCCACACATCATGCTAACACATGCGATATAGACATAGTCATGATCCACATTCATCACCAAACTTTCAACAAGATAACAAGGAGCACATAAGCATATGAGCAATAAAACAAACATGTGAATCATCAAGTCAACATGGCAGTTACTCCTAAACTTAATTATATTTCTTACTTAGCACAATATATCGAACCTGAGGGGTTGGTCTCAACCCTAATAAATCGTACTCGCGGTGTAGCTGGACTACAGTGAAAATGCAGAAGGTCAGACCACCTTCTCTTTGCCTTTTCGTGTTCCTAAAATCATAAAATGTAACTCAGTTCATTTGCTACTTGAATTATGCTATTCATCAAATTTTATGTCTCTATTTTATTGGTTTCTATTTTATCAAAATAAATTCTACCATTGGGTCTGGAACGTCAAAGAAAATAGGTTTAGGCTTTCGTGGAATTCAATTCGGACATTCAAGTTAAAAAGGGCAAAATGGTCATTTTACACTTTTTATGGGTCCTTACATCTCAAGACATCTTTTCACAAATCAGACTCTACATTTGAGTTCGGAATGCTCGAAATAATAAAATTTTACCATTTGTTTACTTAATTCAGAGTTCGTTTGATTACGTTTCATCTCACAGCCAATTTAGTAATTTTTAAGGTTCCCACGGGTCTTTTATTTTTTGGGACCTCGTCTCACATCATGGACCTCACCGTTGGTCTTAGGAGGTCCAAGATAGTCAAAAAACACCTATGACTTGTCTAATTTGGGCTCCGGGCCATTTTGGATTATTTAATTAATTAATTAAATTAATTAAATTAATATTTTATTCAAGGGTCTAATTGTAATAATTAAAGGTTCTGGGGTCAAATCTGAGTTTTAAGAAGTTGAGGGGTTAAATCAAAATTTCTAGTTTAACTATCCTAAATCAGGATAGCCAATAGTGGATAATTTCCAAAACGGGGATAGGATATCCCATTTTAAATTTTAAATTTCAATTTCAATTTGCTGAACCCGCAGCCAAACACCCCCTATCCCTATTCCAACCCAACTTATGCGGCCCAAACCCAAGAGCCCAATGCTCCTTTAATTAAAACGACCCAACAGTGCAGGCCCAATGCTTTCAAAACCAAACAGGCCTAAAATCTTTTAAAATCAAAATAGGCCCAGCCTTTAAAAATAAGACAGGCCCAAATCAAAATCAACAGGCCCAACTCAGCCCAAACTGTTCACCGTCTTCTTCGGTTTTTCGGTGAAGACTCAGCACTGCTCCGTCGCCATCTCTGGCGACGGCAAGGAATTTCCGACCATTTTCCAACCATAAATTAATGTCGTTTTTCTCCTTTTTCCTTAAGAATTCTACCCCCAACCTCAGTTTTTCATTTCAGCTACCAAAACCTCACGGATAGAAGGTCAAACTCGCCACGGTTGACTTTTCGACCGACTGTATTTTCATGATTTCAGGCTCGGTTGTCAACTGGTTTCACTCCTATTTCATTCCAACGGATTCACCATCATTTAAATAAAGTTTTAAGCATAAAACTAAAGCAAACCAAATTATCCTATGGGACCTGCAACTGCGAATATCTTGTTCGTTCCTCCATCTTTTTAATTGATTCTTTTTGCATCTTCTTGCATTCTTCATGCTTAGTATGGCCCTACTATTAAAACTAAACATCATGCTCTTAAAACTTAAAAACAGAAACTAACATGGCATACCTGTTTTCGGGTTTTTCCTCTTTTCTCTCTTTGTTTCCTTTCCTTCTCTCTCTTCTGAATCCCAAGATCACTTCCCAAGACTTATCTCTCCTTCTGTTTTTCTCGCTTTCTTCTCAACACTCAACCGTGTACATATAGGCAAAATTTTCCCCCATCAGTTCACTCTATCTCTCTCTTCTGATCATTCTCTCTCTATAGCCAGACCTGCACCCAGTCACTGGTCATTTACTTACACACACAATGTACACAGCACACTCATTTCTTTTTCTTTTTTCAGAATGCATTAAATGCATTACTTCTACTCTTGGTTTTTCATATATATATATATATATATATATATCATATCACTCACGCCCACTCTGCCGAACACCCACACACACATCTGATATATATATATATATATATATATCATATCACTCACACCCACTCTGCCGAACACCCACACACACATCTGATATATATATATATATATATATATATATAAAATTATTTAAATGTTTAAATATACATTTATATATATATATATGCACCCATCACATACATACATGTACATTCACTAAGTACACATCACATATATATATATATGTGTGTGTGTACAATATTATGTATTATATGCATGCATGTGTTTAAACATGTATATATATATATATATATGCATTCACTAAGTACACATCACATATATATATATATATATATTTAAACACATGCATGCATATAATACATAATATTGTACACACACACACACACACACACACATATATATATATATATATATATATATATATATATATATATTTAAACACATGCATGCATATAATACATAATATTGTACACACACACACACACACACATATATATATATATATATATGTATATACATTGCATATTATATACATGCATCCATATACACATGCATAATGCACATCTCACACAACAATTTAATAATAACAGTAATAATAATAATAATAATAATTATTATTATTATTATAATAGTAACAATAATGAAAAATAAATAAATAATATTTTCTGAGTCTTCACACAGATAATATGACATTATTAAAAAAAAAAAGGAAATTATCTCCTCTCAACCCTCAACTTCTAGCATCTCTGTGCAGGTCTCTCTCTCTCTCTTGCTTTCCCCCATGCTGCATCAATCTATATTTCCCTCATGGCACTTGATTCTTTCAATCTCTCACGACTCTCTCAAGATTTTACAGTTGTAGTCTTTCTCAATTTCTCTGGTATATCTTGCAACAACTCGGGTAAAAAATTAGGGCTTTTATCTAACATAAAAAAATTAGGGCTAGTTTTATTTTAGTGTAAATGAAAATTTTGAGGATACATAATAGCTGGTGTAATACAAATTGTTAGATTTCTTGGGAAATTTCTGTTGAATATTCTTTCGAAATTTTTGTACTGGATAACTGATAATGTTGGTTGCCGTCTTGTTACTAATTTTTTCCCATTCTAATTTTTGTTGCTAGCAACCAAAGCCCTGTTGAATTTGGTTGTTGTGGTGTTGTACTTTTGGGCATTGTATTGGGTAGACAGGAATTATATTTTCGGCAAGTGAATTGGTATTATTTGTTTTTTTTTTTTCAGATTTTGTTTCTTTGTTAATTTTCTTTCACTTGGGATTCTAAATTTTTCTGAGAATTCAATTTTAATTCTTGTATTCTTTGTTATTTTTTTTTCAGAGGAGAAGTTCTCTTATTCTATGCTTTTGAGTCCCCTGAGTTTGTTTGTAGTACACGAGGCTTTCTTGATTTATTGCCGTTTGTATGTTCAGTTAAAATTATATATTTAGAAAGAATATTTTTAGTACAATTTTTAGAGAGAAATAAATTTAAGAGAGGATTTTGGAGAGACTTTTTCAGTGATTTATTTTATAGAGGCTATCTCTCTATTTTTAAATATAAATGATTTTTTTAAACCCCAATTGGACATTTGTGTATATGTATTATTTTTAATCTTCATTAAAATATATTTTGGATAATATTTTAAAAAAAGAGAAAGAAGAATTTTAGAGAGATTATGTAATTTTAGTGAAAAATAGTTTTAGAAAATAAGGTTTTGGAAAAATAATTTGGGGGAGTATTTTTAGTGAGATATTGTATGTAATTTTTGAATAAATATTTTAGATTTTTTTAGAGAGTAAAATTAATTTTAAAAATAATTTAATAAATTTTAGTGAGATAAATTTGGAGAAACTCGCAGATTTAAGAGATATTTAAGATAAGATTTTAAAAAGATAACTTTTTGATCACTTGTTTTATTGAGATTATATGTCAAATTTTGGAAACATAAATAAATTTTAAAAGACAAAAAAAATAGAGATAGAAGGTTTATATGAATACAAGAATTTTAAAGATGTTATTTCTTGTTTTAGAAAAAAAAATGAAAAAAAAATTATTTACATATGTATTTACATATGGCTTAGTGGTCTTTAAAGGGTAATATTGTAATTTTACAAGATGTTTATAAGGGTATTCTTGTCCTGCTATTTCTTTTAAGAGCAAAATTTGTATTTGAAAAAAAAGTATTGCTTACACCAACCAATTCCCGTTAGGTTAACTAAGAGAATCTGTTACAAATACTAAAATCAGAGAAGGATATCGTTGTTTCATAAACACTGAGAATAGTTTTTACAATTATCTAAAATTTTAAAAAAAGTTAGTATAATTATCCCATAAATAAATTTAAACTGTTGAAGAAATGACTTCACAAATTTTTAAAGAAATAATAATGTATCACTTATGATCCTTATTATTAATTTTTAAAATTTGTAAATGAATTAATATATGTTATATTTAGTAATTGATGTGTCCATTTTCTCCCAAATCGATTAGGAGTTGAGAACTAGTGTCGCTTATAAGCCTCATGCTGCTCTCTTCCTAACATAAGATTTTTTCTCCCGCCTAGAAAGAGGAACAAAGCTGTGCGGGCCGTCTAGATCCAAAGTGAACAATATTGGGTTAGGGAGTCTACGCTGCGCGAAAAAATACAACATCAATAATAAAAAATATTTTTTAATGATCTGACTAATTTAAATTTTGGTTGAGAAATATTGAACAGACCACATTTTTTTTTACTCAATCTAAGGTTTAGGTAAAAATTAAATTTAAAATAAAAATTAAAAAATGAATCCTAGTTTCCATTCTAATCAAATAGACTTAGAAAGGGTTAAAGGAAGATTAGTTGCGGGCTTAGGAATTTATGTAATGATAGGACTCATTTCTCATACAAATCAAAACTTTCCAAGTCATGACTCATCATTCAAATGTACGGTCTAATATTAGAAAAAGATAAATCAGGCTAAATGCATTCAGTGGCAACTTGGTAAAATACATAATAAGTAATTGACAAAAAAAAAAGTCATATTATCAAGACGATTCCGACAACTGTCACTTTTATATATACAATCAATCCTCTTATGATTAAGAGAAAATTACACATGTTTTGTTTAAACAATCAGATAAAAACACAGAATTAAAGAAGATATAATTAAATTAAATAGAATATAAAATTTTATGAGATATTAAATATTTTAATTCTGTATTTTGAACTGACTAAAATAAAAAATCTAAATATATTATTATATCCTAATCCTGTATTTAGATGCTAACCGGATATAACTATTTCTTATTTTTTTAATTTTCTTTTGTATTATTTTTTTAAGGTCTTCAAAAATTATTTGTTTGAAAGTCTTTTATTTTATTTTTTAAAATATATGCATACAAGGTATCTAAAGTTAAAATTTTATTCACAAATCAAATATAAAATCTAATAACAATAATCACAATACTTTAGAATGTGATTATACAAATATCATTCATAATATAAAATTCTTTCATGTTTAGGGTGACTCAAAAAAAATCATGATCCTTATTGTTGTGAATCACATATAAATCAATGAATATATATATATATATATATATATATATGTGTGTAACAGTCCACTAATTGATATGAAAAACACATTAAAAATCTAAAACATATCCAAAAAAAAAAATTGAACAACGAAAAAAGAAACATCTAGCTTTTTAACTTGACTCTTCGATGTCTTTGTCTTTCTATATTGTAGTGTTCAAATTTTTTAATAAAATGGCATTGTATTTTTATTTCAATGGAATAAGATAACTCAAATAATACCACCCCCTTCGTATAAGTTATATACCACCCGGGTGGGATATAAATAGTTCGCAGGATATAGATATCTAATCTAATTAAAAACACCACACATCAGATAAGATAACATTTATCTTATCCAACAGTCCAAACGTGGTCGTAGAGTAAACAATCAATTTGAAATTACATGTGGGTGTTGATGTTTTGGAAATTTCAGTCAAAAAATTAACTGCAAAAAAGGTAACAAATTTGCACTTAACCTAATTTCATGGGTCTGTGAGAATATTAGAGAGAACTCCAGGTTTTTGTATTGTTACTTGTACATTTTTTATAATAAAAAAATTGAACATTGTTGTATCAATATTGGTATATTTTTGTACAAAAGCAATGGTACAGAGTAATTTAATAACATACAATTTATGTCTTTTATACAAACAATGCTAATACCATACCCACTAAACAAAATGATAGTACATAAGTAACAATAGTTACTATATTATGAATAAATGGTGGGATATAATAAACCATGGGTTAAGATTTGGAAGAAAGACAACAATAAAGGAAAATTTTGTATATTGCATATCGACGGGATACATCTAGTTTATATTACATGAGGAAAGAATCAAATTTCCTTGATTGAGGCATAGATTATTGTTCTAAATTAAAGATAGATGGGCTGTAAATCAACTATACATAGAAATGAAATATTTGCCTAATATCCTTTATTAACCAAATCAACTATGCATAGAAAGGAAATATATGGGTTGAACAATCAACTATACATGAAAAGGAAATATTTGCGTGAGATAAAAAAAATTTTTGCTTTCAAGATTGTATACACAATAGGCTTTATGATGAAGAGGATAGCCTAAGAAAATACAGCGAAGTGCGCGATAAGAGAATTTCTCTCGATGTTGGCAGGCTGTTTGTGCGTAACACAAACACCCAAACACTCGTAAGTGTGTATATGACGGTGGGTTTTGAAAAAAAAGCTCGTAAGGTGACTTGTGATTAAGACTAGGGGAAGGTGTGCGATTAATGAGGTAAGTGGCTGTGAGAATGCATTCACCCGAAAAAGATATGGGAAGGTGAGCTTGAAAACGTAAACATCGAGCCACATTAAGGTGGCGATGTTTGCACTTAGCATCGTCATTTTGTTGATGTGTGTCCACACATGTTCTATAATGGAAAATGGCGTGGTCATGAAAAAAACATTTATAGTGGATTGGAAAGAAATTATTGTCCATTATCTGTGCATACATGCTTAAAATTGCAATTGAATTGATTTTTAATCATAGCACAAAACTTTTTAAGGCACGTAAAAGTATCAGATTTCATGCGCATAAGATATACTCATGTAGTGCGCGAATAGTCATCTACTATTGTCAAAAAATAATAGACACCTGAATGTGAAGGTGTAATATAACCACCCCATATGTCACAATAAATCCGATTAAAACAAAACGTGCTCTTATTTTTATTCAAAGGAAAGGGTAGACATGTGTGCTTAGCTCTAGCACAAACATCACAAGCCAAATAAGAACAAAAAATATTTAATATTTTTGGAATACAGGAAAGAAAAGGTGACCAAGGCGTTGATGCCATAAATCGGAGTCAGGAACACGCTAGGAGTGAAAAACTGAGGCAGGGAAAGGTTTGTAATAGTAAATTCCATCCCATACTTCACCCGTTCCAATTAGTCTCCTCATTGATAGGTCCTGAAAAACACAAAGCGTAGAGGAAAAAATAGCAACACAATTGAGGTGAGTGGTAAGTTTACTAATGGAAAAAAGATTGAATTTAAATGAAGGCACATAAAGAACATCAAAAAGACAAATATCAGGAGAAAAACGTAAAGTGCCAATTTGAGTGATGGGGACAATTTCACCATTTGGAAGCTTAATGGGACACGACTTATCAAGAAGTTAAACATTGTCAAGAGAGGACAAATGTGAAGTCATATGATCTGTGTGCCTGAATCAATAACTCATTTAGAGTTAAGAGAAAAAGATGTGGAATGACAAGAGGCAAGATTATCAACAAAGTTTGCAAAAGTGGTGTTCATGGGCGATAAAAGATCTAAGAGTTGACAATATTGTTCTCTTGTGAGCCTAGGAATAGTAATATCGAAAGAAGTCAAAAAACCCATAACATTATTTATAGCTATTGAAGAACTAGATTTGTTGTCAAGTGGTCAATGAGATTGAGATTGAGGCTTGGGACCAGGATGCCCAAGCAGTTTATAACAAATGGCTTTCCAATGACCATCACATCCACAATAATCACACTATCGACGACCATGCCCATGTCCCTTACTATTGAGAGGATGAGAAAAAATTCGAGGAACAACCATGGCAGTAGAATCTGGTTGAACAACGGAGATACGAAAAATACGTTTCTCCTTTTGATGCAAAATTGCATAAACTTTGGTAACAAAAGGTAAAGGATTGATGGACAAAATTTGGTACGAATTGGAGCATATGAGTCGTGTAAGCCCATCAAGAATTGGAAGACATGCTCAGTGTCTTGCATGCGAATCAATTCCTTTAAGGTACCACAAGTGTACGGTGGAGTGGAGGTGAGCATGTCGAGTTCATCCCAATGACCTTTTAGTGTAGTAAAATAGGCAGAAATGGACATGGAGTCTTGAGTGAGGGTAGAGATATCACGTTTTAACTTGAAAACTCTAGGATTGTTACTTTGGTAGAAACGTTCCTCAAGATCAAGCCATACATCACGAGAACTGTTATGATAAATCAAACTATTGACAATAGTATTCTCAATGGAGTTGAAAATCCATGACAAGACCTTGTCACTGAAACGCTCCCATAACTTGGTTTCTGTAGAGGAAGATGTTGGCTTGGTAAGAGTACCATCAACAAAGCCCAACTTATGTTTGGCATTCAAGGCCATCTTCATGGCCCACTTCCAAGTTGAGTAATTGTCGCCATTGAGAAGATTGGAGACTAAGATCGCTCTTGGGTGCTTAGCCGAATGAAGGAAATATGAAGAAAAAACATTCAGAATTGATGAAGATGTTGAATTGACAGAGGATGAGTCCTTTTGAGATGAGGTGGATGACAAAACTGCAAAAAAAAAAAAAAAAAAAACTCCAATAGTTGAAAGAATGGATCAAGGTTGCTCTAATACCATGTTAAGATTTGGAAGAAAGATAATAATGTAGGGAAATTCTGTATATTACATACCAATGGGATACATCTAGTTTATATTACATGAGGAAGGAATCAAAATTCCTTGATTGAGGCCTGGATTATTATTCTAAATTAAAGATAGATGGGTTATAAATCAACAATACATGGAAAAGAAATATTTGCCTAATATCCTAGATTAACCAAATCAACTACGCATGGAAAGGAAATATATGGGTTGTACAATCAACTATACATGGAAAGAAAATATTCGTCTAATACCATAAGACGTAAATTTTTAGTCATTCTACCACAAATTACCTTTAGTGTAAATTTCTCAACCTTTTCTATAATATACTTTTCAAAGCCTTACCTTAAGTATAATTTTGTTAGCTTTTTTGTAATTGATTTGTGGACGTCTTACTCCAATCACCCACGTATAATTTCACCTTGGCTGATTATTCTAAATGTAACTTTTTCTATAATTAATAAACACGCGAGATTGTATCTAAAATTTTTCATACTTTCATCAACCAACAAGTGTTTCATAAATATAAGAGTTTTTGGTACCAGTTTGATTAGCCCATCTACCCGTCTCACATTCATTAATAGCTAGAATATGTGTAATTTCAACTGCTTGAGAAAATCACAACTCATTTTGATGCTTGGGAGAAGTACTAACAAGATTAACAATGGAAGATAATATTGAAAAAAAATAGCCACATAGAAGTCACATCCTTAGATGCTACAACTAATGCTAGTTGTAGTCGATGGGCAAATTAATGCACATAATATGCATATACGAAATCTTTAAGAAATAGTGCTTTTAGTCCATGTCATGCACCACGCATAGTACTAGCATATTGAAATCGACGATATTGATTTCTTGATTTGGAGCGTGGATACTCTGCAAGATTAGGTTGAAATGGTTCAGCTTCGACAAATGTCTATCTAATCTCATCACATTGATTAACGGGATGTTGCCGTATTTGAATACATAATCTCGGTTCTTGTTCAAGAGAAGTATCATCAAATTTATAAATTCGACTTTTTAACATTTAGAAGAAAGTTGCTCTTCAAGAATTGAAGCATTAAAACTAGATTAAGAAGGTGTATCACTTTTTGATATATTATCATCTCTTACTTTAAAGAATGAAAAAAATTAGTTTTTCCTCACTTAAGATTATGTTGATGATGTGACATTATAACTTAAAACTTCAAAGTAAAAAAATTAAATTAATAAAATTGTTAGAAAAATGAATGTGTGCCTACACAATTGAGCAAAATACTTGAATCGATAATACAAATAATTTAATATATATATATATATATGTGCTTGTGCAATTGAACTAAATAATTAAATCACTAATACAAAGAATTAAATGTATGTGCACATGTGTAATTGAATAAAATAATTGTAGATCTATGTGTGCAATATGCATATGAAGAAAAATACTTTTGAAAAATTTAGAAAATCTATTTGATAGCAGCCAAAAGTCCTTTTACGAACTAGGGATCAAATCCTTATATAGGATAGCTCTTGGAAAGAAAATTGCATTGTTTGAGTCCAATTAGGAAAGTAATATGCACAACATTTGTTCCGACGAATTAGATATTCATTCGCACAAACCACAATTCGTTCAAACGAATTATCAAACGAATGTGATATGTTGGTTATTGGAATTTTCGTTGGATCATTCGTTCGAACGAATGTCCCACAAATGGGTTACTAGAAAATTATTTGGATTGAAAAATCAAAAGAATATTCTATTAATACTTATTTTTGACAAGTTCACTAAAATATTCATGCGAACGAATTCATGATTTGTGCGAACAAACCCATTATTTGTTCGAAATGAATATTATAAAACCCTAAGAATTCCAATTTTAGGTTAATAACACATGATAACCATACACCATACACTTTCACTAATAAAAATAGTAATTTAATCATAACGCATGAAAGGGTGTGTGAGATAGATCCAATCCAAACTTACCAAATGCTTACCAATGCTGCGCCATAAAAGTATGTGCGAGTCATGTGGAAATAAGATAGCGTTTAACTGGAACCCGACATGTCCTGCAAAGATCACAAGGCTTAAGGACTCTACACTTGCTAACTTGGTAATCATTACAACTCAATGACAGTTTTGTCTCACAGATTAGCCAATACATGTGACGAATAGTCCTAACATTTTTTTACTAATAATTTTGTTAATTTTTCTAACAAAATAGGACTTGGCCCCCTCAAAACTTGGATATTGTATTTTTTACCACTAATTTTGTTAGAATTTTTTAAGAAAAAATAAGACTTGGCCCCTTCAAATTTTTTTATATATCCATATGAACCTCCCTAAATTTTTATACCTACAATTCCCCCTCTAGCTAAAATTTCTAGATCCGCCACTGATGGTGGTGACCTTGGGTTGAAATCTCTCATGGAGAGATCTCAAGATCTTTCTAACAATTTTGGTATTTTCAATCTTTTCTCCTAGGTTGAATGAGGAATTCATTATGTCACTTAACTTGGCAATGAATTCGGCAAAAGTTTTCGAATCTTCCATTCTAAGTGACTCAAACCTAGATGTTAACATTTGTAGTTTGGACTACTTAACCTCTGATGTACCCTCATGTGTAGTATCAAGTATATCCCAATCCTCTTTTGATGTCTCATGTGTCATGATTCGATAAACTCATCCGGAGTTACCGCACTGAATATTACATTAAGTCCTTTAGTGTTATAACCACTAATTCTTAGCTCGAGTTCATTCCATGTGTTAAGTGGCTTAGGTATGGAGGGGAATTCTGTAATGGGGGCTGTGACCGGTGTGATCTAACATTCTAGGACGGAAAGTCAAATTTGCTCATCAATTGCTTTAAGGAAAGCTCGCATTCTAGTTTTCCAATATGCATATTTAGAGCCGTAAAAAAGAAGAGGCCAGGAAATTGAACATATTTCACTCATCCCTTCCACTTTTCACACTACAAGGTATACAATCTATTGCCTTAGATTGTAGGCTCTGATACCACTTTGATGTGGCCCTGAGTGTGAATATCTAACCTAGAGGGGAGTGAATAAGGTTGTCAATTTTTTTCAACTCTTTATCCACAACTCTATACTACAAACAATTGAATACAATATAATGAATTAAACTATTCTAAGCAATATACAACATGTTATAATATTCAATTCATATTAATACAATCACACAATTCAATTATTCAATTTACTAACCAATTCTCCTTAAATTTCACCCCAATTAGTCAATTATTATATCAATCAATCAACAAATTTAACCAATCAATTTACCCAATCATCATCACAATTATTCAATCAATTGAGCCCTAATTTCAATTCAATTGCACAATTTCCAAATTTCAATCAATAAAGCTCTAATTTCAAAACTAATTCATCAATTCTCAATTTAAGATATTTCAATTTGACGAAAGCATGCCAGAATTGATACAAACTTAAAATGTAAAGTAAATTGGGGAATTGAGATATGCAAACCAATTTGTTGACAAAGAAACCAACACAATCAACCAATTGTGATGGAAATCCCCAAGGCACTCCTTACTTGATAAAGAATCTCCACTAGGAAGAATGAACCGAATACAATGGGGCAAGCATGAACGTAGCTCTCTAGCCCCGTTCAATCTCTCGCTCTCGATTCCACCCTCAATCCACAAGCGTCCTCCAATCCGGCGAAGCTCTTCAGCATAATCATGCACTCCACACGACCTTGTACTCCTCCGATCGTTCACTCCTTGAAATCTATAATAACTCCTTTGTTGATAATGATTGTTTTGATCAAGGCTCTTATAATGATTTAGATTCTGTGAGAATGATGCAAATCATGATCTGGAGATGTAAAGATATAGAGAAAGTATATAGGAATGCTCTATAATGAATGCTCTCACTTCTCTCTAATGCTCTGTATTCAATTCCTGAATCTCTTTATTTGAAATAAAAAATTCAACTATTTATATGCACTTTCACAAATATCAAAAGAACTCTTCAAAATAGGAAAATATTTTGTTTCACGCAAAGTTCATTCGAACAAAACACTTACTCGTTCGAATGAGCCTCTTCGTTAGAACAAGTATTGAACGAACATCAAATGAGAGGTTGCAGCTCTTTGTTTGAGGTTGCAGCTCTTTGTTTGATTGAAATTCAATCAAATGATAAAAAATGACCAATCTCAGTTGTTCGCTTGAATGAGCCCTTGGTCGTTCAAATGACTAGGACAAAGTTGGTCTCCTTCTTGCACTGTGAACTCAATTTCTCCAAACATTAAAATATAGTGTTTTTAAATATGCATTTTGGGATAATTGTTTCACAACACAATATAACAACAAGCAAAATAACAAATGATATATATACGATATGCAATGCATGATATGTATGCGTGTATGAGATCCAAATCACAACAAGAGTCTGAAATATCCAAAAATCCTTCATGAACTAAGTGGTCAGAATACATGCATGACAATGAAGCTTGAACCACCTTGGAGTAGAAGAAGACTTGAGTAAGTTTAGGACTAATGTCATGATTACAACCAAAACACGTTTTGTCAAACTGAATTAGCCAATCACAATATCGGACTCTTAGTCCTGACATTTTCAAAATGACAAAAGGAATCCTTTCATGTTTTTTTATACATTTTTTTTTAATTTTAACTAATTTTTTCTAACTTTTTTAAAAGATTTTTTTCATTTTTTATAAAAATATATTTAATGTAAATAACTTGTATTTTTTGCTTTTAATAAATAACATTTTAATTGAAATTTATTTGAAAACAAAAAAATTTTAAAAATTGATCAAAATTGAAGAAATGCAAGAAAATAAAAAAATAAAAGGTACATTGTTGTTGTTTTGAAAAAAAAAAAAAATTAGAAGAAAAGTATTTGTAATTTGTCAATACTAATAAGGGAGGATAGTGTCATTTCAAAAACGTTAAAAAATATTTTTATAGTTGTTATAAATTTAAAAAAAAAATCAATATTTATAATACAGTGGCAGATGTATATATATATATATATAATGTATTTACACGTGCGTATATTTAGTGATAGTTGCTTTGGTTAATAATATCAAGATATTTGAATGCATTTGTGGTAATGGGGCAGTGGTGGCAGCAGTGTGGTAATTGAAAGAAGAAAAGCATTAAAATAATTTTTTTAGTTATAAAAGTAAGAAGAATTTTGCTTTTACTTAAAGAATATATATTTAATTTTTTTAAAGTAATTTTTTTGACGCAAATTAGATGTTGTTTTTTACTTTTCCTTTTTTTTTTTTCTCTTAATGAGCAAAAAACAATTAAAAATTTTGTTACCGAATGGATACTATAATTTTGAGTATTACTGTTTCTTTGGTATTTTTAAAACAATTTAGAGGTTTGATAACATAATAAAAAACTAATGTAAATCAAATGAAATAAATCCAAGTTAAATTGTTTATCTCAAATGCGATTCATAAAATGTTTCACTACTTAGAAGTAAAAACTACACAATTTCATTTTCTTTGGCTCGATCTTTCCTATTTCTCTATCAATCTACTTACCACCGTTTTATAATTTCTTGTTTTTTGACAAGTTGTTTTCCATTTCTTTATGATCAATGTACTTATCATTGTCTTCTCTTTTTTTTTAAATAATTAAGTTAAACTTTGATTAAGTTACGAATAATTGTATTTCTTTTATTCTCAAAAATTTGAAAAAATAAAAAATTATTTGGTCAAGCTTTTTGTAATATTGTTTTTTAAAAATATTTTCAAAAAATGACCAATTTTTATATGCTACTAAAATATTTTTTATGTATTTTTTTTATTAACATTATTAGAGTTGGAGAAATGGGTTACAGTCGTCATCACAGTAAGGTCATGTTTGGTAGGTCGGAATGAGGGTAGGAATGAAATGTGCATTCCAGATGTTATTTCATTCTTGTGTTTGTTTAAATTTTTAGGCCAGAATAGTCATTCTAAATGGAATGACTATTATCAAAGAAGCCGGAATCGCTATTCCTTATCAAAAGTTACGGAATGTTCATTGCATTTCTTACCAAAATTTTTAATTTCTTTTTTTTTTACCAATAAAACAAATGCAGGTTGAATTTTTTATTTTTTTTTTGTCAATAAAAAAAAATATAGGTAGAATTTTTTTTTTTTCATTAAACGTACATGAAATCTTTGAAATTTATACAAGTACTTTGAATATCTAATTTAATATGAATTTTATTCCAATAATTTGATGGTTTAAACCAAATACAAAAATATAATTATCACTCCATTATTAGAAACTTAGTCAAACAAAAAAATAAAATAATTATTTATATTTTATTCTAACTTTATTTTATTTCTAATACTATTTGATTCTTATCTTATTTGATTCCAACGTATAAAACATATTAAGATAGAAACGCAAGAAGAGTCATATGTAAGTCTTCAATCAACTAACGGAAGAAAACGGGTCCACGAGTTAATGGTGATATAAATGACAAAATGGTAGGGTCCATTACATTAATAATATTGTCGACTCTTAGGTCAGCTTGGCAACTTCTTAATTTTTTCCTGGGGGAAGTTTAAAGAAAAGTTCTGTAGTACAAAAGAAATGCTTGGTGTAAAGAAAAGTCCTGTAGTACCACGTGTTAATCATTGGATTTATCAACTTGCTGGTATGGATCATTACCACTCCTTTTTAAATTCCAAAAAAAATCAAGGTGTTTCTTTATTAATTTCTAAAATGTTCTTAACAAATTAATTAAACAACTAGAAACAGATGGTTTATTATTAAAGATATCAGAAATGTTAAGTTGTATTAAGTTAAACTTTAGTTAAGTTATATTTTTAAAAAATTACTAAAATATATATTTTTATATTTATTGTTTTTATTATTAGAGTTGAAGATACCAAAATTTAAACTGGTCAATATAACAAGAAGATAGAAACACATCAACACTAATGTATACAAAAAAAAAAGTTTAATGATAAAGTGATATAAAAAAATTCATAGTAAAATATATTAAATTGGGAAAAAATTGTCATTTTTATTTATTTATTTTTAACAAATTTTTAATTTTGACCAAATTTTTTCTATCTTTTTCTAAATATATTTTTATTATTTTATTTAAAAATAAACTTAAGATAAATAACTTTTAATTTTATTTAAAAAATAATAATTTTAAGATTTATATTAATATTTATTTCAAAAATAAAAAAAAATTAATCAAAATTTTAAAAATTGAAAAAAAAAATATTAAAGGATAATTTTGACATTTTGAAGAAAAAATTAACTAAGAATGTGTATATGTATATTTTCAATTAAAATAAGAAATGTCAGTGTAATTTTATAAATTTCAAAAAATATCAATATAATTATCATAAATTTTTTAAAAAAAATTAGTGTAATTCACCTTATATTTTAATCTTTTTTTGAGTCTATTCATATATTTGGTGGTACCTTGTTTATAATATAAAGGTGCAGAGTTGGTTCTTGGAAGAAATACAAGGTCTCCCCCATGGCTAGCAAAGCAAAGCATGCTGCTAATGAAACCTTCAGATGCTCCAAACACATTGCCTGCTTCAAATCTTGGAGGGTGCCTAATAAGACTTTGGATTAGTGTATATATATACATATATTTTTTCAACTCGATTCCAAATGAGTTTCAAAATATATATAAATTTAATTTATTTATATTATAAATTAATTTCATACAAACTTTTAATTAAACTTACTTTCAAATAACTCCATTTATGTTATAATCTTACATTTCAATCATATGTACAGACATATTTCAAGTTCGTGGGGGCAATAGACCCTCTCACGTGAACATGTGGTACAATTATCTCATCAAATAATAAATGAAATTGTCTTATATATGTTTAAAGTAGAGGTCATCTATCTCTCCCCATTACATAAAAGGCCCACAGCATGCAACTCATTACTGTGAGATAAATTAAAAACACTCAATTGAGATCCACACAACTACGTCTTCGGTCAACTATTGGGAAAAAGGCGTCAACTGTTAATTGTGATATAAATGTCAATAATAATGCAAGGTTTACTTAAAAATTTTACTAAAAATATTTACCTTCATGAGTTATGAGTATTATATTGATTGAATATCACATCATGTCATATGATAATATAATATTTAACTAATACAACACTGTCAACTCATAAAGATAAACATTTTTAATAAAATATAAAAGTAAGACTGACATTACTCAAATGTCAAATTGGTAGGCTCCTCCCCCTCCATCATTGGAAATAAAACATCCACCTGTCAACGAAATTTTTGGATTTGAAGGGTCTATCTCCATCACCCTCAAAACTTCTGTCCACGAAATGAAATATGCTTACAAACTGGATTTGATGGGACTCATCCCCTGCAATTACTTTGTTAAATTATATAATAAAAATAATTATAATAATAACTCTCGTGTGAGAAGTGGTTTTGCTACCAATTACATCATTTCCAACCCGCTCCTTCTATCCCCCATTTTACATTTTACCAAGGTAAAATTTCCTTTTGGAGCTCTAGAAGAGACTCAAAATGCTCCCTATAATGAAAAACATCCATGTTACCTCCGCAACTGTGAGGAGAGAGAGGATATTTGAGAAGAGAGGAAGTGACTCCCAAAAGTAAAATTCTTTTCAACTATATTCTATTTCAAGTAAAAAATTAATAAAAAATTTCAAGATTTTCTAAAATAGAAGGCATGATTGGAATATGCACTTAAAAAGTAGGGCCAAAAACTATTTTAACTAAAATAGAGAGAATTTAGAAAGTGTGTTTAGAGATACTCTTGGGACAATCCTTTGAGTCATTTTTGTAAGGATAAATTATACTAACATCTCTTGAGATTTTTAATAATTATATTAGTCTTTCTTAAAATTTCTGAAATTATACTAACCTCTCTTACTTTACTTTACTTGACAATATACATCTACTTCCCTCTATTCAAATTTTTTCTTTAAAGTGACAAAATTGCCCCTTCAATATTTTTTTTTTCAAATTTTAAAATTTTAACCAATTTTGTTTTCATTTTTCAAATAAATATTAAAAAAAAACCTTAAATGTATTTTTATATAAAATAAAAAAAAAAGTTATATACCTTAATAATAATAATAATAATAATAATAATAGCAACTTTAAAAAAGTTCAAAAAAATTGGTCAAAATTGAAAAAATGCTAAAATAAATAAATAAAAGGGATAATTTTGTCATTTTGATGAAATTTTTTACTAGATGGGGGTATCTGTATATTGTCAGATAAAGTAGGAGATGTCAGTGTAATTGTCAGAAATCTCAAGGGAGTTTAGTGTAATTTACCCTTTTGTAAATAAAAAGACAAGGTTAAATTACACTGACCTCTCTTAGAATTTTTGACAATTGCAAATGACACCCCTCTAGTTTCTAAAATTATACTGCACCCCCTGACAGACATGTCGAGTTAACGGAAGTTTTAAAATGACCCCTTTACCTTTGTAATTAAATATGTATATTTGTGAGTCAAAAAGTCAAATGCTACCAAACTACAAAACATGGCATCCAAACCCTATCTACGAACAACCTATGTACGATCAAACCTTATAGCCAAACAACTTGGTACGAGGTTATGAGCATTGAAGATGAAACCGAGATAGAGAGGATTTGAGGGTTTCATGGACTGAATCTCGTCGACAATCGGTCGGTTTGAGACTTTCATCATCATCTAAATCAATCATCAATAATCTTCGATCGTGTCTGAACCTCTGCAATCATCTGAACCCCGTCGAGGGTTTCATAGAAAATTTTTGGGGTTAGGTTTTGTTCATGGTCACCAATCGTTGTTGCAACCATCATTGATTGTGTCTAAACCTCTACAATACTTATCAATCGTCTTAAAAACCCCTGTAATCATCATCTATCATGACAAGGGAATCTTAAAATTGATCATTGATAGAGAGGCAATAGTGACTCAAGTATGAACTTTTCCATTTGTGTGCACGCTTGGTGATGGAATCATTGGCTTTTGTGTGTGAATTATCATGAAACCCCTAAAATGGTTTCAGAGAAATTATCATGCTCATATATTCGGTGGTTTACAAACTTCAACTCATTAAAGTTCATCTTAAAATTTTGTTTGGTGGTGTTCTTGCACTATGTTTAGAGTTTAAAATTAGATTCATGTCTTTGTTTATTGAATCATGACTAATAGAGTACTAACAGATTTTAACATTTTCTTATTTCAGCAATGGCTTGTAATGGTAAATATGAATTAATAATGTATTATAGGAAATTATGAATAGTATAGGGAATATTGACCCTGATAGGTACTGCTTTCTTGAGTTAATGGATAATGTTTGTCAAGTGTCACTATCTCATTTGTTTTCAAGGATTAGATTGGCTATTGATGCATATTGTGATGTTCCTAGTTCTAATGAGAAGATGGTCATGGAAGGTGATTTAGATTTGCTTCGAATGTTTGAATTACATAGGCCTGGAAAAATCAATCTATATGTGGAAACAAACACATACTTAAATGAAGTACCACAGTTGAAATATAAGATTGTAACTCCATCAAGTACTGTAGTGTCATCAAGTCCCTCTACTACTAAATGTTCTCTTAATTCTGAAGATGAGGACTTTAATGTAGAGGGTTTGGAAGAATCTGACAAAAATGACCTATTTGGTTTGATTTCTGAAGATGAGGAGCTCAATAATGAAATTGGTGAGCATGCTGTTGATAAAACTAATGAGGGGTTCGTGGGTGGTGATAATCTGGAACAACATAATGGTGATGGATTGCCAAGCTATGGTTCTACTAATGAGGTTGGTTAGAAGTCAAGCAGTGATAACCACTGTGGCTAAATCTAGTGCCAAGTCTAAGGTGTTTAATGATTTTACTTGTGGGCATGAGTACCATGCTAAGGTTGGGGAGAAAATAGTTTTGAAAGGAGGGTTGTTGTTTGAGAATGTCAATAAATTCACGGAGGTTTTACAAAATTTCACAATTCAAGAAGGGTGCAAGATTGTTAGATTAAAAAATGAAAAGACTAGGGTTACTTGTGTTTGTGTTGTTCCTAGCTGTAAATGGGGGGTGCATGCTTCTTCTCTTCCAGATGAGGTGACATTTATGATCAAGACATATGGTGAAGACCATAGTTGTGTAAGATTTCATAGTATACTTGAAGCAAACTCTTTTTAGATTGCTAAGATGTTGGGTAGGACACTAAAAACTCATCTAGATATAAAGTTGGATACAATGTATGCACAACTTCATGATAGTTATGGCGTTAAAGCTACTAAAATGCAGCTATACAGGGCTAAGAGGATGGCACTAGATGAAATTGAGGGTTCACATAGGGAGTCTTATAGGGTGTTTTCAATGTATGCAAATGAATTAAGGAAAACTAACCCTGGGAGTTTAGTGAAGATTGATGTTGATAGGCCAAACCTTCAAATGAACCCAACCTTTAAGAGAATATTTATTTCATTTGAGGCAATAAAAAATGGGTTTAATGAGAGTTATAGGCCATTTATAGGCATTGATGGATGCCATTTGAAGGGCCCATATGGTGGTGTTCTTTTGGCAGCTGTGACACTAGATGGAAATAATGGGTTGTTTCTAATAACAATTGGTGTTGTGGAAAGTGAAAGAAGGGAAAGTTGGGGATTCTTCCTTGAATAGTTGAGCACAATCATAGGTGGAAACACATATGTGAAACCTCGGACCTCTATGTCGAATAACAAAAGGTAAATGTTTTACTTTTGAATTTATAGACTATTTTGTCAATTTATAACATGAACAATATGTGCCTAATCAGTAGGGATTTTGGCACAAAAACAATGCCTGATTAGTAATTTTTTTGCCCTAAACAGTGGTTGATTAGTGGCTAGTTTAGCATTCAAACAGTGGTTGGTAAGTAAGTTTTTAGTAGCACTAAAATAGTGGTTGATCAATGGCTATTTTTGCTCTAAAAAAGTTATGATTAGTGGCTATTTTAGTACTAAAATAATGGTTAGTCAATGTCTTTTTATGACTGACTGCTTTTAATTCAAATGAAATAGGGACTTGATCATGCTATTATTGATATATTTCCTATTGAAAGTCATCGTAGATGTTGTCGTAATTTATGTAACAACATGAGGAGTAGGTTTCCTAGTCTCTTGGTTAAAAAAGGACTTTTGGAAGGCTACAAGGGCATATCATAGTATGGACTTTAACGATGCAATGAATAGATTAAAAGAGGTCTTTATTGATGCATATGCTTGGCTAATGAAGATTCATCTTCATTCATGGTCAAGACATGCATTTGATGAAAGGTAGAACAATGACCATGTAACAAAACTTAATTGAATAGTTCAACAATTGGCTGGGTCCTTTGAGATCTAAACCTATTTTAACCATGTTGGAAGGAATGAGAACCAAGGTAATGAGTAGGACACGAGAGAGGTTTGAAAGGCAAAGATATGGAAGGGAACAATTACAAAAAATATCAAGAAGAAATTAAATAAAACTCTTCAAGCATCAAGAGAATGTTCAATACTATTTGTAGGAGGGAGTAGGTATGAAGTGAAGGATGAACTTGGGGTGACACATGTGGTGCACCTTGATAATAGGTCTTGTGTATGTAGGGCATGACAGATCAATGGCTTGCATTGTAAGCATGTTGTTGTTGTAATAACTTATAAGAGGAGCAATATTGATGATTATTGTAATGGTGCTTTTACCATTCAACAATACTTGGCTACTCATGCCCATATTTTACATCCTATTGTTGATCCAAGGATGTGGAATTCACATAGGGTTGCTAGTGACCCTTTAGATCCTACCCCTCTTTGTTACTTGCTAGGTAGGCCTAAAAAGAATAGGTGACGAAAGGCTGATGAGCCTGCTCTAGGGTGTAGCCAAGCAAGAAGGTTTTTGAGCCTTAAATGTTCAATTTGTAAGGAATTTGGACACAATAGGATAACTTGTCAAAGAGCTCCTGTTTGAGGCAAGGGATAAGGGAGAGGGCAAAATAGAGGACAAGTAAGTATTCATAAAAATATGTTTCTTAATTAAACTATGCCTTAATGATAGAGTTTTTGTAATTTTCATTATGATTCTTTTATAGGATGTTGCACAAGAATTTGTTGGTGGAGATAGTCAGGGTACAACAGAATGTATTACTTAAGATGTAAGTGATGACTTGCATAATTTAGAATATTTTATCTCTTTAAACTTTAAACTTTAGTCTAATTTTATTTATTTTCTAGTTGATTTTAGACTTCATTGTCATCTTTTAAATTTTATTTCAGATTTGAAGAATTTGAAGCAGCCCATCGTCTATGGATTCTCTCATTCAATGAAGAAGCACTTTGAAAAATAAAAGCCAAGAAAGACCCTACTCACTTTGTAAAATATGGGCTCAATCCATAATTACTTGGGCCAACCAACCAAAAGCCTCTGAAGATATGCCATAACCTGAAACTTCATCTGTGCGTCTAGGGCTTAAAGGGTTTCGTGCTTTAACTAGGAAAAGCAGGAAGTTGTGGCAGAACGAGGGGAAAAGAAAAAAAAAACTGCTGTGGTGCGGCTTGGAAGGCTGCTTCTTGGAGAAATAAAAAGAAAAAAGCAAAGAAGAAAAGACAGCAGCAGTTGAAGTGCGGCTAGAAAGAAAAAGAAGAGAAAAACGAGGCTGCTTTGACCTGAAGCTGAGGCAGAGAGATAAAGCAAAGAAAGTGGCTGGAAGAGAGTTCCAGGTGCTGCGGCTTGGAAGAGAAAAAGGAAAAAATGTTGCGGTGTTTTAAAGCAAAACGGGGGAAGAGAAAAAAGAGAACTGCAGGGAGAAAAAGGAAGAAAACAAAAACGCTGCGACTGGGCAGACGCACTGTGGACTGCAACAAGTATTTTTTAGTGTTCACTCTCTTCCATTCCTCTTAGAAAAAATATGGTGAATTCGTTTATGTTGAATTTAATTTTTAGCATGAACTAAATTTTCTTTATTTTAGGAAAACGATGTAGTCTAGTCTCGAACTATGCTTGCTTTTCTATGCTAATTTGAAGTAATTTTCTTTCATGTTTGTCTAATTTGAAGTAATTTTCTTTCATGTTTGTCTAATTGGAAGTAATTTTCTTTCATGTTTGTCTAATTTATTCTGAGCTTATTGCTTCTAATTAACTAGCCATTAATTAGATGATTTTGATCTTATGATTTGCTGTCGAAAGAGGGAATTATAAGATGGATCTTGGATATTTCGGCATAGGTGAATATAGAGATCGAAAGACTTATATTACCTATGTAATATTAAAAATCATTGGTCTTGTTACATTCTTGCTTTATTAATTTGCATACTCTTATGTAAAATGATGAACAAGAATAATTTTCAATTGACTGTTGAAAGAGGCTTTTGGATGATTTGGAGATTTGCTAACAAACATAGATAATTAAATTCAATTAGTTAAAAGAGTAAAGCATAGTGAGGGATTAGGTGAAATCGATTTCCTAGAAGTTTTCGCTCCCATTAATTTGATTTTCAAACAATATCTCTCTTTTCCTTTAAATATTTTCTTTGAGTTGATTTTATTTTAAATTGCAATCACAAAAATCTTAGTGACATTTCTAAATAAAGTCGAGATTAGTTTAATTTCAGTATTTGTCAAAAGTAAGTTAACAATTCTTGAGGACGATACTCTTCTCTTCACTTTATTATAAAACTACGATATTGTGCACTTACAGTTTTGCACCGATCAGTAAGCATAGCAAATTAGAGCATTTTAATAACTCTTATTAACTTATTAGGGCATATCTATTTGGCATTAATGAAGAATTTTTTATGGTTATTACAACAGCCTTTTACTAATACAAAAAGAGAAAGCTTAGTAAGGAAAAGCTCAATAAGGAGAAGCTTAGTAAAGAGTAACTTAGTAAGAGGTACATGGTCAATTAGGAACAATTAATTGATTTTTTTTCATTTATTCAATTTGATTTTTTTTAGCTTAATTAACCGTAAGTGTTTTTTCATTACAACAAAGAGGTAGAAGAATGGTACTTGGTCAATAGGGCATTTCATGGTGCCTATACAAGTAGTTTTTGTGGTGGTTGACATGCAGGGTGGTGGATGTGCAAGCAGTTTTTGTGGTAGTGAATATGCAGGGTTGTCACGACCCGAAACCCACCCTATGCAGATTGGGGATCGTAGGGCCGACCCTGTAGCCGTCCCTACTTTTTATTTCCTTTTATCATGATGACAGTATGTAATATATAAAAACTTAAATAGTAAATTAGTGAAAATCTTAAGGAAACATAATATGGTTCTACATATATCAAAATGGTAACCAACATAACATCACCCTTTGATGGTGAATACATGGGAGAACTACATCATCACTAGCACATTTTTCAAAATGTCTTCCTATACTCTTAGATTCCTACTATTGTCTTGCAACGTCCCTTCCTAAAATAATAAGTATTAATTAATTAGCTCTCACTATTATCTTATTGTTTAGCTAATTATCTTCTTTTGACTATTCCTTAAGTCTCATATGTTTTATAAGGGTGATTAATTCTCATTAAGCGCTGTATTAAAGGTTCATTTCTTAAGGAACCATATTTTACGAGTCTTATTTGGTTAAACAAACTCCACCACTAAGTTTAGAATAGTAAAAAATGTTTAAGTATGAAGTTTGTAATTTTTAGTATTCGTTTGGCTACTTAACTAAAGCTACAAAGTTACACTAAATGTGCCAATTGATCTTCGTTCATATGTTTAAAAAATTTGTTTGCTAAAATGGACTCTACCATTGGATCGAGAGTGTTGAGGAACCTTAGGCTAGGTTTTTTTGGATCTTGATTTGGTCATATATAGTATTAATTATACTAAATATAGTTTCTAGGGACGTAGGTATTTTTGCATATGTTTAGGGGTGAAATTGTCATTTTGGACATCTTAAGGGTACTTTTTAATTTACCAAAAATTCAAGGGCTTAGGTGTAATTTTCATAAATTATTATTTTAATTTGATCATTTTTCTAATTTAAGAGGGTATTTTTAAAACTTCTTGTATTAATTAGGTCCTAATATAATTTAATTAAACTATTGGGGGCTCAAATATAATTATTGAAAGTTATTTCTTAAAAATATTATTTTACTATTTTAGAGGGGCATTTTTTAATTTTTAATTTTTTGGTTTGGGCCATAGTATAATTTTCATCAATATTTGGGGTCAAATTATAATTTACAAAACTTCAGTTATGCCTCTAGTGACAGTGAAACAATAGATAAGGCGTCAATTCAAGGATAGGCTATCCCAATTTTACCTCAGCTAATTTCTCATCCGCATAACCAAATGATTGCATTACGTTAGCAAAACGATGGCGTTCTATCTAAGCTTGGATTCGTTTTTAAAGTGGGTCAGCCCGAACCCATTTAAGATGCGACCCATCCATTGACTGACCCGGTCATCCGTTGATTAGTCAACAGAAGGACCTGTCGGCATCGATCGCCTTCTACGACGACGGTGGTTTTCTAGAGATGAATTTGATTGTCTCCAAACCACTTTTCTCCGAGGATTCCATTTCCAATGTCAAAATGAGATTTAATCTAATTTTAGTTGTTGAACTAAGGGGTTATAGGGGCTACTACTCCAACGAGCCCCGATTTTTCGGCAAGAAGTTTCCTTCTCTATTTGACTGTGTTTCAGTCATAGTTTTTGCCTCATTTTGGTTCTAAATGTCTTCTAGGTCATCATAGAACCTCATCCAATCCACCTAAGTGAGAAAACCTCCCCCAAATTGACTGGTTTGATTTTCTCAGTCCGACTATATAGATGTCCATTTCTAACTCATTTTTGAACCATTTTATTTGATTCAAGTTGTGTTGTGTCCCATTTTTCATGCTTTTTTGAGCCATGTAATTAGTTTTAAACTTTACAAGCTTTGATCCAAACTGGGTTTTGAACCATGTTCAGTCTATGCGTTTCCTATGTTTCTCGAGCTAAAACCTGATTATTTCCCATGTTATTTTTATTATTTTTGCATATTATTTACATGCATAGCCCTAAAAACTCATAAAACAAGGTGTAAGAAAAGATTTTGTAGAGAAAGAAACTTACTCTCTCTCATTGATGGCTACTTGTTTCCTCACTATACATTCTCCTTCCTCAAGATCCAACAGTTCCAAAGTCTCCATCTCCCAGATCTAGTCTTTGGTGTGTTTACAAGTATATACAACCACAACTTTGGATCTGTCCCTCTCTCTGCTACATGCAACCTTTTAGGGTTGCTGCTAGTGGTCACCACCCTTTAAGGGCTTCTATCACAAGCTCTCTCTTTACTTCACCTCTAAAAAAGAGGCTACCACCAATTGCCACTCCAATCTCATGCACATACCTAAGCGCGCACACACACACACACACACTTAGGCACACACACATACACACTCGCGCACACATATTCTCACACATAGTGTGTATATATATATATATATATACACCAGTATGTGTATGTATATCTGTAGGTATATATATATATATATACATAGATATATTTATCTTTATATATTTCTATCCCGTATATTCCATGTATATATACATGTGCATATATTTATGTATTAAGACGTAGGAATACGTCTTACACTTCATTTCCATTGTGCTTTCGGTGTGATAGTTACGTTCATGGATATGTCTTTGGTAGCCCATTAAGTTGGGGTATTACACTTTAATGTTTATTTCTCTATCTTGGGTTAGTGATGTGTCTAATCACTTAAACTCATTAATGTACATTAGGTTAGGTTTGCTTATGGTTAGGTTAAATCCTAACCCTACATTGGGTTGTGGCCTAACAAGGGTTACAGCCTAATTTGGTTAAGTTAGTTGTCCAAACTTTAGTTCATCATTTAGTTTTTCCTTCTAACCCAAAGAATTTTGTAAAGGTTCTTCTTGATAGAACTTTTAATATATTGCATAAAATTTACCCAATTCATTGGGTAGGGGTATTATAGTGTATGTGTCAAGGAAGTAAATTTTTGTCAAAAAATAATGAGTGAATTTTGGGATTAAAAAGATTGGGTTTCAACTTGAACTTAATTACCAACTTATTAAAAGACGTCTAGCCAAAAGTCTTAAATTTTTTATAGGATGTATTAAATAAAATTGAACCTAATCAGTTTAATCTCTTACTCGGAACTATTAAGAATTTCTTTTTTAAAAAAATAAATTATATTTACTTTTTGGAGCAAATTATTATTTTGAGACACCTAAAAAAAGCAGCACTCAGTACTAATATGGAGTAAAAAGATTTTGAGAAAAATACTAAGAAATTTCTAAAATAAAGTTTTTAATTCAATTAGACTAAAATAGCTTTCAAGATATATTCTAAAAAATATCCATTTTCAAAGAAATTTTGATTAAATTTAGGGTAAATTTTCATTTCAACAAAAGTGTAAAAGTTTTGAACATTCAACATGCAGCCAAAATACTTTTTCAAAAGTGTAAAATTTCATTTCAACAAAAGTGTAAAATTTTATATTTTTGCATTGAAAAACTTAGTCTTAACTTAAAATTTAAAATTTTACACTTTCTAAAATTATAAATATCACAATTTTATAAAAATTGAAAAAATTCTTTGGCTGCATGTTGAATGTTCAAAACTAAATTTTAAGGTTACAAAAAATTGTCAAAAAAGAAAAACAATTTTTAAAACACAAATAATTAAAAAATGTTAGAATATGTCCCACATGAAAGGATAATATTGACATTATTTGGGTTTAATGAAATTAGGTAATTATTGAATTTGGAAAGTTACGCACGGTTACTTAATTAGTGAGATATAATAAGGGAAGTGATTTCCTATTTACCTATTGTTATTGGGAGTAGAATTAGGGTTTTGATATTTAAGCAGAAATTGTCCTCTCTCTACCTATATAACTTTAACCAGGGTTTTCCCATAACATTCTGGCGTACGTAAGGAAAAGGGGTTAAGCGAGAGAAATAATTTCTACAGGCTTTCTTCTTTGAAGGTGATTTTTCCATGGCAGATTCTGGTATGTAATTATTTATTTTATTTCTGCATTAAAGATAATTTTGTGATTATCATGATAGTTGAAGATCTTAATTTATTGAATTAAATTTTACATGTGGTATCAGAGCATGGTTGAAACTATCATGATTTTCTTTTTAGTATAGAGATCGATTTCAAAAATATTTTTTGATCTTGCTATTATTTTATGTGCAATGTTTTGTGATCATAATGTTTGAAACTCATTGTTCATTAATTCCACGGCGTCTCGTTCATTCTGTAATTGAAATTCGTGATTGTAATCTTCACCCGCCTGTACTCTTTGTTGTTAAGCTTAACATGCCAATTGATTCGGATAGGATATATGTGGCTATGTACAGGAAAGATCTTCAATAAATATATATATATATATATATATATTGAAATTTAATTTTGAAAAGTCAAAAAGTTAATTTAACTTTGAAAAAGTCAAAAAAGTTAATTTAACTTTGAAAAGTCCCAAAAAAAAATGAATACTAGTAAAGGAAAAGAAAACCAGAAACGTTTTTTCCACTTCAGTTGTTTTGGACTCTACGGCAACCGAGATCAACGAGGGCTCAATCCATGCGTGATCAGGTTTCAATGATTTTCTGCTATTCTCTCTGATTCTCTTGAATTAAAGTAATTGTTAGAGTCACGAGGAATTTTATTATTATTCTGATCGGTGAGTCATGAGAAATTTCATGAAAGTATTTTTTAGAGTTTATTTTCTCTAGAATCTTGGTATTTTAACATTGATCTCTTGGATATTTAGTGGATTTTGAGACATTAATCAGCGGTTGTAATGTCTCCTTCTCTGAAGCAGTTACATAGTACATTTATTTGTGGAAAATAATCTGTGAGAAAGGTTATTAAATTTGGTATTATATTTGGTGTTGCATTGCTTATTGATTTATTTATGCATGCTTACCAATTAAACTGTTATGGGCCTAGTAAATTAATAATGGTGGTTATGCTATGGACTCACTTGTATTGGGTTAATAATTATTTTTTATGCATGCATGGGCTGAATTATTATGGGTTAGTTTTTGCATGTAATTAAAGAAAATTAAAATATTATTTTATTTATTTATTTTTGCTTGGTCATTTATCAATTAATATTTATATTATGGTTAGCATGTTGTCACCAAAGTGATCTTGCTGGGAAAAGTTATAAATATTGAATTAAATTATGATTTTGCAAAATTATTATGGAATGATTATTTAATTATTATGGTTTGACCCAAAGGTGCACCAACTTTCAAATAATCATTAAATTAATTAGAATAATTAATAGAATGAAAGTGAGATTGGGTTGGATGCCCAAAGGTGACAAACCAATCAAACTTTAAAGAGTTATCAATTATTTCTAGGTGAGTGTAAATCACCATTAAATTTTGAATATTAGTATATTGCATTAGTTAATCCAAAGATTGAACGCAATATTGCTAATGGAATTGATTTTCTCAAAGCATTAATGTTGTGATATTTTTGCAGTGTCAGTTCCTGTTTCTCTTCATTCGCTAGCTTCTTCTGTTCCAATTTTTAATGGAGTTAATTTCTCTGACTGGAAGGAACAGATCCAGTTCCACCTTGGTGTTCTGGATCTTGACTTAGCACTGCGAATTGACAAACTGGCTGCTATTATTGAAACAAGCAGTTCGGAGCAACAAGCTTTGTCTAAGTCATGGGAAAGATCAAACAGATTAAGCATTATGTTTATGCGAATGTGTATTGCGAACAATATCAAGTCATCGCTTCCTCAAATTGAAAATACAAAGGAATATTTCAAGGTTGTGGAAGATCGGTTTCGTTCAGCGGACAAGTCCCTTGGAGGGAGATTAATGGCTGAACTTACCACCATGAAATTTGATGGTAGCCGTGAAATGAATGAGCATGTCCTTGAAATGACCAATCTAGCCGCCAGACTCAAATCTTTGGGTATAAATGTTGATGAAAGTTTCCTTGTTCAGTTTATTCTGAATTCCTTGCCTGCTCAGTATGGGCCATTTCAGATTCACTATAACACTATTAAGGAAAAGTGGAATGTGAATGAATGGGCAAGTATGTTAATTCAAGAAGAGGCAAGACTTAAGCAACAAGAACAACATTCAGTTCATGTTATGAGTCATGGAGCTGGAAGCAAAGGAAAGAAACACAAGAAAAGTTTCAAGAAAGATCCATTGAAGGTTGCGAGGCCCTCTCATGTCAATGGGGCTCACAAGAAGGAACATAGTGGACCAAAGTGCTATTTCTGTAATAGCTATGGGCATGTAAAGAAAAATTGTCCGAAACGTAAAACTTGGTTCGAAAAGAAAGGTAAGCTATTAGCTTATGTATGTTTCGAATCAAATATGACACAAGTTCCTTCTAATACATGGTGGATTGACTCTGGTTCTACTATTCATGTTTCAAATTCGATGCAGGGATACCTTTCGATCCAGAACATAAAGGAAAATGAGCATTTTATAGTCTTGAAAAATGGAACTCAAGTACCAGTTGTTGGTGTTGGAACTTTACGTTTGTTTTTAGAGTCAGGCCACTGTTTGGACCTATTTGATACTTTTTATGTTCCTACTATTTTTAGAAATTTAATTTCCATGTCAAGACTAGATTATGATGGCTATTCTTTACATTTTGAAAATAAGGGTTTTCGTTTATTGAGAAATGGCTCATTTGTTGGTTCTGGTGTTTTATCTGAGGGGTTATATAGATTTAATCTTAACAAAAATTTTGCTAAAACACTCCTCACCCTGCATCATGATGTTGGAACTAAACGTAGCAGAGTTAATGAAAATTCTTCTTTCTTGTGGCATAAAAGACTAGGTCATATATCTAGAGAAAGAATAGAGAGATTGGTAAAAGATGGGATTCTTTCAAATCTTGATTTTACCGATTTCGATGTATGTGTGGACTGCATTAAAGGAAAGCAAACCAAACATACAAAGAAAGGCGCCACAAGAAGTGGAGAACTTTTGGAGATTGTCCATACTGATATTTGTGGACCTTTCGACTCACCGTCTTTTGGTGGAGAAAAGTACTTTATCACTTTCACCGATGATTTTTCACGTTATGGTTATGTCTATTTGTTGCATGAAAAGTCTCAAGCAATAAATGCTTTAAAGGCATATATTGTTAAAGTTGAGCGACAATTAAATAGAAAGGTGAAAATCATTCGATCAGATAGAGGTGGTGAGTATTATGGAAGGTATGATGGAATAAGACAATGTCCAGGACCATTTGCTAAATTCCTAGAAGAGCATGGCATTTGTGCGCAATACACAATGCCTGGTACGCCTCAGCAGAATGGTGTGGCTAAAAGGCGTAATCGTACGCTTATAGAAATGGTTAGAAGTATGTTAAGTAACTCTTCAGTACCCATTTCATTGTGGATGGAGGCCCTTAAGACAACCGTTTATATGCTAAACCGGGTTCCTAGTAAGGCAGTTCAAAAGACCTCTTTTGAATTGTGGACAGGAAGGAAACTGAGTTTGAGACACTTTCATATTTGGGGTTGTCCAGCAGAGGCTAGGATATATAATCCGCATGAAAAGAAGTTGGATTCTAGAACTGTAAGCGGGTACTTTATTGGTTACTCAGAGAAGTCCAAAGGGTATAGGTTTTACTGCCCTAACCATAATACAAGAATTGTTGAAACCGGAAATGCCAGATTCCTTGAGAATGGTGAAATTAGTGGGAGTGATGTATCACGTAATGTGGTCATCGAAGAAGTTCGGGTGCCTATCCCAATACCCGTAACTTCAAAGGAAATTGTTGTTTCTCCAGTTATCGAACAGTTTGATAATATTGAACAACAATCTAGTGATCAGTCACTCCATAATGTAAATGTCACCAGTGAACCAGTTGCAGAACAATCACAAGGAATAGCATTAAGGAGATCTCAAAGAGAAAGGAGATCAGCTATTTCAAATGATTATTTGGTATATCTGCAAGAATCTGATTATGATTTAGGGATAAGTAAAGATCCGGTTTCATTTACACAAGCCATTGAAAGTAGTGATTCTAAAAGGTGGATCAATGCTATAAATGATGAGTTGAAATCAATGAAACAAAATGAAGTTTGGGACATCGTTGATTTGCCTGAAGGTTTTAAGACAGTCGGGTGTAAGTGGGTCTTTAAGACCAAACGCGACTGCAATGGCAATATTGAACGACATAAAGCTAGACTTGTTGCAAAAGGTTTCACTCAAAAGGGAGGTGTTGATTACAAAGAGACGTTCTCTCCTGTATCGAAAAACGACTCTCTTAGAATCATAATGGCTCTAGTGGCTCATTTTGATTTGGAGTTACACCAAATGGATGTGAAAACTGCTTTTCTGAATGGGAATTTAGATGAAGAGGTTTATATGGATCAACCTGAAGGTTTCTTGATTAAAGGAAAGGAACATATGGTGTGCAAATTAAAGAAGTCAATTTATGGACTTAAACAAGCTTCCAGACAATGGTATATTAAGTTTAATGATACCATCACGTCCTTTGGATTTAAGAAAAATACCGTTGATCGGTGTATATATCTAAAGGTCAGTGGGAGCAAGTTTATTTTCTTGGTTCTGTATGTTGACGATATATTGCTTGCCAGTAATGATCTTGGTTTACTGAATGAAACCAAGAGATTTCTTTCTATGAACTTTGAAATGAAAGATATGGGTGAGGCAACTTACGTGATAGGAATTGAAATATTTTGTCATAGATCACGTGGATTGTTAAGGTTGTCTCAGAATGGAAAAGCGTCAAACAGACTATCATAGCAGCATCTACTATAGAGGTTGAATTTGTGGCATACTTTGAGGCCACAATTCATGCTTTATGGTTGCAGAATCTTATCTCAGGATTTGGAGTTGTCGACAGTATTGCCAGGCCGCTGAGAATGTATTGTGATAATTCCACAGCAGTTTTTTTCTCCAAGAACGACAAATATTCTAATGGCGCTAAGCACATGGAGCTCAAATATTTGGTCGTTAAGGAGGAGGTTCAGAAACAAACAGTGTTTATAGAACATATTAAGACTGAGCTTATGATCGCAGATCCTTTGACTAAAGGGTTAGCACCAAAGACATTTAAGGAACATGTTGATCGCATGGGTCTTTGTTGTAATCCTTAAGATATGTTTTGTGGATCTTTATGTTTTTGTTTTATAACATTTAAAGAGATATCATTAATCGTGTTTCTGACATTTTTCCCGTTTACCATCAATTACGTAATTATGGAGATGGATTATTGATGACAGGAATCGTCTTTGACAAAGACATTATGGGGACATTATAGTTACTTCCTGTTATGGATTATAATTAAGTGATTTGCTGACATTGTAGTGCATGGAAGGGAAGATGTCACTTTATTGACATTTACCGCCATGACTCATGTTGATAAATTGTTTAATTATAATATTATTGTAATCTCACTAAAGTGTGAATAAGCTAATGTTATGCGCATATTATGTTTACCTTGTTAATCCAAATAAGTGTCGTTCATATGGGCCAAGTGGGAGAATGTTAGAATATGTCCCACATGAAAGGATAATATTGACATTATTTGAGTTTAATGAAATTAGGTAATTATTGGCTTTGAAAAGTTACGCACGGTTACTTAATTAGTGAGATATAATAAGGGAAGTGGTTTCCTATTTACCTACTGTTATGGGGAATAGAATTAGGGTTTTGATATTTAAGTAGGAATTATCCTCTCTCTACCTATATAACTTTAACCAGGGTTTTCCCATAACATTCTGACGTACGTAAGGAAAAGGGGTTAAGCGAGAGAAATAATTTCTACAGGCTTTCTTCTTTGAAAGTGATTTTTCCATGGCAGATTCTGGTATGTAATTATTTATTTTATTTCCACATTAAAGATAATTTTGTGATTATCATGATAGTTGAAGATCCTAATTTATTGAATTAAATTTTACATTAAAAACTCACTAATTATAAAATGTATAATATTTTATACTAAAATTTTACAGAAATTTCAGGCTAGATTCTCTTCCCATTCTTTTCAACTCAAGACACATTCTTACTTTATTGGTAACAAACTACCCAATAAAATAACATTATGCAAATAACAAAACAAGCCTAGTTCATTTTCTAAAATAACTAACGTTGTTTTTATACTTTTCTAAAATAACATCTCTGCAAAGTATAGAAATGAAACTTTTTACACTAAAAATTTATAATTAGATATTTTTACACTAAAAATTTATTTTTTGAACAATTTTAATAAAAAAAACTATAGCGAATTTTTTAAATTAAAAAATTTATTTTAAAAATTATATAATATTCTTTTAAAAAATTTCTTTACATATTTTTATTCAGACTATTAATCAAGTGATTGTCTATCAACAATAGTATTACTGGTTAATATCGCCGAAGGGTCTTTATAAATATTCTGTCTCCTCATTAAAAAAGTAGTATTAATGCTTAATATCACTAAAGGGCCTTTATAAATACTCTCTGTCTCGCCATCAAAAACCCATCGCCATATTTCCTTCACTGATAGATAAAAGAAGAAAAACATGGGTGTCAAAGGAGATTTCATGGTGAAGGTAATGAGGAATGAAAGAGTGGCTGCAGTGTTGCCAATGCAAGAGAATTGGCTGCCTCTGTCCAATTTGGACTTCATCTTACCTCCAGTAGACGTGAGTGTTTTCTTTTGTTACAAGAAGCCCACCGGAGGTGAAAACTTGTTCACCTTTGGGTCTATGGTCAGTGTTCTAAAGAAAGCCTTGGCACAAACTTTGGTGTCCTACTATGCGTTCGCTGGAGAGCTTGTGCAGAACAGTGTCGGCGAGGTTGAGCTCCTCTGCAACAACCATGGGGTGGAATTCCTTGAAGCTTTTGCAGACTTAGAGCTTCGACACCTCAACTTGCACAATCCAGATGAGAGTGTCGAAGGCAAGCTGGTCCCAAAGAAGAAGCAAGGGGTGCTCTCCGTCCAGGTCACTGCTAAAATAGCATTGCATCTCTCTCGTCATAGTTATGAAATCTATTTCGTATATTGATGACCATTTTGCCTATGAAGTATAAGTGTTTGTCTAAATAGACAGTAAAAATAAACGTTTCAAAAATAAGTATTTACAAATAAATTATTTATTGATATTTTTTAAAATTATATAAATAATATAAAATTATATATTTGTACTTAGACATGTTTCATACATAGCAGAAAGCAAATATGAATTTCTTCATTAATGTCATGCTTACTTAAATTTTTTACCAAAAGTGTTTATAATACTACCATATCAGCTATGTAAACATCTTTAATAGAATTATTGAGTCAGCATAACATTACCCTTTATGTTTTGAAGGTTGTTGACTCTGGTCTTCAACGCATTTGGCGGAGTTCAGCCTCTTTTTTTTTTACCTTTGTCCCACCTGTCCAATGGGTGGAACCATCGTATGGCATTAATGTAAAACGTGTGGGATTAATTTGTAATAAAAATGATGAAATTTGTAGCGTTGTTCATCAAATTAATGTCTGAAGTAAAAATCTTATGACTAAGACTATTTCTAAAGAATTTATCAAAAATAAGATGTTAGATGTATTTTTTTCTATTTTGCATGTAAAATGCCATCATTTTTATTGTACTTTAATCACATCCTTTCATATAAATAGTGTTAAAAATTGGAGGTGCAACTTTAAATTAGCTCGATCCTTAAAACTCAGATGTTAAAGAGAGGGAGAGAGGGCCTTTATATATAGACCAGAGGAGCTAGAGATATAAAGATTAGAGGAGCTAGAGACGGACGATGTGGAACAATTCAACACGCCCCTTGAACCACATTACCCACAGAGGGAAGGCAGGTAGGCGGCCCTATGTGGCTAGCCCAAAGTTAGAGTTCTGGCCTAACTCTAGTACTATGTTAAAAATTTGAGCTCAACTCTAAATTAACTCGATCCTTAAAACTCAGGTGTTAAGGAGAGGGAGAGGGGGCCCTTATATATAGACTAGAGGAACTAAAGACGGGCGATGTGGAATAATCCAACAAATAGAATTTACTATTTATTAAATGAACAATATTTTTTTACTCATGTAAAAAAAATAAGATTAAAGTAAGATAAAAATAATAGAATCCGTGGCATTGCTCATCTTGTATATGAATTTGTTACTTTTAAATTAGACATTTTAATAAAAATTATAAATTTTAATATTTTTTAATCATTTATCTATTATGATTGTTTATATATATTTATAATTATTTATGACAGTATATTGTCGTTTTGATAGTTTTTGAATAAAACAAATAAAATTTTGAATTTGTTTTAAAAATCTGGCACCTGTCCACAAGAAGCTGTGTCCCCCAGCACGTGGCGTTGTTTGTTGGGGATGACAGTATCACCCTAAAGGCCCTTTGGTATTGGAGAAATTAATAGATGAATAGGCCCTTTTTTATTTTGATTATATTTTTACAAAATATATTACTATATATATTTTTGTAAATTATATAAAATATTATATAATGATACATCATATTAAAAATATAAAATAATAATTTTTAGCAATTTTCTTAATGAAATGGAAGTGATCCTATCTTCTCAGCACACACGCAATCTTTCATTTTTTTTTTCTCTAATTAAAAAAATTATCATCATGCTTTACAATTAATCAACCCGGATGAATCCTGAACCCTAGCCTGTACGTGTATTTGCTTTGTATTTGATTATTTTGTTCATTCAATTGCAGCTTATTCATTGAGTTCCTGTTACCGTGGTTGTATTATTATTGAATTGTTAAAACTGATTTATTTTATAATATATATAATATTGAATCTTTTTAAGTTATTTAATATTCTGTATTGGTTTGGGAATGTTAATTTTTTTATTGGTGGTTTGGAAATGTTATTGAATTGTTAAATTTTAATTTATTTGTTTTATTATGATCTTTTATAAGAATTAAAAAAATAGTAATTAAATTTTTTGTAAAAGTAATGTTAATATTATGTGTAATTTTTTTTTTTTGTGTTAAGTAATAGTAAAAAAATTATAGATGTTCAAAAAAGACGAATCACGTCAACATGTGTAGAAGTTGAAAATATATATATATTTTTTTTGTAAATGACATGATTGAACTTTGAAAAAAAAAAATCCTTTTTAATTAATTGAGATACAAGTAGTAATTATTAAATTTTACAAAATAAAAACTTATTTTATTAATAAGTTTTAGATTGCTTCCACTGAACCAAAATCTTGGATCTGTCCCTGATTAAGGTATCTTAATAACGAGAAATTATTTTATGAGATTGTCATAGTATGTTATCGTATGATCTTTTCTTATAAAAAAAATAATAATAATAATAATTTTTTCATATTTTGTGAATAAAACTTTTTTCTTAATTTTGAGTTTAACTGTCTCTTTCTAAAAGATTAGAGACCGTTACATAATGATAGTGATATCATCTTCTCGTTGCATATTTTCTCCCTAGTAATAGCCTTGCAATTATAAGTTAAGCATTCTGAGTAAGTTGATAAATCATAAATTAATAGGACTAATGGGATTAATTGAATGTGATGACAGGTCACAGAGGTCAAATGTGGAGGGCTGGTGGTGGGGTGTACGTTTGACCATCGAGTGGCCGATGCGTACTCGGCTAACATGTTTCTGGTATCGTGGGCTGAGACGGCTCAGTCCAAACCACTTTCTCAGCGGCCAACGTTTCGGCGGTCGCTACTTAACCCTCGGTGTCCTGGACACTACGATCCCTCCCACGACGATATGTACGTTTCCGTCTCTGCCCTAAAACCTCCCAAGGATCCGCAACCCTCTGTTTCCAATGATCCACTGATAAGTCGCATTTACTATATTGAGGCTGAGCAGCTTAGTTGGCTCGAGTCACTAGCCAGTGACAATGGATGCAAAAAGACTAAACTTGAGGCATTTAGCGCCTTCTTGTGGAAGATGGTTGCCGCCGGGGAAGATGGAAGTGGCAAGATATGCAGGATGGGCATTGTGGTTGATGGGAGGAAGAGGATAAGTGAGGGAGACAATGAAAAGACAGCAATGATGGCTGCTTACTTTGGGAATGTGGTGTCCATTCCGTTTGGCGAAAAGAACATCGGCGAGCTCAAGGAAAAGCCAGTGAGTTGGGTTGCAGATGCCATTCATGAATGTCTAGAGACTGCAGTAACCAAGGAGCATTTTTTAGGACTAATAGACTGGGTGGAGGCCCATCGTGCTGAGCCTGCTCTGGCCAAGACATATGCCGGTAGCGGGAACGAGGATGACGGGTCTGCTCTGGTTGTGTCGTCCGGTCAGCGTTTCCCAGTATCAAAGGTGGATTTTGGGTGGGGCAAGCCTGCATTTGGGTCATACCACTTCCCATGGGGTGGGGAAGCAAGCTACGTCATGCCCATGCCTAGTCCACTTGGAAACGGGGATTGGGTTGTGTACATGCACTTGTTCAAATGGCAACTCGAGATGATTGAGATGCACGCGGCTCATTTGCTTAGACCCTTGACTTGTGACTATCTTAACTTTTGATTACCCTATTGTCAAGAATTTATTTCATCTTCTTATGACACAATGTGAGAATCATTGTTATTGTCGTTATTCATGGTAATAAGACATAAATTTTAGTTGACATGAGTCATATGGGATGATCTAATAATTTTTCTTAATTTATGAAAAATTTAAGTTCGGGTTGGTAGTTCTATACCTTTTGGTAGTCCAATATTTAACTTGAATTCGTTGGATATATGCATCTATCATTCCATGGTGAATGAAGTTCAACAAAGACAAATGAATGTTATATTCAAAGGCATACTATGGGTGGGGCATGTAAATCAAGTACAACCATGACCATTATTATCTGCATTTTTTTTTTTGGGGTACTTTGACTTCCGTCTCAATTTATTTTAACATTGCTAGACTATTATGAAAGGTTCTTTGTTATTATATACATATTTTTAAATTTTAATACAACATATAGGGATAATTAGTAGTGGGCCCAATTTTGGGATCCTTTTCGAACGTGAGGATATGGTTGAATTTTATTTTATCTTAAATTTTATTGGTCAATTATTTTTTGTGCTTAGGTTCACATATGATGATGTATTATTAATTTTTTTAATCTTAATGGTTATTATGCCCTTATGGGTTTAAATGAAAGAAACTCATCAGTTGTCAGTCCATCGTTCTTTCTTCATCTAAAGTTCCATGTTTTCCGCTTTGAAGTTTGTGGTGTCTTTGTGGCATTCGATCTCTTTCCCATATCTCTTTGACTTTCATAATTCTCAGTGTTTATACATTTATTGCCTATGTCTATTTATATCTGTCTATATATATGTTTATTGACACACATCTTATGTTATTTTATATTCCAACATTGAATCTAGGGTTTGGAAAAATAAATTTTTCACTGTTTGTTTTTAGTGCGCCTGTTGAATACAAGTATGAATCATCAAACCATTTTGATGTTCTTTTGTTGTCTCACCAAACATAGTTAAGCTGCAAGTTTGATAGGTTACGTTGGTCACATAGCAAGGAACATCAGAATCAGTGTGATATTATTTGAAGAGTAAGATGTTATTTTCTTATATAAAGTGTGACACCATGACCTTATTATCACTAGGTGATTAAGGTTGATGGGCAACATATAAATGACATTATTGTGCAATTACATTAAGTCAATAGTTAGATATTAATAATTTCTTAACTATAATCAAATAATAAAGACTAATGCAAGATAGTAAAGTCCAAATTTGTATTAACTAGTAAGCTAAAGTAAGAGGTAAAAATAGTGATGGAAAAATGCCCTAGAATCTAAAATCTAAGAGTCAAGAGGTCTGTCAATGCTCAAGATCAAGGCAACACAAATCTCTTATGTTGTAGCATTTACAAACTTCTGATTCTTATCACTTTGTTTCTTCTTTGGTGTCGAACAATCTGCCTATAAGTGCCCTTTTGCCCAAAGTTCCAACAACTTCGTCCTTCTCCTGATCCCTCTCCAGATCTTGACTTACTTCAGTGCTTAGATTATGATCTATTACGATTAGAATTTATGTTGATTGATCTTCCTCTAGCTTCTATATTCAAAGCAGACCCTAAAGTTTCTCGTAATTCCCTTATATGAATTTCTTCACCCAAAATTAGGTCACGAACATTATTATTATTCAATTTTGATTTACTTGAAGAGTTACTCACTGTTATTACAATATTATTCCAACTTTCTGGCAAACTGGATAAAAGAATCAAAACCCCAACCTCATCATCAAACCCAATCTCTACAAAACTCAACTGAGTTATGACTGTGTTGAACTCATTCAGATGATCTACTATAGACCCACCTTCTGCCATCTTAAGATTAAAAAGTCTACGCATAAGATTTACCATATTCGAGGTCGAGGGTTTTTCATATATGGTCGCAAGTGCCTTCATCAAACCTGTTGTTGTCATCTCTTTCGTGATGTTGAACACAACGTTACGAGCCAATGTTAAATGAACAACTCCTAATGCTTGTCTATCAAAGAGTTTTCACTCTGCGTCTTTAATCTCTTATGATTTCTGTTCTGTAAGAGGTTGATACAGCTTCTTCTGATACAGATAATCTTTAATCTGCATCTTCCAAAACCTAAAATCTGTGCCAATGAATTTATCGATTCTTACTTCTCCTTCATCTACAGTCATCTCTATTATTGAAACCTAATGCTCTGATACCATGGTTTAGGAATATAATCACCTAACCAAGATTGGTGAGACACGAAAGTAAACAAGAAAATGAATCTAAAATCACTCGCACATACAAGAACACAAAGATTTACTGGTTCATCTTAGAAAAAAGGGTTATATTCACGGTTGTTGCGGTTTTACTATAATCTGAAAGCGTTACAAGTTACAATGAGATGTAGCTTCTTAACTATAAATACATAGAATTAGGGCAACATGGAAATAGCGTGAAATACCGAAAGACCCTCAAAAAATTTTCCTCAAGGCATGCTCCCCTTGCCAACTTACCATGAAATTGGATCCACAAACGAAGGGTTAGTGTCACATCCCGAACCCCACCCTACGCGGATGTCGAGGACGTGATGCTAGTTAGCCAGTTTGCCGATCGACAATGCGACCAAGTAAAGGCGAATTTCTAAACTTACCGATGAGTTACATTCCAAATGTAGGGTCAGAGCAGCGGAATTTAAAACTTCTTTTTTTTATCTTGGGAATGCAACTCAGTTATATACCGCAAAAGTAAGTACCATAGAGCAAGTCTAAAACCAAACAGCTAATAACTCTAGCTACAGAGTACATCTATAATCAAACATATAACACAGAGCATATCTAATAATCTCTCTAGAGTACCATTATCATGAGTCATGTCCCAATACATCTAATGCATATCAATGAAACCAATCGTATCATATCACTCACCTGAATAACCAAATTCAGTCCATAAGAATACAAGTCTCCACAAATCAGTGCCATCAGATCCTTACTTGGGATGCTTCACAACCTACTAGTATCATCTCCTTATGCCTCTAATCCACCAGAGATAAATCCTGAAAAATGTTAGGATAATGGGGTGAGCTTTAACAAGCCCAGTGAGTAACAGAGGTTCCCTGCCATGGGTTTCAAAATTAGTTTTTGCTTATAAAGCACATAGACAATTCAATCACTTCAGAATAACAGTTTTATAAATCCACTTTAAATGCAGTTTAAGCAGAATAAAATAGAACCAAACTAAATAGAACAGATAGATCAGAACATAACAAATCATAACAAAGCATAACCGAACATAACAGAATATACCAGATTAGAACATAACAGAACATACAAATCAGAACAGAACAGTACATGATGCCAATATATCAATTAGAGATACAGGCATATCATTTACGAAACAGAACGGAACAGAATTGAGTATATTAATCAGAGACATATGCATATTATCAATGGAATGGAACATAACAGAATTGAGTATATTAATCAGAGACATAGGCATATTATCAACGGAACGGAACAGAACAGAACAGAATAGAATTGAGTATATCAATGAGAGACATAGGCAAATCATCAACGGAATGGAATGGAACAGAGTTGAGCAGAACAGAATAGAACAGGTTGCCAATTAAGCACATAATCATGAAATGGATGCTCAAATGCAGCTCAAGTATAACAATGCAACTTAAACGAATCAGATTAGAATAGAACAGATCAGATAGATCAAAATAGAGCAGAGCTAAAACAGAACGGATCAGAATAGAACTGAGTACCAATCAAACAATGAAACATCATCAAATGTTCCTGAACCTTCCCCAGCTGCTCATAGTGAGCCACTCGTGGGGGCCTCTACCCCTCTAGGGTCAGATCAGAGTGGAATAGACTAGAATTGAGCGGAACAGAAATATAACAGAATGCCAATCATACAGACGAGCTTCCCCAGCTGCCCATAAGCGGACTACTCGTGGGGCCTCTACCCTCTGGGTACCGCTTTGGCCTACTTATGCCATACCTCTCAAAACTAGAGTGGGCCCAAAAGTGAGACATAACATAACAAAACAGAACAGAAGAGCAGGATAGAACAAAATCATGCCACATGTAATGCAGTACAAAGAGTATGTATTTAAATATATGCATTTAAACAGTACAGTTTATGAAACGGTATAGTGTATGAAAATACAGTATCTAGATAGTATAACTTATACACCAAGTCAGAAGTTCCAAGTTACTCACAAACTGCTTGCTTGTCTCCCTGTATAGATAATCTGATAACCTCCAGATATGTTAGGCACCTTTATGCATATCTTAAATAACTATCATCAATCACAGACAGATCAGAATTCATCCATTCATGTCTTATTCATCATCTTAGGCGTCTATCGGATTACCTAAGATAGCCTAATAGCCTATTGCCCTTTCATTGGTTTCATCTGAGGCTATTTCATTCTTTTATTAGGCTTAGTAGTTATCAGGATTATAATCTAAGTCATTTAGACTTCAATCGTTATCAGTTAAGTACTTATTTAACCTTAGGGACAAAATGATAATTTTAACATTCTTGTCCCGGACTTTGTCGTGGTCCTCAGAATAGTCCACATTTCTTAAATATAAAGTTCTAAGTCTTTTAGACTCAAATCGTTATCAGTTAAGTACTTATTTGACCTTATGGGCAAAATGATAATTTTATCATTCTTGCCCCGAACCCTGTCGTGGTCCTTAGAATGTTTCATATATCTCATATATAATTTTTAAGTCTTTTGGACTTCATTTGGTATCAGTTTTTGGTCATTGGGATATATCGGTCATTTCTCATTTTATGCACTGACTGTTTCGGAGTCTTATTTAGCCCTTCGATTTTCATAATTATGCTTATGACAATTTATTAGATAAGATTGGCTTTTATTCGGCCTCTACGTTGCACTTACCATGCTCAGGGGCATTTTGGTCATTTTACATTTTGTGAAATTCTGACCCTGATTCTTCATTTAATCATGTGTACAGTTTCACGAGTATTTGGGCTCCTATCGGTATCAATTTCGTCCCATTTGAAATTCGTATAGCATCAGGGGCATTTTAGTAATTTTACACTTTCACGCATCACGTTTTTCGGTACTTCGTTTACTAGTACGGACTCTACCATTGAGTCCAAAGTGCCCAAAATAGTTAGACTATGCCCCCCCTCGACATTCATCTAGCTTTTGGAATACTAAGGGTAAAATTGTCATTTTGACGTTTCACGTGTCTATGAATTCGGGATCTTGTTTCACAGAACGGATCCCGTCATTGGGTCCGGAATGTCCCAAAATGTTAAAGTACATAATTTTATAGTCATCGGAGTCCATCTGATCACATAACTAATCATCAGGACGTATTTGGAATTATCCTAGTTCATCTAACCAAAGATCAAAATGTCGTTTATTTTCCATCGAAACGACCGAAACGTTTCTATTTCTCAGATAACCGAAACGAAACACGATTGGAATATTGAAATTCACATGTTTCCACGGAAACAAAATTGTTTCCGTGAAAACATACCAAAACTAATGGAAACATACCGAATCAGAGGAAACATTTCTTTTGTATCAACACTAATTCTAGAAGTTAATAAAAAATAATATCCATTTATTTTTCAAGGATTAAGACTCAAAATTACAAAAGGATATTTCTATTATTTTTCTTAAAATAATAGAAAAGTAGTAGGAAAAATAAATTGTAGTGAAACAACTATTTTAATACTAAGTTACTAATTATAATAGGTTTAAATCGCTATTTGTTTTACTTTTTATTTTATATGTAACTTGCGTCAAATTATCTAATTCGTGGATATTACATAGTATATATTTATTATGTCATTTATCATGATATAGTGTCATTTATCATAACTATGATGTATGTGCCTTAAACATGTACAAATATTCAATAAATAGGCTTATTTATATAAATAAATAAATTTTAAGTTATGTTTCCACATGTTTCCAATTTTTTCTCCGTTTCCATTATGTTTCCGAAACGTTTCCGTTTCCAGACAGACCGAAACTATACATTGAAACGATATTTTGATCCTTGCATCGAACTGTATTTTTCAGGATTTATTTAGATTTCACGAACCTCACCATTGAGTCCAAAGTGTTTGACATAATTAAAATAGGCTACCTTTTATTTTTAATTAACCCTGGGTATCATCAGGGGCAGTACAGTCATTTATCATTTACGTGTCTATATTTTTTGGAACTTAATTTTCTAAATCAAACTCCACCATTGAGTCTGGAATATCTGAGATAGTAAAAATACACTATTTACTTATTTAATTTGGGCTTCATTTGGCCTATTTGATGTTCAATGGTAAAATAATCATTTTACCCAATTAATAAAATAATTAAATAAATTATTTTGTTAATTATTTATCTTTCTAGGGGTTTATTTGAAATAAATTTCCATATCCTTGGCCAGAACAGAATTCTTTAAACTGTTGGGGTCAATCCGTAATTTAGGATAGTTCTGGTTTATTTGAGATTAAAATAAACCCTGAACTAGTTGGTTTTTAATTAGAAACCCTAAACCGGATTGGCAGCATTGTGAACGAACTGGTTCACTAGACCATACAGAACCGGAATATTATAACCCTATTATTTCCCTTATCCGTGTTTAGGTTAGGCCTGAATTCCAATTCTAATTTGTTACCCCTGCAACCAAACAACCCCAATTGAATTCCAATTCTAATTCGCTTAAAACGACGTAGTTTGACTTGCCCCTTATATCCGGTAGGGTCCCGACCCAACCCAAATCCGATCCGACCGTGTCACTGTTCATCGTCCCCACCAAATTAGGGTTTACTTGTTCTTCTCCAAAGTCGTCTTCTCCGACGACGGCAAAGAGATTCCGATGGCCTTTTGGGTTTAGTCCAATGGGGTTCGAAAGGACATCTTGTGAGGTTTCCATATACAAGGTCAGATTCCAGCCTAGGTCCCTATATTTCCACAAATTTGGACTTATAGTCCGGTATTCCGGCGGTGGCCGATTCTCTAGCGATATTCTAGTTTCTTTTTCGTGCATTTTGGAGTCATTTTAACTCCTGTTTTTGACCATAGTGACCTTCTGGGACCCTTAGGATCAGTTTTACATACGTAAAACCCACCAAACACAATGTTTTCTATGATTATCCCTTTGATCAGCCACACCTGCAACCTCATTTTTGTCACCCATTTTTGGACCATTTTGGCCCATTCGAATTGTGTTGAACTCCATTTGTTATGCTCTTTACGCCCAAGAGCCTTAAATCGAGCTTAGAGTTAAGCTTCAAAAACCCAAGATATCTACCCTCGATTTCTCACGATTTCAAGCCTAGAACTGTGCAGACTCAACCAATTGCTCCCCATTTTTCTTACCCTTATCGTCCCCAGAACATGCATGCAATTTATGTGGCTTAAATAAACTGAATTAGTGAGTAAAAATTCAAAATGGAAATTTTGAGTTCATAGTGGTCTATACCTTCAACCATGTCTCTTTCTCCCTTCTTAGGCTTGATGTGAGGTCCTTAGTTGTTGCCTCAGTTCAGTCGTGTACCCCTCAGTTCCTTCCTCTTTTGTGCACCTCCATGGAAAGACACCATACACACATACACTTTCATTCACTCTTTCTCTCTCTCTCTTTCTCTCTAGTCTCTCTCTAGGTCTGCATGCACACACACATGGTTGCACACACACACACATGTCTGTTCTGATTTCACACACACACCCCCATATCAGAACACATACATATGCATATATTAACTCATATATATATATATAATTATTTCCCTTTTTCTTTTCTTCTTGCATGAAAAAGGATTGGTGGAGGTGGTGTTCCAATTAGGGGTTACTTGTTGCCCCTAATTCAACAAATCTGTACATATATATATATATATATATATGTATACATATAATTATATTTTATATTTTTTTGTTGGCTGCATGAAATCTCATTGACCCATGTGGGAGGTAGCCTTGGTTGACTTAAGCTTATATACAATTCTGTTGTATATTTAGGCACAAAGTTGTTAGCAGCCCACTTGGTAAGTTTTTGGGTGCCTAAAATCTTACCCCACTTGGTCAAGGGTTCAAATCCCCTTGGCATCACTTTTGAGCTTATGCCTTGTTTGGCTGGCACAGAATCTTGTTTTAGCTATTTCCACCCTAATTTCTTTTCTATTGCTCTTTTTACGAAGCGGTTTCTTCCGGCCGCTTCCTATTTTGGGTAGCTTCGATGTCAAAGGCCTCGTGTTAGTTATTATTCATTTGTGGCTGTCATAGGTCGCTAATTCGAGTTTTCACAGTGTTACAATGACATCATTCCACCTAATTAATTGGTAATTAGGTTCGGGTATTACACCCTCCTTTCTGACGTGTTTAATCATTTTATTAGTTTATCGTGACCGTCGAGAGATTATGATTAATTTTCTTGATATTCTTTATGTTAGTTCTAATTAATAATTAGTAACTAATTATTATTTAATCAAGGTCGAGGTGTTACAGTTAATGTCCAATATTTATCAGGATGAATGCTACCTAACATTTACCATTTAGAAAGATTGAGAAAATTCTAACCAACTTAGAAGTTGTTAATAAGTTATCGTGTATGTTAATTATTATGCAATGTTACCATCACTGTTTAGTATTAATATAACAAATACCACTCGGGGTGTGGCCGAGATGTAAAGACGTTTAGGATAAAATTCAAGCAACTTGAGTTCGAGTTTTATCTACAATGATCATTGGTAGCTAAAACTTAAAGGGTGGACCTAGCTGTCACGAGAAGGGAGATTTAGTTTGATGCGCGAAAGCTGGACCAAGATACCCCATAACTGATCCATCAAAAAAAATATATTACAAATAACAATTCATTTGGCCTAAATATCCACTCTTCGTGCAATTGACGTAAAGTTGGTTCTTTTAAGATTTTAATCAAGTGGTGCAAATAATAACCTATATTGCTTCCTTCCATTTGACCAATCATTTCTACATCAACATTCTTCAATGCTTTGTGGTTCAGGATCCTCATCACTTTTGGTGATTTCAAGTGATATTGAAAAGGCAAATATATAATCAATGATAATATCACTTTGATCCCATATATCTCCATTAGATACATAATTTATCGAGATCTCTTTATTTTCAGGCATTTGTGCCTCTTCAAGGGCTACTTGTTCCGCTTCAGGGGATATTACTTCTTCAAGAAACATTTCCTCTTATAGAGGTATTTGTTTACCTTCCTTATGAAGTATCATTATAACAACGTTGGTTTTATCAATCATCATATTATGTGTGGTCTCTTCAGGAGTTGTCATTTCTTTTGTTTCTTGTGTCTTCATCTTTCGGGGAAGCTTATCTTTCGCACCAATGGGTCTACCACACTTCAAGCGTGTCATAAATTCATTTGCAACTATAGTAATGGATTGTCCTATAGGGACATTGATTCGTGCAGGAGTATTTGCAACCGGTATGTGCGATTTTGTTATTTTCTTTATATCAGTGAATGTATATGGTAATTGATTTGAAATAGTTTACAAATGAATGATCCTTTGAACTTCTAGTTCACATTGATTAGTACAAGAATCAAAATGAGCCAATATTATTGCATTCCATGAAATTTCATGCTAAGCTTTTGGCTTCAGCTTCTCTTCCGTGGGAAGACTGTCTTATCAATAATAATCTACAAATCGTGCAATAAATAAATCACTTGTCACGGGCTCAAGATATCTTATGAATGATGGAGAATCAAAACCAACATAAATTCCTAATCATCTTTGGGGACCTATTTTAGTATGTTGTGGGAGTGCTATACGGACTTGTACAACACAACCAAAGATTTTTAGGTAAGACACATTTTTTGGGTAGCCAAGTACAATTTGTAAAGAGAAATATTTGTGATAAGTAGTTGGCCTAATACGAATTAGTGTCGCAGCATGAAATATGGCATGTCTTGTCACGCCCCGAATTTCCCGCGAACCTGGGGCGGGAGTAACGAAGCCGAAAGAAAATAAAATAAAGGACCACTTAAACAGATTTAATTAATCATGCATCCATTCCCATCAATACATATAGAAACATAAATTACATCCCACAACCACATTGTTCATAGGTCATTCGAGCTTAAGCCCTTACATCACAAAACATAAGTCTCATGGGCCAAAAATACGCCGAGTGCTTCATCCTATCAAAGTGTCATTGAGTCTCAAGTAGCTGGGGTATCCTCATCTATAATATATGTCCCACGAATGAGTCAGCTCAACTGCTGGTACAATATAATACTAATGCAAGAAATAAAGCTAAGGCGTGGCATGTGTAAAGTGTACATGTATCTCTAAATGCTTTATAATTCCATTAATACAATGAGATGAAAGTATGCATGACACACCCATGCACTCAATGCCACACCCATGTCTCATTTACGGGTCTCGCCCGATGGCTCGAAGTACCAATGTCTCATTTACGGGTCTCGCCTAATGGCTCGGAGTACCAATGCAATGGCCAATTTTGGGTTTTTTACCATAGGATCTGCACCCTCATAATGCAAAGCACCACATGCTCAACTCACACCATGTTCTCAAAGGATTCATAATATGCCAATATGCCAATGCAATCTTAATGAAACATGGTTTCAACAATATAGCATGCTTGAGACAATAATATAAATAAATCACCAGCTAATTTCACAGGTATGCATATCTCACGTAATCAATTTAAACATATGCCACAGTTCATGTTCTTCACTTCACTGAATTCTCAAGAAATAAAAACAACACGTAAGCATGTGAACAACCAACTCCAAGTCATCAAGTACACATATTCCAAGTCACCTCCTTATAACAATTAAACACGTAAGCCATTTACATCACTCACAAAATATTCCTAAACTTAACTCTATTTCCTACATTAGCAAAACACCATACCTGACGGGTTGGTCTCAACCCAAATAAACCGCGCTCGTAGTGTAGTGGCTAGTAATGAGAATGTAAAAGGATTAGACTGCCTTCTCTTTACCTTTTGATGTTCCTAAAATCACAAAACGTAACTCAGTCGATTGTTACTTGAATGATGCTATTCATCAAATTTTATGTCTTTATTTTATTAGTTTCTATTTTGCTAAAATAAATTCTACAATTGGGTCCGAAACGTCGAAGAAAATAGGTTTGGGCTTTCGCGGATTTTAATTTGGACGTTCGGGCTAAAAAGGGCAAAGGTGTCATTTTGCACTTTTATGGGTTCCCATTTCCTGAGGCCTTTTCTCGTAAATTGGACTCCACGGTTGAGTCTGAAATGTTCGAGATAATAAGATTTCACTATTTGTTTATTTAAATCGGGGTTCGTTTGACAGTGTTTTGACTCAGGGGCATTTTGATAATTTTTAAGGGTGCTAGGGGTATTTTATTTTTTGGGACCTCGTATCACATCACAGACCTCACCGTTGGTCTTAGGAGGTCCAAGATAGTAAGAAAACATATATGACTTGTCGTATTTGGGCTCCAAACCATTTTGGAGTATTTGTTTTTAATTAAATTAATTTAATTAGTAAAACAGAATAAGGTGTAATATATACATATGTTGGTTGCACAAATGGACACAGGATTGTCCTGTCCAAAATGGTTCCATGAGCTCACCCCCACACGCCCCACTCTGTTTCAAACCTAGGCAGCCTCACTCCCCCACCCTTTTCCCTTTTTCCTTTCTTTTCTTTTATTTTCATTTTTCCTCAATACGGTTGGGCCAATCAGGCCCAATCTCCCTTTCAAAATTAAACAGGCCCAAAGGCCATTTAAACTTAAAACAACCCAACAGCCCAACTCCACTTTGCCCAAACGAACCCAACAAGGAACGGCCCAGTCGCCCCCTTGCGCCCTCGACTTCCCGACCAAGTGCTGGTCGTCTTCCCCGGCTGAAATTTCGGTCGGTTGCCAGAAAACCGCGACCACTCCTCATATTTTCTCCTTATTTCCACGTCCAAATTCCTCTGTTCTTCCACTGAATGAATCCTAGGAACTTCGGGACTTCATTGGGGTCACTTTAAACTCCAAACACCATCACCCCAACACGCCCAGACTGATTATTCCGGCAAAAAAAAACCCAGATTCTGACCAACTATATTCTCGCCATTTTGACCGTTTTGATGCCATTCTCCTTCTAAAAATTTTCTACACTTAATAGAGCTAACCTCCCATCACTTAACCTTGCTTTTACACATGAAATATCAAAATCCTTCCCCCATAACCGTGACCTGCAACCTGACGTTTCTCTCTTGTTTCTAAACCATTTTCAATCATTCTTTTTGCTAATTGTTCTTTATTTCATGTTCTTTAAGCCCATCGAATTAAATTTATCATTCAATCTAAAAAAAAAAAATCAAGACAGAAGCTTAACCGGGCATACCTTCTTTTGGGTTTTTCCCTATTGCAGCCTTCTGCCTCCTCTTCTTCTTGGTTCGACCCCTTTCCGCACAGTCTCCCTCTTTCACTGATTTCTTCCCTCTCTTACCCAACGGATATACATAAGTATATGTGTATATACCACCTCCTCTATCTTTCTCTCTCTCTCTTTCTCTCTCTCTTTCTCTCTCTCTCTCTAACTCAAACCCATCCATACTTTGAAATCTCTCTACACACTCAACCCCTACTGCCAGCCCACTATTTCTCTTTCTTTTTCTGACTTCCCACTCTCCCATTCAGCTTTCTTTCTTGTCCATGCAGCAATGCATTGCTTGCAACTTGGTCTTTCACATATATACACATATATTATATTTCAAACACACACTTACACGTTCTGCCACACACAGTGCACACACTACTGTTTTTCCACTCCTCTTATATGCATATATATATATATATATATATTATATTTACATTATATTCATATAATACGTTATACATACATACATACATATATATACACATACATCTCACTATATACTCCCACACACACATAACATACACACACCTTTTATAAAAAAATAAATAAATAAATAAATAAAATAATAAATAAGTAACAAATATTTTAATCCAAAAAAAAAAAATCAGGTCATTACATGTCCCCAAGTAGAAGTACGAAACTTTGTCTTCACAAATAAATAGCTAGTTATTAATTGAAAACGTTTGATCAAAGATTCTGCTAAACTATTTTTTGTGTGTATGTGAGTAACTGGGTGTTCAACATTAATTCCTATTAACATGAAATATTCATTAAATGCATGGGATGTAAACTCACCAGCATTATCAAGACGTATTGTCTTGATAGGATGATCAGAAAATTGTGCTCTTAATCAACTAATTTGAGCAAGGAGTCTTGTAAATGCTACATTACGAGATGAAAGTAAACAGATATGAGACCATCTAGTTGATGCATCTATCAATACCATAGAGTAACAAAATGATCCACTTGATAGGTGAATAGGTCCACGTATATCTTCTTTAATGTATTGTAAAAAAGATAGAGATTCAACACTAACATTCGTTGGAGATGGCCTTATTATTAGTTTTCTATGAGAATAAGTAATGCATGAATATTCACTTGATAAAAGAATCGTTTGGCTCTTTAAAGGATGTCCACATGAATTCTCAATGATTCTCTGCATCATTATTACCTTCGGATGGCCAAATCGGTCATACCAAAGTACAAAAGTATTTGAGTTACTGAATTTCTGGTTCATCACAACATTTAATTCAATGACATTTATAGTAGTTTGGTACAGTCCCAATGAGAGAACATGAAGTTTCTCCACAAAGCTCTTCCTGTTTGAAATAACAGATGTAATACCAAGGTATTCTATATTATTTTCATTAATGGTCTCAATATGATATCCATTTCGACGGAGATCTTTAAAACTAGAAAATTTTCTCCTGGATTTACTATAGTATAAAGCATTGTTTATATGAAATGTTGTCACATTCGGCAATGTGATGCTAACTCTTTCAAAGCCTTCAATCATGTTTGTAGCATCAAATATGGTGTTGACATTAGCTTTATATAATTTTAGGGTAAAAAAATGTCTTTTATCTTGAATGATTGTATGAGTAATGGCACTGTTTACTAGACAAATATCTCTATTATTCATTTGGAATCTATCAATTCATTATTATAAATAACGTATTAAAAATAGAGACATGAAAAAGTTAAAATGCATTAAAGTAACATAGTTCAATAGAAACATTATAGTGAGTTAAACAACACAAATATAACAAAGAACACTAATTGACATGTATGTTCTCACCTCCTATTAAATGGTCAATTCTTCCATTATGATCTGCAAAGAAATCTGAGACATCTAGGTGTCTAATATCGACAAGATCATCAAAAAAAATCCATAAGGTTATCAGTAACATTCACAGGACCATTAGTAAAATTTGTTTCTATTTCTTTCCCTTTTTTCTTTAGTGATGTTTGATAAAGATCCACAAAATGTCTAAGCGTACGACAGGTACGTGTCCACTGTTCTTTTTCACCACAACAATAAACAAGATTCTTCAAGATCTTGAGCTAATTTTCGTTTCCCCTTTTCTTGCTTTGCTTCAATATTATTATTGCACTTCAAGTATTGCGGTGTGTCTCTTCTAGGATAATTAGAAGAATAATTCTTGTGACCACCCCGGTATGAGTTATTATGCCAGCTACGACCGTGACCACATCTACGGCCATATGCACACCCACGCTCATGTCTCCATCTATATGACAAAGTTTCATTTGCTTCAGGAAATGTATTTCCATTCTCTCTAGGGAATAGTACAGAGTCAGTGGAATATAACTGATGATTTTTCATCACAAGATTACTATGTTGTTCAATTAGAAGAAAACATGATATCAATTCAAAATATTTAGTAAACCTATGCTCTCGATATTGTTTCTGCAAGACAATATTCGAGGCATAAAATGTAAAGAATGTCTTTTTTAGCATATATGTATCTGTAATATTTTCTCCGCATTATTTCAATTACAAAGTAATTTTGAATAAGGTAGAATTGTACTCATTGACTGATTTAAAATCTTGTAACCTCAGGTGCAGCTAATTATATCGAGCCCTTGGGAGAATAATAGTATGCTAGTGGTCATACTTTTCTGTTAGATTTCTCCAAAAGATCAGTATATCTTTCACTGTGAGATATTCCGCTTTTATGCGTTCATGAATATGATAGCGAGCAATTACCAGTGCCTGTGCGTTCATCAATATGATAGCGAGTAATTACCAAGGATGCGATGTTTTTTTCTTTAATTATATCACCAAGACTACTAGTTTCAAAGTGAAGTTCAACATCAATAATTTACGATAAATAATTATTTTCAGTAATATCCAATGCAGCAAACTCAAGTTTGGTGAGATTTGACATAATATAAATAAGATAAAAAGAATATTTAAATTCAAATGTACTAAATATTACCTTTATTTTAATACATCCGTAATGGATCAGAGCTTTGTACTGATAACGTATTGTAAAATTAATGGACAATACTAGTCACTTAAATGCACAGAAATATTTACATGGTTCGACTTCAAGCTTACATTCACATACAAAAGAAAAAAAAAATTTGACTCTTTATAAGTTATGACAAATTATTATTTTCAATCTCAGTCAAACTATATTTTCAATTTACCTGCTATGCTCTTTGTATTGACTGTTTTGCCGCCTCGTATATAACTTAGTGCAATTAATATTGGTCAATTGCTTTCTGCCTTTGCTTAAATTGCTTGACCCTTATTCATAAGCTACGATATCAACTGTAACACATAAACTTGATGACATCAAATCGATTTCTTCTTTGCGGTGGGCATCCGTCTTTTATATCATAAAATTTATTCAAAAAATAAAAACAATTCAATAAAAAATAAAATAAAATAAAATAAAAACAATCCATTAAAAAAAATCAGAGGCTCAAGTGGAGGATGAAGGCATCTCATTTTGTTCAAATTATATAAAAGTAAAATAATTAAAGAATTTTAAGTTACGTAGAAAATATTTATAATAATATTTTTTAATTATTTAATAGAATTATATGTTTGTATAGAAAAATAATGATATTTTAATTTTTTATACATATATATTTGAAATAATTAATTTAATAAAATAAATAAATTTTAAAAAAAATAAAAATCTCAATGAGAATCCCACTCTAACTTATCACAGAATTTAATTTTTTTTTATATATTTTTTGGTAAAACGGTATTGGGAAAGGGTTCGCAATCCGAACCCCCTAGTTGCCGTCCTAGAGACCAATTGATAATTTGTTCAAATCTCACGGCCTAAATGAGCACGTGACTATAGTATTCACGAGTTTCATGTGGTAATGTCAGTATGGAGCAGCCCTTTGTGATCTTTCTGCGTCAATTGTGGGGTTAAGATAGCGCGAGCATTATACGTGAATAGTTGTATGCCGCTCATCATATAACCTTATCCATCAACGTACGAATGTAATCTACAACATCTCAACTTATCTTCTTGGTTGGGCGGTAGTGCTAGCATGCAATTACTCACCTACCCCAACAGTGTGCGGAATATATAAAAAATTAATCTTCTAATAATAATTAATAGATACAAGAAATTAAAATTTTATATTTAAATTTTTAATTATATTTTACTTTTTCATAAAAAAATATATGTAATATTTAATTTATGACATAAAAAATTATAAATATCTATTTTTAATAATAAAAAAAAGTTATGTTTCCTAATGTTATAATCATTCTCATTTACAATATTTTAAACTTAAATTATGTAAAATTAATAAATAAAATTATCTAGATATGTCATAAATGAGATATATAAATACATGAATAATTATTTTTATCTTTCTAATAATTAATATTACAAAAAAGATTTTATCAAAAAAGTATTAATTATTAAATAATACAATTATTAATTTTTCACCATGAAACCAAATTAATTCCTTAAAAATATATTAATTATTAAAAATTATTAACTTATTAAATATTAATTATAAGAAAATCAACTATATATATATATAAGCCAAATAAGCTCATGGCACTCCCAAAGCCTCAATTGAACTCCAAAAAGTGTAACCGTTATCATTAAGATATTAATGTTTCAGAGTTGAAATGTATAAAATAGGGTATATATATATATATATATATATATATATATATATATATATATTGCGGTATCCTTAATCTACGTACGTGGACAATCACTGATTTTATGTTACACGAAAAGGGAAAATGTAATACCTTATTATTAGTCACAATATAAGTTAAAAGGATGAAGCAACTTCTTGTTTTTACTTGAATTGGTCCTTACTAAAGGTGTTGTAGTTTGGTTTCTTGTCGTTTGTCTGGACACTAGTTCTTATCTCTAATCATTTGAGACTTTCTAGTTATCAATATTCTAATTCTGTTCTCATTCTCCTTTAATAATGTACATTCTTGATTTCATTAATAAATTTTTCTACTTTTGTCGATAAAAATAAAATAAAATATAGTCACACCGTAAGTAAGTGTTGAGCGTGAGATTGGAAATTTTATCAAGATTTCTTATCAATTCTATTCTAGGAGTTAGTTAATCATTTATTTTAATATATATTGTTGATTCATTCTTTAATAATTTAAGTTTTTGAAATAATTGTTAATCTAAAAATAAGGTAATCCTATTCACACTCTATAATTTACACTTGAGCTCCAAAAAATCTATTTTAATGATTTAAAGTACATTTTTAAAAAGTGCATGGGTATTATCATAGAGTGAGAATAATAGTGCATATATGATGATAGAAAATGTATGACACTATAATCGGAGACAAATTAAAATCTTACCTCAAAAAATGTCTCTACCTTGTTAGAGATGCTATGAGGATATTAATTTGTCAATTTGAATTGGGTCGGGTTCGGGTTCCGGTTTTAGCTAATTTAAAGCCATTTATTTCTATTTTCACATCATTAATCACATGAAATATATTTAATCTTAATTTAATATATATAATTTTCATGAGTTTCTACTTTTTAAGTTGGAACGACCCGTTTGGATATAAATAGGAAAATATTTAATAAAAACTAAAAAATTACATATATATATATATAAGTAATATTTACATGTCTAAATATTAGTATACAAATAAAATATCATGGACTTTTTAGATTAAAAAAATAATTTTAAGGACTTTTGAGTATTTTTTTCTTATATTTAGTTACTTATTAAAATTTTATATAAACTTAATTGAATTATATATTTGACAAGAAAAACAATGACATTTTAATTCTGTACTGACATGCATTTTTTTTTATTTTAACATATAATATTTTGCTTGAAATATATTAATTATAATTAATTTAATAAAATTAAATAAATAAATAAAAATTAAATACGAATCCCAATGAAAACCTAATTTCACTTATAACAGAATTTAAATGAATTTGGAGGGTTTTGCAGCATGACTAAGGAAAAGGTTCATACTCCAATGCCATCCCTACCTATCAATGAATAACTTATCCAAATCTCACAACCTAAAGTAGGCATGTGAATATGGTACCAAAAAAAAAAAAAAAAATGCTAGTATGAGTCGTGAAAATTCAGTATTTATAATTTAATTGATACATATATCACACATATGTACGGGATTGCACATAAAATAAATATACTAATCAAATCACAAATAAGAATACTCAAAGTTTACGCTAACATTCATCCTAATACAAATGAAAACTCTAATATTCATGAGTTTTACATGGTTATGTCAACATGGACTTTTCCTCCTGTGATACAATGTAATAGCTGTTTGCCAACACATCATCAAACGTTATCCTTCAACGTACAAATGTAATTTACACGATCTCAACTTATCTTTATGGCTTATAAAAAAAAAAAACTTTTTATCTTTATGTTTGGACCTTTATATGTGGGAAAATTCTTGAATCACACTACAAGAATCGTCATCTTTTTCGATGCAAACTCAGTTGTCAGAATACAACTCATCAGTAAAACGATTATTTTTGACGATTGTTGGGTTTTATTGAGAAATATCGACGCAACTTTTTACCGACAACAGAAATTGTTGGTAATACTGAAGAAATACTGACGCTAAATTGATGCGGTCGAAAATGGTCACTTTTTTCGACATTTGAATGGGTCAGAAATATGGATTACTTTTTCCGATGTTTTGATGCGTCAGAAATAAACTACTTTTTCTGACATTTTGATGCGTCAAAAATATTAAAATATTTCAAACACCGTGCCTCTTTCTGAACTTTCTCATCTCTCTCTCTTCGCGCGGGCCTCTCTAAACTCTCTCATCTCGATCCCTCTCTTCGCACGCCTCCCTCTTAACTCTCTCATCTCTCTCTCTTCGTGCGCCTCTCTCTGAACTAGATCTGCGCCAACATCATTTTGTGTTCTCTCTTTCGCGCGACTCTCTTTAATTTCTCTCTGAACTAGCTGTACGAAGAACTAGGTCTGCGCCAATCGTCCCTTATCATTTTGTGTTTTCTCTTTCACCACAGATATTTTAAATTTCTCTTCATAAATTTTTACATATGTTTATTTTATTTAATGTTTTATGAGGAGCAAACTTTGCTGATCTTCAAATAGTCTCTTATTTAAGTATTTTGTTGCTTGTTTTACCTTAAAACACGGTGGAAGCATGAATAATTGAGTACTGGATTCTGGAATTGTCTCATGTACTGTCCTAGCATCTTTATGTATAATCTGATATTTTGTTGATTTCTTGGAATTTGCTTGGAGAGATGGATGTCAAGCATTCACATAATCTCACTCTCTCACACACACATTGGATTTACGATTATTATGTTCCATTGAAGCTTAGTAGTGTTCATTGACAATTCTGGTTTATTTGATTCAGAATTATTAAATTATTATTCTTATTCATATTCTTCAATTTAAAATTGTGATTACACACACGCACACTCATGTATGATAAAACCTACTGTTCTTGTAACCCTTGACCAGAATCCGACCAGATAGTTGCCCATAGCATGAATAATATTTACACCGACTTAGGATATAGTCGGAAATAATATTTTACCGACGGTGTTTATGGTGGGAAATCATGTTTTGCCGATAGTGTTTTTGGTCGGAAATAATGTTTTGTCGACGATGTTTATGATTGGAAATAATCTTTTACCGACGCCTATATGCATCGGAAATATGTTAATATTTTCGACCTCCGAGATTTTCATTGGTAATCTTTTTCTGACTATTTTAATACTGACCGTTGTGTTCGACATTTATTATTTGTCAGTAATATATATTTTCGACACAAAATAAATTATTTCCAACCTCATTTAGAGTCGTAATAAATGCTTTGTCTTGTAGTGTGAATTCATTGTAATGATTTGTTAATATGTCTTTTTATAATATTTTAATATATGTGATATGTCTCAAGTTCCACTCAAGATAATTTGAGATTTAAAGCAACAACTCAAAATGAAGATTTTTATTTTTAAATATTAAATTTAATTTTTATTTAATTTTTTTACTTTTAAGATGTAAAATTTTTATTTAAATTTTTATATTTAAGCGTTGTTATATATATATATATATATATATATATATTATTAGTAACAAATTTATCAAAAGATCTCTTTTGGGATTTAATTAATTTTTCAAGTTTTCTTTTTTTCTTCTTTAAGTTTTTTTATATCCGAGTGTTTTTTTCTAGAAAGGTGTAGCCAGCAGCAGAACTAGAAAACACAGCTGCCCACTTGATGTGGTCCAAGAGAAACACCAGGTTGACAATGGCCTCACTTTAACATTTTCGCCTGTTAACCCAAAGAAAGGTGTAGTCGAGGTATCAACTGACCTCAATGTCAAGTTTTCCGGCGCCACAATCTGTGTCCAATCCACGGTGTGGAAACTCGACCTTGATGAGTCAATAGGACAATATATGTGTGCCTGTCCAACTAAAATAATACAAATAATTTAATATATGTGTGTCTGTCCAACTAAACAAAATAATTAAATCACTAATATAAACAATTAAATGTATGTGCGTCTATGCAATGAAATAAAATAATTAAATTAATAAAATAAAATAAATTTATTTACGTACACCTGTGTAATTAAATAAAATTATGAAATCAATTATACAAAATAAAGCATATTATAAGAAATTTTTTACTATGAGTGAACATGTTAAATCGTACGAAGCCAACAGTTATTTCAACTAGAATGATGCAACCCAAGCAACGAATTTCACATAGAAATATAATGTATTATCTTGTGTAGTGAAAAAAATGTGCCACATTGTTGAAATAGTAACGAAGAAACATAGAAAATTTTAACAAAAAAACATAAAAGACTACCTATTAAATAATGGCAAAATAAATTTTATTAACAACCAAACAAAATTTAAAGGAAAAAGATTCGCAAAAAAATATCAAAATCTATCAATTATTGATAAAAAAAAAAAAAAAAAGAATTCTTAACATCCAAATAAAAAAAAATTAAAAGGTCAAAACCCAACAAATAAATAACAATAAAAAATCTTAACCCAAGATATACTCAAATAAAAAATAAGTAGATAAAAAAAGAAGAAAAAATACGAACCAATTACTGTAATTACAAAGAGGAGAAGAAGAAAAAAGGTTAGTAGTCACTTAAAGAATCCACTGACACAAGCTAACTAGTCAAAATTGAAGATTCCATCATTTTTAAACATTATTTTGGGTTGGGTTTAATTATGGGTCATGTGGTAGGCTAAGTTTAAGTCGATTGGACTGAGATTAGTTATAATTAAGTTGGGCAAAAATTAGGATTGCCTAAGTTCATAAGTGGGGTGGGCTAGTATTATATGGGTCAAAAAATTTACATATAAAAGATTTTTCCAAACTTGGGGGTTACAGCCCACCCAGCCCAAGAATAGCTCCGCCCCTGTTTCCTTCGACTAGAGGCGAAGAGAGTTGATGAAGAATTCAGGATTACAGTGGTAGAAATAAATGGGAGCAACGCAAACATGTTGTCCCCATGTGCTTCATAAACATAGCATTATCTATGTTTTCCAATGATTTCAATTCCAGATCGGCTTTTTTTTGGCCTTCCGCAGTACGATCGGGGTTCTCAGACCTATGACCCTGATAGCATCATTGTCGTCATCCAACAGAAAGCTATGTTGGCTGCCGGATGACGTAGATCTCATCCCCGATCCCTTCGATGTGCTGTCGGAGGCAAAATAATCATATATAAAAATTGATTATTGCTATGTCATCAAAATAAATCTTTAACTTGAAAACAAAATAATCATATGAATTTTCCTGCAAAAGAGATTTATCACTAATTTTTCCAAATAATTTTCATTAAAAAGATTTATCACTAATTATTCCACAAATAATTATTCCAAATGAGTTCCCACAAACATTATTAAAAAGATTTAACAATAATTATTCCAAATAATTTTCACTCTGCTTTAAAACGAGTACAGTATAATAATTACAACAACTGATTTAACCATTGGGTTCGGTGATAGAGTGGGCTGGAACTTTACGTGGTTGCAATTCAACACCGAAGTCCAACGAGGCACGTTGTGATGGCCACCGTGATTAAGTATTTATGCCGGATTTTTTGTGTGACGGCTACTATAATTAGATATTAATGCAGAACTCATCATGCAACTGTCATTATGTTTAAGTATTTATACAGAATTTAATGTGTAATGATCATTATGATGGAATATTAATGCAAGAGCTATTATATAATGTCTATTATAATTGAGTATTGGTGCAGAATTCACATAAAACTTAGGTTAATACTAACATTCCAATAATCATCGCTCTGTTCAACATTACACTGGATTTTTTTCCCCTATCTACACCCATGTGCAATTACTAAAATTATAAATTGGAGCTGTGACTTCGACAAACATTGTTCATCATTCAAGTCGACAATGAAGACAAAAATCCTAGTCCTCTCATTCCTTCTTCTTGGCTTCACAACAAGCCCAATGCGCGGTGCGGCACCAGATCCGGTGCTTGACATAGCCGGCAAGAAGCTCCGAACAGGTACTGGTGTTGAGTATTACATACTGCCGCTTATTTGTGGCAGCCGCGGTCGACTCACCTTAGCCAGCAGTAGAACTAGAAACCACAGCTGCCCACTTGATGTGGTCCAAGAGAAACACCAGGTTGACAATGGCCTCACTTTAACATTTTCGCCTGTTAACCCAAAGAAAGGTGTAGTCGAAGTATCAACTGATTTCAATGTCAAGTTTTCCGGCGCCACAATCTGTGTCCAATCCACGGTGTGGAAACTCGACCTTGATGAGTCAACGGGGCGGGGTCCCGGCGGCGACGGGGTCAATAAATGGGGTCGGGATTGGGATGAATTATTAGGCAGGGCAGAACGAGGTAGGGGGTAAAAATTTTAAAAGGGGTCGGGGTTGGGGAAGGGGGGCCCGCCCCAAACCCACCCCATTGCCATTCCTAATCGTGACTATCATGAGTAATAGTTAGGGTGTTAATCGTGTCACGTTGTGTTAAGATAAAAATATTATATTATATGGGTCGGTCTGAACACGACATAATTAATTAATCATATTAACTTTCTCAATCTTAACACGATCTGTATAATATAAAAGTGACATGATCCGAACTGTATAACTTATTTATTAAACAGGTCATGTTAAAATACGAATAACACGACTCATTTAAATTGTATAACTTATTTTCATAATAAAATTACTAAATAAAATCTAATTTATTCATTTTTAACACATTATAGTAATAATAATCATTTTTAATTGAGAGTAGGTTTTAAAATTTAAACTTCATTAGGGTTTTTGTTTGAATGTAATTTATAAAACTAACCTTACTTATATGGGTAATAAATGGGTTAGACGGGTTTGTATTAAACAAGTTTGACACGAATAATTAAATGAGTTAATTTGTGTTAAACGGATTAACCTAATTACAATTCGAACACGACATGTTTACTAACTGTGTTAAATGAAATGATCCGTTTATGACCCAAACTCATATAAGCTCAACCCAAACCTGCTAACTATGTATCAGGTTCGAGTTGTGTTATCGTATTATGTCAAAAATTGACACCCCTAATAATAGTAGATCACTTAACCCCCATGATATTTTTTGAATGGATTGTATTATTTGAAAGGATTGTTTTTATTTTAGGATAAATTATATTAATTTTTTTTTTGAAATTTTTAATAATTATAAATAATTTTTTTTTTTTTTGAAATTACATTGTATTTTTTAATTTTTTCATGTTAGTAATAATTTATCTCCTGTCGTCAAGTATTATTACTTATAGTGATAAAAATTATTATTTTTTAAATGTCCAAACTACCCTTAACAGTATTAGAAGGGTCTAAGTCTCGTTCTCTAAAGGCTCAAGCTCATCCAGAATGCAACAACTTTATATGTAACACATTTGTATCCCTATTCACACCTGATTCTATTGAAAATCAAAATCTTGCAGAAAGTGCATGAGACATCACATTGCTATAGCTAGTTATCAATACAAATCAAGATTTTGCAGAGAATGCGTGAGACATTACATTGTTATTGTTGGAATGTCCCACATCGCCCATTGTTCGCTCATCTATGCAATTTATAAGACTTTAGTTCCCCCTTTCTTAACGCCTAAGTTTTAAGGAGGTTTCAGGCTGAGCTATTTAATATGGTATCAGAGCAAGGTTTCTGATGCTGCACTTTTTGGCCCACGTGAGATCCAAGCTCGGCTCCCTGCGAAACACTCGAAACAGAAGATCAGAGGACCACCGGGTTGGCTCCGGCGGTAGCCGCTCCGATGCTTAAGTCAATAAACTGAATTGAAAAGACTTGTAATGAAAGCCAAAATAATGAGCATGAAAATAAAGCGTACCTTTAGGGTTGAATTTATAGGCAATGTTTCTCCTAAGTTGATTAGGATTTGGAGCCATGAATATAGGGATTGGATCTCCGGAGATATCAGTTACCTTGTTGAATATGGTAACTCAGTGTGGCGGTTTCCTTGTTGGAGATAGCTTCCTTACTTCCTGCTTGGTGCACACTGAAGCGATGGTTAGGTCTGATCATTGATGTGTTGTATTGCACGCTTGCATCTATACAAGTTAGCCTTTATGGGAGAGCTGTCCTGCTTTGATACTATGAGCTCGGCCCATGTAGGTTATGCCCTTGACTGACCGAGGATGAGATATATGACCGAGCATGTATTAAATGACCGAACACAGATTATAAGGCCGAACATGAAGTAAGCGACCGATCATAAGTTATATGGCCGAGCCTGAGCTGATCGACCGAGCACGAATCATATAACCGAGCCTGAGGTGTATTATCGGTCATGAGCCGATCTTGCAGTTACACGTGTCATGCAGTGGTTGGTGTGTCACATAGTGGTATATCAGTTACTCCCCCCCCAAGCCTTAGTTGGAGCTCGGGGGATAACTAAGGTTTTAAGAGTGCCTGAAAAGTCACGCGTTCTGTCTTCTCGTTTTCCTAGACGTCCGTTGGTACATCATTTATTGCGCAGCTGATTTTTTTGGGTTTCTCAAATCATTATTGTTGCGATACTGTCGCGACGGTTCGCCTGGGTAGCCATTATTCTCCGAATGTATATAAAAGGGGGAAAGAGCCTTGTACGACTCTTTTTACCATCTTCTATCTTGCAAAGTGAGATATACATCCGACATTGTCGAACCAGCAAGCTACCTTGTGAAGATTCCCATCCATCCGAAGTCCCTTACTTTGATTCAGGTTCGGTTTTATTGTTTTCATTCATCTTTTCACTTTCTCTTCTTCTCCTTTTGGTTATTTTGAAATGTCGACTTCTTCGGCATCTTCTGATGTTGGTAATGGGTCGGGGAGCCTCCCGGAAGCTCCTTCCTCGTCACAAACCCTAATCAGGGGTAGCACTTCTTCGGGGACTGAATCAGAGGAGACTCACTCTAGTCCCTCGGTTAGGATAGTTGATGCCTTCTCGGAGTCTAGGGATAGAGAGGGTGAATTCTCAGGTCGGTCTTCTCAGATAGAGAGTACTGTAACATCCTCGTGGTTGGAGGTTATTAGGGAGAAGTATGAGATTCCTCCAAATGTCACCCTTAGGACTCCCGATGATTTCGACTACCCTTGGGAAGTTCAGGATGGGGAAATTTGTGTTTACACCGCTTGGTTTGAGATGGGGTTACGCCTTCCTTTCCCTAGACTACTTAGGGATTTTTTCTGTTGGTTCAACCTTTGCCCGGCCGATCTGCTTCTGAACAGTTGGAGGCATCTGTTAGGGTTTATGGCCTTAGGTCGCCTGAATGGTGTCGAGGTCTCTTTAGACTTGATCCGTAGTAAAATGGATCTTAAATATAGGAAGGCGGAGGGCCTCTACTATATGTCGTTTGACAAGGGCTTCCGGCCTTTAACTTTCGTGCCGTCCTCCAACAAATTTTGGAAGGATCGGTTCTTTTTTGTTGGTGGAAAATGGGAGGTGACCGACCCTGAGGACCAGTTCTCCACGTTCCCCCGGAGCACGGGGTTTATGGGTGAGACACCCTTTTCTTCTGTAATTTTGCTTTGTGCCTGTCCTTTGTGTATCTGACTAACTTTTGTTCAAACTCTTTTGTGTAGCCAAGAGCGTCAAGAAGAGGCCTCACTTCACCCCTGTTTTGAAAGATCAATATAAGAGGCTCCTCCAGACTCCAAACAGGGATTACCGAGCTATTCTTCATTCAGGCCCTATAATGCCTCCCAAGGACAAGGGTGTTGTCGATGACGTCCTCAAATCTCTCGCTGGCAAATGGGGGTCGTCCAGGAAGAAGAGGGTGGCGAGCCAGCCTCCTCCCTCTGCGTCTTCTTCGAAAAAGACGAGGGCGACCGACCCATCCCCTTCTGTTCCTCCCAAGAAGGGGGCGGTCTCATCTGCTTCTCCTTCTTCCCGACCTCCTCTGAAGGGAGTTATGATCAGGGAGCCCTCCTCTGCCCCTCAAAAGGGGGTGGTGATCAGGGAACCCTCTTCTGCCCCCCAGAGGGGTACGGCGAATCTTCGGCCTGTCCCCTCTTCGGCCCGAAATCCTCAACAGAGGGGTAAGGCGAAGGTGGGTACTGAAATGCCTGATGGATACAAGGCCGTCCATCAGGCCATTGAAGATTTCTGGGCTGAGGCCCCTCGTACTGATATCCCTTCCTGCAGCACCAGGAAGGGTACTGAGAAGACTGTGGCTGGTGCTATGAGGGCCCATCTGAAGGTAATGACCGACCTTTCTGCTTTTGTGCTTTTCTTCCTTTTCCTCTTCACTGATATGCCTCTTGTTTTGTCTTTGCAGACTCTGCACAGCTTGGCCGCTCTGATGGAGGCCACGGTGGATCTCCAGGCCTTGGAGAGGCTGGAGGAAGAAATTGATGACGTCCGGCTACAGCTCGGCATGGCTCAGTCCCAAGCTACCTCGGCCGAGGATGAACTCAAGGAGGCGAGGAATTGCCTCTCAATTATGGAGTCCGAAAGGGATTCCATTAAACTTGAGAGGGACTCTTTGCAATCTGAACGAGACTCCCTTCGTCTGGACCTGACCAAGATGAAGGAGGAGAACAGTGCCCTTCAGGACTCCATTACTCAGAAGGTTGAGGGAGCTAAGGCTGAGACTGAGGCCAGGCTGAAGACCGAGCTTGAGAAGATGGGAGATACAATCGCGCAGCTCGGTTATGACAACTTCAAGTCCAAGCTTCTCGCCAAGTACCCGGATATTGATCTGTCGGGGATTGACGATGATGATGAGGACGAAGATGGTGACCAGGACGGCGGATCTACAAGCCCTCTAGCTTAGGGAAACTTTTTGTTAATCCTGTCTCATCATGTTTGTAACCGAGTTTGCATTATCAATGAAAATTTCTTCTCTTCAGCTTCTGTCTCTATCTTTCTTTGGTTGTTTGGCTTTCTTTAAGTTCTGCTCGGTTTACGAAGTACTGTCTTTACCGACCATGGGTTGTCTCCAGAACTTATGGTAATCCTGAAGTAATGTGTAGTTATAACAGACTTGTGCCGAACTCTTGATATTGGAGAGGTTTTTGAATCATGGACTTTCTTTTAAGAAAGATAACTTGATTAATAATCGATTAATCTGATCACTAATCAACAATTGTAAAAACTGGTATAAGGCAGTTATTTTGACCTCTTAGAGCAAAGCCCGAGCTTGATTGCTGAATACGGTCGGTACAGCTTAGCACTTTAAAGATTATTCTTGCCTGTTTATAGCTTCTGGCATAGTGCCTTTGTGCGCTGGTAATGAAACGTCAGCTTTATCTACCAAGGTGGACCAGACTCGTTGTCTGTATATTGAGATGGACCAGACCTGAAGTCTGTACATTTGAGATAGACCAGACCTGAGTCTGTACATTTGAGATGGACCAGACCTGAGTCTGTACATTTGAGATGGACCAGACCTGAGTCTGTACATTTGAGATGGACCAGACCTGAGTCTGTACATTTGAGATGGACCAGACCTGAGTCTGTACATTTGAGATGGACCAGACCTGAGTCTGTACATTTGAGATGGACCAGACCTGAGCCTGTACATTCGAGATGGACCAGAACTGAGTCTGTACATTCGAGATGGACCAGACCTGAGTCTGTACATTTGAGATGGACCAGACCTGAGTCTGTACATTTGAGATGGACCAGAACTGAGCCTGTACATTTGAGATGGACCAGAACTGAGTCTGTACATTCGAGATGGACCAGACCTGAGTCTGTACATTTGAGATGGACCAGACCTGAGTCTGTACATTTGAGATGGACTAGACCTGAGCCTGTTCATTTGAGATGGACCAGAACTGAGTCTGTACATTTGAGATGCTTCACAAAATATGTTGAAATAAAAGAAAGTACTTTATTGATAATATTTTCGTAAATGTTCCATGTTCCAAGGCCTAGGAACAGGTTTCCCATCCATGCTTTCCAACCAATAAGTGGTCGGTCTAACTGTCTTGGTAATTCTGTAGGGGCCTTCCCAGTTCGGTGATAACTTCCCCATGGTGGGGTCCTTGGTATTCTGGAAAACCCTTCTCAGGACGAGATCCCCAACTTGGAAACTGGCCGCTTTGAGGCCAATTTTTGAGCGGTTAATCATCCTGCGCTGATATGCTTCTATTTTGATTACGGCCTGCTCTCTACTTTCCTCGAGCAAATCCAAATTTTCTGCTAGTTGTTGTTCATTGGTCTCTTCGTTGAAAGCCTCAGTCCTTAGGGTCGGTCGGCATGCCGATCTCAACAGGGATTACTGCCTCAGTTCCGTAGGCGAGGGAGAAGGGAGTTTCTGATGTCGAAGTTCTTCTGGTTGTCCGGTAGGCCCAGAGTGCCCCAGGGAGTTCCTCAATCCATCTCCCTTTAGCTTCCTCTAACCTTTTCTTGAGAGCGTCCAGGATAGTTCGGTTGGTGACCTCGGCCTGCCCGTTTGCCTGAGGATGACCAGGGGAGGAAAAGTGCTGTTTGATGTTTAGGTCCTGGCAAAATTTTTTGAATATTTTCCCAGTGAACTGCGTGCCATTATCTGAGACGATCACATGAGGAATGCCGAATCTGCAGACTATATTTTTCCAAGTAAAACTTTGTATCTCCTTTTCAGTGATGTGAGTCAGTGGTTCTGCTTCGGCCCATTTGGAGAAGTAGTCAACAGCCACCAGTAGGTATCTCCTGTTCGGTTTGGCTTTAGGCAACGGTCCTATGATGTCCATTCCCCACTGCGCAAAGGGCCATGGGCTAGTAATGGGGATGAGCTCATGTTGCGGCTGATGCTGATAAGGGGCGAACCTCTGGCACTTGTCACACTTTCGAGTATATTCCTTTGCTTCCTTCAGCATCCCAGGCCAGTAGTAGCCTTGGGTTAGAGCTCGGTGGGCTATGGTTCTCCCTCCGTTGTGATTTCCACAGATTCCTTCATGGATTTCTGCCAGGACGTACTGAGACTCTTCTGATGCTAGGCATCTTAACAATGGCTGAGTGTAAGACCTTCGGTAGAGCTTTCCGTTAAGGACAAGATACCGAGCTGCTCTGATGCGGACTCTTTTTGCCTCATTTCTGTCTTCTGGGAGGATTCCTTCTTCCAGGTACTAGAGTATAGGAGTCATCCAGTTCTGAGGCTGTTCTGTGACTTGGGCGACCTGGGTCTCCTCGGTGCTAGGCCTCGGCTGGTGAGAGAATTTTATCGTTGACTCCACCCCCGCTTTCATGTGAGATGCCATGTTTGCTAAGGCATCGGCTCTGCTATTCTGTCCTCTTTCTATTTTTTGGATTGAGAATGCTTGGAAGGAATGTTTTAGCAAGTTGACTAGCTCCGAATATCGAAGCATTCTTTCATCCTTGACGGCATATTCTCCTTGAACTTGGCTAACCACCAGTTGGGAGTCAGAAAATACCTCGAGGTCTTGTACCTCGCACTCCTGAGCTAGCTTTATCCCTAAGATAAGGGCCTCATATTCCGCTTCGTTGTTGGAGGCTCTGAACCCCAAGCTAATTGCCCTTTCGGTTGTAAGTCCATCAGGAGAGTGTAGTACTAGCCCTGCTCCAGCACCTCGGTCAGTGGATGATCCATCAGTAAACAGCTTCCAAGTTCCCACATCGTCTGAGACTCGAGCTTTGCTTAGTAGTGCGGGAGTGAATTCTGCGACGAAGTCTGCCAAGGCTTGCCCTTTAATTGAGACTCGTGGAATGTAGGACAAATCGAACTCCCCCAGTTCCACTGACCATTTGACCAACCGTCCTGATACTTCTGGTTTTCTCAGGACTGTTTTCAGTGGGTAGGCAGTCGGAATTTCTATGGGATGTGCTTGGAAGTAAGGCCTCAGCTTCCGTGCAGATACTATGAGAGCAAGGGCTAGCTTCTCTATTTCGGGGTACCTCTTTTCTGTGTCTAGTAATGCCTTGCTGACATAGAAGATGGGCCTCTGCACGCTTCTGTCTTGCCTGACCAGTACCGAACTGACAGCGTTCTCAGAGACTGCGAGATAGAGAAGCAGCCTTTCTCCTTGGATCGGTTTTGATAAGAGCTCGGGCGAAGCCAAGTATCTTTTGAGTTCCTGAAAGGATTTTTCACACTCGTCAGTCCATTGCAAGGATTTGTTACCTTTCAGAGCTTTGAAGAAGGGTAGACACCGATCCGTGGATTTGGAGATGAATCTGCTGAGAGCTGCAATCCGGCCGTTCAGAGCTTGAATGTCCTTCCGCGTCTTTGGGGATTTCAGTCCGATCAGAGCCCCGATCTGAGTCGGGTCTGCTTCTATACCTCTTTGAGAGACTATGTACCCAAGGAATTTCCCTTTTGTTACACCAAAGGTGCACTTTGAGGGATTGAGCTTCATTTTATATTGTCTGAGAATATCGAAGGTTTGTGCTAGGTGTTGGAGATGACTGCTCTTCTTTAGGCTTTTGACCAACATATCGTCGATATAAACTTCCATAGTGCCGCCGATCAAGGAGCTGAACATCTTATTAACAAGACGCTGGTAGGTGGCTCCAGCATTCTTTAGTCCGAACGGCATCACTCTATAGCAATAGAGACCTCGTTCGGTGATGAATGAAGTCTTTTCTTGATCGGGAGGATGCAACCGTATTTGATTGTACCCAGAATAAGCATCCATGAAGCTCATGAGCTCGTGCCCTGCAGTGGCATCGACTAACTGATCTATTCGTGGAAGAGGGAAGCTATCCTTCGGGCATGCTTTGTTGAGATCTGTGTAGTCAACACAGACTCTCCATTTACCGTTCTTCTTCTTGACCAGAACAGTGTTGGCCAACCAATCAGGATAAAATACCTCTCGTATCATGTTGGCGTTGAGCAACCTTTGAACTTCGTCGTTGATGACCTGATGCCGCTCTGGAGCGAGAGGCCTTCTCTTTTGTCTTACTGGTGGATGATCTGGATCCACCATTAGTCTGTGCGTAATCAGGTCGGGATCTATTCCTTCCATGTCGCTTGTCTCCCAGGCAAATACGGAGAGGTTTTTCTTCAAAAACTTGACCAGCTCATCCTGTTCTGCATGTGTCAGGTCGGGACCTATCTGCAGGTAACGTCCTTGATCCTCTGAACTGACCAGGACTTTAATAGGCTCCCCTATAGGCTTGGCTCTGCTATCCCTTCCTCTGGGGCTCAATGGTTCTTCAATCTTGGAGGGATAGTCTTCTGCCTCGTGACAGCAAGGGTAGATTGCATCCTTGCACACACGGGCGTGCAGTAATTGCTATTTGGGGGCCTTAGCTTTGAGTGCGAGGGCATGGCACTCTCGGGAGGTCGGTTGGCATCCTCTGATGGAGTAGACTGTCTGATTGTGAACGTATTTTAAGCATTGGTGGAGAGTTGAAGTGACCGCTCCCATCTCATGTAGCCAGGGCCTCCCAATTATGACGTTGTAGGGAGATTTGGCTTTTATGACCATGTACTCGGATATCGTGGTTTTCTGCCCGTCCCTTTCACCCGCAGTGGTGGCTAGATCGACCCTTCCTAGTGGGGTGTTAGTGTTTCCGTCGAAGCCCGTCATGATTATGCCCGTGGGCTTAATGTCATTGGGGTCGAGCTTCATATGCTTGAAAGGGTCGTAGAACAGTACATTGGTCGAGCACCCAGTGTCGACGAGAACTCTCCGGATATCGAAGTTGGCGATCTTAAGGGAGATAACCAGGGCATCGCTATGAGGACAATGTACTCCCATTAGGTCATGATTCGTAAATTGGATTTCTGGCAAGGGCTTTAACCTTTTCTCCAAGTTAGCGACCTGCATGACGTCGGGAGCAGACCTGGCCTCCCGAGCATACCATTTTCTTGACCTGTTAGAGGTGCCTGTTGCAGGGGAATCTGCGTGTAGAACATAGATCACCTGATTGTTCTGTCGTGGGGGTTCGTTTCTGCCTTCTTTCTGTTCTTGCCTCTTGTCAGTTTTTCTCTGCTGGGGTCGTTCGTCACGGGGGTTATGTCCTCCGTCCTGCTTGACGAACTCTTGCAGCCTTCCTCTCTTTATTAGCTGCTCAATCTCATGCTTGAGAGCCTTGCAGGTATTGGTTGTGTGCCCTCGGTCCTTGTGAAAATCACAATATTTAGTCTGATCTCGATAGCTGGGGTCTCCTTTCAAAGGCTCCGGCCACCTCAGATTTTCTCGAGATCTTATTTGCTTCAATATGTGGTACGGAGAGGCGTTTAGAGGAGTAAAGTGGTTGAATTCCCTCAGCCCAGAATTGAAGGAGGTTCTGGGGGCCCCCCTTTTTTCTGGGCTCCTGACTCTCTTCCTGGCCGAGCTGGTGTCCTTCTTTTGGTCGTCCTTCCTTTGACTATCTTTCTTCTGATCGTCTTTCTGAGCTTGTTCTTTGACTTTTCTAGAGGTGTCCCTGGCCTCCTCCAGGTTGATGTACTTCCTTGCACGGTCCATGAGTGCCGCCATATCCGCAGGGGGATTTTTGGTCAGGGAGTCTCTAAAGCCCCCTTGAGCAAGCCCAGCGGCTAGAGCAGCCACTAGGAAACCGGGGCTGCAGTCTGTTACCTCGGTGAGCTCGGCGTTGAAACGTGCTATATACCCCCTGAGCGCTTCTTCCCTTGTTTGCTTTATGTTTAGAAGGAATTTCGGACCCTTTCTTAGCCTCCTGCTAGTCATGAATCTGTCCAAGAACCTTCTGCCGAGCTCATAGAAGCTAGATACTGAGTTCGGCGGGAGGTGGTGGAACCACTTCAGGGCGGTACCATTGAGGCTGGTCACGAACGTTCTGCATAAGAAGGCATCAGAAGTACCGTGCAAAGCCATGGTATGCTGGTAGTGAGAGAGGTGGTCCCCCGGGTCCCCAGTCCCATCATAAGGGGTGAATTTAGGGACGATAAATTTCTTGGGTCTTTCCTCGGTCATGATAGCATTGGTGAACGGGGTGGCCGACCTCCCGAGCAATCTGGCCAGCTCGTCCTGTTCTGGATACTGGGCACCCCTTATGATGGCAGTACGGTCTATTGATTCAGCAACTTCTTCGGCTCTTACTGACCCCCTTGGTAGGACGGGCTGCTGCGAGGCAGGTCTCATGACCTCAGGGCCTATATGGGTAGGCTGATCTTGGCCCACTACTGGGGGGTTGTTTTGATTCTCTGGTACTGGTGGTACAGGAACCACTCGAGGAGGTGATCCTTGTGGAATGTAGTTTACTCCCGAGGCCCCAGGGATGGGGAGTCGGGTAGTACTTCGATAATGGACCTCCGGGACAAAGGTGGGAACCCCTCGACCGGCTGCCGTCGACGGCTGGGGGTCTATATGAATACCGGCAGCCGCGGGAGGCTGCTCCTGTTGAGTGTTTGTGACAACGGGTGGATTTTGAGGATTGGTTTCATGATTCTGGGTGAACATTGCCAGGGTTCTGGACATAGTCAAGAGCTGTTCCCGTAGCAATTGGTTCTGCCGCCTAGTTTCGATCAGCTCTTCCTGTACAGGATTATTCACTCGCCCTCTTCCTCGTCCGGCAGTTGGTTGAGGATGAGGGTTTTGAGTGTTCTTCCTAGGTCGCAAGTTGGGAGCCATGTTCCCTTTGACAAACGGAAGATGAGCTTAGATTGAGTAGAGCACTTGGTGATTGTCGTTCCCACAGACGGCGCCAAACTGATGCTGCACTTTTTGGCCCACGTGAGATCCAAGCTCGGCTCCCTGCGAAACACTCGAAACAGAAGATCAGAGGACCACCGGGTTGGCTCCGGCGGTAGCCGCTCCGATGCTTAAGTCAATAAACTGAATTGAAAAGACTTGTAATGAAAGCCAAAATAATGAGCATGAAAATAAAGCGTACCTTTAGGGTTGAATTTATAGGCAATGTTTCTCCTAAGTTGATTAGGATTTGGAGCCATGAATATAGGGATTGGATCTCCGGAGATATCAGTTACCTTGTTGAATATGGTAACTCAGTGTGGCGGTTTCCTTGTTGGAGATAGCTTCCTTACTTCCTGCTTGGTGCACACTGAAGCGATGGTTAGGTCTGATCATTGATGTGTTGTATTGCACGCTTGCATCTATACAAGTTAGCCTTTATGGGAGAGCTGTCCTGCTTTGATACTATGAGCTCGGCCCATGTAGGTTATGCCCTTGACTGACCGAGGATGAGATATATGACCGAGCATGTATTAAATGACCGAACACAGATTATAAGGCCGAACATGAAGTAAGCGACCGATCATAAGTTATATGGCCGAGCCTGAGCTGATCGACCGAGCACGAATCATATAACCGAGCCTGAGGTGTATTATCGGTCATGAGCCGATCTTGCAGTTACACGTGTCATGCAGTGGTTGGTGTGTCACATAGTGGTATATCAGTTTCTTTTCGACTTGTGTACGGAATGTCCCACAAAGTCCAACGGCCGCTGTGATCAAGGGGTGTGTCGGAATGTCCCACATCGCCCCTTGTTCGCCCCTTTGTACAATTTATAAAGCTTTAGCCCAATGGCCCCTGTGGTCAAGGGGTGTGTCGAAATGTCTCACATCGCCCATTGTTCGTCCTTCTATGTAATTTATAAGGCTTTAGTCCCCCATCTCCTTGACGCTTAGGTTTTAAGAAGGTTTCGGACTGGGCCATTTAACAGTTATATAGCTAATTATCAATACGAGGCACATAGTGGTCCATAGCCATGGAAGATTTTTCTCCCGATGCAAACAGAGACGAAAAAAAAGACAAAGGTGTTCCTCAACAAATTCAAAAAAAACTCTAGTATGAAGAGAAGTAATCAAACAAAGACAAGGAAGTATTTTGCTGTTTAAAATCATAATTGACATTTTCTTTAATCATTATATACATATATATATGCAATCAAAGATTACAAACAAACACTTAGGGCATCAACTCAATTTGATGCTAGAGGGATATCCCCAATTCCATTGACTTCAATCTAGGACAATATTCTCTCTGAAATAACTCCAGCCACAAACCAAAATACCCTAATCATTATTCAGGTCGGCATTAATCTTGCAATGGGGGTCCACAGTACTAGTTTCTCTATACAAACTTCATCCTCTTTGCGCGTGCGCGCGCGCGTGTGTATATATATATATATATATATATATATATTACTTTTCTTTGCACTATCGACCTCATCTCCAATGAAAATGAATCCATATCTGCGGTTAATCCTGTTGACAAAGTCAAATTTCACATCCACTTCCACTCCAAAGTCATTGGCCGATCAAAATACTTCGCCGCACTTTTATTAGATCAATGGAAAACAGACTCCGACGATATCGATCCTAAGAGCCCTCGCAAGATTTATGGGTTCGATTTGGGCATTATTCAGGTCGACATTAAGACTGGCTTTTTTGCTACTTCATGTAGCCCTCAAACAGTAGATTAATCCACACCTTAGTTGCCCCTTTCCGGTACAATTTCAACACTTCCACTTCAATATCAATCCTCAAACCCATGAGAGAATCTGGAGAATAAGGACATGAGAGATTTATAGAGAATAAAGAGAGATTGAGAGAGAAATAAAGTACTTTTTTTTTTAGAAAGAGAGCTTGAGCATTGAGAGTTTGCAGGCATGGCGACTTAGGTTAAGACCACAGGGACGCTTCCTAATTTTTTGTTTTTGTCAAACTCAATGTGATGGAGATTGTCTTCACATAGAGCAACCTTTTGACTAAAATAAAGTAATAAAATATTAAGGATAGTTTTGTAATTTATGTAATATATTAATGCCGTTAATTTAATAACTCTGACAATATGTGAAGTGTCATTTCAGAAACAATCGGAATGTCATTTACAATTGCTAGAACTTAAAAAAAAAATAAGTGTAATTTATCTTTTATTTTATATTTCATTGAATTGTTTTTATATTTTTTATTGATTGCGGGGAGCGGAGATATTTGTACCACTTAAAATAAGAATTCAAATATATCAAATTCATGTTACTTGTACAAGAGTGAGCATTTATACTATTTAAATTAAATATTTATCTTGAATAAATTATTTTTGTTATATTAATAATAAATAGTGATGATAATATTACATAATAACTAATATAAACCCTTAGTCACGAATCTAGAAATTTTAATTAAGAGCTAAAGTATAAGTATTAAAATTTAAGAAAGATTTATATGAATATAAAAAAACAAATTAAGGATCAAGTCTTATTTTTTAAAAAATATTTTAATAAAATTATAGATAAAAAAAATAATATAAAATTTTTTAGAAAAATCATGACCCTCCAAATAAATACAATAGATTAGTTGGATAGGTCATATTAAGTATTTGCCTAACATTCTCTCTCCAATTATCTAATTTGGACAAATTAGGAAAGTGACAAAATGTCATATTTCTATTACCTTGCTACGATAACACGGGATTTTTCATATCTATTTTTTAACGCATGAAAAACATTTATTGATATGAAACAAGATTACTAAATAATTTCATGATTTAGCAATACTTGTCTTCTCCAATATACATTCTTGGATGTAGCATCACATATTTAAAATTTGTTTTGACGATCATATATAAAGAAGTCTTGCTTATACAAAAAATATTTTCATGTAGAAGATGAAGTCTCAACAAGTGGGAACCATAAGCAGGAAGAAAAAAGTGAGAAAGTGTAATGAATGAGTGATTTTTATATTAAAATTTGTATTTCGAATGATATGATAACAAATTATTTATAGAATGTTAAAAATTGTCTAAAAGTATTATCAATAGTTTAATATCATATCATATGAGATTTAAATTTGGTATAAAAATGTAGAGCATTGAACATTATTAATAATGAAATGTATAAAGAGAAAATAAAATAAAACAACAAACTCCTTGGTAGGTGGGTACCAACAAAGAAAGGAGGAAATGCGTAGAAAACAAGCAAAGAGATTATAAGTTTATTAAAAATAATAAATATTATATTTTAAATTCAGATGTCAATAACAATTATTAGGTAAATTTTTTACACAATTACGAATTAATGACTGATAAGCCACAAACAATTTAAAATACTCCCTTTGTCAAATTTGATAATAGTTTTTGCTAATACTTTCCGAAAAGTTATTATCAAATTTATAAATCTAATTTAAAAATGTTGAAATTATAAATTTTAATAACTAATTTTTAATATTAATGAAATTTTAATACTATCCAAATACCTAACTCAATCAAATGAATTAATATTAAAAAATTCATTACTAAAATCATAACTCAATCAAATGAATTAATATAAAAAAATTCACTACTAAAATCATATCTCACAAATAAATAAAACAATACTACAAATCCACAAATATAAAACAATTCAAATCCTAAGTACTAACTTCTCAAGTCACCACATCACAAAATTACTACAAATTCAAAAAAATCCTCATAAGTAAACAGAACTTATGAATTAATAAGAGTAGAAAGGTAATTTTATATATAATCGGGGCGGGATAGCTCCTCCTCCAAACCTATCGGAATTTTTTACCCTTATCCCCAAACTCGATCCCGTCCCGTTTATTATCACCTAAAACTCATTTTAATAAGGACGAGACGAAACAAAATCCCAATCAGACGAGTCAAATTATCATTCCTAGTCACAATTCACAACCTAACTATTACTCAAGTGGCTTCAAATCCCACAGACAAAAGTTATCAATAATTAAAAAAAAGTGAACACGTGGGCGGCTTCAAGTCCCACGGCTGAAAGTTATCAATAATAATAATAAAAAGTGAACACGTGGGCGGCTTTAAATACCACGAGCTGTTATTTCTTGGCTCGAATAAGGTACTGGAATGGATAAGGATGATAATTTATTTTGTTTTATTGAAAATTGATTGTAGCCATTTTTAATGTGATTGGTTTGAAAAAAATTGTGGATTTTGTTAAGATTTAAAATAGACATGAATGAAGATATTTATTCTCGTTCTGATTATATAAAAATAAAATAATTAAAAAGATTTATATTATATAATTAATATTTTTAATTATTTATTAAAATTTTGTATAAATTTAATAAATTTATTTGATTAAAAAATAATAATATTTTAATTTACTATTAATATACATATTTTCTATTTTATTTAAAATATATTAATTATTATTAATTTAATAAAATAAATAAAGATACAGACAAAGACTCACTCTCATTTATCACAAAATTTAAATTAAATTTAGAGATACATTATTTTTTCGAGATTAAGAAAAAGACTTCCAATTCGAACCGGTCCGTTTTCGTCTAGAGGGCAATGCATAAATTTTTTTTAAAATATAATAATTCATGATTTATGTATTAGTATATTCCATATAATACCTATGCATTCAGACAAAACTCACCTTGTACGAATTTATAGGCATCATAGGCACCAAAGACATTCAAATATTACTCCTTCGAATCTCACCGCCTTAAGTGAGCACGCGACTGTAGAACAAATAAAGACTTTAGGATGCACGAGTTCCACATGGTTATGTCAGCATGGCCGGTCGGTTTTATCATAAAATTAGCTTCTATTTAGAAAAAATATCTCAAATTTTATATATTTATAATATAATTAAATTAAAATTTTAAAATTAATAAAAGTCTAATTTTATAAAATATCTTAAATTTTATGTATTTATAATATAATCAAATTAAAAATCTAAGATTAATAAAAGTCTAATTCTTAAAAAAAGACCTCATAAAGACGGCATGACAAAGAAGTTTAATTTTATTAATAGAATTTTATTTGTATTGTACTCTAATATTTTATTACTATCTATTTAAATAAAAAAAAAATATGTAAAAACTCTATTATTAAAGTTTTATTTAATATACACATCTCTCTCTTATTAAAAAATAATTAAATTTTATATTATAAAAATAAATATAATATATATGTGAAACAAAATAAAAATTATATTAATATTAAGAAATGTGTCATTTAAAATTATCACTTTATCAAATTATGTCTCTAATTATATAGAACCGAATTTGCACCATGGAGTGGCCCTTGTGATCCTATGCATCTCAACTTATCTTCATGTTTCGGCTCTAATATGTATTCCCTCATATATATATATATATATATATATATATATATATATATTGCAATTGCCTTGTTTTTCTTGTGTGGAAAATATTATTTTTTTTTTAAGAATATTGTTAGATTATTCAAGTTTTTATCTTAAATGTTGAATCTCAAAGGATATAACTAGAGGTAGTAAATATTATCTAAATTCATCAATTTGTTCTAACCTATTCATTAATTAACAGATATGAATAACTTATTTAATTAGCGGGTTAATACAGATTGAATATAAGTGTTTGACAGGTTAAGAATGCAATATATGCATGTGTGTGTGTGTCTCTCTCTCTCTACATATATATATATATATATATATATCTATTTGGGAAAGAATAAAATAGTAAAACATATACAATAAATTATAAAACAAAATTAATATTTAGAGAATATAATTCAGTATCACTATTTATATAAACAAAATACAAATCAGAACCTATTGATCCAAAGTTTGTTGAATTGGTCTTTGCTAAGAATTTTGAATACTATTTTTCTCCATAAACAATAATTGGCATATACAAATTACAATCGAGAAATATATGTACAAAAATATGAATTCATCTTATTAGTTTATATTAATTATCATGAAAAAAATAAAATTTCCTATCACTACTTAAATACATAAAAAAATTAATTACATATATATAACAGTATATATATATATATATATAGATTACATTATATATATAGCGTTATTACATATATACATTAACTATATATGTATTATATATTAACTATATATATATATATATTATACTAGTTATTTATATAATTATAACATATATTAATTATCTAAAAATATCAAAAATTAAAAAAAAAAAAAAGAGTTATAGTATAAAAGAATTTCTATCACTAATGGTGAAAGAGAAGTGTAAAAAGATATAGATAAGACGAGAAACAGATCATATACAATTATTTTTCACGAGAAATATAACTTTTCTTTTATTTTTTGCGAGGAAATAGAAGTGACATTTTCAAGAAGAAAAATAGTTATATGGATTCGATTTTTTAAGAGAATTTTCTCTTTCTTGCTAACTAAACTCTTAATAAATTTTATATTTTTCTCTTTCTTTCAATTTTCACTACTTTTCACCTAATTAAACGAAACTTTAGAATGAAAAAAAAAATAACGGATTAGATTCAGGTTGGCCCTACCAATATTTGACCGGTTTAATTACGGGTCAAATATGAGTTCGAACTGTTTTGACCCGACCCGTTTTCAACCTATCCAATCTGCTCATTTTGCTAGGCCTAATATATATTGAATGCCAAAGTAATTTATATTACCTCGAGAAGGTTGATTTTTTTTATTTTTCATTTTTTAGGATTAGATTACTCAATTTTGATGTATAACAAGTTGTTGAAATCTTTTAAAAGTAATGATAGTACTCCACTAGCAAACAAAATTTTATTTTATTTTTCCCCTTTTTGTTTCCAATAAAAGTCCAAATTATTCACCCCAAAGAATATTATGATAGAAACAAAAGAAATTTATGCATTGATAGTGATTGTAAGTTCTTTTTTTATTATAAGATATCAGTAAATAACTTTTCTTTGGTCTTTCTTGGATGCTAATATCTTACTATTGCCACTTGTATTATTCGTTCAAAGCTTGAAGTGACAAACCTTTATCAGATAATTTCTAATAAATGAAGTTATAAAATCCAATAGTCCTAATCAAGTTATGAATGTTTAGAGATAATTACATAAATTTATATCCTCTTCCAAGTTTTGTTTAAGTCCCTAAATAATGTTATTTATCAAAACAACTATTTAAATTGTTATTAGTTTGACAATTTAGTTCATGCTAGAAAAACAAATGAATCCGTAAAAGCAATCATCATAAATTCCGCCTAATTAGATCTACTAATAGAGAAATAAAAAAAAATTAATATGTATTCACAAAAACTTTAACAAAGAAATATGATGAATTTTGTTAGTCATATTACTTGATTGAGATCTGGTAATTTTATGTAGTATTTTTTTTTTTTTTTAAAAGTTGGATAACGGGTCAAATTGTAGCTGACCCGGCCCATTTATGATCCGACCCATATTCGACCCAAACAATTCAAGTCAAATATGGGTTCAACCTATTTATAACCTAATCCGTTTACAATTCGCCCAAACTCATCCAACCTGCTCGTTTTGCCTTGCCTAATTTTGACTAACCTAAAGCCATTTAGTTCTATTCTTACATCATTAATCACACATGAAATATATTTAATCTTAATTTAATATAAATATATGTGAATAAAAAAAATTAATAGAAACTAAAAAATGCAGATATAAAATGAGTATCCATGTCCAAAATGGGTCTAGGTCATTGAGTGTGAACCATGAGGTGCTGAAGCAGTATCCTTTTTATTGAATTCAACACGTGCATGTGTGAAGTAGCTATATAAATACGAGGCCAGTGGAAGTTCAATGTTCATACACAAACATCAAACGCAGTTATTACAATGAAGACAACATTGCCATCCCTTTCTTTCCATTTGCTATTGCTTTGCTTCCAACTCTCTATCTTGTCAACATATCCATTCCTCGGCGCAGCCCATGATGCAGTGCTCGATGTCAGAGGCGAGGAGCTCCAGACAGGCGTCAGCTATAATATATTATCGGTTATGCGTCCAGGAGGCGGACTCAGTGTAAGCAAAAATAGGAATAATGAGAGCCGCTGCCCGCTTGACGTTGTCCAAGCGCCACTGTGGCGTGACGATGGTCTTCCATGGACGTTTTGGCCCGTCAACAATGACACTGTGGTTCGCGTTTTAACCGATCTAAACATCAAGTCCTCAACCCCAACAATATGTATTCAATCGCTTGTGTGGAAGCTCAGTGATTATGATGCATCAGTTGGAAGATTTTTCGTGACGACAGATGGAGTTGTAGGGAACCCAGGTTGTGGAACCTTAAGAAACTGGTTCAGAATTGAGAAAGATCGTGACGACTACAAATTTGTCTTCTGTCCATCTGTTTGTGATACCGGCAGACTTCTTTGTCATAACGTTGGCATCTTTCGAGAGGATGGAGTATTACGTTTGGCTTTGAGCGATTACCCAGTCTGGGTGATGTTTAGGAAGGCTGCTGAAGATTTTCAATTCATCAAAAACGTTGCTGATCATAACATCTAATCTCTATTAATGGTCTCTTTAATTAAATTATATTAACCGTATGTATGTGCTTTGTAGTAGAAAATAAAGCTGGAAACTTGTACTCTCTATCTTCCAGTAATTATGCAGTATTGCAATAAGGCTGTAACATCAATCTACTATTATTGCAGTCAATCTTCTATATTCCACATTCTAGCTAGCTTCTTTGAGGGTTGCTCCTCCTCTTTCGATCCAATAAAGGCAGCAATCTTCTTATATGTTCTCGTGTATTATGATTCAAAGTCTTAAGTTCGAATCTCTCTTATACTTATTAAAAGTTTGTTTGATTGTTAATTTTAAGATTTAAAATTAGTCGAAATATGCCCAAATTTATTCATATACCCCGTTATTAATAAAATATATATACATATATATATATATATGCACACACACATACATATATATTAAGAAAATATTACAATTAGAGTAAACAACAAAGGTAAAATTACACGTGGGTGTTCATGTTTTCAAAAAATTTAGTTAAAGAGTAAGTTGTCTAGAAGTTAATTACAAAAAATGTAAAAAAATTTACACTTATGGGTATGTGAGGATGTTAAAGAGATCTCTAGGTTTCTATATATACTGTTACTAATATGTTTTTGTACAATTATTTTTTTAATAATTTTGTATCAATATTGGTATTTTTTTACAAAATGGTGATACAGAATGATTTAATAACATCCAACTTATCTCATTTATACAGGCAGTGATGATATCATACCTATTGAATAAAATAATAGTAAGGAACAGAAGATATTACATTATAAGTAAAAATGATCGTACATAATCACTCATGAGATGTAAGTTCTTAGTCATTCCATCACAAATTTCCTTTTAAGTGTAAATTTTTCTACCCTTTATGTAATACACTTTTTAAAACCTTACATTAACTATAATTCTGTTAGCCTTTTTGTAATTAATTTTTTGACAGCTTACTCTAACTGAAATTTTCAAAAACATCACCACCCACATATAATTTCACCTTGGCTGATTACACTGATGCTTCGTTTGAGAGTTTCGGAAAGAAAAAAAGAAAAGAAAAGATAATTTAAAATAGAGAAGAAAAGAAAAGAAAGTATTCATATTTATCTTGTTTGATAGTTTAGGAGAGAAAAAAAAATGTCATTATTTCTTATTTGAATAATTAGTGGGAGAAAAAAGAAAAGAAAGTATAAGAAATTATTTGACAATTATACCCTTTTTATGTTTAGAATTTTTACTTCTTCTATTTATGGATATTTTTGGTATTTCAAAAAAATTCATAAAAACACTTTTTTTCTCTCCAAATCTCTCCACTTTTGGAGAGATTGAAAAAGTAAGCTAAAACATTTAAACTTTCACTCCTATTCTCTCATATTCTTTTATTTTATCTTCATCAAAAACTTCCTACCGAGAGATTTTACTCTCTTTCCACCTTAATCTTTTTTTTTCTTTAATTCTTTTCATCCAAACGAGCTATAAATATAATTTTTTCTATAATTAATAAACATGAGAGATTGTAAATTTATTAATTATTAAGTTTTTTCATAATTTCATCAACCAGTAAATATTTAATACGTATAATAATTTTTTGTACCAATCTACTTAGCCCCTCTACGAATCTCACTTTCTCCAGGAATTAGCATTTGTGCAATTTCAACTACTTGAGTGGATTACAACTCATTATGATGATTGAGAAATGTACTAACAAGATTAACAATAAAATATAACCTTGAAAGAAATAGTCAGATAGAAGCCACATCTTTAGATGCTAGCCGTAATTGATGGGTAAAGCAATTCATATTCATACAAGCAATCTTTAAGAAATAGTACTTGTAGTCCATTCCATGCACCACGCATATTACTAGCATACTGAAATTGACAATATTGATTTCTTGATTTGGAGTTAGGTCTGGTAAAATGGGCGGGTTGGACGGGTTTGGGCGGGTTGTAAACGGGTCGGGTCATAAACGGGTTGAACTCATTTTTTACCCGAATTGATCTGGTCGAATACGGGTCGGGTCATAAATGGGCCGGGTCGGGTTGGGTCAACCCGTTTTTGACTCGCTACTCAACTTTTTTTTTAGAAATAAAACACTACTTAACATTATCACATCTCAATCAAATAATAAAATGAAGATTCAACATTTTTTTTTTCTATTTTGACTAATGTTTTCAAACTATTATTAAAAAAAATTAATTTAGTATAAATATAAATTTAAGATAAACATAACTTATTTTTATTTTATATAAAAAAAGTAAGATTTTATTAAATATTTACTTGAAAATGAAAAAAATCAAAAAATTAGTTCAAAATTGAAAAATGTATAAAAGAAAACTAGAAATTGACAATTTTGTCATTTAAAAAAAATGACTGAAAAATAATATTCGTATTTTGTTAGATAAAATAGGAGAAGATAGTATAATTTCATAAATCTAAAGAAAAAAGAGACTATTTTGATATTTTAGATGTTTATTTCATTTTAATGAACTATAACTAATAGATCCAATAAGCCCAAAGGGTCGTTTCGATCATGAACAGAGGAGACTTTTTTTTTTCCATACTGCTCAACATTTGAATATTAAACAATACTTATTCTATTTCAAAATAAAAAATTTATTTGAAAATTTTAATTTTTTTAAGAAATATTATTTTATTATTTTAAAACTATTTAAATTTTTTATACTATTTCATTTAATTATAAATTATATTCATATTTTAAATTCATAGCTTCACTTATATATATATATATATATATTTATATATATATATATATATATTCTTATATATAAATGGAGAGATATATATATATATATATATCTTTTTATACTATTTTATTATTTTTCATTCTCAACCCGTCAAACACCCATATTCAATCCGTATTGACCCGCTAAATTGACGGATTCCTTATTACCCAACCCGTTTATGACCCGCTAACTAAATGGGCGGGTTTGGGCGGGTTGAAAGTGGGCGGGTTAGGGCGGGTTAACGGATTTGAAACCGTTTTGCCAGGCCTATTTGGAGTGTAGATACTCTGCAATGGCCCAACTTTGATATGTACCTGTGTAATCTCATCACATTGATTAACGAAATATTGTTGTATTTGAATATGTAATCCCAAATCTTATTCAAGAAAAGTATCATCAAATTCTTTAGATTTGAGTCTTTAACAATTAAAAGAAAGTTACACTTCAAGAATTGAAGCATCAAAATTAGATGTAGAAGGTATATCACTTTTTTAATATATTATCATCTCTTAGTTTAAAGAACAAAAAAATAATTTTTTTCTCGCTTGAGATTTTGTCGATGATGTGACATTGTAACCTAAAGTTTCAAAGTAAAAAATTTAAATCAATAAAATTATTAGACAAATAAATGTGTGCCTATGTAATTGAACAAAATAATTGAATCAATAATACAAATAATTTAATATATGTGCGTCTGTCCAACTAAACAAAATAATTAAATCACTAATATGAATAAATAAATGTACTTACGTCAATGCAATGAAATAAAATAATTGAATTAATAATCTAAAATAAATTTATTTATGTACGCCTGTGTAATTAAATAAAATTATGAAATCAATAATACAAAATAAAGCATATTAGAAGAATTTTTTTGCTATGAGTGAAGCATGTTAAATCTTACAAGCTAATAGTTATTTCAACTAGAATGATGCAACCCGAGCAACGAGTTTCACATAGAAATATAATGTATTATCTTGTGTAGTGAAATAGTAACAAGGAAATATAGGAAATTTTAACAAGAAAACATAAAAGCCTTTACCTATCAAATAACGGCAAAAGAAATTTTATTAACAACCAAACTTTAAAGGGAAAAAAAATTTGTAAGAAAACATCAAAATTTATCAAATATTGATAATACAAAAAAAAAAAAAAAAAAAGAATTCTTAACATCCAAATAAAAAAGAATTAAAAATCAAAACCCATCCAATAAATAGCAATAAAGAATCTTAACCAATTACTCAAATAAAAAATAAGTAGATAAAAAAAGAAGAAAAATACAAACCAATTACTGTAATTACAAAGAGGAGAAGAAGAAAAAAGGTTAGTAGTCACTTAAAGAATCCACTGACACAAGCTAAGTAGTCAAAATTGAAGATTCCATCATTTTTAAACATTATTTTGGGTTGGGTTAATTATGGGCCATGGGGTGGGCTAAGTTTAAGTCTATTGGATTGAGTCTAGTTATAATTAAGTTGGGCAAAAAAATGGATTGCCTACGTTCATAAGTGGGGTGGGCTAGTATTATATGGATCAAAAAATTTACATATAAAAGATTTTTGCAAACTTGGGGGTTACAGCCCACCCAGCCCAAGAATTGCTCCGCCCCTGTTTCCTTCGGATAGAGGCGAAGAGAGCTGATGAAGGATTCAGGATTACAGAGGTAGAAATAAATGGGAGCAACGCAAACATTTTGTGGCCATGTGCTTCATAAACATAGCATATCTATGTTTTCCAATGATTTCAATTACAGATCGGCTTTCTGTTGGCTGCCGGATGACATAGATCTCATCTCCGATCCCTTCGAGGCAAAATAATCATATATAAAAATTGATTATTGCTATGTCATCAAAATGAATTTTTAACTTGAAAACAAAATAATCATATGAATTTTCCTGCAAAAGAGAATGTGAGTTCCCACAAATATCATTAAAAAGATTTATCACTAGTTATTCCCAATAATTTTCACTCTGCTTTAAAACGAGTACAGTATAATATGCTATTAATAATTAAAACAACTCATTCAACCATTGGGTTTCGGTGATAGAGTGGGCTGGAACTTTAGGTGGCTGCAATATAACACCAAAGTCCAACGAGGCAGCCTAATTTGGGGAAAAAAAAATCCAGTGGTACTGTAGAATCTTGTGATAGTCACCGTGATTAGGTATTTATCGGATTTTCTGTATGATGGCTAATGTAATTAGATATTGATTTAGAATTCATCATGCAACCATTATTGTGATTAAATATTTATGTAAAACTCACTGTGTGATAGCTATTATAATTAGATATTGATACAGATCTATTATGTGATGTCTACTGTAATTGAGTAATGGTACAAGACTCATGTAAATCTTACATTAATATTAACATTCCAATAATCGTAGCACGGTGCAACATTACACTGGATTTTTTTCCCCTATGTACACCTATGTGCAATTACTAAAATTATAAATTTTGGAGCTTTGACTTCCACAAGCATTGTTCACCATTCAAGCCGACAATGAAGACAAAAATCCTAGTCCTCTCTTTCCTTCTTCTTGGCTTTACAACCAGTCCAATGCTCGGTGGAGAACCAGATCCGGTGCTTGACATAGCCGGCAAGAAGCTCCGAACAGGTCCTGGTGTTGAGTATTACATATTGCCGGTTATTCGTGGCAGCGGCGGTGGACTCACCTTAGCCAGCAGTAGAACTAGAAATCACAGCTGCCCACTTGATGTGGTCCAAGAGAAACACGAGGTTGACAATGGCCTCCCTTTAACATTTTCGCCTGTTAACCCAAAGAAAGGTGTAGTCGAAGTATCAACTGATCTCAATGTCAAGTTTTCCGGCGCCACAATCTGTGTCCAATCCACGGTGTGGAAACTCGACCTTGATGAGTCAATAGGACAATATATTGTGACGACAGGTGGTGTTGAAGGAAACCCAAGTCGTGAAACCATAAGCAATTGGTTCAAGATTGAGATATTAGGGGATGACTACAAGCTTGTTTTCTGTCCAACCGTATGTAATACTTGCAAAGTTTTATGTAGAGATATTGGCATTTTCATCGATAATGGAACAAGAAGTTTGGCTCTCAGCAATGAACCTTTCAAGATTATGTTTAAGAAAGCCTGAAAATGATCTTCTCATGTGGTCATAAAAAGCAACTGATCCATACAATGGTTAAGTCTCTTTCTATTGCAACTATGTAATAAGGAAATAAAAAAATAAATTTATGTAATAAGGAAGCTTTGTACTTTGCCCATGAATGACATTGCAATAAAACACACAAATGGATTGGCATTTTCTTTTATGGTTGTTTCTGGTTGCATTGACACTTCCTAGTAGCATTGTAATAATCCCCATCCCATATCCCTTTGTTGGATTTGAATCCTACCGATACAAAACTGTAAGCATTTCGTTGGGGCAAAGCAGATAGAATAAAAGAAGAAAAAAAATTAAGAAATCAAAGGATGGACTAATTTTCTATTAATTAAATAATCTATTGATCGATAGTGAAAATGTAAAAGTCATCTATATTCGATATGAATGAAGCATAAATAAGCTGACTTCATGTAGAAAACATATATTAATATTTTATACAGAAATAATAAGTTTATTTATTTATTTATTTAATAAAAGATCGTAACGGGAACCCTAAACTAGTATTTTTATAAATTATTTTTATAAATTAATTGTTTTCGTTAAAAATGTAGTAGCCCAAGTGACATCTTCTGCATTATCTCATATAGTAGTTTGTTAGTTTACCAACCATGGGCTACTCTTTTCTTTTCTTTTTTTCTGGGAACTCATATTGGTTATTTCTAAAGATGACATGTGTGACTATCATGGTGACTCATTGGCCAAAATTTGCCAACCATGGGCTACTCTTTTTTTCTCTTTTTCGTCCTGAAAACTCATATTTGTTATTTCTAAATACGACATGTGTGACTATGATGGTGACTCATTGGCCAAAGTTTTTTTGAAGTATACCCTAAAACAAGAACAATCAATGGAAATTAAAATAAAAAAATCTCAATCTAACATTTTTAAGTACTGCATACTTCAGTTCGGGGAAAGGGAGACTAGAATGCATCTTATTTCAAGTCATCAACAATAATTGTTGTGAGAAAAAATTATGTACTTTTTTATGCTAGAAATTCTTTTTCAAAAGTTGTAATTTTTTAAGCTAATATTTGTTGAGTTTAGTTGAATCACATGTATTATACTAGTCTCAATCAAAGACTTAAGTCAATTTCACAAGTACAATCAAGTCAAAAGAGGTGTGCTATTAAAGGTAATGTCTCCGTGCATATCATGTATTATACTTCAGGTGCGTGACTTTAGGATTGTAGTAGTTTAGGATTGGTTTTAAAGGTTTATATAGACCCTTGGTGGAATTTAGTTTCGACTATAGGATAGATTTAATATTTGGGATTATATCAAATAAATTCTAAACTTATTATAAATTATTTTTTGACAAAGCATGTGTGGGAAGAGAAATGTTCACAAATAGAATGTCCTCTTGTAAGGCAAAAAAAGACCGTCGAAAAAAGTCAAGGGACACCAATGTAGTGCCTGCCACGGGTTCAACAACGATCAAGTTAGTATACTATTTTAAGAAGCAAGAAAATATGTAAAAAGGCTAGGGTTTGAATGCAAATGATTGCATACCTCGTTGGTGTGTGGTCTAGGATTTAAATAATTGTTGCTTGGCATGGAGAATGCGCGTCATTGCTGGTAAATCCCTGATTATAGGAGGATATAGGGTCATGGATGATGCTTATAATGAAGGTTATGCCCTTATTATTTTGCGATTGTGATTCTCTCCTACTTTAGGATATTTCAATCAGGTTGACTTTATCAAACTTTCCAAGCTACCGATTGGCCCATGTTTGAGCTTCACCTTGGCTTGTGCATAACTTGGGTTATGCCTAGTTCTATCTGGGATGGAGGTTCCTCAATTCAAACAGATTCGAACTGGGCCACAGTTCATTTGGCTATGGTGATATGTTTGAGTTCCATTTGTCAAGGGTAACTCAATCATTACTCACCGCTCTGTATACGTGACGTGATATGAATTGATGGGTGAATTTATGCCCTTACAGATGCCCTGTGTCTTTTCCACTTAAAGTGCAAGAGTGAGACTACGCGGGAACATCGGTCTCACCAGGGTGAGTTCTTGTGCATGTTTGATTAGAGTAAAAATCCATAGTCCAAAGACTTGTTTAGTTGGTTGGTAGATATTTTCAAAGTTACTCGGATCGGATTTTCTTCTAGAACAGGGATGCCTACATGTCAGATGGAGATGTGATTCATTGATGGTTACGTCTTCATTTAACACAACTACCATTGTTTCACTGCTTTTCCACGCACGCCCCATTACTTCATGTCTTCTTAGCACGAGCAATGTCACTTTTTTGAATTCCCCACCCACTCCCATCTATAAATAGGCAGTTTTTTAGGTCATTTCATCTTCTAGTTCTTTGGTGTCATCACAACCTACTTCCAAGCCTCCTTTCTTCAAGAGTTTTTTCCTGTAAGTCTTTTTCCCCTTACATTTCTTTCACTATTTTTCTTTTCTGAGATGTCTAGCGAGGTGGAAAAAACCCTACCTCTTGTGGCCGGTTAAGGGAAACAAAAGTAAAAATGAGTCTGGGAGCAAGTGTGGGAATAGAAGTAATAGTTGTAACGATAAAAAAGTTGTAGAGAGTAAGGAGACAACCACCTTGATGACCTCATCTCCTTTTGCCCTTCACTTCTTAAGATGGGGGATAATAGGGACTTGGCCAAGTTTATCGAGAGGCATTCAGTTGCCTTCCTTGAAAATGTAATTATAAAGCTCATCGGCGAGGACTTTAGGGGTGTTGTGTGTACCAAGCCAAAGTTCATCAAATTTTACCCATTGGTAATAGCCCTAGGGTTTAAATTTCTCATCCCCTTCTTTCTTTCATCAATTTTTTGAGTATTACAATATGGCCCTAAGTCAATTGATGTTGGGTGGGTATAGGATTCTTTTAGGTTTCTTTGCCTTGACGAGGATTCATAATCTGGATCTCAGTTTTAATGAGTTTGGGATGATCTATTTTGTCAAAAAGTAAAAGGACGAATCTCGCTATATCACTACTTGGAGATATGGGGCTTTAATTAAAAGCTTACCCCAAAGTGACAAAGGTTGGATAAGTGCAACCTAGAAATTGGGGGAAGTTAAAAATTTCCTCTAGGGGAGTTCTTAATTCATGCATGTATGGAAAGATAGGGTGGATCCCATAAGCATTGTGTTCTTGTACTGTCATATACTCTATTGTCATTTTTGTTCAGTCAGTAATTCATGTTTTGTTGCACGCATGTGCTAAGGATAACAAGTAATCACACAAAAGCGAGTATTAGGTAGTTGAAGTCAAGAACGCCTTCAAAATCAAAAAATAAGACTAGACTTGGCTTCTTGACTCGATGAGGACGCGCGAGATCACTAGACAAACTATCAAGCTTGTTGTGCATGGCGTTCAAGTAATTTCAGTGGCTATTCCTATTGATCAACGTGAAAAGAGCTCCAATTGCTATTATAATAATGACAATTCTTTTTGTTTTCTTATTCTTATAAGGGTTTATGGCTTGGATAGCACAAAGAGAGAGAGTTCACTGCACAAGTCCGAGTAGAAGAAGTATTAACTCACTCGAGAGAGGTAAAGATTACGAATCACTTTTGAAGTAGCTCTCTTCCCCCTCTAATCGACCTGACTAAGAAAAGGAATGTTCTAAGCACCTCTGATCATAAATAGAAAATGAAGATGACTGAGATTGAACAACAACCAAATATTATTACACGACTGTTGACTGGTATCACTATCCGAGACACTCCTCACACTGCCTCTACTACTTATGTTGCCCCCATTACCACTGCTGCCCCACAGCTTACTTATGTGCCTCTTCTTCAAACTCCTTCCGGATTCTCTCATTCCAGTTAAACAAAGATCCATTCTTCACTCCAAAATCATAAAGACGCTCTAGCTGTAGTTTAAAATTTTTGGACTCCCCATAATGCAACTCTGTTGGCAAAGATAGGGATGTTTGTTCTACAACTCTAACTTTTTTCGTGACTGGCCAAGGAAAATCTTTTTTTTGCTCGAACCTTCTCTTAGTGATGCTCTAAACACTTTTTTATTTTTTAAGTTGTGGCAGGCATATTCGAATGATTGTCTTGCATCGAAGAACGTGTCAACACAATCTTGGTTATGAAGAAGGCAACGAACAAGGCTGATAACAAGATTTGATTCCTATAAGAAAAGGTCTTAGGACTAGAAAGTGCCAACAAGGTGATGCATGAGGCTCAAAAGGAGTTGCGAAAGGCATATGAGATGTTGCAGAAAGCACAATAAGAGGTTCACTCTATTTAACTAGTAACTTTTTTTTTCCTTTGGGTTTACAGGAAAAACAATTATGCTTTTGGTTTCATTGCAATTACAATTTAGTTGGAAACTATGAAATTAATTGCACAACACATTTTGCAACAAAAATACCCTTTTATTGAAGTATATATGCGCGCACATACACACGTCATCCTGCTAGAGAAAAAAACAAAATAGATTGTTAGGATTTTTAAGAAATTTTCACAAAAGTTTTTCGAACAGAGAATTTTCTTTGTTATTATGTTTTTTTTAGTTGTGTATTCTTTTCTCCATCTAGTTTTTTTGTTTTATCAATGTTGGAGTATTTCTACTTTTCTAAGGAACAAAAATTGTTTGATACATTGTTAAAAACATGTGTAATACTTTTTTTGTTTAAGAAATTTCTCAAATTTCTCTGTCTAAGGACATAATTTTCCCTGTTCATGTTTTAGTGGATAGAGAATTTTTGACAAAAATTCACTGTTGAAAAAAAAAATGAAATTTTTTGACATAATTTCCTATAAAATATGGATCTTGTTTGATATATCTAGATTTTTAGAGTCCAAATATATAATTTTTTTATGAAAACCATATTTATATATTACAAGTTATTTAATTTTGAAGTTTTTAAAACAAATAAGTGATGACATGGCAACAGATGGATACAAGAACATAAGCTTCAACTCTTTCTTTCGTGTTTTCACATGGAGGGTTATTTTGGTCAAGTAAAAAATGAGGGACTTTCTGTTTTAAGGAAATTTAGATTAAACCTTATACCAATTATGCATTTATTCAATGGCCTATGGATGCACAGCCCTTTAATTTACAACCAAGTTCCGAGACGTATATAAACATATATTGATTAAACTCTTAGACATCTTGATAATGATCTAATATGAATATATGATATTTAAGTGTGATTTACCTTTCTTGTGGTAGATCTAAAGAATCAAATTGTACTTTGAAATTTATTTTCAATCATACGAATTTGGAATTTGAGTTTGGCATGATTAAGTCTTCAAAAAGTAATTAACGAACATTATAAGCCACAACAAGACTTAACATTTCCTAACAGTTATAGACTCTAAATATAAACTTTTCGAATGAATTTTCAACACGTATTTTTAAAGAAAAATTTTACAATTATGGTAACCCAAATTTCCTAATAAAAATTATTTAAGGAATGATTGAACTATAGCCAGGTTCACTCTATTTAACTCGTAACTAAATTCCTTTTCAAATTGACGTGTGCATTTGTATACCATAACTAGGTTCAAAATAGAGAGTAGGAAAAGGTCAAAAAATTGGGAAATAAGTTGAGTGATAAGATAGTATCAAAAAAAATTTGTACTCATATGAAATTGCAATGAGGGATCTAGACCAAAAGTATAGGGGGTAAAATTCTAAAAATTAAAATCTAAGAGGTCTCTTAAAAAAATGGAAAACTATGAGGAAAATTTGTGTCGGCTACTATGTATTGAAATTTGATATGTGAAATAAGTGATGTTATCTTATTGTTATAATATAAAATATATACTATATGTCAAACTCTTATCTAAATGACTAGCAGTTTTTCAATACAACTAGATTTTTTTCATAAAAACTGAACCCGAATTGAAAAAAAAAAAATACCCAGTGATAAGGTAATATGAAAAAATTTCGTGATCATGCATATTATATTTCGACATGTGACATATATTTCAAATTAGAGTATTATCATGACATTATTTATATCATATGTATGAATCTAATATGTATTACTGTAAAATTCTTTCATACTACATTATCATTAAAAAAATTTAGGTAAATCATGTGAGAACTTTAAGCATGCAGTTCCCAAAAAAAAAAAGAAAACTATATCACCTCTCTTTTTTCCTAACATTTATAATTCTCAACGAAAGATTCAAAATCCAGACTTCAACTAAGAGGAAAAAAAACTATTTTTCTTGGAACAAGTAAAAAAACACCATTTTCACTTAGTATGAGATAATGCTAATCTAAGACAACTTACTTTTCCAGTCTCACTGAGAATATCATTTTCAATAAATTTTTTAAAAATAATGTACTCTAGTTAGGTTATCTACTTTGATACTGACCCAAACAATTGGTTTGACTTTAGGGTAACCTTACCTTGATATGTGTTTACTGCATCTAACAAAAAGCCAAGTAAACAGATTTATGGGTCCTCCAATATTTATCTTTCAACTAATCATGGCCGACAATGACGGAGCTATTAGTTGACTATTTTTTTATATTAAAAAAAAATGGTACATGCCATCTCAAATTTTTGGACCAACACTCATCCTAACTCAATGTTAATATTAGGGGTGTCAATTTTTAACGTGATACGACAACACGACTCGAACATGACACGAAGTTAACGGGTTTAAGTTTAACATAAATGGGTTTGGGTCATAAACGAGTCGACACGTATAACACGATTAATAAACAGGTCGGGTTTGAGTTTTACTAGTATCAACCCATTTAACACGACTTAACACGTTTAATTATAAAATATATTATGAGTTAAGGTAATTCATCTCACATCAAATATTTATCAAGGTTTTGAGATTTTTTATTTATAAAAGAGGTTTCTACTTTGATTTGGCCCATATCCAAAGTTACTAAACTTGAAAATTATCTATACATATTAAAAGATAGGTAAATTTTTTTATTTAAAAAATAAAAAAATTAAAATAAATGGGTTAAGTGTGTCGACACGTGTAACCTGTTTAATAAATGGGTTGGGTTTGGGTTTGGGTTTGGGTTTTGAAACTTGACACAATTAGTTAATAGTGTCGCGTTTGGATTCACACATATTTTTGAATATGTATGTCTTGACACAACCCGAACACGACACGAAAATATGAATTAACACCCTAGTTAATCTTTTCTTTTGTTTCCTTTTTTTTTTAAGATTAACTAATCGCTGAAATCGATTATTTTAAATTTCTACTAACTCCTTTCTCTTAATCGTAACTTGAATCTGCTCTTTCATTTGAAAATGAGAAAAAAATTTCAGTGGAGTACTACCGACCTGAATTAATCTCTACTCTTTTCTTATAAGATATATATGTGTGTCTGTCTTTTGTATCAATGTCAAAGTATGCTTTTTAAAAGAAAAAAATCAAAATCATGTTTTGATACAAAATAACCCTTGTTATAAAGTTCTGGCTCCACCCTTGATGGCTGTATTAAAAGTTAATCAGGTTCACAGGCATGGGATTCACCTGAAATAAGCTTCCCAACAAACTCTATACAAACCATGTAGTGGCGGATTTAAACCTTAAGTTTAAGGAGAATAACAATATAAAAGTTAAAATTTAAAAAAAGAAATTATAAAAATATGAAAAAAGTCTCGGTCTGTATGCCTTAGGCTTCTCCATTTGGACCCTTAGGTGCATGTCATGATGATCAGAGAATGAGAAAAACAATGGAACCAACCCAAAATTCAACCTCTGCAGAAGTCCAAATGTGGGTCTTGCCCCGTTAAAACAACGTGCAGTGTTATATGGGATGAGAATTAAAAAGAAAAAAAAAAATACCCCCAAGGAGTCAAGTGGTATTCAACTGGCCTCTCGATTAAAAATAATAATGTGTAAATTACACTATTTTTTAAAAAAAAAATTAACAATTACAAAAACATGTCTTCAAATTTTTGAAACTATACTACATTTCTCAATTTTTACTAACAAACTACACATACCTCCCCTCCAATTCATTTTTAAAAATGACAAAAGTATCACTTTTATTATTATTTTTTTTGCATTTCTTAATTTTGACCAATTTTTTGAACTTTTTTATTTTTAAATAAATATTAATTAAAACATTCTTGATCAAAATATATATATAGTTATTTATTTTAAACTTATTTTTATATCAAATAAAAAAGTTCTTTAGAAAAAAAGTTAAAAAATTTAGTCAAAATTGAGAAAAGGTATAATAAAAAACGTATGAAATGAGCATTTTTATTATTTAAAAAAAAAAAAAAGAGAAATTACTCAGGAGTGGAAATTTGTGTAATTTGTCACTAAAAATAAAAAAAAAACAGTATAATTCTCAAATCTTAAAAAATATTTCCGTAATTATTAAAAATCTTAAAAAATCTCAATATAATTTATCTTAATAAGAAGCATAATACTTACTCCACGTAAAATACACTTCTCTCTATCGAACAACATGTCTACATCACAATTTATCAGGAATATGTACTTTATATTGATTTAATTTTTTTACTTTTTAATTGAAAATAAATAATTATGTATTTTACATACTTACCAAGTTGCGGTTAATACTGATAGAAATGGAAATTGGCCCGATCTTTTCACTAACCCGGTCCGACAAAAGAAATTATCCTCTAAATATGTTTTAACCCGTGATGGGATGGGATGGGTCTTCGTCAAAATATCTATTGAATTATTAAATTTTTTATTTATTTTATTAAAATAAATGTAGTTAACATATTTCAAATAATAAATTATATGTATTTAAATAAGAAATATGCATATTAACTGAGAGGCAGGATACAAATTTAGAAGTAGAGTTCAATTGGAAAACTTCCATATGTAAATATATATGTCATATCTAATCTTTCAATCAGGATGACAAGCATTGAACCTATAAATAAAGGCCAAAATGTATGTCCTAAAATTCATGGTTAATCACAATTATTCAATTATGTATTCTCTAAATTTTTCTATCTTAATCATATATCAAATTTGTCTAAATTTTAATATGTGACTGAAAAAATTTATTATAAATTATGTATTATAAAAATTGATATTACTCTTTTATGGTCGGAATGATTCACGTTTTTAGCTACTTGTCAAGAACTTGGGATTAGAGGGCTACCGGAAAGGCTCCAGTGGTAGCCGCTCTGATGATAAAGTTAGTAAAGAAACTAAAAATAGCAATTCAAAAGATGAATTGAACATAAATTGAAAGCGTACCTTATGGGTATATTTATAAGTTGTAGATATCCTAAGTTGAGTAGGATTAAGAGTCATAAAAGTAAGGATTTGAAGATATCTGAATATAGTTGTTTCCATGTAGAACTCGGTTTCTTTAGTCCAAGATCGATAGCCTATGGAAGGCAGTGATAAGCTCTAAACCACTTACCTCTTAATCCTTCGTGTTTGGTTAACCTTGAGGGAATAACCCCCTGATGATCTATACCCTAGAGAGCTCATTATAGACACGTGTCACACCCTACATATGGTTATCGACTTATGGTATATCAGTAACTCCCCCTTAAGCCTTTTCTCTATGGCATACTCAAAATTGAGGTCAGGGTTTCTAAGACATTACCCGTGTGCGGCTATAAATGTGCCGCTCCGCATACCGATCAAATAATCGTTGATGCGACATTTATTGCATTAGTCGTCGGTTGGAATTACGAGGCCATCATTGCTCTAACCGTCACGACGGTTCAGAAGCGAAGGCCTCTTATGTCGACACTTGTTAAATCCTTATAAAAAGGGGAGGAACACATTGCTACTCCCCCTTTCAACGCTTTGGCATTCTGAAAACTTCAAACAACAAGAGAGAGAGAGAGAGAGAGAGAGAGAGAGAGCTCAATACTTTAATTTTTCCAAACAGCAAATGATATTTTTGAGAGATGTGAACTCAAGTGTGCCAGGAAGATCGACTCCGATCTAAGTTGTGGTTAGGTTCGGTTCACAAACATTTCTCTGAATCTCGTCATCTTTTCCTTTCTTCCTTCTATTTTTCTCTTCACCATTTTCTGTTTTAGACCATGTCTGCCTTTGAAGCCGAATAAAGCACTGGTCGTGAGGTCGTAAATCCTCAGGAAGTAGATAACCAAGTAGAGATAAACTTAGTAACTAGTAGCCCTTTGAAAAATGTAAAAAATAGACATGTTAATGATCCAGCCTTAAGTTCTGAAGTTAGAATAGTAGAGGCCTTCATGGAGCCTAAGAATGTCGGTGGGGAAACTTCTGAAAAATCCCATAAAAGAGAGAAGGGTGAAAGTGCCATGACTTAGAATATGATAGATGCTCTGAGGGTTGCTTTCGACTTCCCCGCAAACGTGTCTTGTAGGATACCAAGACCTATAGACCACCCCTCTAGTTTCCAACAAGGTGAGATCTGTGCTTACCTTGAGTGGTTTGAGATAAGGATTTGATTTTCCTTCCACCATTTTTTCAAGAAATTTTTTAGTTGGTTTAATAGCCGCCCAGCTAATTTGAACATAAACAGCTAGAGGCAGTTACTTGGCTTCATAGTTTTAGGTCATTTGAAAAATGTTGAGGTAGACCTCCCCTTGATCAGGAGCAACATGGATATGAAATACCTGAGACCAGAGGACATGTTCTACATGTCTTTTGACAAGGGGTTCAGACATCTCTCCTTTATACCCACTTTCAACAAGACCTGGAAGAAGTGGTATTTCTATATAAAGGGAGACTAGGAGTTCGAGGAATTCGAGAACCAGGTTTCAACCTTCCCACACAAGACTGGCATTAAGGGTGAGCCCCCTATTTTATTTTTCCATGACTCACCCCTGATTTCTTACTCCTGTGCATTTGAATCTAACTTGTTCTTTGTTCTGTATATTTGTGTAAACAAAAAAGTGTGAAAGAGATCAATCTTCACTCCTGACCTTCAAAATAAGTATAAAAAGCTTTTTCAGACCAATAATCGTTCTCACGAGGCCATCTTTACCCCGAAAAACCTGATGGAGGCTGGATTGGTGAAGGATTGTACTACAAGCTTGAAGAAGTCCTTGGTCACCGGATGGGTGCCAGGGAAAAAAAAGGTTGAGAAACTTCATCCCCTGCCGAGCCCCCTTCAAAGAAACAGAGGAGGCTGATTTTTGACTCCCCCAAGCAGACAGTCTTGGAGGAGTTGGGGCGCTCTCTTGCTCAAAGGGCCCTTCCGCCCTCGGTACCTATTGTGCCGAAAAATAAGAGGGGGAAAGGTAAGTCGGCTATAACTTCTCCTCCCCCCTCCCCAAAGCCTGAGGACTCTAGCGCCAATGTCATGAAAAAGGCCTACAAAGACTCTTAGGCAACAGGCCCGAGCAAATTCTCTAAGCTGAAGCCCTAGAGGATAGCCAAAGATCTGATGGCTATCCACATGAGGGTGAGTTCCATTTCTTCCTGTTTTATTGTTATCTTTGAGTATTCTGCATACCTCCAGCGTTGACTTGACTATTTTGTTTTTGAGGTTGTCTATGGTTTGGCAGCCATTATGGACGTCTTTGAGGATACCAAGCAAGTTGACACCCTGCAAGCTGAGCTTGATGAGACCAGACTTTAGCTAAGGACTACTCAATCTTTAGTGGCGACTGTTGAAGAGAAGCTAAAGGAGGCTACCAACTCTTACTCCATTCTGGAGTTTGGGAGGGATGCCTTAGATGCTAAGCTTAAAGACCTCAAAAAGAGGTTTGATGATTTTGAGGCAACTTCTACTAAGAATCTTCAAGACAACATCGAAGCTGTCAGAGCTCAGACCAAGATCGATCTGAAGGATGAAGTCCATGAGTTAGGGAACGAGCTCATCGAGCACGGGTATCGAACCTTTAGGAAGAAGCTCCAGAGAAAGTATCATGATCTGGACTTGAATAGGGGTGAATGATATTCTAGTCTCCTAGGTCGAGATAAATACTCTGGACGTTGATGACGAAAAAGAAAAAGAAGCAGCTCTTGAACTCATTCAATAAGTCCTTCTAGAGTCTATTGAGCTTGCAGTAGAATATAATTGATAGGACTTTCGTACTTTCTTCTTCTTTTTTTTTTTTTTTTGGTCTTTTGTAACCTTTTCATTTATGGGGTTTCTAATATATAAAATTTATGTTGCTTCAAAACTTGTGTACAACATGATTTCCTTATGTCATTTACAACTTCGGGGCCATCTCTCTAATATTCAAACCAACAAAAAAATATAATTTTTTCCAAGGACTCCAAAACACTTATAATGCATTTCAGAGGTCTAAATAAAATATACAGACCCACAACACTTATAATAAAATAAGGTTTTTCAAGTATCTGCGTAAAACAAAGTGTACAAACCTGAAACACTTGTAAATAATACAAAGTCTTTTTAGAGGTCTGTTCAACGAAAAAATAGATTAGACTTATAACACTTGTAATGGATACAAGGCTTTTAGGAATTTGTACATTAGGTTAAATGGACCAGACCTGTAACACTTTTAATGAATACAAGGCTTTTAGGGTTCTATACATTAGGTAAAATGGACCAGACCAATAACACTTGTAATGAATACAAGGTTTTTAGGGGTCTATACAGTGATAAAATGGACCAGACCTGTAACACTTGTAACGGATACAAGGTTTTTAGGGGTCTGTACATTGATAAAATGGACCAGACCTATAACACTTGTAACAGATACAAGGATTTTACGGATCTGTACATTTGGTAAAATGGACCAGACCTATAACATTTTTAAAAGATACAAGGATTTTAGGGATTTGTACTTTAGGTAAAATGGACCAGACATGTAACACTTGTAATGAATACGAGGTTTTAGAGGTTTGTACATTGATAAAATGGATCAGACCTGTAATACTTGTAATGAATACGAGATTTTTAGAGGTCTGTACATTGATAAAATGAACCAGACCTATAACACTTGTAATGGATACAAGGCTTTTAGGGATCTATACATTAGGTAAAATGGACCAGACCTGTAATACTTGTAATGAATACAAGGTCTTTAGGAGTCTATACATCGATGGCAAGCTCTGAGGAGAATCAAAAATAAATTTATTACTAATAACATTTGCATAAGTTTTCAATGTTCCGAGGCCTAGGTACAGATTTTCCAGTTAAATCCTCCAACCAATAAGTTATAGGTTTGACAATCTTGGTTACTTTGTAAGGCCCTTCCCAGTTAGGGAAAAGTTTTCCCATGGTGGGATCTTTAGTATTTGGGAACACTCTTCTCAAGACAGGTCTCTGAGTTGTAAGTTAATGGCTTTTAACCCTTTGTTGAAATATTTGGCCATTCTCTACTGGTAGGCTTTAGTCTTGATGCGAGCTTGTTCGCGCCTTTCTTCTAGAAGGTCTAAATTTTTTGTAAGTTATTAGTCATTGATCTCTTGATCAAAGATATCTGTTTTGAGGGTCGGCATATAAATCTTCATAGGAATGATTGCCTCAGTGCCATAGGCGAGTGAAAATGGTGTCTCTGTAGTTGGGTTTCTTCTAGTAGTTCGGTAAGCCCAAAGCACCCTAGGGAGCTCTTCGACCCGTTTTCCCTTGGCTTCTTCCAACTTTCTCTTTATTGCTTCGAGAATCGTATAGTTGGTGACATCGTCTTGCCTATTAGCCTAAGGATGCCTTGGAGAAGAGAAGTGGTGACTCAAATAGAGGTCTTTACAAAAATTTTCGAATACCTTTCCCATAAATTGTGTCACATTATCTGAAATAATGACTTTGGGTATGCTGGACCTGCATACAACGTTCTTCCAGGTGAATTTCTTGACCTCTAGCTCAGTGATGTGGATCAGTGGTTCAGCTTTTGCCCATTTAGAGAAGTAGTCAATGGCAACTAGTAGAAATCTCCTGTTCTGAGGGGTTTTTGGCAATGGTCCTACGACGTCCATTCCCCATTGGGCCAAGGGCTAAGGACTTGCAATAGGAATGAGTTTATATTGAGGCTGGCTTATTGATAAATCTGTTCATGAAAAATTATTTTATCTGCTGAAATAAATTATTTTATTTGTATATTCATTATCAGATATTTAAATTGTTTTAGTGTGGATGTGATCTCTAGTTGGAGTCTCTTTGTGTCAATAGTAGTTTACTACTATTGGCAGTCTGTTGTGCCGACATGTTACTGTTGGAGTCTGGCACATGGTAACAGGAGCAAAACACTGTTAACTTCCAGTACTGGTAACGTCTGCAAGTCCCACTTTGATAGGCATCATATTATTGTGCTAACTAGAGTGAATGCTTATACAAGTTTGAAATTATTATTTGTTACCACACTACTCTGTTAAATTATTTTTGCATCAAAGGAAAATAACATATTTTCTTTGTTATGTCTACTGAATTTTTTTAGTAATGTGAACTTGTTTTATAAAATATTTGTACTATCTGTTTGACCTGTTCCAGTGTGTAATATGTTTTGTTACCTTACGGGTTCTTTGAACTTACCCCAATGTTTTTTCCCTATAGATGACTAGAGATGGACTGGAATAGTGCTGTACAATGGAGAGTACTTGTCGACTATTTAATTATTTACTTCCACTTATGTTAGGACTTAATTTATTTTATTTGCATTACTTGGAGACTTGTAGAAATTTTTTATTTAAGGGATTGAAAGTTGATTTATTTTGGAGACAAATTATTTATTTATCTTAGATGTGGGAGATTTTATTATTATTCTTGCGATGGAACTTGAGAAATAAATGGGATATTTTTAGTATAGATGGATTTGGGAGATTATATTCATTACAAGTTTAATTATTTGATTGATCCAGCCTATGTCAATGCTTGGATTAGATTGATTTTGTGTTAGTTGAACTCTGAATCCCATGTTCGAATTTGAGGTGTGACAATTATGGCAGAGAACGGCGTGGAGAACCTACCGAACAATTTACTTAGCTCGTATTGCTCTAGAGGGACGTGGAACCCCTTAGTTGATATCGTCTGATCTTAAGAGTCCGCTATCTTCTCTATCCACTGGGGAGCTTTGGGTAGGACTAGTTGCGTGACCGATGCTTGTTGTTGGTCTTGTCTTGTGCTTCTAGGCCTTGGATTTACGAGGGGGATTTGTCTGGCGGCAACAAAAGGATGTTGCTTTCCCAAGACTGGCAGAACTGGAACCTTAGGAGGCTGAAATCTGTGCAGTGCTAGATTGGCTCCAGAAACCGTTAGGATTAGTATTCTCATTCTGCTCTGGTAATGGACAACGTGATGGAACGTTGTTATTCCTCTCCCCATAGTTGTTGATGATTAGGGATTGGTCCCTATATGGACGGTACCATGGGGGTGTACCGGTTGCACATTAGGCAAATCCTCATTGTGGGATCCTTCGCCTGTGGTGGTGGCGGGAGACTGAGGTTCTCCGCGAACAGCGTTAGTAAGAGGAGAAGGATTGTTCTGTTGATTATGAGCCAGTGAAGGCAGAGCTTGTGACATAGTTATGAGTTGTTCCTGCATTGATCAGATTGTCGTTAAATCCGATCAAATTACTATTGTAAACGTGTTGGTGTTTGTCCCCTTCCTCTTCCTCTTCCTCTTCCTCTTCCAGTGGGAGGCTAATTTTGGGAGTTTTGGGAGTTCTTTCAAGGACGAAGGTTGGGAGCCATTGATTTTCTTAAGAAAAAAGACGATAGTTTATTTTTGATGAAAAATAATGAGAACGATTTTCGTTCCCACAAACGGCGCCAAATTGGTGTTGCTCTTTTCTGGTCGGAAAGATTCATGTCCTTAGCTACCTGTCAAGAACTTGGGATCAAAGGATCACTGGGAAGGCTCCGGTGGTAGCCACTCAGATGATAAAATTAGTAAATAAACTAAAAATAGCAATTCAAAAGACAAATTGAAAGCATACCTTATGGGTTTATTTATAGGTTGTAGATATCTTAAGTTGAGTAGGATTATGAGCCATAAAAGCAAAAATTTGAAGATATTCGAAAATAGTAGTTTCTATGTAGAACTCAGTTTTCTTATTCTGAGATCGGTAGCCTATGGAATGCAGTGATAAACTCTGAACTACTTATATCTGAATCTTTCATGCTTGATTGACTTTGGGGGAATAATTCTCTCATGATTTTTATTCTGAAAAGTTCATTATAGACACATGTCATGTCTTGAAGATGATTGTGAAACCTATGATATATTAAAATTTTATTTATTATTTTATTTTATATAATTAAGATAAAATTGAAATAGAATGTTTCCACTGCAAACCTACCCTAATCTTAACGAGATTCACAGAATTTTTCCCAAACACATCCCATGATGATTATGACAAGTTCCCAGTCCGGCCTGCTAAATTGCCAGACCCAAGTACACGTTACAAAATGGGAGGTTCCCTTCTTGATCTGTCCAAGGAATCCAACGAGGCTTTATGGCAGCAGATTGTGACAGAAAGAAGCATACCCTTTAAAATTTTAAGATTTGTTCCCTAGGAAAGTGTAATATATATACACATACAAACAAACATAACAAACATATATAAGCATACATACATACAAGCATATAATGAAGCGCATATATATATATATATATTTGTATTCGGAGTCTTGTCAGCATCAAACCTTAAGTAGCTAGTGGCATAAAACAGAAACAAACATGGCTTGGAATATGGGCCACCTTGTTTGCCAAAATAATTGTATAATTTATTGGGAACACAGCCTTTGCTATGGAGTAAACTCTATTATATTTGTTGGAATGTCCCAAAATCCACAATGCGTTTTATTATATGCAAGTATTCATTATGAAAAAAAATTACGTGTAAATATTTGATATTATATTTTTTTTTTTTTGGCATAACATAATAAAATAGAGTGCAAACACAAAACCTATGTAAAATTAAAACGCAATTCTCATCATCTTTTATGAAAATAAGAAAAGTTATTACTCATCTAATGTGATTTAAGAGTGTTATTTTTAACATTCTTATTATAAAATGCTCTCTTATTATAAAATGCTCTCTAATACTTTAATTTTAGGGTTGCAATTCGGACAGGGTCGGACATGAGTCTTGACCAAGTTCAGCCCATGATGCAGGTCATTGAACTTAAACCTGAGCTTGAGAATAACTCGGAGAGTAAATTCGAGTCCATCCTAATAAAAATATGTTTAGTATCAGATTTTTTTCATGTATCCAAACATTCGGATTTGTTTGAGTTTTTCAAGCTCAGTCAGGTTTCTGATTCGAGGCTTGGGTTCGGGTTTCAATACCATCAGTTGTGTGCACAATTGTATAGTAACATCAATATTACTAGGTTGACACAAAGGCTTCAAAGCATTTTCATGTTCCATTCTTTCTAAGTAGAACATTAAATGATTAAATGAGAAACATCAAAACCATTCATAATATATATATATATATATATAACTAAATTACTGCAACCTACCAAGTTTTCATGCCCAATACCAAAACATAACCCACAAAGTTTACTACATGCTAATACCAAACATAAATTAAGATCGTTTATATGTTTGAAATTTAATGGTTCATATTAATTGAGCTATAAGATATATGATTTTAAATGGTGATAATTCGGACTCATGTACCCGATGTTCCTGTCCAGTCTTGTCTCAATCTAAAATCGGGCTCAAAAATTCAGACTTGAGTATTATATATTTTTATCCAAACTCATAATTTCTCGAGTCGAGCTTGGACCGGATTCAATTTTACCTATCCGACTTATACCCTATTTAATTATGATAAAATTAGAGTTATAAGACAAATCAAATTACTCGAAATTAGCTCATAATTGGTTTGATTTGAGACACATACATTTGAGATTAACTAGTTTAATAAATAAGGCCAATTTGATAATATCTTGAAATTCATTTCTTTATTAACTTTATATCAAACTCAGCTCATTAAATTGGTAAACATTTTAGTATATTATAAAAAACAATTAAACTATTCAAGCTACACTTATGATTGACTCAATTCAAATTTAGATTGTTTGTAAATATAAGCAAATCAAAATGGATCACAAATTGAAAGTCATCAACTTTTTATGAACTAAATTTGAGCAATCTATTGCTCATGAACAAATGAGAAGTCTAGCCAACACTATTGCAACATAATGGTTAAAATGCTAACGTTACAATAAATTAGGCCAGTGGTTGAACTCTCATCTCTTGTCATTAAAAATAAATAATGTTCAATTATATTATTATTGTTATTGACAATAGTGTAAACCTCATTTTTGAATTATGAATAGTTGTCTACAAGGACGAGTCTGGAACTTTCTTTAGGAAGGCAAATTCTTTTTTTAATTGTTTAATCATAAATTTAAGTCTAAATTATACTGACTTTTTCTGAGTTTTTTACAATTACAATGACCTTTCTTAAAATTTCTGAAATTATACTGATTTCTCCTACTTTTACTAACAAACTAAAATTACCCCTCTAATCAAATTTTTCTTTCAAAATGGCAAATCTATTTTTTTTTTATTTTACTTTTTGCATTTTTTAAATTTTGACCAATTTTTTCTAACTTTTTTTAAAGAATTTTTTTATGTTATATAAAAATAAATTTAAGATAAATAACCTATTTTCATCTTATATAAAAAAATAAAGTTAGGATTTTAATCAATATTTATTAACAAATTGAAAAATATTGGTAAAATTTTAAAAAAATGTATAAAAAAATTATGAAGGTGGTAATTTTGTCATTTTAAACAAAAAAAAAAGACTGGAAGGGATATTTGTAGTTTGTCAGGTAAATGAAAAGAGGTCGGTGTAATTGTCAGAAATCTCAAAAGAGGTTAGTGTAATTTATCCTAAATTTAAAAAATAATGAAGTATAAAATTTTAATATTAATAGATCATATTTTTTTTATAAGTAGTTAAATTTATTGATATAAAAAATTTATAAATTAGACAGAATTTAATCAAAGAAATAAATTATACAATACAAAAAAAATCTAAAACATAAATAAAAGTTGCATTAAGGGTCAAATTTATTAAAATCAGGGTGAAATATGAATAATTTTAGATTTAGGGGGTCAAGAATATAAACTAAATGGTGTATTTGAATTTTTCTTTAAAAGTACGAAAAAATTGCAAATAAAATAAATTGGGGGGGGGGGGGGGAAGGGAATTGGCCCCCTAGTCTCCTGCTAGCTTTGTCCCCTTGTCTAAATGTCTAAGTAACAGACTTAGTTTATTGTCTAAGCAATCGTCCAGACGCCCTAATAATCACTCAGCCAAAAAACATGATAGACAAGTAATCTAATCATTATTTTAATTCATAATTTTAAGAACTTGTTTTTATTTTGTATAAAAATAAATTTAAAATTTTATTAATATTTATTTAAAAAAAATAAATTAAAAAAAGTTGATCAAAATTTTAAAAATTGAAAGAAAAAACATAAAATGAGCAATTTTATCATTTTAAAGAATTTTATCATATTGTCAAGTAAAGTAGAGAAAATTGGTATAATTTTATAAACTTCAATAAAGATCAGTATAATTGTCAAAAATATTAAAAGAGATCAGTGTAATTTATCTTTAATAATATTATTTTGTACTCGATACAAGTAATTAAGTTTGGAATAATTTTAATCTCTCTATTAATCTCACGTGATTTATTTACAAAATTCAAGTTTGTAAATATTCTTAACCCCAACAAAATAAAAAGAAAAAATTAAATATAATAATAAAGTAAAATTTTAATTATTTATTAAAATATAAAATTTGACTAATAATAAAATTGTTACCCACACAAATTGAACATCCAAATGACAGAACTATCCAAGTATCTTATGTGAGACAAGCATGACTCATATGTTCTATTTTTATTTTGAATTAATCAGTTGCAGTAAAATCATCCCATCCACAAAAAAATACAAATGATATATTCTGCAGATTACATATATCCAGCTACAGTTGTAGGGTATCATCAATTATTTTATATGATATATATGTATGATATATGTCAATTCAATGTTTAATATGAAATTATGCATATATCATAATGTTTTTAACCCTACCCACCAGCAAGCCATGTGAAGTAAACGCATTATCGGGGATTAAGCTCCTAATCTGGCCCCATCAACACGTTGCAACGATCATAGCCGTTGATAAACCACCGTCATTCTAGTCCGTTTCATAAGTTATTCAAACCTACCTTACGCGGATATCGTGTGGGCCCACACGCTTTAGACTTTGAATAAACCGACGACTGGGTGCTGACCTGTTAAAGCTCGTCAACAACTGGCTACAGGCCGTCGCAAAGCCAATCAGTGGGCTCGTTCTGTGACCCTGAACGGGTTCAGTTTCCCGAAGCTACCCAGGCTCGGGCACCCGCCCTATAAATACCGAATCTGCCAAGTCAAACAGACGCGTCTTACCGAGGTTGGTCCGAAAGAGTTTCGACAGGCGAGTTGATATCTTTCTTCTTGGCTTCAAGGTACTGTGAATGATTTGTTTTTGCGTTGACTAGTAGATCTGAACAATTTTTAAGAGCTTTCATGGATTTCATGTTACGGAAATGATTGATCTTACTATTTGACAGAGTTTTAATGTTTTTGAGAACCTGTACTGGTGATTTTGAATGGACATGCTTCAGTATATTGTGTGTTGTGCCCCGATGACTTCGTTTCGGCTTAAAATTGAATATGATTTGGATTTTCATAATTTGGAGTGATTTTGATAACTTATTGTGTTCCGTTGACTTCATTTGGGTTTAAAATTGAATATGATTTGAATTTTTATAGTTTTGATATGTTTGTATGTATTGATCTTCAGATTTATTTAGAGTAGAGTTTTCGTTTGTTTTACATTTTCAACTTTTGTTAAGGATCATTTTGAATTGGTTTCTTTTAGTTGTATGTCGTCTGCTGGTTTTGTGAAGGAAAATGATTTGTTTATTTTTGTTTGATGAGCTTACTTGGAGCTTAATATACATTCCCTTAAGCATCGTCTGTTGTCGTAGGTTTTAAGTATTTTCCTATCTGGAGTGTTGCACGAGATCTTGCAATTTATTACTTTTTTCTCCTTAGGGATAAATTATGAGGGGAAATATGATTTATATTTGAATTAGTAATGCAATATGTGCTTATATGTTTTCATTTGTGGTGGTTTGAGGTCCGATTGGCGCTTTCATCGTCCATGTTGAAATTTTTTTTTTCTTTTTTACTTTGTAAATGATGTTTTGTGATCAGTTTGTTTATTGATCTTTATAATTTAATGATTGCAAAAATAAATAAATAAATTGAATCAATGGTGAAGTACTATTATGTGATGTTTTATAACATCATGACTATTTTAAAAGATGATGTTTGATTTGTTGTCGGTTTGTTGATTAAGTTTGGTTGTTGATTAAGAACTTGATGAAGTTTGCTGGTTTTAGTGCAATCATATATTTCTTTGCTTTTTTTCTTCTTTTTTTAAAAATTTTTTTTTTTTTTTGAAGGGATTGATAATACTTGCTTTATATTTTAGTTGTCTATTGAATATTGATTATGAGGACCAGTTGGTTAATTGGTTTTGATCTGAATATCTCAGCATAGTGTAATAGATAGTATATAGGAAACTAGACTGCTCAGATTATATAAGGCATATTAAAGGAGAACTTCAGAAATTATACTGTACAATAGGGCTCCCTGTTCCAATTGTAGTCTCTATTTTCTAAATTTTTTTTTCATTCTATTCAGGAAAATTGTGTTACTAAATAGCACGGATTAGAGGTCTACATTGAAAGGTTGGGATGGCATTAGTTTCTGGAGGAAGGTCTACATTGAACCCTAATGCCCCTCTCTTTATTCCTGCTGCTGTTCGCCAGGTGGAGGATTTCTCCCCAGAATGGTGGGAACTGGTTACCACGTCAACATGGTTCCATGACTACTGGCTCGGCGAGCACCAGGGAGAGGATGGTTTTTATGGCAACGATGAAGATGAATTTGATGGTCAAGACATCGCTGATCTACTACCCGATACAATTGATCTTGTCACTGATGAAGATTTCTCAAATATGGAAGCTCAGTTCGAAGAATTTATCCAGTCAGGAGAGGCAAACAAATCATCTCTCTCTGCTTTGAAGGAAATGCCCGAAAATGGTAAGAAGTTACGCTTGTTATTTTTTTTCTGTTCCTTTGACGATGCAACAATGGGTTGATGTGGAATCACATTGGATTATGATGACAACTTATTGTATTTTGTTGTAAATAGATGAGAGAGACTGTATAGTTCATTTTTCCTAATTATTCAACTGAATTTACTGGTTTTTAATGAAGTTGATGAAAATTCATGATTTCAAGAGTGAATGCTATTTCAAAAATTTGTCTGTGATTGTTCACTTATATATGTAATTTTATTGTAATTGAAAGCCAGAATTGCAACGATTTTGTGCTCGGAAGAAAAAAATATACTTTTGAACCTAGAGGGAATGCTACCTTGTATTATTGTGTAGATGATTTTTGGAATTTGCAAGTTCATATTTGAGAGCCCGTGCTTTATAATTTATTTATTGTTCAAAGTGAAATTGTTTGTCATGGTTTCAAAATGCAATAATATTGTTGCATGCTAACACCTCAACTGTGTTTGACTCTCGAAAACAGGTCTGGCAATGGATGCAGAGGCATTGATTAAGAGTCTGAGCTTGTCAAAATCTTCGAAGGAAAGAGGTCCGAAGTCCCCAGTGGAATCAGCAAAGTACTGGGAGAAGCCAGCCAAGTGTGTTAGCCCAAAATGCAGCCACCGTCGCATCCAGCAGCCCCGTTGAATGTTTGCTTCTCAGTTTTTGGTCGCTTACAGTTTATCTGATATGCCCTCAACTACGCAGTCCTTTGTTTCCTGTAACTTCTGTACAGAGCAAGGTTGCAACTCTTGTATCTAGCCTTGTTCATTCTTACTTCTTATGTTTCAGTTAACCAGCAAATAACATTAGAAAAAAAAATGTGAAAAAGCAATGCTTAGAATTTTAATGAAAACAAAAGGTCATTTTGTCGCCAACTTTTTTTACCCTTTCCCCAAGACACTGTTTGCAATTTTTATTTTGATATATGGCTAAAGTGGGGTTATGCACGCTTGCTTTCATTCCCAAGTTAGGTTTTGTAATGATTAAAACATGAAGTGGGTGGAGCATCAAGCATGCTTGCTTTGGTATTGTATGAGGTTGCTAAAGCAATTAGGTGGCGGAAGTGGATTATAGAGTTACTTGCGCAAGCACTAGATAGTGGCATTGCCATTTTGTAAGGAGAAGAACTAATTTCTGTAGATTGCTCCTTTTTCCCCTTCCATTTTGAGGGCATTGGGATAGGAGGGGTGATTTTTAAGTTGGTTCTTGGAGAGGATAAAAGTTGCTGCTGATCAGATGGACACCGCAATCTCAGTACGGTCCAATCAAAGTTCATCGGAGATCGCATAGAATTTCATTTCAAGCATTAGACTCTTAGCCTATCCCAAATAGTTGGGATTAAGTGTTATTGGGTTGAGTTGAGTTGGGCATTAGACTCTTAGCAGATCTCAAATAGTTTCCTCTGGGATGAGATTTAGCAATTGTGTACGAGGCCAATCTTTTAGACAATGGTACCTTGTATTTCATAGGAAGACACGATAAGTTCTCAAGTAATGGGGGATAATAAAAAGGAGACTGAATAAGAGGTGTAATGTGGGACACTAAGAAGTAATGCTAGTGGCCATTGAAAGTAATTCCTTCTCAAGCTTTCACGCATGTAATGCTCTCATACAGTTTCAAAGTAAGATGACTACCACCCAAAAAATAGCAGCAGAATGTAACTGTAGATTCGTAATCTTTTGGAGCCACAAAATTGTAGAATTACTAAGAGAAGCAGAAGAGCATTTATCCTTCCAAATGAAAACAGTTACTATAATCCCCTATGTTGAACTCAAGAGTGTAATGTTGTTGTGGCACAATTTTTCTGGTGAACAACTTGGATATATTTACATTCAATTATCTCGCATCGTTATAATCAAAATATTACATCTCGTGCAACTACATTCATCAGCATCTTTACCTGCATTTCATTTTCCATCATACCAAAGGAGCTAAAACTCAATCCAGGCAGTAATACATCGGTAGGTGAACTAAACCAACAAAACCACAGCTCCAGCAACAAATGCCACCCCAACTCCCCCCCCCCCCCCCCCCCCCCCCCAAAAAAAAAAGAACACACACACAGGAGAAAAACAAAACCCTGGTTTTACCATAACTACCATCTCTTTTCCTTCAACAAAGACCCTACAACTACCATCTTCAAGCTCATGTTGCTAACAGAAAAGAGGGGCAAGTCGACCTCCTAATCTTTTTATGCAGATACATCTCAAAGCGATATTGTAGTCTCCTCTTCAAGCCTTTTTCTTCTCTCAGCTTCAAGCTTAGTTTGGCTGCCAATGGCTTCTGATATTGCCTTTGGTAACCAAAACCCAGGTCTCTCAAGGAATGGTGCTCGATCAAGAACCAAAGGTTCTCGCAAAGTTATCTCGACACCATTATATGTCCACAAAGATAATGTTGCTTCACCTTTGAGACCTAAAGAAAACCAACCTAAGCCAGCTGCTGCAATGTCAATGCTGTTCACATCCCAACTTGTTCCAGACACTTTGATCTCCCTCCCTTCCCATTTGCCCAGTTCAGAAACTCGGTCCACGCCAATGGGAGGCTGAAAGAAGAATAAACTAAATAACGTCATACAATTTGAAACATTTGGAATATGCATGAGTCCTTTTGTTTCCACAGCATTAAATCCAATACCTCATCAGACACAGCAAAGACCTTAAAACCACAGGAGTAGAAAGAAGAACAGTAAGAAGAGTAAAGAAGAATAAGAAAGAAAAAAGAAAACAAAAGAAACATCTCACCAAGAATGATAATAAATCGCTTCTTAAACCCTAAAAATGACCTAAATTTTATATTATGCCCGGACAGAAAAAATTCCCAACTGTAAAGAATAGCAAAATTTAGTTATTTAAAAGGAAATAGAAAAAACAAAACAATGATTTAAATCTTCTGGATTCTAGATAGGCCTTAAAAACACCTCTCCGTGAAGCAAAACTTAGGCTGATAACTAATTAATAAAGATTAATTAATTACATTTACCCCTTAGAGTTAACGCATATAACCCCAAATTATTTCTCTAATTAATTATCCCAAATTAATTAGACATATGATCTTAAGTGGTTTAACCAATTGATCCTAGTTGTTAATTTAGATTCCTAATTAATTACTTATGGCTAAGTGCTTCCTAATCAATCGCAACAATAAATTGGGCACAATTAAAATAAACACAATCACAGCATAAGAGAGAGACTAAGATATATAGTGGAAAAACTCTTATATGGATGAAAAATCTACTTTGCTACTAAAAAGAAATCCACTAATAATCTAATTCAATCACAAGACATAAAACAAACTCTTATAGTCTTATTACTAGCCTGCTACAATGCCGGGTAGATTATCACTAGTCAATCAATCCCATTGTCCTCCATGCTTGCTCTGGCATGCCAAGTGCATGTATCAACATTTTCCTTTACCACAACGATACATCGTACTAATCACAATTCGCCTCCGCAAATCCACACAACCTGATGTGCGACTTCCTGTATAGTAATCTCAAGATGTGTCCTAAAAAATTTTCTTAACAAGGCTCCCAAAAGCCTTTGTAAAAAGGACTATAGCTAAATCCACTCACGAGAATTGGAATAAAACTCTCAAGGATTCTATAGTGTCATTTGTGCTCTTTAGGGTTGCACAAGTATGCTCTCTATATGCAATTTTCGTGAACTTCCATACTTTTTCCTACATCTCAAAGAGCCAAAAAAAGTCACTCTTATAGCTTAAGTATAACCTATGAATCACAGACACTCTATTTTGGCTCATGTGTCCGTATCAGACACCGACACTTTCGGATACTTCTCGAACACGTGTCAGACATGTAAAAAAAGTGTTCAAATTTTTAATTTTGTTTTGAATTTCGGATACATTCCGGACACATTATGAACATGTTTTAGATACGTTTGGGACATGCTTTCTATTTTTTTTTCTTCTTTTTCTCCTTTTCTACTTAATTCTTTTTTTGGTTATACACAAACCCACACACACACACACACACACATATACATATTCTATGAAATAGTTGGTAAATTTTTTTTGAAACTTGAATCATGGATGTCGATGATTAAATAAAAATTTTTTTGAAGTTTTATTTAATGGCTTTGTTATTTTAATATCTTAATAATATTTTTGTGATTTGTGTATTTTTATATTAATTTTAATTGAAATAATCTTAAATTTTTATTATATGGTCATATAAAAGTATAAAAAAATTATATAAATTCAACGTGTCTTTGACATGTTTGTGTCTTACTTTTTTTAGAAACGATATGTCTGCGTGTGCGTGTCCGTGTCCATGTCCGTATCCGTGCTTCCTAAAGTATAAACCTAAAAGATTTGTTTACATTTTCAAAAACAATTTTTTAATTTCAAATGCGGGATACGAGTTTCAAAATAGATTTTTTTTAATTTTATAAAATTTAGATTATCATATACAAATGTATTTTAACAGTTTTTAAAAAATTAATTACAAAATTTTGAAATATATTTCAGAAATTTTTTCAAAAAATTATATCTGAATCACTATCCAAACGAAGCCTTAGGATTTTACCAATCAATCATATTCTCAAAAAATTCACACGCATTCCAACCCAAGTACCTAGCAGCTAGTGGTCACTTATATAACAAATTCTAAGATCTTTCTAGCCTATAGTCAATACTAAAAAGCACCTAGACAATGTGTAAGATTTAAATGCAAGGCCTATGAAAATCGAAAAATGAAATATTAAACACACATGCATCTTACACATGCACCCAACCATGTATGCATGTTGTGCATGTGTTTATACCTTTCTCAATAGAGTAAATATGAAGTCTTCAAGTTATTGTCAAATTTCCACATCTTCAAAAAAACACTGTAGTTCAGTCCGACTTGTTCAAGTCTTCAAGGATTTGATTGACTAACAATAAGACTCAACTTAACCTGACAATTACAAACTCAATACTTAGAATTTTGGAATAAATTTAACATAATTTTCCTCACACACTATTCAAAAACAGTGACATTAATAAATGATTATCAATTTTTCTGTTTGAGTCAAAGAAAATGTAATCCACATGACATTTTCAGGATCCAAAATCGTGGTTAAGTAGTAGTATTAAAGAATCAAAGAATAAATGCTTTTCTATTCTCATTAGAGATTATTTAGTGTTGGTCCCACATACATAGGTGGTTGGGAGCTGTAAATCGGCGACGACCCGAGCTTTTGGCATTATTATTGCTCAAAGTAGCTGCTCTCAAACTTGGATCCATGTTAAACTACTTGATAGCCCAAACATTTCACCACTCCAAAGCAATGACCCCTAAGAAGGAGAAGAAGATACTTGCAAGAAAAAAAAAATTTGTGGAAAGATGCAAGAAAGAGAGCATCAATGAGGTTGTGCTTTCAGCAAGGGCAAAGCCAGAATTTCCTCCGGTGCAATCAATTAGTAACTAACTAATAACAATCATTTTTAATTATAAAATTTGTAAGCGGCAAAAAAAATAAATTATTTAATCAACTTCGGGCATGTAAAACTTAAAAACATAAAAACCAAATGTCCACACCATAATACTAATTTGCTAATGCACATAATCTGATAAACAAAATTCTTCAACTGATCATTAACTTCATAAAGAATATATTAAAATTTCCAACAAATCAATTTCAAATCATTATAACAAAGGTCATAATCATAATAAACAAAAACAAAAAAATATTATAAGTAAAGTCATAAGTTACAAAATGGATGCAATACAAAAAATAAATAAATAAACACTAATTCATAAAAGCATTAAAATTTTGAATACATTGAATTCAATTTTAGAAATTAGGGTTTAATATTTCTTTCCAACTTACTTTTATATATCTTAGTTTATGATAAAATACCACCACAAAAATGAAAACCCTTATTTTACAAGTAGATGTCTCCTTTTCATCCTTTTCTTCTTTTTACCTTCCCCCTCACCTTCATTCCTTTTCCTCTCTTAAAGATCCAGCATTTGCCCTAGCTAAGCCCAGGAATGAAGTACCATTTGGATTTAATTTATATAATTCGTATATATAATAAATTATAAATAAAAACATCAAATCCTAAATGCGAAATTGTAATTGGATTTAACAAATGTTCTAAAGATTTAGCATAAATTTATCTTGGCATCTTCATTGAACAAATATTCCTTAATTCGAACTTTTGAATGCAAAAGGCATTGCCACAAGGCAAGATTAGTAGAAAGGATTTTTCTTAATATCACAGAAATAACTCTTGAGAATGCAGTCCCAATAAATTCAGCATGTAATAGGATTTCAGCCCTTAGGGAGGCTAGAAAGGATCAAATTCAAGTAGTGTTCCATAAGCACAAAAAAATATTCAGTAAATAACAGTCCTTTTGTAGTTGCTTTCCCCTACATAGTTGTGCACGTTTTCTTTTTCTTTTTCTTTTTTTATTTTTTTGATAAGTACCCTATCTTTAATTTTGGGAATCTGCAAATACCCACCACTTTCTAGTAGATTAATGTTGAAACTTGAATCTGTTATATTGGTCAAAGCTCTTCATTGTGGGTGATAAATGAGTCTTGATTTAGTGTGAGGTTTTTAGAGACATGTGGAGCATGATAAAAGTATACATATTCAAGGAATAATGTTATATAAAAAATATAAAAAAAAATAATAATTTACCATCTCACCCTTTATTAGGCTGTTTTATAAGAAAACAAAATATAAAGGAATCCATATGGAAAAGGTATGCAATCACCAAGGAACAAAAAAGATTTAAAAATTTTATACCAAGAACTAATGAGAAGTCCCAAACAAAGCACACCTTTGCAAAACAACCAAATAAAATTCTTTTCGAAAGCCCCAGTGAAGGTCGCATTCTTTGTGGGGTCCCTAGCTTGGGGATCTTAACAATGATAATCTTCAAAAGAGACGATTTAGTTTGGGGAGTAGATGTAGTATGTGCCAAGAAGAAGAAGACAATCAGCCACCTCTTCCTCCATTGTTCAATTGCAAGGGAGGTTCGGGTGCCACTGGATAATAACAGCCTTAGTTTTGGACTTTTTCAAAGGATGGCAAGGGGGTGTCCCGAAAGGAATGCAAGAAAAGTATGGAAGCGAGCTCCTCTGTCTTTTCTAGTGTCTTTGTCGGAAAGCAATTGAAGAATTTTTTAAGAGGAGGTTATGCCTCTTTGTAAATAAGGATAGCTTTCTAAAATTTTTATACTTCTGGGTTCAAGAATCATACCCCACTTACGTAGATAGTATTGTAGATTTTTTGGGAGATCTAATTTTTGTGAGACTCCTTCCTTTTTGTAAATGGGTTCCCCCCCCCCCCCCCCGGGCGGGGGGCATCTTCTTTCAATTTACTCACTAATCAATAAAACATTTTCTTAATTTAAAACAAAAAAGACTATCTATTGATAACTATAAAAGTAATTTATAAGAAACAAATATAAAAATAAAGATCCTCACTTGGGGTGAAAAAATATATCTTACCAATGCAAATACTTCACTTTTTTCTCAAGACTACCATCATCGTAACTACATCCTGCACCACCATTACCTCCAAAATCCATTGCTCCCAATAGCACTATCACCTGGAGTGCAAGATTTCACCCCCTTGGATATCATTTTTGCCACAACTACCAACAACCTCCAGCGTTGTCTGACACCACATTGTTGTCTCTATTTTTTAATTCCTCACCATTCCACGACTACCATTTCGTAGTTTTGCCACATGTTAATAAAAAAGCAAAAGTGTATAAACTCTTTTAAGAAAAGGTGAAAATGACAATCTCCTCCTTTAACAACACAAATTTACTTTCACCCTCCCCCCCACCCCAAACAAAAAAATTAATAATAATAATAATTAAAAATAAATAAAGGGCAATGTAAAAGAAGAAAGAATAATAAATCACTGATGATTGATTCATCTAAAACTTTACAAGTTAATGTAACAAACTATAAATAATGCATAATTAATTAAAACAAACTAATTCGGTAGAAATTGATGATTCTATCTTCTCTTCTTGTAAGAGAGTTTCTAAAATTATCTTTGAAGCAATAAACTAGTCAACACTTTCACAAACAGCTCACCTATGACAATAGCATCACATAATATCCTAAGCAGCATAAACACTATGTACGCTTAAGAAAAACATTTGCTTCAAAACAAATCAGGGCAAAAAAGTAGCAAAAGGGCTACTTGTGATTTAAAGTTTTTTTTTTTTTTTTTTTGTAAATAAATAAAGAATGTATGCTTCAGCTCTATCTCAAAGAGTGTAGAGTAGCTAAATTTTTTTTTTTGATAAGTAGAGTAGCTAAATTGGTGAGAGAAAAGAATAAATTGAGAGAAGTAAGACTGTAAGACATTGGTACTTCCCCATGACCATACCCCAACATCTCTATGCTAAATATTAAGACATGAAAAATAAATAAAAAAATAAATGAAGTAAAAAGTCAACCTTGAAAATTAGATTACCATTGTGCTGCAGTTCAACACTATCCAAGAAAGAGAGAGCAACTCAGAGAGAATCTATGGTCACGTCAGAGAAGAGAAGGGAGGTGAGATGGAGTGAAAGAAGGGGGCATCTTTTTTCAAAATTTAAACATGATGCAGTGCACTATGGTAAGTGGTAACCAAGTGTCTCTCTTGTGAGGGTTCCACAGTCTTTGAAAATAAACAGGGAACTGGCCACATGACCTTGTTACTGCAACTCTACAGTGACTAAGCCCCCCCCCCCCCCCCCCAGCAAATATTGCTGGGATATCATCAAATGAAAGAATATATACACATGGGGGCATATCACTCGATATTGGCAATACTTCAACTGATACCCCAAAGAGTCACTGGCTCTCAACTTTATACTACTGTTATTTTATTGAGTTCAATTGTTCCTTACTTTTCAAGTTTAGTGTATAATTTCTTCAGGTTTGCTATAATTCTGCACCATTGACTAACAATGTACCTTGTACTTGAGGACTGATAAAAAAAAAAAATGTACTGTGTATTTAAGTTTTGGAACTATTTTGAAACATTTTAATATTTACCACATTCATTTCTAGATCAGGGCCAGTTTTGCCATGGTTTTTGGTAGTTACAAATCAGTGAAATGTTTGACAAGATATGATTTCTGCAATTTTGGACGATATCAAATTTTAAAAAACCTTAAATATGTTTAGCTTGTTCTGTTTGAATTTTTTGGAAAGGATATTATTGCAGCCAGACTGATAGAGCCTATCAAACAAACGTAAAAGGCTCTCCAAACGATTGGAGGTAGTCCACAACCCCTCTTCTTTCTTTTGTCAACACATCCGCCTCTTGATTAGTGATGTAGGATGAGTGCCAAGAATGCTCTCCTACTTAGCTCTGATTCTCCAACTGGTGGACATCACTATGTAATTATAATAGTAGAGCCACCTCACCGTAAGCAAGGAAGCACCTTGTACCAACATACATAACTGGCAGGGTCGGACGTGTGGGAGACAAACACAACGGAATGTGAGTTTTCAACTTAATGAACCAGTCTGCCATTTTTCATCAGACACCATTACCTTGTTGCTCGCATCGTGATCGATGTAGATTCTTCCTCTCCAGAGCCCCGACCGGTCTTGACTGAAAAGCTTTCAGACCCCTGTGCGAGCAAGTTATAATAGCAACTTGCTGTGTCATGTCCGTTCTCGTTACACATGAGTACCTTAATTAGACTAATTAGCCCCAAATTAATTCTCTAATTAGTTAATCCAATTAATTAAACATGAATCGTTAAACATAAGTGGCTTAATTAAGTGTTCTTAGATAGCTATTTAAACACAAGATTCCTATCATAATATGGCCAAGTGCAAAATTAAGCACAATAATAAGCACAAAATAAATAAGAGCATATACACACGTAGAGAGAGCCACCGATCTTACATAGAAAATCCTATGAGCAATAAAACTCACAAAACTACAAGAGAACTATCATTATAAAACCAATTAGTTACAAAGAACACCAAACCACTGATTACTAACCTACTACAGTACATTATAGACTTACACCATTAATCAATTCTTGACACAGTCCTTTTCGTAATGTTCCCTTTTCCTTTGATTGCGTCTTCACGTTAAACTCTTCATAACAATCACTTTATCCACGATCTGATCTCCCTTAGATCCACACAAACCAGTGTGCTGGCAAAAAGTGTTCTTAAGATGCTCTTTTAGATGCAAAACCTTCACAAACACCTTTGTGGAGAATGGATTACATGGAATCTAAAACAATCAAGTTCTAGGATTTATAGAGTGACAAAGTGCTCAACAAAAATATGCAAAACCAGCCTCTATACTACAATTCTTAAGATCTGTGTTGAGAAACTCACACAAGTATATATAGGTAACCCTAAACCTAATTAAATTCTCTCAGTTTCTCTTTAACCAAGAAGCTGAAAAAGCTGAAATTGCTCAAGGAGAAGCTTCGTATATGGAACCGCAATGTTTTTGGGAATATTAGAATTAGGAAGCAAGAGATTCTTTAGCTCATTATGGCCCTAGGCATTGAAGAACAGTTGGGCCTTCTATCGGCTAAGAAGCGGATTGAGCAAGCTTGGGTTGATGTTGAAATCGGAAGAGATCTCTTAGAGGCAGAAATCAAGGGACTCTGGCTCAAGGAAAGGGACCGTAATTCAAAATTTTTCCATAGGATGGCTACGGTTCATCACCGGAGAAACAAAATTTCATCTATTGTGATCAATGATCAAACCCTGACAAAAGACGAGGCCATCAGATCCGTGATTGTAGACTTTTACCGTGACTTGTACAGTGAACCCCATCATTGGAGACCAGGGGTGGAGGACCTTATTATGGGAAGGTTGAATGGCATCAAAGCAACATCTTTAGAGTTTCCTTTTCAGGTTGACAAAGTTCTAGAAGTTTTAAACCCTTGTGATGGGGACAAGGCACCTGGTCCTAATGGCTTCACCAATGGTTTCTTCAAATCTTACTAGAATGTAGTGAAAGAGGATGTGATGGCAATCTTGGGGAGTTTCCGTAGGTATGGGGGCTTTAAGCACAGCCTCAATGTGTCCCTCATTGCTCTTATCCCTAAGGAGGGAGCTCAGAGTATCAAGGACTTTAGACCCATCCGTTTGGTAGGCAGTGTCTACAAGTTGTTAGCCAAAGTTCTCTCCTTGTGACTTAAAAAGGTTATAGGCAGTATCATATCTCCCTCTCAAAATGTTTTCGTAGGGGGAAGGCATATTCTCGATGTAGCTCTTCTTGCAAATGAATGTATTGAGTCTAGGCTCAAGCAAAAGAAAACAGGGCTACTTTGCAACTTGGACATCAAGAAGGCGTTTGACCATGTTAATTGGGATTGTCTGCTAAACATTTTGAGGAAGACAGTTTTTGGGGAGAGATGGAGGAAGTGGATTGCTTCTAGTATTTCTTCAGTCTCTTATTTCATCCTTGTGAACAGGTCCCCAGCAAGCTTCTTTCGGTCCTCGAGAGGTCTAAGACAAGGAGATCCTCTATCCCTTTTGCTTTTTGTGATTGTGATTGAAGTCTTTAGCCGCCTCATGACCCAAGCCGAGGATGGAGGTTTGTTGAAGGACTTCTCTGTGACAAATGGAAGTGGCAGAGAAGTTGACATTTCTCACCTTTTGTTCGCATATGACACCATAATCTTCTGTGATCCATCTATCCGGCATCTCCGCTTCATCCGTTGCATCTTGGTGTGCTTCGAGGCCATGTCAGGCCTTTAGATCAATCTTGCGAAGAGCAATTTCACCCTCATTGGTGAGGTGCAAGACATGGAGGTCCTCGCAAGAACTTTGGGTTGCAAAATTGGCTCCTTCCCTTCTACTTATTTGGGTCTCCCTATTGCAGCAAAAGTTGTGGGGGTGTGGGATTCTGTAGTGGAAAGATTTCAAAGGTGGCTGGTGGGCTGGAAGAGCCAACTCTTGTCTAAAGGTGAGAGGCTTACTCTTGTTAAGAGCACCCTTGGAAGCCTCCCTACATACTTCATGTCATTGTTTGCTATGCCAGTGTCTGTGAGTAGGAGATTGGAACAAATCGACAGGGATTTCCTTTGGGGTCATGAGGGTGATGTGAGGAAAATTCACTTGGTTAGTTGAGATAAGGTGAAGAAGCCTCCTTCGCTACGAGGGCTAGCGATGAAAGATTTGTGCATGTTCAATAAGGCACTTCTTGGTAAATGGTTATGGAGGTTTGGGGTGGAAGGCAGTGAGATGTGGATAGGGGTTATAGTATAGGTGTGTAGAGAGGGGTTGGGCTACGGGTAGGGTGGAGGGGCCTCAGGGTTGTAGTCTGTGGGGATCCATTCAAGGGGAGGGGAGGGAGTTCTGAGATTGTATCAGGTTTGAGGTGGGAATCGGTCCCAAGTAAGCTTCTGGGAGGACGCCTGGTGCAGGGATAGGCCTTTGAGAGCGATGCTCCCTTCACTGTTTACCCTAGCTACTGATTAAAAAATCTTGGGTGAAAGAGTGTTATGAAAAGTTCGGGAGTGAGGTGGTGTGGTGCTCTACCTTCAGAAGAGCATTCTTCACTTGAGAGTTGGAGGAGGTGAGGGCTTTTTTGTCTGAAATCCAGAAATTCCGTGTGAGGGGGGATAGGGAAGACTCGATAATTTGGAAGTCGACCTCGGGTTCTTTCTCAATTAAATCTTTTTACAAAAGCTTGTCTAACTAAGGAGGATTTCGGTTCCCTTGGTCCATCATTTGGCGCTCAAGAGCTCCAACCAAAACTTCCTTCTACGCTTGGGAGGCCTCTTAGAAGGCCATAATTGACTACCTGAAGAAGAGAGGATTCCATATGGCCAATAGGTGTTATCTCTCCAAGTAGAGGTGTCAATTGGGTTGGGCCGGGCCACGACACGTTAACAAGCGACACGGCATGGCAAGGTGGTAGGTGGGCCAGGCACGCGGCACGGCGGGAGGCGAGGCACAGCACGGCTGGAGGCCCGACACGAGCACGGTCCAGCACGACGGCCCGTTGGCATAACACGTTAAGCTCAATTTATTTCCTATTTTATTGTCATTTATTATTATTATATGAATATATTCAAGCAAAATATTATAATAATTTTGAAAAAAAAATACAAATATAAACAAAATATTATAATAAAAAATAATAAAGTGAATAATAATAATATTAAACTAACAAATAACAAAGTAAAAAATACAAAAGTTAAAGAAAATATTATAATTACAAATAATAAAATAAAAAATAGTGATATTATGTAATTAGAACAACAAAAAATATAACATTTAAAAAAATCATGATCCATATTAGTCATTAAAAACAAAAACAAAAAGCAAAAGAGTGAAAAAAAAAAAACTAAGAGACCCGCGGGCCGGGCTGGGCCTAATGGTTTTTAACATGGGCCTAGCACAGCCCGTTGGCCTGAATAGGCCGGCTAAAACGAGCTGGGCCGGCCCGTTTGACACCTCTATCTCTAAGCTAGAGGAGGAAGGAGTGGCCCATGTGCTTATTCACTGCCCCATATCTCGTGATTGTTGGAACCTTGTGTTGGCTATTTTTGGTTTTGCTTGAGTTATGCCACACTCGGTGAAAGATCTCTTTCTGGCCTGGTCAGGGTGCAAAGTAAGGGTCGACATTAAGAAGATTTAGAGGCTTGTGCCCATATGCCTCACGTGAAGCATCTGGAAAGAAAGGAACATGCGTATTTTTTAAGGAGAGGAGCAATTTCTTTTAAAGATTTATTTTTGCGAATTCTTTTTTTTTTTTTTGCGCCAAGAAGGCTTTTCCTATAAATGCTCTCTCTATAGTTGATTTTTTTGGGGTCTTTAAGTCCCTTGTAATGTGTTTGCCCCCCTTGAGCACCTTTTATATACATCATTACTTATCAAAAAAATAAAAAAACTAATTGGATTCGGAATAGGAGAACCAATCAGAATCTCCGATTCCACACACATGTTTGGATGGAGAAGGCCTGAAGGGTTTTTCGTTTACCCGCCTTTGTTCTGTTTGGACGGGATAGCTACTATTTTGAATATTTGATTTTGTTTTGATTTTTTAATGCAATTTCAAAACACTAAGTGTCAAAGGGAACAATTTAAAACATATTTTAAGCCACTTTTAAGCCTATAGTCAAAACTAAAAGTGTCTATCCTATGTGCAATTAAAAATTAAGTCCCAAAGAGACTTAAAATATGCAAAGATTAAACACACAAATATCCTAAACCATGTTTCTAACATGAATGCATGATATCTGTGTGTATTTATACCTTTCTTGTACTAGATCTCAAGTGTCAAGACGTATCATGAAGTTCATCTTCAGACTTGCGAAGCTGTAATTCGAGTCCGATACAATCATTTTTTGACTAATGTTGTAACTACAACAAGACTTAATCTAAACCTAACAATTACAATTTTAGATGAAAATTTTAGAACCATTGTCACTCAAATTCCCTAACAATTTTATTGTTTTGGGTGCCGCATTGAGGGCCGAAATGTAAGGGAAAATATTAGAATTGATTAGAGTTTGGTTGGACAGAGTTTTGGGATAGAAAAGAACAATTTTTATTTTTTTTGTTGCACTTAGTAACCTGTGAATAGAACCTTCAATTCTTTGTGGTCATGGGGTTGAGTATTTGAAGGCAAGAACCATTGGGCTGAGCTAAAATGAGTAACAAGGTGTGATTGGATATATAAAGTGCAAAAAACAAAGAACAGAAGAATAATTCTTCTTGCATCACACCTAGGGTTAAAATTATCTTACACAATCCCAAAAGAGTATGACAAGTTTTTGGAATTAAATCCACTTATTACATAGATATATTTGCTACATGACTTTTCTACTTGTACAAGGAGTTTGACTTGAAAATTAGAACATAACACTTTCTCAGTGTTTATGGAGAAAGCAAAACATGGGCACATTTGAGGGGCTTGAACAACCCACTTTGCGTTTCAAAGAAAATTTTTTGAAGCTTCTGTTTTTTGGTTTTTCGGGGTTAAGGAGGCTACTCCTACATATGTAGATACTTTGTGGAATTATTAAGGGAACTTAGGTTTTAATTATTGTAGTCGATCCTTCTTTTGTTTACAAGTTCACCCCCCCCCCCCCCCCTCTTGGGCGCATTTAGTGAATATACTTTTACTGATCATAAGATAAATAAATAAATAAAAACTAGACCTTGAAGCCTACTATAACTATTGTCCAAGAAGCCTTGGTGTAGTTATGGGTCCCAAGGGAGAAATTTTCAAACCTTTTTACCATTGCTACAAACAAGGAAAACTTAATGGTGGATTGTGTTGCTATGGTGGAAGGAAATATTGTTTGGAGTCCTTGTTTTTGAAGGAGTTTTTTTTATTTAGAGGTGGCAAAGGTGGAGGATCTTATGGCTATGTTGAGTAGGTTTAGGTTGAGCAAGAGAAGAAGAGATGGAATGGTTCAGTGAATAATAGTAAAAAAAATTCAATGTCCAATCTGTTTACAGGGAGTTGGTGGATAAGCATGAGGGGGCTTTTCCTTGGAAGTTGATTTGGAAATCTCGAGTGCCTCGGAAAGTTGCATTTTTTGTTTGGTCGATGGCACTAAGAGCTATTTTGATTATGGATAATCTTAGGACGAGGAGTTTTCATCTTCTGAGTCGTTGTTGCATGTGTAAAGAGGGAGAAAAGAAGATAGATCATCTTCTTTTCCATTATAAGATGGCAAGAGATACTTGGAATTTGATGTTCTCTTTCTCTGGGATTAGATGGGTGAAGCTAGCCTTGATCAAGGATGTGTTGTTGGGTTGGAGATGTAGCAGGATTAGGAATGATATGAGGATTGCTTGGAGGATGACCCCCCTTAACCATTATATGGTGTTTGTGGAGAGACTAGAATCGAAGAATTTTTGAAGTGATTGAACTATCCTCGTGGCAATTTAACGAAAAAAAATTGCAGCTTCTTTTTTTTGTGAATGAAAGAAGAATATCCTTTGTAGATTTTATGGTTTAATTGTTGTAACTAGTCCTTTTTTTTTTATATGGGTTCCGCTTGTAGAGAGACTGGAATCGAAGAAATTTTGAAGTGGTTGAACTATCCTCGTGGCAATTTAAAGAAAAAAAATTTGCAGCTTCTTTTTTTGTGAAAGAAAGAAGAATATCCTTTGTAGATTTAGGGTTTAATTGTTGTAACTGGTCCTTTGTTTATATGGGTTCCCCCCCCCCCCCCGGGCGGCGCCTTGCCTATAAAACATTGGCGGAACTAAGTAGTGGGGGACATGCCCCCACCCAAAAAACAATTTGTGATATTGTATTTTTTACCACTAATTTGATTAGAATATTTTAACACAATAGGACTTAAACCCCCCCCCCCCCCAACACAAATTAAAATTTCTAGATCCGTCACTCCCTATAAATTACTTTACTAATCAAACAAAAAAAAAAAAACTGTTGTCCAGCAAATCTAGAAAATATCAAAATACCTTACCTTAATACGAAAAAAATAAAATTAAACCAGCAAGCAAAACTATAAAAAAAAAAAAAAAAACTAAGACCGAATGCAACCAAAAACTAAGAAACACGGATACGGATACGACACGACACGTAGACACGTTATTTCTCAAAAAAGTAGGACACGGACACGTTAGGGACACGTTGAATGTATATAAATTTTTTATATTTTTTATATGACCATATAATAAAAACCTTATATTATTTCAATTAAACTTGGCATAAAAACACATAAATTTAAAAACTATTATTAAGATATTAAAATAACAAAGTCATTAAATAAAAATTAAAGAACTTTTTCATTTAATCATCAACATCCATGATTCAAGTGTCCGGACACGTGTCCGGGAAGTGTCGGAGAGTGTCGGTGTCCGACAAGGACACATGAGCCAAAGTAGAGTGTCCGTGCTTCTTAGACCAAAAACTTTACTCCTAGTTGTCTCAAGTGGGCCGTGCCTTGAAAATCCACTGTAATGTTGACCTTTGCATTCTTAAAAGATCACAAATTTCCCTCAACAGCTGATAATATTGCCAAAAGCTGAAGAACTCAACAACCCAACTATAGACCAACAGGCAAGAAGAAAAACAAGGAATTCTTCTAAATGGAAAACTAACTCCAAGCCGCGAGCTTTGCTACCTGCAGGCCCTACAAGAAGGACAAAAGCTTAGCACTAGAAGCATCTCCTGTGCTTGTTGGTCTAGTAAAAGCATACAGTACTACCACGAGTATATCTAACAATATCCCCACTACATGATTGCCTAGATTTCTTATGGAGCACCTGCCAAAACTGAAAGAAATAAACCCCATACCTAGTGTAGTTAAAAGTGAAAGGCACTCTTAAGGCACCAAGGTCCCACATTACCCGAAAAGTGAGGTGACCAAAAAGCACAAGCTTAAGTGAGCAAGGCGCTAATTTAAAAAAATAAAAAATAAAAAATGTTAGACATTAAAAGTTAATTCATTTAAGTTAAATAATATCTTATAATTATAATAATTATCATCTAACACTAAAAAGTTCAATCTAATGGTGACATGATATGACATATAAGTGATGTGACCATTCTAAGTTTTGGTGTTTTTTTTGTCAATGAATATTCAAAGTTTTGTTAACTATTCACGTCTTATATATAAAAATTTTTTGTGAACTTGCTAGTTGGCTCTAATAATGCAGAAGACATAATAGGACCAATCTTATAGACCTCTAAACTGATTCTTAAAAGTCAAACCTATGTCGGGAAGATTTCACATATTGGTGGCCAATCTGGTTGATGGAGGGAAGAGGTTTTATCATGGGCAAATCCAAATTTCGTGAAAAATGATGACCATTGCTGGTTGTAGTGTAATGTCCAAGTTGTAAGTGTTACTCTCCTTAAGCCTGTGTATTTTGGGCAACAACTCAAATAATTTAAATGTTTATGAATAATAGAATAGATTAATGATACTTCAAACTATAACTATGTTCTTTTATATTGATATGTCTCTTAGAAAATTATTGAATGAGTACATAAAACACTATAAACATAAGAGACATACAAGTAAAATACTTTACAACTAAAAGGGTATTGCCAGGTTGCCTTGCCTAAGGTAGTCGCCTAGGCATCGCCTCTTTGAAGACACCTAGTCGATAACATGTTAAGGCACTAAAACTAAAAATCATATTACCCGGTCACCTGGGCAACAAGGCGCTTGCCTTTGACAACATTGCATATACCATTAACTTCCAAAAGGAAATTTTTCTTCAAAATTTTTTGCATTCCTTTCTGAAAACCAAGAGAGAAGAATAATTCTCTATATCATTCCATTCAAAATATACAAGAGTATTTATACACAAATTTGGGCCTATATAGTCAACCATACAGCTCATATACAGCTCATATATTCTAGAATAACCCTACAGCTCATATACAGCTCATATATTCTAGAATAACCCTACAGCTCATATACAGCTCATATATTCTAGAATAATCCTACAGCTCATATACAGCTCATATATTCTAGTATATTCTGTAACACTCCCCCTCAAGCTGGAGCATAGATATTAATTAGGCCCAGCTTGTTGCAAATATAATCGACTCGAGCCCCATTGAGAGCCTTTGTGAAGATATCTCCTAACTGTTCTCCAGTTTTCACGTATCCGGTAGAGATCAAATTTTGCTGCAATTTTTCACGAACAAAATGACAGTCAATCTCAATATGCTTAGTCCGTTCATGAAACACAGGATTGGAAGCAATATGGAGAGCCGCTTGGTTATCACACCACAATTTTGCTGGTATTGAAGCTTTAAGACCAACCTCAATCAAGAGTTGATATATCCACATTATCTCACATACAGATTGTGCCATAGCTCTATATTCTGATTCTGCACTGGATCGGGACACAACATTTTGTTTCTTGCTCTTCCATGAAATCAAATTTCCTCCAACAAAAACACAGTATCCGGTAGTGGATCTGCGGTCAATCTTGGAACCTGCCCAATCTGCATCTGAAAAACCTTCGATGTGAGTATGTCCATGATTCTTGTACAGTAACCCTCGTCCAGGAGCTCCCTTTAAGTAACACAAGATCTGTTCTAACGCTGCCCAATGGTGAATTGTTGGGGAGGACATGAATTGACTGATAATACTAACAGAGTATGCAATATCAGGACGTGTCACTGTAAGATAGTTCAACTTTCCAACCAGCCTCCTGTATTTTTCCGGATCTTCAAATAAGTCTCCATCTTTCGTGAGTTGTAGGTTGGGAAGCATTGGAGCGCTGCATGGCTTAGCCCCCAACTTTCCAATGTCAGTTAACAGGTCAAGCACATATTTCCTCTGGGATAGAACAATGCCTTTCTTGCTTCTCGTCACCTCAATTCCCAAGAAATACTTCAACACCCCTAAATCTTTTGTGTGAAACTGGCTATGAAGAAAGGACTTCAAAGATGAAATTCCCACAGTATCACTTCCAGTAATGACAATATCATCCACATATACAACAAGAAGAATGAGGCCAGATGTAGAATGCTTATAGAAAACTGAGTGGTCAGACTTACTCTTATTCATTCCAAACTTCTCCACTGCCTGACTAAATTTTCCAAACCAAGCACGGGGACTCTGTTTCAAACCATATAAGGACTTGCGAAGACGACAAACTCGCCCACACTCCCCCTGAGCAACAAATCCAGGTGGTTGCTCCATATACACTTCCTCCTGGAGATCACCATGTAAGAAAGCATTTTTGATGTCTAACTGATGTAAAGGCCAATCATTAGTAGCTGCCAGAGAAATAAATAAGCGAACCGAGGTCAACTTAGCAACAGGGGAGAAAGTATCAGAATAATCCACACCATAAGTCTGAGCATAGCCTTTAGCCACAAGACGGGCTTTAAGGCGAGCCACGGAACCATCGGAATTGAATTTGACCGCAAACACCCATTTACAGCCAATAGCTTTCTTTCCTGCAGGTAAATGCACTAAATTCCAAGTATCATTAGCATCTAAAGCATTCATCTCTTCGATCATAGCATCACGCCATCCAGGATGGGACAAGGCATCATGGACAGTTTTGGGAAGAGACGCAGAATCCAGGGAAGTAACAAAAGAACACGAAGAAGACGACAAGTGAGCATAAGAAACAAACGATGAAATAGGATAAGTGCACTGACGCGTACCTTTGCGAAGGGCAATGGGAAGATCAAGATCACCAGCCACAGGATCCGATGGCGAAGAAGAAACCGGTGGGGGACATGGAGCAGGTGGGTCTCGTCGTCGGGAATAGACATAGTGAAGAGGTGGTGGTGGTGGGGATGGTGGTGCGGAAGGTGGGGTAACAAGGGAAGGGGCTACAATGGGAGGCGGAGAGGTGATAGTATAAACCAACAGGTCATCATCCTCCCCCTGACTCGAAGGAGTAGAAGCAGCAGGGAAAAAAGGAATATGTTCGAGAAAGGTAACATCAGCGGACACAAGATACTTGTGAAGGCTAGGACAGTAGCACCGATACCCCTTTTGTAGACAAGAGTAACCCAGAAAAACACATTTTAGAGACTTGGGATCTAATTTAGTGACCTGGGGACGAACATCACGAGTGAAACAAGTACTACCAAATATCCGGGGTGCAATAGGAAACAAGGGTTTAGTAGGAAAAAGGACAGTGTAAGGGATCTCACCATGAAGAATAGAGGAAGGCATGCGATTAATCAAGAAACAGGCTGTGGAAACTGCATCAGCCCAAAAATGTTTAGGAACATGCATTTGGAATAAGAGGGCCCTGCCTGTCTCAAGAGGATGCCGATTTTTTCGTTCGGCCACACCGTTCTGAGATGGAGTGTCAACACAAGAGGATTGGTGAAGAATGCCATTTTGAATCATATAGGTCTGAAAGGGATCGGAAAAATATTCTTTGGCATTATCACTCCGTAATGTATGCACAGAAACATTAAACTGTGTTTTAATTTCAGCACAAAAGGCACTAAAGTGGGAAAATAATTCAGAACGATTTTTCATTAAATAAAGCCAAGTGACACGAGAAAAATCATCAACAAAAGTAACAAAATATCTAAATCCAGTAGTGGAAACAACAGGACACGGACCCCAAACATCTGAATGGACTAACTCAAAGGGAAAACTAGCCCTTTTATTGACTCGAGGGACTGACGGCAAACGATGATGTTTTGCAAACTGACATGACTCACAATCTAAGGAAGATACAGTATGAAACTGCGGACATAATTTCTTCAACAGAGGCAAAGAAGGATGTCCCAACCGACAATGCGCTTCAAAGGGAGTTACGACACTGGAACATGCAATGGGCCTAGGTACCTGGGTATCTAGAAGGTAGAGACCACCGGATTCATATCCTTTACCAATAATCTTCTTTGTCATAAGATCCTGAAAGAGACAATGATCAGGAAAAAATGAGATGCAACAATTTAGGGTACGAGTAAGTTTACTAACAGACATTAAATTAAAAGAAAATTGTGGTAAACTCAAGACAGAAGACATCGAAATCAATGGAGTTGGATTAACAGTACCAGACCCAAGCACAGAAGAAGTGGAACCATCTGCTAAAGTAACATTAGAAGGAGATGTGTGGGACTGAAAAGAGGAGAAAAGACTAGAATTACCTGTCATATGATCTGTAGCACCAGAATCAATGACCCATTGTGAGGAAGAGGAAAGAAGACACGTATTTGGTTTACCTAACTCGGCAATGGCAGTGACAGGTGGAGATGAATGCTGCAATGCTTCTTGATACTGAGTGAATTTAGCGAATGCATCTGCAGAGACTGTAATGGTTGGCTCAGATGGGCGAGGTGGAGTAACTGCAACATGGGCTGAATGAGACTTCTGAGACTTATTTTGCAATTTCTTACACGTGCGCTTGGTATGGCCCGGCTCATGACAATAATAACAGACAACTCCCCCTGCATCCTGACTACCTGTACCGCCGCCTCGGTTCTTAGGATAAGACCGTCTAGTGTCAAATCCATCATGATGACTGACAAGAGCACTAGAAGCATGAACCGAGGGAGCAACAGATGTACTAGTAGCTGTGCGAAGTACCCTAGTAAAGACCTCATGGAGAGAGGAAATCTCAGCACTAGAGAGAATCTGAGATTTAGCAATCTCAAACTGAGAATTAAGGCCAGCCAAGAAACTCATTACTGTCATTTGCTCCCGTTGAGCTTGCTGGACTTTGACATCAGTACTGAAAGGTAACAAGACATTTAATTCTTCATAGGTTCGTTTGAAATTCATAAAATAGGCCTGAAGAGAGTGATCTTGTTGTTCAGCCCGGTAAAAGCCCTTACAAACCTCATAGATACGTGAAAGATTGCCCTTTCCAGAATACAAAAATTCTAAATATTCCATCAATTCTTTAACATACTCACAGTGATTAATCAGGCTAACAACCTCAGTGTCAATAGAGTTTCTGATTTGCAAGAACAAGCGAGCATCATCTCTCAACCATTCCTTACGAGTATTATCGGTTGGAGGATCTTCGGTAAGATGAGTGTCTTTAGAAATACTCCGCAGATAAATCCTAACAGTCTTACACCAATCAAAATAATTTGGACCAGTTAATTTATGTTCTGTGATTTTGGACATCACGGGAATGACATCAGTCACGACCAAATTCTTTTGTTCGTCAGCCATAGAAACAAAACCACCAAGAAGCAAGCAACGAACCAAGAACAGTAGCAGGGAAGCACCAACAGTGAAGCAACAGGACACACAGAGGGTCCAAACGAACAGTGAAGCAGCAGGGAAGCACCAACAGTGAATCAACAGGACACACAGAGGGTCCAAACGAACAACCGTGAAGCAACAAGGACACACAGAGTATCCAAACCAATAGCAGCAAAGCAACTGGATGCACAGAAGTGCCGGAGAGAGAGAGACGACTCCAGGAAGAGTGATCGGAGGTCGAGGCGCAGTCGCACGCGCCTCCACGCGCCGGCGCGTGAAGTAGCTGACGACGGCAGAAACTTCTAGTGGCGCGTGAGGGTCACGCGTTGGGTTTCCGGTGACCGGACTTCAGGGACAGGCCGATCGGCAGGTGGGCGATTGATCCTGAGTGGCGGTGAGAAGCAAGGGTCACTCGAACAGGGTGACTCAAGGAATTTCCCAACTCTGCTCACTGTGGGCAGAACAGTGGGAAAGAAAGAGAAGAAGAAGAAAGAGAGGAAAAAAAAAATTCTACTCTTTCAGAAAGGCTCTGATACCATGAAAACCAAGAGAGAAGAATAATTCTCTATATCATTCCATTCAAAATATACAAGAGTATTTATACACAAATTTGGGCCTATATAGTCAACCCTACAGCTCATATACAGCTCATATATTCTAGAATAACCCTACAGCTCATATACAGCTCATATATTCTAGAATAATCCTACAGCTCATATACAGCTCATATATTCTAGTATATTCTGTAACACTTTCAAAGGAAAGACAAGCTATAGCTTTGATTTTTAAGAGGGATTTTGAGCTGCCAAATCTTCTTAGCAGGTTGAAAGATCGACAATCTAACCACTTAACTTCTTAAGAAGATAATGTCATGTGAGTTTGCCATTTTATGTTGTTCACTTGAGCTCCAAAGTTAAAACGTATAAGGGTGCCAATCAAAAAAAGGTATTAGGGTAGGGAATTTTTTTTTTTTTTTTTTTTGATTGGTAAAAATAACTTGAAAAAATAAGGGGCCCATGAAGGGCAAACCCGAATTACAAAAGGAGGGGATTGGCACAATATTAAAGCCTTAGATCCCTCAAAAAATCTATAAACTTCTCTAGGTACATATGATATTCCTCATTAAGCCAAAAGAACAAAGTCTTCAAAAAAACATCTTTTAATCTCCAAGGGGGAGTTTCCCCTCCTTCCAAATTTCTCTTATTTCACTCCCTCCAAATGCACCATACAAGGCAAACGGGAGCCACTCTCCAAGCAATTTTTAACTCCTCCTTAATATTTTGCAATGCCAACCCAAAAAATGATGCTTCACCTTGACCGGCACAACCCAAGAGCACCCAAAGATGGAGAAGAGAAGACTCCATAAATCCGTAGCAAACTTGCAATGAATAAGGAGGTGGTCTACTAATTCTTCCTCCTCTTTGCACAAAGGGCAACAACTAGGAAGTTGAAAACCTCTCCTCTTAAGATTATCTGCCGTTAAAATGGCACCCCACGTGATATTTGAGAAGAAGAGCAAAGTATTAATTGAATAACATCGGCTGATTATCTTGGTTTTGTAAAAGGATATAAAGCAATTTGATCAAGGAGAGGACCAGATTCAAGCACAGATGGGGCTCAACAAATGTTCCATGCTACTTGATAGCTTGATACATTAAATTGAAAGAGATCAACAGAAATAAAGTAATGCTATTTTTGTAATACTGATAGATAGATTGCAATCTTATTTTTTTTACCTGCAACCTAACACCAGCATGCTTGCTCCAAATCTCCTCAGCATTTTCTATCTTCCCCAGATGTAGAGAAACATTTGGTGATGCCCAAATGGTGACATAGATTGTTTGCACAGAAGCTTGATTTAAGTCTAGTCTCATTAAGCCACCAACATGTACAGCCTGCCCTTGCTGCAAAAATCAAACATGCTGCATTATATCCAATGGCAGGTTTGGTTTCCATGGGACACAAGCTCAGAAATATATTAAAGATAACTATGCTATGGAATTTCCATATAACAGCAGCAATGATGATACAACAAATGAGCCAAGAACAATGAGAAACCAAGAAAGGAGCCCATCACAAGTGATTACGATTACATTATTTTCTATGTAGCTTAAAAATTGTAAGCAACTGTAGAAAAATTGATCCAAAACAAATTAGAGGATGCTGAGCCACTTGAAATATTCGGTAGAGCAGTAAAACCCATACTCCAACTGTGAGTATCAAATATATGCTCTTTCCGTGCTTGTTTCATTGAAACAAGTTTTCTAAAGTACTCCTCCCACTAGTATTAAATCATAAGCTAGTTTGATTCATGCAAGTGCATAATTCAAATTGACAGGTGAAAAAATTTAGAGACCACCCTTTACACACAGCTAATAACAAGTCAACAGTGTGTGACATTAGTATTTAGTCTGACCCTTTGTATTAACTACCAATACTAACGAACTTCCAAAATGGATTAATATATCACTTATCAGAAGCTTCGATCAATTATCTACAATCAGCACTAAATGGCAAAAGACATTAAAGGAAATAAGAGGTCCCAACATACAAATGGTAGTAACAAACAACTTGCCTTCATCCTATAAGTTCGAGGCTGTAGCTCCTTCCGTATCTCAACCATTTTCTGCTCATCCCTATTTAATTTCATGGACATTAAATATGGATGTAGAAGCCCCGGAGTGTCATACATTTTTGCCTTGGCAGACAAAATTCCTCCAATTCTCAAGATCCCAAGCGTTGTCCCAGGGACAGCAGCCTCTGTAAGCTTTGTAACTTTCACTCCCTCTTTCTTAGCAAATGCATTGATTAATGTGGACTTACCAGCATTCTGAGCCCCAATAACCCACACATTCCCTCGAGGACCAGCCGATTCCTTAATGAATGACAACAAATTCTTCACACCCAAATCCTTCCAAGCACTACACAAATAAACCCCACTTAGTTTAGGTGCCCCTCCAGCCTTAGCACGGTGCCTAACCCATCTATCTAACCTCGTTGGGGAAATTTGGGATGGGAGGAGATCAACCTTTGTAGCAACAAGAACAAGCTTGGGCAACTTCTTACTGAGCTTCGTGCCATCTTTGCTGCCTTCCAATGCCTTGAACAAAGACTTGGAAGCCCGTTTTGGGAATGACCCATCAAAATCAACGCAATCAACAACCATAACCACCACAGTAGCATCAGCATTCCCAGTGGGTTTCATCAATCGGGTTGCAATCAATCTATCAAAATCAAAATCAGGTATTAAGTTTTCAGCTATCTGATTCTTCACCTGCCCATAATTCCTCAGTGAATGACATCGCGCACAGACAGTAACCAATTCTTTGTCTCTCTGAGCCTCCCTAGCTATCCTCTTCTTCTCTGCCTTCGACACCCTCTTCTTCTTTCCCTTTTCTAGCGTCTCCTCTGTATTATTGCCATAACCAACACCTGCTGGAGCAAAACCGTCAAGCTCCTTCAAATCGTCGTCTTCATCTTCAAACTCCAACTCCCATTTTTCCATGTCCCAATCAATTCCATCTTCATTTCCAATATTGCCTTCCTCTCCATCACTTTCCTCGAATTTACCCTCAATGCCACCAACAAAACCCTCCTCTTCTTCGTCCAAATTTTCTAACTCATCAACCCACGAACCCTCAACATTCTCTTCACCCTCTGACCCTTCTGTCATTTCCACCTTCCTTTTTTGATAGTACCCGGGAAGGTCTTGGTCATTATCTTGCATAAAAACTCCACAACCAGGGCATATTGGCCCATAGTTCTCATCATCATATCTTCCCTCACTAAGAACTGGTTTTCCATCACTTTTGCTCAAGATTTTGCCACGAGTTTTCGGCGTTGTTCGGATTGTCGATTGACTATCCTTAACTGATAAAGAAATGAATGAATCTTTCTTGTTGTGATAGTTGCTGTTTCTCTTACTCGGGCCTGTAGAAAAAGTTTATTTGGTGGTTTTTGACTTGAGCAAATGGAAAGTGAGAGAAAATGAGGGAAAACAGAGAAGAAAAAGTGAACTCACCTGTGAAAGGAGGAAGAGTCGTTGACGGCTTTCCTCCAATCATCCCATAGTTCAGAAGCCCCAGGGTCAGATTAGCCGTTGTTGAAGGTAGAGCTGCAATAGGTATCAATAACACCATATCTTTGTGTTGTGGCGGTGGCTCTGTTGAGTGCTGCTCTGTTTGGCAGGCAGGAAATTGTTTTTACGGCAAACAGATATTACGACTTTTAACTGTTGGATTGGATAACGAGGAGGAAGGAAGAAGGGAAAGGAACGGAAAGCAAATGAGAGTATTAAAATAGAAAAAGGAAAGAAAGAGAAACGAAAGTATTAATTATGAGAGAAAGAAAAAGAGAAGAGAAGAGAGAGTAATTCTTTTTTTATGTTTGGATAATTAATAAGAGAAAAAGAAATGAGCGTATTAATTATGACGGAAATGAGATAAGAAGAGAGGGTAATCTCTCATTTATGTTTGGATAACTAATGAAATGAAATGAAATGAAATGAAAAACTAATATAATCATTTTATCTTGTTTAAGAATGAGAAAATGAGAAAAAGAAAATGAAATGATTTTATATTACTTTACTATTATATCTTTTTAAATTAAGCATACTAATAATTCGTAATTTAACTGTAACTAAAGTGTGTTTCAATCTCTAATTTTAATTTTCATTAAAAATAAACATAACATAACATTAGTCTTCTTAAAAAGCCAAACATGACTATTCTAAAGTGACTAAAAATAAAATATAAATTATTCAACAATATAGTTTACAAATAAAACAATCAAAATAATGAGTAGCTGCATTTATAACATAGACATAATTCAATCTCTAATTGTAATTTTTATTAAAATAAACATAACATAACATTAGTCTTTTTAAAAAATCAAACATGACTAGTCTAAAGTGGCTAAAAATAAAATATCCAAATAAGTTTTTGTCAACAAAAAATAGTTACTATCATCAAAAAAGGGCATATCCATAAGTAAACGTGGCGTTCTATGGCTGCATCATTCTCTCCAAAATTCCCTTGTGCCTTTCAAATGGACAACCTAAGAATTGCCTCATCCTATTAGGTTGGCTAGTAAGATATAGATAAGCATCATCAAGAAGGAATTCCTGAACTCCAATCGTTGTTAATTCATTGTAGATTTCTTTCTCTGAATAAACTGGCTGATGATATTTCTCATAAATAGCATTGCCTTTTTTGATAGCTTCAGTAACATATTCAATTGCCTTAACCTTTTGAACATCTTTCTCATCATCATATCTCATTTTTTTGTTTTTCTTTTTTTATGTTGCACTTTGAGAAGGTACACTAGAAGGTGCTTTAGGAGACATAATATTTTTCACGTCATCATCCAAATCACAAATGAAGTTTTCTAAAGTTACTTGTGACCTATTTGTGCTCTCAAGAGCACTAGGTCATATCTAAGTGTGAGCTTTTTCAACAAGCTCATTAAGGAACTCTATGGTCTCATCAAGATCTTTCTGTAAAAACTCACCATTACACATCATCTCTACAAATTGGCGCTTTCTAGATATAAGTCCTCATAGAAATAACTCACTAGACGCCAACTCTCATACCCATGGTGAGGGCACATACTCAATAACTCCTTAAATCTCTCCCAAGATTGATACAAAGTCTCACTGTCCTTTTGTGCAAAGGTAGAAATCTGTCTTTTTAAAGCATTGGTCTTATGTTGGGAAAAGTATTTAGTAAAGAAAATCCGAGTAATCTCATTCCACGATCCAATCGACCGTGGTCTCAGTGAGTATAGCCAACTCTTAGCTCGGTCCTTCAAAGAGAAAGGAAAAAACTTAAGTCTCACAATGTGTTGTGTTGCATTTTGACAATGGAAAGTCACAACTACCTCTTCAAACTCCCTAATGTGCACATATGGATTCTCATTTTCCAAACCATGAAATGTAGGGAGAAACTATATCAGCCCCGTTTTAACATCAATTTGACGCATATTGGGTGGAAACATGATGCATGATGGTGTGGCTGTGCATGTAGGATCGAGGTAATCCTGAAGGGTCCTAGTGGGTTGATCCTCGTGTTCACTCATATTTTCAGAATTATCAAACAAAAAAATTAGAAAAATTAAACTCTAAATCTGATTCTAACACAGGCCTACAAGAAAATCGACCTAATGCGTCCCTATACCTATTATGCATGCAAGATGACAATAAAAATAAAATAAATAAATAAAATAAAATAATAATGCAGCAAATAAAAAGAAGAGAACGAAGTTACCGCCTTTACAAACTGCTAAAAAGAAAAACTATCTACTGATTCTTCTACCGTCTCCCCGGCATCGGCACCAAAATTTAATTACGCCTAAAGAATAATGTGGTAGTTATAGTGTAGCTTTGGGGTGTCGATTCCATAGGAGGTGAGACCTATTAGTGGGGAAATTCAAGGGTCAAGAAGGGCTGTTTTAAAAAGAAGAAAAGAAAGGAAGAGGAGTTCGGATGGCAGAAGCCAAAAGCTGTGTGGCACAGGGAAAAATACAGAGAAGAGGAGAAGGCTGCAACGCAGCTTATTCATGGCGCGATTCTTCTCCATGAAATTTATGTTATCCGTCCTATGTATAGATAACTAAATTTTCAAGTACGGTTAAGGATGAACTTGCACTATAGATGGTTATTTTTAATTTATTTTTGATTCATGTACGTGATGTTTATTTATTAAATTCTTTGGTTATCATTCTCAATTTATTGTTGGATTTTATTTTCCGAATAATTAAAGGGTTCAGCCTGTTTATAGATTCAGTCATGCTTTTTCTATTGAATGGATTAATATTTTGATTATTTTTGGAATAATTGATTATTTATATTGATTTAATTCTTTGCTGCAATATTGCTCGTTGGGTATATTGTCGTCGTTGGGTTCTTTCAATGTGGATAAAAATTTATGGGATTTAAAGGTGACAAATGATTTTTCAAAGGGATACATTTGGTTTAATTTTGGTTCATAATTTTATATCTTCCGATTGAGATTTTTGGAATTAAAATCTCAATTGAGTTATCAGTGAATTAAAAATAATTAAAATACCGGATATGTACAAGGGATTTCCAAAGCTCTACTGTTTGTTAATTTGAGTATTTTCTTCCATTATTCACTTTGTTTAAATTTTAATTTGCATTTTTAAATCAATTTTTATATTTTTATTTTCTCGTGAAGCGTTTAATATTTTTTTTTAGTTTCAGAAATTCTGTCTATTATTCTTTTAAATTTGTCTCTTTTTAGAATCGACACTCCAAAGCTACACTACAACTACCGCGTTATTCTTTGGGCATAATTAAATTTTGGCGCCGTTGCTGGGGAAACGGTAGAAGAATCAGTAGATAGTTTTTCTTTTAAGCAGTTTGTAAAGGCGGTAACTTTGTTCCCTTCTTTTTACTTGCTACATTATTATTTTATTTCATTTTATTATTATTATTATTATTTATTTCTTTTTCTTTTTCTTTTTAATTGTCATTTTGCATGCATAATAGGTATAGGGACGCATTAGGTTGATTTGCTTGTAGGCCTGTGTTAGAGTCAGATTTAGAGTCTAATTTTTTTAGTTTTTCTAATTTTTTGTTTGATAATTCTAAAAATATGAGTGAACACGGGGATCAACTCACTAGGACACTTCATGATTACCTCCACCCTACACGCACAACCACACCATCATGCATCATGTTTCCACCCAATACGCGTCAAATTGATGTTAAAACGAGGGTGATACAGTTACTCCCTACATTTCATGGTTTGGAAAATGAAAATCCATATGTGCATATTAGGGAGTTTGAAGAGGTAGTTGCGACTTTCCATAGTCAAAATGCAACACAAGACATCGTGAGACTTAAGTTCTTTCCTTTCTCTTTGAAGGATCGAGCTAAGAGTTGGCTATACTCACTGAGACTACGGTCGATTGGATCGTGGAATGAGATGACTTAGATTTTCTTTACTAAATACTTTCCCCAACACAAGACCAATGCTTTAAAAAGACAGATTTTCACCTTTGCACAAAAGGACAGTGAGACTTTGTATCAGTCTTGGGAGAGATTTAAGGAGTTACGGAGTATGTGCCCTCACCATAGGTATGAGAGTTGGCGTCTAGTAAGTTATTTTGATGAGGGACTTACACCTAGAAAGCGCCAATTTGTAGAGATGATGTGTAATGGTGAGTTTTTATAGAAAAATCCTGATAAGGCCATAGACTACCTTAACGAGCTTACTGAAAAAGCTCACGCTTGGACAGGACCTAGTGCTCTTGAGAGCACAAATAGGTCACAACCTACAGGGAACCAAAATAGTGGGGGAATTTACCATCTTAGGGAGGAGGATAACTTGAAAGCTAAGGTTAAGATACTCACTAGGGAGTTAGAGGTGTTAAAGGCTAGAGACTTAAAGCCAACACACTTGGCTAATCATACAGACTCTTTTAGATTATGTTCTGTGTGTGGCGGGGTAGATCACCTCGCCCAAGAGTATCCAACATTAGCTGAGCTGAGAGGGATGTATGAGGACCAATATAATACCGTAAGAATCTACAAGAAACCTTTCACACCCTTCTCTGAGACTTACAATCCAGGGTGGTGCAATCACCCCAATTTTAGCTAGAAGTCTGAAAACTAGCCACCTGCACCACCACCTGCACAGCCTCCTAGATCATACCCTGCACCATATCATGCATCTTCATCTTCTAGGAATTCTTTAGAAAAAACTTTGCATGCATTTATTGAAGCATAGGGTAAAACTAACCAAAAGTTTGAATCTTTGATTACCCAGGTTGTGGAAGAAAACAAGGAGATAAAGAGCCAAGTGTCCAAATTGATGAGCTCTTTGAGTGTGAATGAGCGAGGCAGATTCCCTTCCCAAGCTCAATCCACACCCCATGGTCAACACATGGCGCAAGAGAATTTGAAGGATGCAAATGCCATTGTGACTCGAAGTGGTAAGTCCTTACACATCCCAACAATGGACAAATCAAAGGATGTAGAAAAGGATCAAGATGGTAGCAATGCTGAGCTGCTCAAGGAACCAGAGGTGACAAAGAGTTATGTTAATGTACCATGTAAGGACCTGAATTTTTTATTTTTTTATTTTTATTTTTATTTTTTATTTTTTTGAAATGAAATTTTTTTTTTTTATTATTATTAAAGAAGAGAAATATTAAATGTGTGAGTGGGATATGTGATGATTTATTTATTAAAGTGGGGAAATATTAAATGTGTGAGTGATTATATATATATGTATGTATAAATTAAATGTATATATATGTATATATATATTAAAGGAATAAAATATGAAAATGTTAAAAAAATGAAAAGTGGAAAAGTTGAATAGCATGTGAATGTGTGTGAGTGTGTCGGTTGGTGTGTGTGTGTGTGTCTTGTATATATATGTGTATATGTATATATATGTATATAATAATGCATAGTGAAAAACAAAAGAAAAAGTAGAAATCATGAGATGAGATATATATATATATATATATATATATATATCAGAAATGATAGGGAGAGAGAGTGGACTTTATATGTGAAATTGTGTGTGTCGGTTGGAGAAAAAGAAAAAGAGAAAGAAAGGCAGAGGAGATAAGAAGGGGAAATAGAGGCTAAGAAGCAGAGACAAGGCAAAGAGGAGACACCATTGTTGAGGTAAACACCTCAACCCATTTACTTTCTCTCTCTAGCAAATCTCACCCATACATAATCTGTTTTGTGATGTATTAATTAGATTTAAATTCTTGAGTCTTATGGCATGTGGAAAATGGAAAAGGATGCAAAAGAAACCAACTGAAATAGTTGAGAGATGAGAGAGAAAAGTGGGTCACAAGCTACGGCCATGGGGGATTGGTTTAATATTTCATGTGTTAAATTAGATGTGAGTGATAGGAAAGTAACCCCCTAAAGTGTAGAAATCATTTGGAGTTGGAATCAACCAAAACCAACGAAGGAAAATGGAGAAAAATGAGTTGGCCGGAGAGTTGACCGAGGGTTTGACCCTCTATTTCGAGAAGATGGGGAAAGTTTTAAGGGAAATGGAGGTTGGGGATGAGATCTACATGAAAAGGGGGAGAGAATCACGTTTTTAAAAGTTGAAAATGTCGCTGGAGATCGGTCGCCGGCGCCGGAGAAGGCGCCGGAAACCCACTGTTGCCCTACCGAAAAATCGGGGAAGAAGGTGGGGTGACCGGGTTGGGTCCCGGGTCGGGTCCGGGTCGGTTCGGGCGGGCGCGGGTCGCCCCTGCCACGTGTCAGCCCATTGTTTTAAATTAAAGTGGAATTTGAACCTTTTGGAATTTGAACCTTTTGAATTTGAACCTTAACCTTGAACTTTCGGAAATTACAAATTTACCCCCCAACTGTTAGAAATTACACTTTGACCCACCTGATTAAATTATTAATAAAATATTAATTAAATTAATTAATTAATTATTTAATTTAATTAATTTAATTAATTAAATATTCAAAAAACATCACGGAATCCAAATGGGACAAGTCATTAGTGTATTTTGACTATCTCGACCATTCCGAGACCAATGGTGAGGTCCGTTTTACGAGACGGGGTTCCAAAAAATAAAAGACCCGTAGTAACCCTTAAAATTACCAAAATGCCCCTAACTTGAAACACTGTCAGACAAACTCCGAATTAGGTAAACAAATAGTGAAATTTTATTATCTCGAACATTCCGGACTCAACCGTGGAGTCCGATTTATGAAAAGAGGTCGCGAAATGTAAGGACACGTGTAAAGTGCAAAATGACTGTTTTGCCCTTTTGAACCCCGGTGTCCGAATTGAGTTCTACGAGAACCTAGACTTACTTTCTTAAACGTTCTAGAACCAATGGTAGAGTTTAATTCAGCAGAATGGAAACTTATGAATTAAAGACATAAAATTTGATGAATAGCATAAATTCAAATAACAATAGACTGAGTTGTAATTTCTACTCTTAGGGACACTGATAGGACAAGAGGAGGCGATCTGATCTTCTGCATTTTCATCCGCCGGTTCAGTTACATATAGTGCACGATCTTCTAGGGTTGATACCAACCCATCAGGTATGGTGTTTTGCTAGTGTTAGAAATGAAGTTAAGTTAGGAATATTTGTGAATGACTGGAATGCTGTATGTGTTTATCTGTAATGTGTTTACCTGTTTATTTGGAATTGGTTGTTCACATGTTATGTGTTACTTGTAAGTTAATAAAGTGAAGAACATGAATCGTGATGTACGAACATATGAGATATGCATGTATATGGAACTGACTGGTGATTTGTTTCTTATTGTCCGAGCATGTTATATTATTGAGATCCATGTTCATTGAGATTGCATTGGCATATTGGCATGTGATGAATTCTTTGAGAACATGGCGTGGGTAAGCACGTGGTGCTTTGCATTATGAGGGTGTAGATCCTGTGGTGAAAAACCCAAAATTGGCCATTGCATTGGTACTTCGAGCCATCGGGGAGTACCCGTAAATGAGACATGGGTGTGGCATAGAGTTGTGCATGGGTGCGTCATGCATACCATTCATATATTACTGTAATACTTTGAATGGCATTTAGATATAAATGTACACTTTGCACATGCCACGCCTTAGCTTTATTTCTGGCATTAGCATCTCATCATACCAGCAGTTGAGCTGACCCATTCGTGGGCAACATTTTTCAGATGAGGATCCTCCAGCCACTAGAGACTCTCTGATGCCCTAATAGGGTGAAGCCTGTGATGTATTTGTGATTCATGAAACTTGTATTTTGTTATGTAAGGGCTTAAGCCCGAACGACTGATGAATAATGTATTCGATGTTATTTTATGTATGGGTGAGGATGAACACATGTTTAGTGAATTTAATTACTTTTGTCCTTTTATTTAATTTACTTTCTGTCTCGTTACTCGCGTCCCGGGTTCGTCGGGAATTCGGGGCGTGACATACCATTCCCTCAAGCTTTAAAATCAACCAAGTGCACTTTAGATCCTAACAATGAAATCTTAGAGAATCTCAGGCAAGTAAAAATCAATCTTCCTCTTTTGCAAATAATTAAACAAGTTCCTACTTATGCAAAAGTTTTTAAAGATTTGTGCATAGTTAAGAGGAAGCATCATGTGAAGAAGACAGCATTCCTGATAGAGCAAGTTAGTGCTCTAATTGAGCAGAGGATTCCTCCCAAGTACAAGGATCGTGGTTGTCTAACCATTGCCTGCAGCATTGGAAATCATGAGTTTGGGCAAGCTTTGCTTGATTTAGGAGCTAATGTGAATTTAATGCCTTATTTTATTTATTTGCAGACGGGGTTGAGAGAGATCAAACCAACTTCTATGGTATTGCAATTGGCTAGCCGTTCAGTCAGAGCGCCATGGGGTGTGGTAGAGGATGTTCTGATTCAAGTTGATAAATTTTATGATTTCATAATCCTTGACACTAACTCTGTTGTTGATTCTACCTCAAAAATTCCTTTGATTTTAGGTAGGCCTTTCCCTGTCACTGCTAATGCTCTTATTAATTGCAGGAATGGGCTCATGAAGCTGTCTTTTGGGAACATGACTCTCGAGGTGAATATCTTTCATGTTGCAAAACAGCTAAAAGAGGAGGACGAGTGCCACTAGACGTACATGATTGATTCATTCATGGACAGGGGAGTTCCTCCAACTTATGATTCTGATCCCCTTGAGCATTTTCTTGTTAATTCTAAGTTTGATTATATTACTGATCCATCTGATGTGGTTGATATTTGTGCTATTTTTGACAGAACTCAGGATTATGGAACATGGGCTTGGCAACCAAAGTTTGAGGAGTTGCCTACAAAAAGGGAAGAGCAGATTCCTTCAAGTGTGGAAGCACCCAAAGTTGAATTGAAGCCCTTGCCTAAGGGTTTAAAGCATACTTTCCTTGGTCCAAGTGATACTTTTCCTGTTATTATCCCATCTGAATTGTCTGAGTCCCAAGGTGAGAAATTAATTCAGACCATAAGTAGGCATAGGTCGGCCATAAGTTGGAGCATTGCTGATATAAAAGGTGTTAGTCCCTTAGTTTGTTCTCATAAAATCAATTTGGAGGAAGGAACTAGCCCTCCTAGAGACCCCCAGCGTAGGCTTAATCCTACTATGAAAGAAGTGGTGAAAAATAAAATGTTGAAACTATTAGATACAGTGATCATTTATCCTATTGCTGATAGTAAATAGGTTAGTCCTACACAGGTTGTCCCTAAAAAGTCAGGTGTTACTGTGGTGAAAAATGACCTAGGAGAGTTAGTCCCTACAAAACTTGTGACTGGATGGCGGATGAGTATTGATTATAGAAAATTGAATGCTGCCACCCGAAAAGACCATTTTCCTCTCCCTTTTATTGATCAAATTCTTAAGCGTGTGGCTGGTCATCCTTTTTATTGTTTCTTGGATGGTTATTCTAGTTATTATCAAATTGAAATTGCCTTAGAAAACTAAGATAAAACCACTTTCACTTGTCCTTTTGGTACTTATGCTTTTCGTAGAATGCCATTTGGATTGTGTAATGCACCTGTTACTTTTCAACGTTGCATGTTGAGTATTTTTAGTGATATGGTTGAAAATTGCATGGAAGTTTTTATGGATGACGTGACTGTTTTTGCATCTTCTTTTGATGCATGCTTATTGAATTTAGAGAGAGTGTTGACTCGTTGTGAGGAGAAGAACTTGGTTTTGAATTGAGAAAAATGTCATTTTATCGTACCTTCAGGTATTGTCTTAGGGCATATTATTTCTTCTAAGGGGATAGAGGTTGATCAATCTAAGATTGAATTAATCTCTAAATTGCCTACACCTAGGACAGTCAAGGATGTGAGATATTTTCTTGGTCATGCGGGCTTTTATATGAGGTTCATACAAAATTTTTCCAGCATATCTAGACCACTATGTGACCTCCTAGCTAAAGATGCCCCATTTGAGTGGACATAAGCGTGTCAAGAGGCCTTTAAAACGTTAATTGGCAAGCTTACCTCAGCACCCATAATGCAGCCACCTGATTGGACTTTGCTTTTTGAGATTATATGTGATGCCAGTGATTATGCTGTAGGTGCTGTTCTTGGATAGCGAAGGGAGAGGAAGCCCTTTGTCATTTACTATGCTAGTAGAATTTTAAATAGTGCCCAGATGAATTACTCTACTACTGAAAAAGAGTTGCTAGCTGTAGTATTTGCTTTGGACAAGTTTCGTGCTTATTTAATTGGTTCTCCTATTCTTATTTTCACAGATCATGTAGCCCTTAAGTACGTTCTGACAAAGAAGGATGCTAAGGCGCGACTAATACGATGGATTTTACTTTTGCAGGAATTTGACATCACCATCAAAGACAAGAAAGGAGTGGAGAACGTCGTGGCTGACCATCTCTCGAGACTCACACTTGAGGACACTTCTGACCACCTGTTAAACAAGATGATTTTTCCGATGAGCATTTACTTTCTATTACTTCTTTACCATGATTTGCTCATATTATGAATTATTTGGTTGCAGGTGAGATACCAGTGGATTGGAGCGCCCAAAATAAAAAGAAGTTCATGACTGAGGTACGTAATTTCTATTGGGATGACCATTTTCTCTTCAAATACTACCCTGACCAAATTTTAAGGCGTTGCATTCCTGATGAAGAGATTACTAGTGTTTTAGAATTTTGTCACACCCAAGCTTGTGGGGGCCACTTTTCAATGAAGAAAACCGCTGCAAAAATTCTGCAGTGTGGATTTTATTGGCCTACCTTGTTTAAAGATGCTAACATCTATTGTCACTTATGTGAACAATATCAAAAGTTAGGAGTTATGACCCGTCGTAATATGATGCCCTTAAACCCAATTTTAGTGATTGAAATTTTTGATTGTTGGGGCATTGATTTTATGGGACCGTTTCCTCCTTCCTTTGGATATCTATATATTATTGTGGCAGTAGATTATGTATCAAAATGGGTAGAGGCAACAACTTGCAAGAATAATGATAATAAGACGATGATTAAATTTCTAAAAGAGAATGTGTTGTCTCGATTTGGTACACCATGTGCTATCATTAGTGACCGAGGCACACATTTTTGTAACCATTCTTTTGAGGCCTTGATGAAAAAATATGGGGTGGTACATAAAATCTCTACTGCTTATCATCCCCAGACCAGTGGACAGGTAGAACTTGCAAATAAGGAAATTAAGCAAATTTAAAAAAAAACAGTCAACCCGGATCGTAAAGATTGATCTTTGAGACTAGTTGATGCACTTTGGGCCTACCGTACGGCTTTCAAAACTCCCTTAGGCATGTCACCTTATAGGCTTGTTTTTGGAAAGCCTTGTCACTTACCTGTGGAGCTCGAGCATCGAGCCTATTGGGTCGTAAAGCATTTCAATTTTGACATAGGAGAAGTTTGACATAGGAGAAACGGGTAAGCTAAGAAAATTGCAATTGACCGAGTTAAGAGGAATTGAGAAATGATGCTTATGAGAATTCTAGAATCTATAAGGCTAAAATGAAAGCGTTTCATGATAAAAATATTTTGAGGAAAACATTTAAGCCTAATGATCGAGTATTCTTATATGATTCTAGACTCCATAAACACCCAGGAAAACTCAGGTCTAGATGGACAAGCCCCTTTATAGTGAAGAATGTTTTTGAAAATGGGGTGGTAGAAATAGAGGATCCCAAGGATAGTCGGATTTTTAAAGTAAATGGTCAGCACCTTAAAGTTTAATTGATAGGCAAGTTCCGAAAGTGGAAGACATTCCATTTATGGACCCGGTCTATCAACCTTGATCGCGCCATGTAAGTATGTTTTTATTTTTATTTTTATTTTGTTTGTTTGTTTTATTTTGTTTTTGTTTTCTTTTATTTTTGTTCTTTTTCTTTTTGTTTGCTGTTGTTTTCTTTATTTTTATTTGTAGGTTAATTTCATTTTGTCAGTTTAGGCTGCTATCTTTGGTACTTAGCGAGCTTCCCATGTCACACATCAGGTGTATTTTCTCCTTTTTAGCACCCTCCATTCAATTTTGATTCTTAAACATTGAAGACAATGTTTCATTTAAGTTGGGGGATGGTGGTTGCAAATTCAACATTTAAAATGTTGTGGCATATTTTCATGTGTCAAAATTTTTTAAAAAATTTGCATCACATGTGCATCTTTTTCACATGAGTACTCATTCTCATTCATAGCCATTTTTGGGAATTCACCGAATCCGCCATAATCATTCTGTTGAGGCATTCACAGAACTTTTAATGCACTTATCCAAACTTGGTGGTAAGATGGTGGTTCAACACATGTAGCTAGAGAACTCTTTTGCTTAAGTATTCATGTGAGTTTTGGAGAGAATTGAGGGCTTACAAATGCTAGAAATTGTGATAAACGTTCATTAATCTGTTGAATTGGGCACTTCTTTTGAGAACATCATTACATGGTTGGTGGTATGATGGCGGATATATGTGGGATATGACGAAGGTCAATTTAGGTTTAACATTTGAGCCTTTCAAGCTAGCCCTTCTCATCATAAACCCTTAGTAGCCAACTTTGAGCCAATAAACATATATAATTCTTTTTCATGTACCCACATTATCCATACCTCTCCACATTGGAGTATAGCCTATACATTGATTTTCCTACCCTTTTTGCTTCCAAGTGTGTACTAGGTATGGAATTCGCATTTCTTGTCTTTTGTGTTGAATTGGAAGAAAGCAGAAAAAAGAAAAGGAAAGAGTACAAGTGCAAAGTGCTCAATTGAGTGAGCATCAAAGTCAATGTGCAAAAAAAAAAAAGTGAAGAAAAAGAAAGAGAAAGAAGAAGAAGAAGGAGATGTTTTGTTATTCAGTGATTTGGAAAGTTGAAGACTACATCAAGTGAGAAGTTTGGTTTGCTATGATTTTTAATGAAATTCTCTTAGTATGTACTTGAAAGTTTTTGAATCCTTTTTATCCTTTTCTTCATATAGCCCCTAACCCAAGCTACATTACAACCCTTTATGTTGATCGTTCTTATCTTAAGTAAGCCTGTAGAAAGAGTGGTGGAAGTCTCATTTGTTAATGCGCCTATAATAAGATCAATGTTTGTTTGTTACTTGTACATGATTGCTTAATTCTTCATTGAGCGTGTGCACCTCTTGTCAACACCATAAAGAGAACCCCTACATGAAACACTTCTATACCCGTGAGATATGGAGTTGAACCTTTTGCTTGAGATGTTCTTAATGTTGCATGTGTCATGGTTTATGATTTGATGGATATGGTTTGGAGCACATACACACTCTGTGAATTGCTATAAGTGGATTGATTGTTATAGGGTTATTGAATTCTTGAAATGGCTTTGATATGCGAATCTGAAAAGTGTGATTAGATGCTTCTGTGTGTGGTCTTCTTTGGTTTCTTTTGCCTTTTTTGCATAGAAATTGCTAGAGACTAGCAATGAGCAAGTTGGGGGGTGTGATGAATGCGCGAAAGTGCACTCTAAATACCCTATTATTAGATTAAAATGCTAGAAAGTGAATAGAAATATTGAGATATAATTGATATTATTCAATTTAATTTCTATTTACAGTGGGATATATTTGAGCATTATTTTGTAATATTTTTAATCTCAAATTTTACATTATTTGTTGGCGAGAGATAGTTGGTAATTATGCTTCACACTTAATATTTTTGGAGCTTTATTATTCAGATTATTTATTTAAATTTATTTTGATGGTAACTGCATTGCACTTAATTGAGCCGACACTCCAAGTCGTCCAGCAAAACAGAAGCAAAAGAAAAAAAAAAGAAACAAGAAAAAGAAAGCAAGGCTGAATGAAGGTGTGGGGCCCGCGCTGGAGCAAGAGAATAAGAAAGGAAAAAAAAAAGCAAAAGGAGAAAGTTTGGGCGTGGGGCGCTGCTTCAGGCGGTTGATGTGCGTCTTGGTTGGGCGCGGTGTAAAGAATAGAAAGGTGCTTGGGCTTTGTGTGGAGTGGGCCATGTGGAGGAACAAGAGGAAAGAAAAAAAACATAATCAATACCAAAATAGTGAGGGAATTTACCATCTTAGGGAGGAGAATAACTTGAAAGCTAAGGTTGAGATACTCACTAGGGAGTTAGAGGTGCTAAAGGCTAGAGACTTAAAGCCAACACACTTGACTAATCATGCAGAGTCTTTTAGACCATGTTCGGTGTGTGACGGGGTAGATCACCTTGCCCAAGAGTGTCCCACATTTGCTGAGATGAGAGGGATGTATGATGAACAATGTAATAACTTAGGTATGTATAAGAAGCCCTTCACACCTTTTTCTGAGACCTACAATTCGGGGTGGCGCAATCACCCTAATTTTAGTTGGAAGTCTGAAAACCAGCCACCTGCACAGCCCCCTAAACCATATCATGCACCATATCATGCATCTTCATCTTCTAGGAATTCTTTAGAAGACACTTTGCATGTTTTTATTGAAGCACAGGGTAAGACTAACCAAATCTTTGATTATGCAGGTTGTGGAAAAAAGCAAGGAGATAAAGAGCCAAGTGTCCAAATTGATGAGCTCTTTGAGTGTGAATGAGGAAGGTAAATTCCCTTTCCAAACTCAGTCCACACCCCATGGTCAACACATGGTGCAAGAGAATTTAAAGGAGGTGAACGCCATTGTAATTCGAAGTGGTAAGTCATTACATATCCCAACTATGGACAAATAGGGGGATGTGAGTAACTTCTGACATTGTTTAGTTACTGTCCCTTGAATCACTGTATCGTTTTGAATGTCATACTGTTCAAATGCAAATGTTTGTATGCATGCTTATCATACTATATCACTTATGACATGGTTTTAGTCTTCTTAAATAATTGACTATCCCTGATTGTTGTGTTAGCATCCTGTACCGTTTTGCCCGTTTTGAACTGTTGAGATAAAATGGATGTATTGAACCATTATTTCTGAAATGATTAAACTAACCATGTGATATAGGCAAAGAACGACATTTTGTTGTATCATACCGCTTTGTATAATATACTGTCTGAATGCTATATTGTTTAAATGTATGTACTTAGTGTACGCCTTTGTATTACATTCCACGTGATGTGCTTGTGTCCTTCGAATTAGGAATTCCGTTCAGTTCGGTTATGTGCTATCCGTTAATGCTATGTCTGTGTCCCTGATGGATACGTTCGATCCCGTTGTGTTCTGTCCGTTTATGATACGTCTGTCTTGATTAAAACGTTGTTCAGTCCAGTTATGATTCGTTCTGACAGTGATGTGCCCCTGACTCAATTGTTATATTGTTTCTACCTAGTTCCGTTATGTTGTGTCTTGTTTATGATATGCCTGTGTCTTGATTAGTGTATTGTTTCCATTTAGTTCCGTTATAATTTATCCGTTCGAGATATGTCTTTGTTTGACTGATGTATTGTTCCATTCGATTCCGTTATATTCCGTCCGTTGATGATATGTCTGACCTGATTGATAGATGGTCCAGTTCCGTTATGTTCTAGCCGTTGATGATATGCCTCTATCTTAATTGACTTATTGTTCTCACTCAGCCTCGGTTGTGATTCGTTCCGTGAATGAAGTGTCTGTGTCTTGACCGATATATTGGCAATGGTTATTACTTTGATCTGAATGGTTATGTTATGTTCCGATCTGTTGTATTGTTCGTTTCGATTCTGTTTTATTGTACTAGATTGCTTATGAAATGGATCTATAAACAAATAGTTATTTTTGAAATGACTAAATAATCCATGTGCCTTGAAAGCAAAAACTGGTTTTGAAACCCATGATAGAGAATCTGTGTTACTCACTGGGCTTATTTAAGCTCACCTCATTATCCTGACATTTTTCAGGAATTACCCCTATTGGATTAGAAGGTACTATGACATGACGTGAGTAGGCCAAGTGGCATTGCAATTAAAGATCGGATGGCGCTGATTTGCACAGACTTGCATTCTTGGGGATTGAATCTGGTTATTCCGGTGAGTGGTATGATATGATTGACTTGATTGACATGCACTAGATATAGACATGGCTCATGGAAATAAATGGTATTCTAGAATTATTAGATCTGCTCTGCTTTTGTATGCCTGATTATAGATATGCCCTGAAGTTAGAACCATTAGCTGTTTTGGATTTTAGTCTTGCTCTGTGATACATATTCTTATGGTGGATAAGTGAGTTGCATTCCCGTGACACAAAGAAAAAGTTTAAAATTCCGCTGCATCTGACCCTACAGTCGGAATGCAATTCGTCGGAAAGTTCAGAATTTGCCTTTGGTTAGTCGCGTGGCGGCTGACTGGCATCACGTCCTCGACATCCGCGTAGGGTGGGGTTTGGGGATGTGACAAACAATGTACGATAATTATGTTGTAGTAAATGGTCTGACTTGGCCTCTACTATAATTAGTCTGGATCTACATGTAAAGATAATGATTCAAAAAAAAAGTACACTATTTTAAGACCTTTGCCAGTCATATTCCAACTCTCCACAAGGAATAGGGAATTTAAGATGCAAGAGTAAGAGTATGGAAAAAAGAAATATATATATATATATATTATATATATATATAGTAGATACGAGAGAATGAAGAAAATTACTTAATTGTGGTGGTTGGGAAAGAATAGTGAAAATGTTGAGTTGCTTTTGAAGTTGTATTGAGATGGTGAGATTTACAAAAGGAAGCACTTGTAGCTATTAAAAATGATTAATTGTCAAACCAGGAGCAGTGGTGTTTATATAGCTACAAGTTCTAGTGAAGATGAACCAAGAGTGATTTTGTCTAAAATTTTACTTTTTAAAACATTAGTTAATAATGATTCAACGATTGAATTTTTTGGATATAACAATTTATTTAATGGGTTTTTTAGAGGCAAGAATATGTTTATGGTTTTTTTGGATTGAAAATTTTATTTTGAGGGTTTGTAGTATTTTTCCCTAATCTTTATCATTCAATCACATTTTTAAGAATGACCATCACTAATTTAATAGCTAATTTTCACACACATGTGCTTTTGTCTCCAAATTCATAGACTATTTACCTCACAAAAAATGCCCACAACCATTAGGGAAAATCTCCAATAACAATCATCATCATTCGTGATTCCTCAATATAATTGGTTTAGGGTGTTACATTTATTATCTCTCAGTAAATGGTGCATCTTACACCATTCACTTCAAAGAGTTTATCAGGGCTTAAAGGAATACTTTTAGAGAGAGATGTAAAGGGTCGAATCACCGATCAAGAAATTCTTGATTCTAACATAGAAAACTCTCAAATCAAACCATAAATTACCATAGTGCTGGAAAGAGGTTGCCTAATTGTAACACCCTGAATCTTTATTATGAGTATTAAGCACTAAAGTGAATTCTAATGCAAATTTAAGACATAAAATGAGTATAAGACCATTGGATAACAAGTAAAATTTTAATAAGAAAAGTGGACACTAATAATAAAGTCCAAAAAATCTAAAATAATACCATGACTAATTTGATCCAAGTCAAAGACACCAATTTGAACCACAGTACTAATATTAACAAGTGAATAAGAACCCCAAGGGGTTGGCCGAGTGGTAAGGACCTGAGGATAAGATCTAAGGTCTCGAGTTCGAGTCTTCCTAATGGGCCACTGGAGGTTTACTCGATCATTAAATTCAGGGCCTCCAAGGATTAGTTCTCGGCAATCTAGATACGAGGTAACTCAGGCCTAATTGGGCTGGGTTCGGTGGGAGACACCTGGATTATCAAAAAAAAAAAAATGGCTAAACATAAGATAAGTATAAAGGCATGGTGGATTATAACACGAAGTGTATATGATATGTGATGTATGTTGTATAATATATATATATACACAAACACGCACACTTGAGCCTATATACAGAGGAAAGAGAAATAGGAACCTCCATGGCTGCATGTATGGTTCATCATCTAGAGGAAGCTTAGAAAGAGTAGAGATAGTCTTTGGAACAAAAGGAACGAAAGGAAATAGTAGAGATAGAGGAGGGGAGACCGAAGAGAGATAAAATTTGTGCAACCCTCAAACAGGTACCAACCTTGGTTATTTCCAATCTCATTCATTTCAACCCTCAAACAAGAACCCATGATGAAAACCCTATAACCCAATAAACTGCCATTAACAAACCTTGTAAGAACTAAGTTGAAATTGACTAACACAAAACTTAGTTCTGTGATCAAAGACCGAAAGTGTGATAAAAATCACACACAAAGGAACAAAAACCACTAGAAATGGTTAAGAATATTCTCTACTTGCAAGTATAGGGTTAGAAAGGGAAGTGCTTCGAAACGACTATTTAAATTGGTTTTGTAAATGAAATATTAAAGAGCCTTCAAAAACTTGAACAATAGAGTAGAAATGATTAAATTTGGTTAAGAAATGAAAGAGGAAAAGTGATTTATAAGTCGTGAATTTGTATTTCCAGTGTAATCATCGGATTTCCATGGACCAAATTGGTCCCAAACAGTCCTAAATGATGTTTAAAAGGAACTGGGGTTGAAAATTGATCAAAAATGACCCAAGAAATCAAGGTTCAAAAACTAAATTTTTTTATTTTCCAATCACCATTGTTGGAAAAGGTGACCAGAGGTGATGGTTGGTGAGTTAACTCACTGAGTTGATTGAACTAGTTTGATTAAGGCCGAGTCGACTCAATCGACTCGCATAGTGACACTAAATGGCGGCGTCTGGCATTTGATTTAAAATCTCTTAAATCCCTGTTTGGTTATCGGGTTAACAATTAGAATGAAAATTGGAATAAGAATATACTTGTTTGGGATATCCATCGTTTGACTGCATGAATAAGAAATCGGAGCTAGGAAAATTGCAAACTAGTAGAATTTTTGTTCGAAATTATAAAAAAGCCGACTTTTAAAATTATAGAACAATGAGACTAATTGAGGAAAATTAAAAATAGGTTGACTTTTTCCAACATATTTATAAATTAGTACTTATGTCCATTTAAGGCAAATTTTATTGCCAAAAAAATGTTATTTTAACTTTTCTCGACGTTCCATACTTAAGAGCGGGGTCTGTTTCATCAAATTTTGCTCTGAAAAATGTGAAACAATAATTCGAATAATTGTTAAGACATCCTAATAGCTTAGTTCAGCTACCAGATGAACTCAAAAAATAACAAGAGCACCAACTCTAAGGTTTTTGGGTCTTTTGGACTCAAATAAAAGGTAAAAAAAGGACTCCACGATAGTGTTTTGAGCTACGTAATACCTTGAACAAATACTTAATAAGACATTGAATTGTATTATATGACCCTCAAACTAAGGAAAGAACCTTGATATAAGCTTTTAGACTTCAAGTTAGTATATCATACCATATTAAAGTGGATTTTGAATATAGATATATGCATTGAACTCAACTTTGACTTATGTACTCAATGGAATTTGAAAGCCATGCACTAATATAATATATTATCAATCATTTTGAAAATATGAACATTAAAATATATCTATGATTTAAAATACATTTAACTATTGGACATTGAAAATCCTTATTGACCCCATTATTTGAAGCCATGTTATCTACCTATATATTATGATATTTTATGAGATCATATGATTTTTCTATTCATTTGATATTCAGTATTGACTTACTATTGAACATTGAAATATTGATTTAACTACTGGATTTGCTATTGGACATTATTGAATTTGGATTTGATTTTGATGCATTTTTATTTGTTTGAACTTATATGATTAGTGGTTATCGAATAGATTGACTTTATCAAACCCTAGCTACGGGGTTTATTAATGGTAAGTCACATAGTTCGACACTATAAACTAGTTGCATCGAATATCGGTCTCAGTCATCGAAGTTATAATTTTTGGCCATAGAAGTAGTTTTATATGAACACATGACTTTGAACATTATTGAACTTACAACTCTGAACATATCGAATTTAAATCATGATTAAACATTGAACTATCAAATTATGATATAGAATATGATTTATTTTGAATATTGGAGCATCGAACTATGATATATGATTTTGAAGTACTTTTATTGAACCTATGACCTTGAATATATGTGAATTTGGGTTCTGATTGAACACCAAACTATTGAACTACGATATAGAATATAACTTACATTTGACATTGGGATATTGAACTATGATATAAAATATGATTTACATTGAACATTGAAATATTGAACCATGATTTACATCGAACATTAGATTATTAAATTTGAATATTTAACTATGATATACAATTAAGTTTTGACATTGGTTTTGAATTGCATTTGAACTATTAATTATTTAATACTGATATTGACTTAACATTATCAAATTGAGTTATTTTCTTCAAATATTTGACTAGTTTTGAAAATACATTGATATTATCTAATTGAATTCTCTGTATTTTGACCTAGATATTTATTGGAATTTGATTATCTTTATTTCTTAAGGAATATAAATATTTTAGTGAAGAACTATATAACTAGTTTTTAAACCTTTGACATGTTGTAGAATTCTCACGAAGCTATCAAGCTCACGACAGATTGTTAATGTTTCCAAGCGTAAGGTTAGATAGGCTCAACCTCTTACAACACGAGTTAATTGCAGGATAAAAGATCTGTCAACATGTTTTCAAGTGTAATGTTAGATAGGCTCAATCTCATACAACACGAGTTAATTGCAATAATAAGGAGTTGAGTGTGATTTTTGGAATGTATAGAATGTGGATTAAAAAGAATTTTTTTACCAATGTAAATCATTGTGATCAGACTATGAAGATGCGTAAATATTGAGTTGGTTTTGAAATGCATATACAAGTTTTGTTGTTATTAAATGACATGAAATGAGAATTTGACTAGTGTTATGACGATTTCATGGGTGGTATTTGGGATTCTGCACAGTGTGGAATTGAGGACGTTACACTAACAATCTAGAGTCCTAGATAATCCATTTAAGGCTTCAAATTTCCTTCTCAAAAAACTTCATGGTTACCAATCAAATTATGTAAAAATACAAGACAATAAGGCTTCGTTTGGTTAAAAATAAATAAATGACAAAAAGTAAAAGTGCCAGAAAGTGAAGTGAAAGAAAGAAAGGAATATAAAATATGTTTTTTCTTACATTCATTTGGTTGTGGAAGAAAATAAAGAAAGTTACAAGAAAATTATATTTTATTGTTTGAATTTTTTTATTTGTCTAATTACCCTTCTTTACATATTTTAAAATTTATAATCCTTACGTGTTCTACTTTGTCACAAATTTATGCATATTTTTTATAAGATGAATGCAAAAATGGATGACTGCATTTTCTTATAAAAAAATTATAATTTTTTATTCTTCATTTTTTTAACAAGGTTCACCCAAGTATAGAACAACCGAATATAACGAAAAGATTTTAATTGAGCGGTTGGAATCAATATGATTTAAACAAGAATTTTAATAATACTTTCATTTACTTAAAATGAGTTTTTGGATAATATATATATATATATATATTGTGTGTGTATATGTATATGTGTATATATATAATTGATTATATAAGATGTGACGTGGAAAATCGAAAAAAGAGTTATAATATGAAACAACTTCTACCACCATTAAAAAGAGGAAGAGAGAAGTTTTGTAGAGAAAAAATAGTGGGCAAAGTTGGAACTCATAATATAAACAACAATTCTAGCAGGAAAAAAAATTTCCTACGATTTTTGCCGAAAACAGAATACCACTTTTACAGGAAAATTAGGAGATTACACGTATCCGATATTTACAAAAAAAATTCTCCTTCTTTTTAACCAAACTCTCAACAAATTTATTTTTTCTCACTTTCCATCACTTTCCATCAATCTCCCCCTAACCAAACGGAGCCTAAAGCAAATTTTTTAACTTAATGACTACTTTTTACTCAAACTGAATTCGCCATCAAAACATTCAGCAATATTTTGGGTAAATTATACTGACTTTTCCTAAAGTTTTTAAAAATTGTACTAACATCTTCTGAAGTTTATGAAATTACACTAACCTCTTTTACTTTTTTTAACAAACAACAATTATCCCTTTCCATTCAATATTTTTCTTTAAAATGACAAAATTGCCCTTCTATATTTTTTTTAACATATTTTTTCAATTGTGAACTTTTTTCTCTTCCTATTTTCAAATAAATATTGATTAAAAAATCAGTGGAAATGAAAAATTAAAAAAATTAAAAAAAAAAAAAACAAAAGAACAAAATGAAAGAATAATTTTGTCATTTTGAAGATAAAATTGACTGAATGGGATAGTTGTAGTTTGTCAAAAAAAGTAAGAGAAGTCAGTGTAATTTCAGAAATTTGAGCAGTGTAATTGTCAGAAACCTTAAGAGAGATTAGTGTAATTTATCTAATATTTTCTTCTCTTATTTGACGAGTCAAAAACATTCACAAATTTTGTAGGAAATATTGTGATTGTCATTTTAATTTTAAAAAATGATGCCTTTGTTAATTAGGACACTTCCATTTCATGGTAAAAATTTATTTCCCTAGGCTATACATCCTAAATAGCAATTCATTGTATACAATGATCAGCATTACTGTAAAAAAATGCCTATTTTATTTTAATTATCGGGATAAATATCAACATAGAAAGTCTTATTTTATTTAAATTATACTATTAATCTCTTGAAGTAAGTATAAGGGATCAGGGACACAATTGTTTTTGAATGTGAATACAACCTTTGCACAGTTGGTAAAAGGTTGCTCCGCGTGCATTTCATTATGTTTGTTACATATGACTATAGATATTAGAGAATTGAAAAATTATGGTACTATAAAAGATCTCAATCCAAATGGCATATTATTTTTTGTTACAAAAATTCATAGATTTGTTTCATAAATCAAATAAAATTATTACGTTTTTAATTTCTTGAGGATTCCCACATAATTTTGATTACGATCATATTTGAATTTACAAATAAAAATTTACCATTTACGTAAAACCAAAAACATTGACAAATTATAATTAGAAATATCTAATTAAAATTGAAGTAAATACATGATAACATAAACTAGTGTTAACTCGATTACCTCTTCAGATCAAGAATGATAGAAGCGGAAGAAGCAGTTTGTATTACGAGCTTTCTTGAAACACCACAAACATCCTTGAAATGCTACAAGAGATCCTCCTCGTCATAGGACAACTACAAAATCGAGTCGCCTATATATTTTCACGATCCAAGACCAAGGATACTATGATGGTCACCTAAGAAGAATATCAGAGAGAGCGTCACTTAAAACCTCATGTAATAATTTAGGAGACTACGTATGGATGGATTAATCGCATTTAACCAATGCGAATATGTTTATATCTCATGACCACAAGTAATGGGATAACCGTAAGACTTACGTGATAATATCTAAGTCGGTCAAATCAACTAGAACAGATAAGAGTTTTAACTACATATAAACTCTTATCATAATTATCACGATTCGCACAAATCTTGTGGATGCCAAGCGGACTCGGGTCCACATGACTCAATGTCCAACATCTCTCACTCATCCACATAAGTTGAGTACCTAAGCTCTCTACATCACCTTCCACATACAGGAAATGGATCGTGCGACCAGACGAGCAGGATCGGGGTAGGAGTACTATATTAAGCTACATCAAACTAACATAGTACCTTACTACAAATACATAATTGATCTTGTCTATACCCCAGACTATTCTGTTACACCAGATTCAACATCCACTATCCCTCACGAGAACGAATCTCAATGCGATGCTTAAACCCTCCAATCTGTATTGTACTCGTGATCATATCGATAAACACATAAACTGACAGATCATCTGGGCAATGACTCATAACACAATAGTGTATTACGAAACCATCTTCCCTAACTACCCACGTTAATCTAATTGAACTCAACTGTTTTCCTAAACATGTCCCGTCGGACTGCATTAATCACAGTCCTTTAGCAACATCAAGCTCTCTTTTCATAACATGGTCTTAATTCACAAAGGGCATAGTGGAACTCAATGTGATTCTCAGAGCTCACACAGTGATAAAGTAGGGATACATTCAGTTACTCTCTTTATTAAAGGTCATATCAATAGCACCTACAGTATGTAATGTATGTCACGACGAAGCTCCCACTCAATTGGGCATGTTAATCTCAATCTCATAAAAATAAGAATATATGTCATATGAATCTTAGTTTAGTCGCTATCTTAGCACCTCACCCAAACACTCCAACCTAGTCGCTTTCTTAGCGCATGTCTAAAATTTCGCATTCGACTTTCTTTAGGTTACATAAGGTGTATGGTTAACCGTCATACTCGATTCTTTAAAAAAATCTCATCTTGAACCTCATTGTTAAGGCGACATATATATGATAAAGATGAATTCCCTTTTCAGCCAAGAATCCAGTGTCTCATCTTGTTTGTTATCTAAGCGTCAAGGCGATTGTTCGTGTGAGAGAGCCAATCGAAACCTGTTGACATCTTTCATGTATGCTCACAAAATCAAATACTCATCTCAACATGAACACATAATCATATAATGATGAAATAATGTCACACGATGTCTAATACATCAAATCCAAAATAAACACAACCATTAAACGCAGGATGTAAAACATCACTAAGTATGGGCTCAGGACCACCTCTCTTTGCACAACTATATCTTAAACATGTGTAGTAAAAAATAATGCCAATATGTTTGGTTCTCTCATTATCGTTATTGGTCTACCAGCCCACTAACGAGCCTAAGCTTCCAGCCTAGTGGTGAGTCTGCTCAGTTTTGTTCTTATGGACCCTATGTCCAAAAGACATCACCAAAAGTGAAAGGTGGCCTGTACTTATATCCCTCACGCTTGTAAAGCTTATTAACAATGTGGAATAAAGTTGAGACGAACACAATACTTATATATGCTAGAGCTGCCATACAATCATAGTTGATGAATATATTATCATGCCTATATGGTGCTATGTTAAGACGCTAGTAGGCACTCCACAACCAAACTACTACCTCAATTGTAATGACCAACCATGTATTCTTAACATTACTTAGTTATCAAAGAAACCAATTAACTATAGTCTGATGAGCAAACATTAAGTTGCTCTTATAGTTTAACCATTTAGACGAGCAAAGCACTAAGCTGCTTTAATAATTTGATAGGAGCAAAACACAAAGTTGCTCTAATACTAAGTTACTCTAATAATTTGATAGGAGCAAAGCACTAAGCTACTCTAATAATTTGACTATCAACAAGAGTTGCAAAAACAATCAAGTACACATCCCAGTGCACTTCAAAATCTCAACTGCTACTTAAATAGGAAATTCCACAAAAATATCTCTTTCCCTACTAATCCAATAGCCATAATCAAAACTAAAGTATGCCCCTATCAATCTATCAATAGGTTAAGACTGTGCTAACAAGATCACTTATAGATTTCTCAAGACAAAACGAGAAATTCCTCAAGGGAATCTCCATGGAACTCAAATCCAAGCATAGTTTACGTCACCCATGTCTTCCTTAATGCAGGACAACTACCTCGAAATGATGACAACTAATTTCATATATGCCAGCGAGTACACAAAAGATCAAAATACTTTCTTTGGACTGTCCATGACTTCTTTGATTATCGTAAAGCCAATTGCTCGATGAAATCTAAGGTTCCACTAACCAAGGATCAAAATATCATTTCGATGTATAGTTTCGGTTTGTCCGGAAACGGAAACGTTTTGGAAACATTTCAGAAACATAATGGAAACAGAGAAAAAATTGGAAACATGTGGAAACATAACTTAAAATTTATTTATTTATACAAATAAGCCTATTTATTGAATATTTGTGCATGTTTAAGGCATATACATCATATTCATGATAAATGATACTAATTCATGATAAATGACATAATAGATATATACTATGTAATATCCATGAATTAGATAATTTGACACAAGTTATATATAAAATAAAAAGTAAAACAAAGAGCGATTGAAACCTATTATAATTAGTAACTTAGTATTAAAATAGTTGTTTCTCTACACTTTATTTTCCCTGCAACTTTTCTATTATTTTAGGAAAAATAATATAAATATATCTTCTTGTAATTTTGAGTCTTAATCTTTGAAAAATAAATGGATATTATTTTTTACTAACTTCTAGAATTATTGTTGATATAAAAGAAATGTTTTCTCTGATTAGGTATGTTTCCACTAGTTTCGGTATGTTTCCACGGAAACAATTTTGTTTCCATGGAAACATGTGAATTTCGATATTCTACTAGTGTTTCGTTTCGGTTCCTTGAGAAACGGAAACGTTTCAGCCGTTTCAATGGAAAAGAAACGAAACTTTGATCCTTGCCACTAACTTGGCGATAGCTTTAGGTCACAAATGAACACTTGAGAAATCAGACTTTGCACTTTTTGTTCATTAACCTTAAAGCCCAAAATTGCATAGACGATCTTTAGGTCACAAGTGAACATTTGAGCGAACATACTTTACGCTTTTTGTTCATTAACTTTAAAGCCCAAAATTGCACAGATGGTCTTTAGGTCACAAATAAACACTTCAGCAAGCATACTTCGCACTCTTTATTCATTAAGCTTGAATCCCAAAACTTGATTCACGTAGAATCATCATCTAATTCTCCACAAATAAGATGTCACACCCCGAATTTTCACAAACCTGGGGAGTGAGTGAAATAAACAAAAAGGAAATAATAAAGGATAATTACATGCATTTCAGTACTAACCCAATTCATGTTCTGTTACTAATCCATAGAGTCTTGCCCGTTGTTTCATAACATACAAATAAACATGTATAGTTTAGGGCTTATGCCCTTGTACAATATCAAAATACACCCCAAGGGCCAAAAATCCTCCATAATCCATGTCTCCTTTGTTCTCCAAGATTTCCTCAAGTCTCAAATATCAGGAGCATCATCTGTAATATGATATCCCACGAATGGGTCAGCTTAACTGCTGGTATGACATAATGCTAATGCAAGAAACAAGATTAAGGTGTGGCATGTGCAAAGTGTATATTTATAATCTAGATACTTTCTAGTTCATTAATACGATGCAATGAAAATATGCACGACACACCCATACGCACTATGCCACACCCATGTCTCGTTTACAGACCGCATCCGATGGATCTGAGTACCAACTCCTGTTTACAGGCCTTCCTCCACTAGATCTGGGCACCAATGTAATGGCCAATTTTGGATTTTTCACCACAAGATCTACACCCTCATAATGCATAGCACCACGTGCTCAACCTACACTATGTTTCAAAGGATTCACCATATGCCAATATGCTTTGATTTCACCACACAATAATATAATCTCAATGAAGCATGCTTTAAATAATATATCATACTTGAAGCTACAATAACATTTAAATCACAAAACTTGTTCCACATGAATACATGTCGCATATAGTCAATTTGAACACATAGTCACAGTTCATGTTCATCACATTACTAAATTCTTAAAGAATGCAAGGAACATACAAGCATGTAAATAACCAACTCTAGGTTATCAAGAAAACATGTTCCAAATAATTCCCCAACAACAGTTTAGCATATAAATCATTTAATAAAATATTCCTAAACTTAACCCTATTTCTTACTTAGCAAAACATCATACCTAGAAGGGTTTTTCTCAACCCTTGGGAGTCGCGTCCACAATGTAGTCAAATCAAACAATGAGAATATGGAAGGTCAACCCGCCTTGTCCTTTCCTTTCAGTTTTCCTAAAATCATTAAACACAACTCAGTTTATTGTTACTTGAATTATGTTATTCATCAAATTTTATGTTTTTATTTCATGAGTTTCTTTTTTACTAAAATAAACTCTACCATTGAATTCGGAATGTTGAATAAAGTCGGTTTAGGATTTCGCGGAATTCAATTTAGGTATTTGTACTAAAAAGGGCAAAACGGTCATTTTACACTTTTACGGGTTCTTACTTCTCAAGACCTCTTTTGCAAATTGGACTCACGGTTGAGTCCAGAACACTCGGAATAATAAAAATTCACTATTCGTTTGCTTTAATCAGAGTTTGTTTGACTGCTTTTTAACTTATTGGCATTTTCGTAATTTTTTTTATTTTTAATTAATTAATTAAATTAATATTTTATTTTGGGGGGTCAGTTCGTAATGTACTATAAATTTTGGGTCTGAATTTAATTACCAAAACTTTTGGGTTAAATCAGAATTTCTGATTTTCACTATTCTAAATCATAATAGCCAAACTGTGGCTAATCCCAAAACAATGATAAGATATCCCCATCCCCAAATCAATTCCTAATTTAATTTCTTAAGCCCATAGCCAAACACCCCCAATTCTCTTTTAATTTATAACGTAAAACGACGCAGCTTTGGGTACCCAATACCTTGCGAGTGGGTCGGATCTAACCCGACCCAAACCGGTCCAGACCCAATACCCATAAACAGTTCTTCATCCTCCCCAATTCTCCGGTAGGGTTCCGGTGGGTCTCCGGAATCTTCTCCAGCGCCGGCGACCTTGTTCCAATCGATTTTCTCCCCTTTTTAATTGCGGTTTCCTTCCATTTTTCATGAGGATTCTTTGTCTAACCTTTGTTTTTCATTTAAGCCATTAAAATTTCACGAATAGAGGGAAAACAGTGGCTCCGGCCAACTGGTTTCCTCTCTATTCCCTGCCTCAAACCCCATTGTTTTTACCCCTTTCCTCTTCAAATTATTTTCTGCACCTCACATAATTATTTTCCTAGCATTTAAATGGAGTTTTAAGCATTAAAATCTATGAAACCGTATTATCATTCAAACTTGCAACTCAGTATTGCTAACTGATTTTTCAACCATTTCACTTGATTTCTTTTGCATAATTTCCCAAATTTTATACTCTACAAGGCTCTCAAACTATAACTAAATCATCATGCTTCAAAATAGGTTGTATACATAGAAAATTCTAGAGAGAGAAAATAAATGGGTTTGTGATTTTTACCTCAACAATGGCACCTCTCTCTCCTTGGCTTGCCTCTAACTTTCTCCTCAGTTTCTCACGTTGCTTTCTTTCTGATCTTTCACTCTAACTCAACGAACATATATACATATACATATCAAACACAATTACCCCTCTCTCTCTCTATTATTTCTCTCTCTACGACCAGGCCTGCTCACCCTATCCTCACTTGTATCAGCAGCCTGCACACACTCAACACACCTGACATACACACACACTGAACATACTTACTTACACACACACCATTAGCACACCCACTCACTTACACACAACAGTACACACACCCACTACACCCATTCCCACAAGCATGCTGAATGTGTATATATATATATATATAGATATACATAGATATTTATATTATATATATATATATATATATACAATTATGTCCCCATGTGTACGCATACACATACACACTTAATTATACATATAATTATATACTTACACACATTTATACACATACATGTATATTTATATATTTTTATTCATTTGCATATATATATATATGTGTGTGTGTGTGTGTCTGTGAATATTATTCCTAGTTTAATTTAATTGAAAACAATTAAAATTTTAAAGAAATTCAAATAGTGTTCTTTTAAAAAAAGAATTTATTCCCATTAATTTATTCCCATTTTTTTTCAAGTCTTTACAGAAGATCGTGTCTAAATCCATCTATAAAGTTTCTAAGATCCAACATGTGCGACAATCATTAGAATAATATGGATGGAGACAATTCTCACCACCAGGGAAAATCTCTCTACATAGTCAATATCCCCTTTAAGATAAGGCATAATTACTAGTTAATCAATCTTACACAAAAGGAAATCAATCATTCTCAAAGTTTGATTCTTTGCTAATTTAGCTCAAATTATCACTCATAGCAGTCATCCATACACTATTAAAATAGAAAACTCTTGCCTCTACATAAGAAGCAATATTCACTTAAACATGTGGAGCAATAGCTAAAAGTTATCCCTACGATTTCACAAAGACGATGAGAAAATATTCTACATTTGCTTCTATACAACTAAGGATCTTAAGAATCTTCATCTAGTGGTACAATCACAACTAATGGTATACTTCGACTAAGCGACAAGTCACTCCTATTATCCAAAACATCATCGACGATTACAGAATGAGATAACAATTTTCCACCATCGCCGAGAGATGGTGTGACTTTCATAGATTCCATTAACCCGCAAAGTTAAAGATCCTTTAAAGTTTTCTCATTGTGCAACTCAATCTAGTCATTCCTTAATTTGGGGTGCTCATTAAAAATCCAATGGCCCTTTAAACTTTCAAAAATAATATTTTAAAAAGCAATATTTTTTAAAAGTTAGGGCCAAGTTTTCTAAAAAATAATAAAGAATGTGAATAAATCACATAAACCCCCAAAAGGCGATAAATCTTTCAAATTAGGCTTTTCACAATTCTCAAGCATAAAGGAACTGACTTTTAGGGTACTTTGTAAACGATATAGGCCACACAAAACATATTTACGCCATTATTGACCTAACTGTATAATACAAAATCTAATTTTCTTATTTTTCTCACATAATTATCTGAAACTAATCAAACAAGCACTCTCTCTTACAATTAGTGTGAAGAATTTTTGAATTCTTCAGTTTTGATACTCAAAATCTTGACAAATGCTTGCTTGAGTTAGGTGAGCAATCATAGTGCGAGTAACATAGTAAGAAAACAAGATGTTCTATTATGTGCCCAATTTTTATAATATTATGAGTTCGCATATGCTATTAGGAATAGATCTAATATATAAGGAGTAGGTCTACCTTACAAAAAAAAATGCTTCTTATAGGCCTTTCCAATCAAATAGGTTTCACATATTGATTAGCTAATTTTTGTGAGTAACCCCAACAGGTCTTCTCAAGCTAATCCAGTCATCCAATCTAGTTCAATATATTCATGTTATTGCTCAAAAAATAATATTGTGGAAAGTCATAAAGACATAACTCCAAAACAATCAAGTAATCCAATGAGATAGGGTTACTATCATACTCATATAATGAAGTTGCTTCTAACATGAGTTAGATCAAACTAATCAATCTACAATGAACTATTGTTTCACAAAGAATAAATAGTTCCATCCAGTCCTAAAGACTGAAATTTAAAAATGAGAAAAGTATAAAAATCAATTGGGTAAGAGATGAACCAAATGACTAGTCAAACACCAATATCCAGTTAATTTATAGAAGGACATAAGTTGTTGAAAAGAAGAAATCAGTTCACTCTTGTGGTGATTAATTCTTATGCTACCCCTTGTGTACAATGTACAAAACATTATGAGTATTGTAAAGTCGCGCTCTCTACTATGCCATTTTATGCTTCTTACTCAATCTTTTCTTTATTTTGAATAAAATGGTCAACTTTGACTCAGTACCCTTAGGAGCAAAATGACCCATTTTATTCCCAATAGCAGCTCATTCTTTAACATATCTATTTATCTGTCATGTATATCCCTATAACACTTGATTTTCTTGCCTACTTTTGGCGCAAGTTTCTCAGCCTTACCATACTTAAGTAACTTTTCATTATCTTTAAATATATGCCCAAAAGCCTTGTTTGGCCCACCATGGGCGACATGGTTGGCTGAGGAGTTCGTCTTTTGGCGCTTTACCTTTTGTCTCAAAATGACACATTATTTTGAAAAATATTTTTATTTTAAATAAGTAACGTCATGTTGGGATTTAAAAAATATTTTAAATATAAGTCAAGGTACTTTATTATGAGAATTTGTTGTTTATCTAAGGCAAGTTTATATTTGTCATGGAACAAATCCAAACAAGTTTTCAATAAGATATATGTATATGTTGTTTTACATAATAAAGTGCATTCAACAACTTAATTAATTATGATAGGGTTCCATGTCTTAAGGTATTGGACTATGTTTCCTATTGATCAATGTCTACACATATGTTATATGTGTGATGTGATTATTCTAAGTATTTTTTCAAGTTGGCATTCACATTCATTGAGGCTATTTCACTACTACCATAGTTTGCAGGGTGAGATTTAAGAATACATTCATTATATTATTCTATTACCAGAAATTTATTTAAAAATTTATTTTATTTATTCTATTACCAGAAATTCATTTAAAAAAATATTTTATTTTACACTATAAGATCGAAAATTTCGCTGAACTTATAATCATTTCTCATTTATGTAAGCAGAAGTATATTTTTAAATAATTTTAAGCAAAATAATTTTGAATTAAAAAAATTTAATTCATCTACACGATGATTTTGAATTAAAATAAATTTAATACATCCACATAATAATAATAATCAGTACGCATGTTCTAAAGTGCATGAATTTTTTTCACTTGAGTCCATTTGGCATTCTAGTACATAATGCCAAGATAATTTATGAACATATGAGTTTGTAACGAAAACACCTATCCTTACAAGGCTTCATAAATAAATACAACATTTCAAAAATCTATTACATTGTGTAATGAACCTACCACATCAATCTACTAAAAGCAATAAAATAAATGAAAATTTCGCGCCAATATCTCATATATCTCAAAATTGACCTTGTTATTCTATACATCACCACAAACAAGTGTAGTAGAACATCAATTAAATAAGCTCATCCAATCACAACATACATCCACATCCATAACAATATAATGTGTATGGATGGATGTTTTTACCATACTTCACCATAATAGGAGTGGGTATTTGGGTCTCACAATTAATGGGGATTAATATTATGTAACAATAATGCACTAAATTATCCACGTGATAATTAAAACAAAAATAATCTACACATGACCCCAAAAAAAATATGATCCACACATAATGTAATTGTTTCTAATTTCCAGAGTCTTTCTAAGAATTTTTTACCTTTAAAATAAGTTTTTTGAAATTTTTAACTAATTTGTTTGGATAAAAAAACTAATTTTTGAAGCCTTAAAAATAGGTAAAAAAAATCCACCAAAAAATAATTTGGGCCTCCAACAGTGTACTAAACACTGATATGTAATTTTAATTATAAATATAGTTTTCTAGAATTTTTGAAAAAGCATTTAAATAATGTTTAACACTTTTTACCTAATAAAAAGTTAATTTAAAATATTTTCTAAAGTCTTAAAAATACAAAAATATATGTAGGTCCAAAATTTTGTGAGGATAACACACTCTCTGGGGTGTAAAAAAATAAGTCCCGGAAGATGATGCACGTGCTCCTACGCTCCTTGCTAAGATTGGGGGTTGCATTTCTTTGCAATTCATTTTCTTCAAAAATAAGATTTGACTTATGATTGTGGTCAAATTTTGGAACCTCATATCTCACTCGTTTTTCGATGAAAAATTATGTACCATATATCGTTGGAAATCTTTTGGAACAAAGAACAAATCGATATAAATTTCATGCACAATAATCGATGTTTATATATTGTAGTAAAACTCAAAGATTCGAATTAAAGTTGTATTTTCTTGAAAAACTAGAACTTTAAACTTAAATTTCTCATAGATCCGACGGTGGATCATCGTGAAATTTTAAGGGCTTTCATTGGGTTTCTAAAGAACACATCTACCGTGGTGAATCATTCAAAAAATGTTCTTATAATGATCTTTTAAAAATCAGCCGTGTGAGTTTAATGTATGCTTTTTTCTCTTAATAAATATACATGTATACAACACATATATATTAGCGAACACAAATCTATAATTCTGATACTAATGAAAGAAATACATAATAACATAAGAGGGTGTTAACCTTGATTACCTCTTCAGATCAAGAATGACAGAAGAGGAAACAGAAGTGGAAAAAGCGGCTTGTATTACGAGCTTTTTGGAAACACCATGAAAATTCTTAGAACGATGTAAGAGATCCTTCTCGTCATAAGACGACTACAAAATCGAGTCGCTTATATATTTCCACAATCCAAGACCAATGGTACTATGATAGTCACTTAAGAAGAATTTAGAGAGAGTGTTATTCAAAATCTCACGTGATAATTTGGAATACTATACATGAATGGATTAATCGCAATTAACCAATGCGTGTATGTTTATATCCCATGATCACAACTAATAGAATAACTTGCAAGATTTACGTGATAATATCTAAGTTGGTCAAAACAATTAGAACATATAAGAGTTTTAACCACATATAAATTTTTATTATAATTATCACGATCCGAACAAATCTTGTAGATGTCAAATAGACTTGGGTCCATATGATCTAATATCCAATAAATATTGCTACTCTTAAATTAACATTAAATTTCCAAAATTAAGAGAGTAAACTTAAAACATAGTTCACTTATGAGAAAAATCAATTATAATTTAGATAATCTTTTGTTCTCTTCTGTTTTCTCTTAATAAGTAATTTATTTATTTATTTTTACATAATTTAAGCATACAAGAATTTTGTTTAATTATAATTGTATTTTTGCAAACTTATTTTCAAATTTTCCTAATTAAAAAATATTTTTTTTAAAATTGATATATATATATATATATATATAGATATTAAGTGCAAATTTTTTTTTGCAACGCCCGTGCTATGCACGGGTTCAACGTTAGATATAGAAGGTATGACCCTTTCCTGCCCATATATACTTTCGCAAGCTTCTCCTCAAAGCTAAATCAAGTATTACGCCGAACCAAACTATGGCGCCAAAAAAGAGCTCGGCGACTCCCTCGTCGATACCAATTGGTAAAAGCCCTAGTTTCTCAGAAGCCCTAGAAATCAATAATTGAAAAGTACCATTTTAAATCGTAATTTTCAATTTTCTCAGGGAATTGTGAAGTCGTTGTGGAAGCGAAGAACTTCACCTCTAAATCGGATCAAAACAGCCTTCAAATCTCGATCTCCAAAAACGCCAAAATCAAAATCTCAGGTACTGATTCCAGCTATTTTCACTTAAACAATGCTAAATCTAGCTTTGTAATATATGCATATTTACGTATCATGTTTTATCAAAGACCCGAAAAATGAGTTTAAAATTTTTTGAAAGATATCAAAACTACAGAGTGCTTTCGATTGAAAATTAGAGTATCTTTTATATTCAGTTATTTTCTTAGCATCCAAACATAATACAAGTTTTTACATTTTTTTAAAATAATAGAATTAATGGGTTTTCGTTTGTATTGTTAAATGTATTGTATTTGGCAGTGGTAGATGGCAAGAATAGAAAGAACTGTAGCAATCTTTGTCGTTCTGAATCTGAGGAATGTGGTAAAGATTTTCAAATGAGTTGCTTGTTTGCTTTAACTTTGATTCTGGGCACGTGAATAATTAATTGGTATTGATACATGAGATCTCTTTGATGACTTTTGAGTTACTTCAATTAGGGGATTGCTACTTCGTGCTAGTTAACCCCAAAGATGTAGATAGCTGTGCCAAGTCTCTGCTTCAGGTATCTCTCTCTTTCTATATGACATACATACAATTGCATACATAGTCACATACACATAAATACTGTGTGTGTGCAATGGCATGGTTAAGTTATTTTGGACACACTTAAGTCTGTGGTGTGCCAGCACTATGTATGTCAGAATGCAAACATTTTTTGAACACTATAATTTGGTTGTGTTACTCACTGCAGCTACTGAGCCAGGCTAGTAAATATGTTGGTACATGTTTTTTTTTTAGTGGGGAAATGCATGGAGATTCTGTTATTAGTTGCATTCGTTTCCTTCTTACGTTTTATTTTTTTTTTTTGAATGAGAAGATGAGAAATATTTGGTATATTTCTTTTGGTATATTTATCATAGTACTATCTATAATCTATTTTACTTGTAATTTCCAGTTCTGTTTTTGGGTTGTGTTTTTGCCATTTGGATTCATTTCGTTCACTTGTAATGAGCCGTCTCCTTTTAATATATACATGGTTCTAATATTCTGTGTTTATGCTGTTGCAGGAAGTGCTAAATTTATACACAAAAGAACTACCTGCAATGAATTATGCTGCAAATACTGGAAAGGAATCAATGTTTCTTGAAAGATGTGTATCAAATGGGTAAATATGCTTCTCAAATGCTATTTTTTCTTGGCACTCCTGAGTGTTCCTCTCCAAAGTGATGGAAACTCTGAATGCTTACCGTCACTGCCATTCTTAACATGTTCTCGAAGATATGTAGTATTTGAAAATGCAGAAGTCAATTCCTCCTTATTAATAGTGATAATAATTTGCAAGTTCTTGTAGCCTCTGGTCATTAAGAAAAATTATATTCTCTCTGCAGGAAGTATTGCACATTGCTTTTGAAATCCAAGTCCGAGGAAGGTTCTGGAGAGGTAGGTTTGCTTTGGCCAAAATTTTATATACCTGTCACTATGCTGGTAGGATATATGATGAAAGATTCCTCTCCTGTGTTACCATGTTTTATATCTTACTTAAAACTATGATTGGAGACAATCGTTATGACTTACGAGTTGCATTAATTCATTTCCTTCCTTAAAACCTTTGCTTTGAAAGGTATTGATGCCAATGCCTCATGGTTCAATGATGGCAGTTCACGCCACAAAGGTCAATTCGCCTAAAGTGTACATCTCATATCTCGATTTGAAACCGTATCTTGAGACCATGTCATTTAAACATGACCAACATTGGGTTTTCACCCAATATTTTTGTTATTTAAAACTTGAAAAAAATGCTTTCTTCCTTTTTTTTTCTTAAAAAAATCTCCATTTTTTCCAACCAACACTTTTGTTCTAAACATTTAGAATTTGGAGGAACCTTTTATGCATGTATACAAGGACATTGGCTTTAGAGATTGGAATTTTGTTCCTGGTTGTTGAATAGATAAGTTGTTATTACCCCCAGATTATTCTTGATGACATCTTTGCAAATTTATTAATGATATACATATGAGGGTATTTTTGTATATATTTTTAAGGGGTGTACTTTTTTAATTGCTATAAAGTATAAATACATGCTACTGATCCCAGTTTGGGCTGTCCAACCATTATATTAACAATTGTTTCCTGGTAGTAGAGCAGCCCCTGAAACCCACAGCTGAATTGATCTTCTCTGTAATTCTTTCTTTCACCTTTCTATCTTTTTCTTCTCATCATGGTCTCAAGTTCATCTTATTATTCACTTCTAACCTTCTCCAACGGCATCCCCACCAATCTATGTCTATGAGACTTGATTTCTAAGAGATTTTTGGTTGGGAGAGAGTATTTCATGCCCCTCCTTATGTGTAATAATCTCTTGGGGTACATTAGTGGTACAATTGCTGCACCTCTAATGACCCCTTAACTTTGTTCTATTCACATTTTCTTTACTTTTTTGGGCACTACCATAATTGGATGTGGAGAGCCTTTTGCAATTTTTATTTTGTGTAAAGATTTCCTGGACAAAAAATATCCCTAATCTTAAAGTAACAAGGCCAGTCACCCGAGGAAATTTTAGTAAAACAATTTTTATTTAAACAAGCGCTAGCCTCATCACCAGTTACCTTGGTTGAGATGATTGCCTAAGTAACGCCTTAGTAAACATACCTTGCCCAGGATGTTGCAAGGCACTATTCCCGATCCTCCCCTCGCCTTACTGTCTAGGCAAGTGCCCAAATGCTTTTTACTACCCTAGTCCAATACTTTGTAACGACAACTTTCAAAAAACTCAATGGTTTTGAATTGGGTTAAAGCTATGGAGGATGATATAACGCTCTTCTTCATAATCAAACTTGGACACTAGATCCTTATTGTCCCTCATATGCACAATATTATATTTTCATTGGAAATGAATTTTACGGTTTTAGGGCAGAATGTCTTGCCTTCTTTCCTTTTTTCCAAATACTGTAAGTACTTCCTGGCATTAATTATTCTTATGAGCTATTTTGTAATATCATATTGAAACCAGTTCAGCAAATAATTTTTAGCAATCTTGGGTTAATAAAATCAATTTAAATTTGAAGTTCTTAACTTTCTAACCTCCATATGTTTCTTGAAGTGTAATTGTGTCTCTGGTGTTATTTTCAATAATTTCTTATATGCTCTCCCCCAACACACCTCTAACATATGCTAAATGAATAGTCATCGCCATGGAATGTGATGCAGTGTAAAAAGCACTGTTTACTAAATAAAAGGCCTCTCTGTGGATGTGAGTGCTTGCATTTGAGCAACTATATATGTTTCTTTTTTCCATTTTATACTACTAATACGCATTGATATCTACCTCAACTAACTGCTTCATTCTTCTTATATATTTATCTATACGTCCATCTATTTACTTTTTAAGTTATTTATATATGTTTTAGATAAACATTGCTTGGTTTATGATTCTTTTTCCTTTTTTCCCTTCTATGCTCAGGTTATTTCTGCAATTACTTTTCAAATAATTCCTGCTGATACACAATATGCTGAAGTTCCTCTTGCTGCTGTTAGTTCAATCTACCAACGCAAGGTCTTGTGCTTGTTCCAGTTCTCATTCAATCCTATATAGTTGTGAGAGTTGTCCTGGTGCATAATATCATTTGATCTGTTGCAGTTGTTATGTTGATGACTTGTAGTTCAACTACTGGTGACACTTAATATCTGGTTTCTAGGAGAGAAACCTAATGTGTTATGCTGCTATTTAGAACCTAATATTATATTTATTGGTTTTTAATCATATAATGGGTAATTACAGCAGATGTTTCAGTTCAGAAATATAAACTAGGTAACATGAGTACATAGTGCTAGGAGGTGGTAACACGAGCCTTTTAAAGTGAAAAGGTGATTCACATTATTTTTTCCCCATTGCTTTAATGATATCATGTAATTTTAAATCTATCTAAAATTCTTGTAGTAGTAAATCAATGTCTACTTTTGTTTTCAACAGAAAGTCATGTTCTGGAATCTGGCTTACATTAAGTTGAATTTTGGAATACATTTCAGTGAAGTCTTTTGGCATAATTTCTTACTATTAATCTCATTTGGGCAGTCAATTAATATGATTCAGTAACTTGCAGGGTGTTGGTTGCCTCTTGTACCTTGAATTGAGAAAGAGACTAGAGAGTATTGGTGTTCGCACTATATTCTGTTGGGGAGATAAGGAATCTGAAGGATTTTGGCTTAAACAGGTACACCTTAAGTGGTGCTTGTTATTAAATTGGAGCAGAACCTACTTGTAGCTAGTTGTTGATTCAACTCATTACACACCTAACCCCCCCCCCCCCCCCCCCCCAAAAAAAAAAAGAAAAAAAGAAGCTCATTACGTTATATCTATCATTCCATTGACCTCTCTATTCTCATGAACTCATACTTTATGACACGAGCACAACTGTCTTAGTGCGGAAATACTTTTTTTTTTTGTAATCAAAATTTTCTTAGAGATGGCAATTTTCTGAAATAACTTTGGATTTTGAGGAATAATCTCTCCTGAATGGGTTGTGATTAGTGTTCCCTTTCCATTTGCATGCTTCAAGAAGAAAAAAATACCTGAAACATAATGACAGGAAGATATATATGGGGTTGGTGGTAGCTGGATACTTTTGTATAGAAAAAATGATTCTTGCAAACTTTGTGAGCAATGTTATTTGTATCATTTATGGTATTTTGACTTTTGTGAAATTGGACAAAAATACAGGGTTTTGTGTCGATAGGCGAGGTTGACACCAAGGGCAGAGCTCGCAGGCTGCCTATTAAGGCTGACATTCGTAGAGCATTATGCTTTCCTGGTGGTTCGACCCTCATGGTTTCTCATCTTAACAAGGACAATTCAACTAAACCTGCACAGCCTATAAAGTTGTCTTTCTTGTTTAAGCCCCTTGAGAAGTCTTTGCCATCTGCTATTGTTCAAAATCAGGGACTAGGAACTACAGCAGAAAGCCATGGTTCTCCCAAGGCAGTAAATCAGATGACTTCCAGAACTGAATATTCTCAACCTGAAGTGTTGGTGAAAGATGGATTTATTATGGACGGTAGGCACAATCTAGTTATATCTATTGCTAATGTATTTCACTTCTGCTGATATTTTCCTGGTGTTCATTTGAATGCCAAAGGAAGCAAGATAATTTATTTAATTTTCTTCATCATTAGAATGCACGGTTCCATCCTTTAAAAGGGAATCATATATGTAAAATAGTTATCCCCCAGTCTTGTGAATTGGTATTAAAATTTGAAATGAGCACATTGAGAAACCCTAGAAGTGATCTTATTAACGTTCAAAATGTATCATTGTTAAATTTATTTCTAGAAGCAAATCTTAACGTGTTATTGTGGTGCAGTTATCACAACATCATTTGATTCTAACAGATTCTTCCCATGGCTGTGTTTCAATTCAAGGTTGCCGAGATCTGGTCCCTTTCGAAGGCATGGACTGCATCAAGATGGCTAATGGTTTAGAATTAACCAAAACTGAAGCTGGTGCTGATGTCAAGTGTTGTTCCTGTTCTACCCTAGGTGCAAAGAAGAGGGTCTGGGAAGCCTCATATACCTCATTGAAGTCAAAAAAAGTAAAGGGAGGTCATCTAATGGACTGTCAATTAGATTCCAGGGATTTTGTTTCAGGAAGTGATGGAAGAAATGATAGTTGTTTTGATGGGAGCTCCTTAGTCAGTTCCAGAAACAAATCTTTCATTGAAGTTACTCCAAAAGATCCCTTGACCTGTAGGTATTTGAAAAATAATGCTGAAGAATCAGAATTTCATGGCAACGAGGAACTCCCGTTAAAACAGGAATGCTTCAGAATCCTGCTGATGAATATTGCTGATGATGCTAAGAAATCAAGCCTAACCAAGGTATGTGCAGCGTGCAGTTTTGTGCTTCATTTCATATAGATCACAAACTGATGTCCCAGGGTATCTATGGTTTGACATAATCTGTCACTTTCAGCAAAAAGCATCATGTTTTGCTGTTGAGATTCTGGTTTGTTTAATGATTTTTGAAGAATTGGGATCAATCATAAATCGAACATTTTGTTTTTTTACCATCTTATTCCATATTACTGGAACTACATCCTACATTCTGCTTTCTTGCTGGTTCAGGTTTTGAGAAGAATACTCCTTATTGTAGGATGCGGAAACATTAGTGGCCAGAGAATGAAACTAAGCTTTGTGTGAAGTAAGGCTGCATGCATGCTATTAGGCAGTGAATTACAACAATTTTTTTTTGGGGGTGGGGGAGGCAAGCGGGGGTAGGTGATTGGAGACTCAAAACCAAGCATGTAGTTGTACCACCAAAATGCCTTAACAGCTAGGCCAGCTGACATATTCAGATTCTTCATAACGGTTTAGTTTTCTGTATGATTTCTAGAAAGAATGAGGAATTACCTTAAAAAGAGTAATAAAAAATTGGAGCTAGTGACTTTAGATTTGACATTCTGTCCCCATTCCTTGTCCTCATCCAACTAAGAGGTCTGTCAACACATTTTTCACTTTCGTGAAGCATGCAGAGGTTCTCCCTACTTAGGAAATTTGTAATTTATTGTGATCGAAAGTTTGTGAAAACAGTCTCACCGACTTCACCAAGCTTGCTGCAGGCTTCAACATTGCACATCCCATAGTAGCTGCATCAGATCATTATGAATTTTCACTCTGAGAGATATAGACCCTTAACTCTTTTTCGACTTCCATTTTCATTTCACACACTAGCCTTTTCATTTTCAAGGAACAAGTCACAAAATTTTGCCACAAATCCTGCTGTTGTAGGAAAATCTGCTCGTAGGAAATCCAATTATCTATTAGTATGCCTTTTGGCCGACTATGCAATCAAATCAACTTTAATTTTTGTAGTTGGAATTTAGCAAACTTTCTATTCTGTTTTAGGATCCTCTTTCAAGATGCACAAAAGACCTGCAATCCCACCTTTTACTTAAATAACCTTAAAACCTCAGAATTAGTTTCAACTGGATGTCCACAAACTTGCATTAAACTTAGTACCCACAGTATAGTGTACATTGTAGTTTGAGATGGATTGATCAAGACCAAGAAGAGAACAGAGGAAAACCTTAGAAACTTGTGGCCAACAGGAAAAAAATTAATAAGGAGAATTCAGCAGCTCAATCTTTAGAAAATCACAACAATTATATTCACTAATAATGCTTTTAGTGCTCTTGCTATCTGCTCCTGTTGTGATAATAACCATGATCTGCTTTCTCCACTGCTGTCTAGAGTACAGTAACCTGTATGGCCTACTTAGAGTAGACGAGATGTTTCAACAAACGCAAGATCTAAACCTAATATACATTGCAGATTGATCTACACAAACCAAACAATAAGCAGTCGTGAAATATAAGAGAAGAGCAATCAAGCAAAGATACACAACAATTATACCTAAGGTGGCATACTAACACCTCCGGAAATTAAAATTTCAGTGCTTTATCACCTCCTCACCTATCTGAAATCTGAAACTGGTTGTGTGGTTGGCACCTCAAGGTAAAAAAGCTAGCCCAGTACACGAGGCTCCCGCCATTGCGGGGTTTAGGGAGGGTTAGATGTGAGCTACCTTATTTTGAAATGTTGCAAAAAATTCAAAATTTTGCGGAGAATAACACTTTCAACATCATTTTAAGTAAGGATCGATATATCATTTTCTATAACCAACAAACTATCATCATTCTTCACAAAATCTGAGGTTGCCTATGATAAAACATTGTCCTTCTATCAATTAAATTGGTCACCTATATGGGAAGTCTTCCCAACATAGGCCTGATTTTTAAGAATTAGTTTAGATGTCTACAAGATTGTCCCTATCATGTCTTCTATACTATTAGGACTAACAAGTTTACAAAAATTTCTTCTATATAAGAGTTAGATAGCATGGATTTAAATTGCAGTCGCGGGATACGAATCGGTCGCAGTCGCGGTGTAACAGTATCGGGAGTATCAGGTCATTCGTAATGGAAATCGGAAACTGCAATTGTGAATTTTTTCCTAACACTAACAAATTTCTTAAAAGTCATTGATACACGTATCTTGATTACATTTATCACATTTTAATCTTTTTTACTATTAATTTTTAACTTTCTATTCTAACTCCTAAAAAAATCTTCTTCTTTTTTTTTTTTTTATAAATAACACTTAAGAAGATATTTAATTATTTTATATCGATATTTAAATAATAACAAAAAATAATTATAAGCATGAAAATCAATTTAGTTGATTAGTTATGGAATAAAAAAAATTTTAAAAATTTTGAGGCCAAGAGGCTTTTTCGAGTTCGTATTAACCCGAATGTTTTGGTAACTCATTTCAATTTATTTTTGTGGATTCTTTTGTTAAGTATCTCTTTTGCATATAAATGTTATAAAAATAGAAATCATAAGAATTTTATAGAAAAAAAATAAAAAATAAGGAAAATAAAAAAATTGAAAAAAAACATAAAATAGAGGTAACGGTCTTGCAACAGCCGATACGTAAGGGTATCGGCCGATACGACTGTGAATTTTAGTAATATCGATATATCGGCCAATATCTATATTAGAGGGTCAAAAATCCGATACGTAACGGCCGTTATTTAACACCATGTTAGATAAATAACAAAACTTCGAATATTAATTTAGAAAAAAGTACTAAAGCTTAAAATAGTTATATCACTTAGGTACGTCATATGTAACTTTTAGATTGAATTTATTTGTGTGACATGATAATTATGTTAGTGATAAGATATTATTTAACTTAGAATGCATTAACTTTTAAAGTGTAATATATATATATATATATTATTTTATTAGTTAGCGTCTTGCTTTACTTAGGTTAGCTCTTTTTTGTTGCCTCGCTTTTTGGGCAATGTGAGACCTTAGCGCCTCAAGGGCGTCTTTCACCTTTAACTACACTGACTTAAGTTATTTAAAAAACTCTTAATGTCCTTTGAACTAAATAAATTGTATTTCCTACGATAAAAATCTCTTATTGTCCTTTGAACTAAATGAATTGTGTTTCCTAAGATTGCTATGTCGTAATTTTTTCTACTTAGAATACTTTTACATCAATTATGTAGAATTAATAAATTTCATTACTTAGACATCTCATAAATGAAATATATACAAGTATATATATGACTATTTTATCTCTCTTATAATTAATATTATAATGGAGTTTTTTGAAAAAAAGTATTAACTATTAGGTAATAGAATTATTAATTATCTACCACGGAATCAATTTGGTTCCTTAAAAGTTTATTAATTATTAGAGATTATTAATTTATTGAATATTAATTATAAGAGGGTCAATTGTATATAGTGCTGGAAATGAGAATTTTTGGTATTCCCTTGTCAAATGACCATTTTGCCCTTCATCCCTTTTATTGTCTTCTTTTCTTCCCTTTCATTAATTGGTAAATTCCACTCTATTTAATTTCAAACTCTCCATCTAATTATTATTTTAATTACTTACAAGTCTTACAAATCATATTTTTTTGGGTACTACCCGCACATAGTCCTGTATTTCTGGTAAATTGACCAAATTGCCCTTTGGTCACATAACGCGATTATGACTTCCAAAAATTACCAAACTCATTCTATCTCTATAATTATCATTATTTATCATGCATTATTACCAATTTTAAATAATTATTTAATATCCAGAAAAACTCAGAACATTACATTCTACCCTCCTTAAAAGAAATTTTTGTCCTTGAAATTTGACTCAGTTGCATCCTCCAAACAACTCTAGGCCAAGCAGGCCAACCATCAGTTGCCGTAAGTACTCACAAGTCTCAATTCACTAGTTCAACACTAGGTTTCCCCCATCAAGGTTCCACAAAAGTTGCACCATTCTGTTGAGCTCAATCTACCACAATCATCCAATCACCGTATACCCTATCTTGCTTTGATACGCTATCATTGATCATTAAGTTATTGGTATGCATGTCCTCATCCAGAGAGGGATTATTGGCCCATGAGGCCTCATCAAACCTCAGATGTCTCTTGGTGTTCTGGTTTCATAAGAAAGAACTCATGCTAGAAAGCACTACGACTCTTTCTACGAACCTCACACACACGTCCTATCATACCTAGGAGTCTTTAATTAATTTTATTAATTAAACCAAAGATAAAATGAGAATAATTGGTAAGGAAATCTCAAATAAATAGGTCCGCCCTCGGGTCTTTGGGGCATGGAGCTTGACATATTATGGTGTCATATTTCAGCAGTTGTATCACTAGCTTTTTGTAGATATAGAATTTTGAGATCCCACTTTCTTTAATGACTGCCAGAGTATTTTGAATGTGTAATCAGTTTTTTCGTTCATTAGCTTTATGCATCAGATTTGATTATGGGATTTTATTTACTGACATTTTATTTATTGATTTTAGTTTTGGCATTACTAGTCATTCATCTGATGGTGAAGAGTTTTTCTATTACATAACTATATTTCTTATCATTTTGGTATTCTTTTGATTAGAGTATTATTGCTGTTAATATAGATTATTGAAGACCTCGGTGGGGATGTTACCTCTGATGGGAGTGTAAGCACACATGTAGTCACAGGAAAAGTGAGAAAAACTTTGAATTTCTGCACTGCTCTCTGTTCAGGGTCAGTTTTAATTGGACTATTAGAAAGTTTTGCTCCTCATTCTACTGCCTTACTTTTTTCTCACATTTACGATTTATTATGGACTTTGTAGCTGAATATTTAAAATGATAATGTTGAACCTCTGAATCTCTGACTACATGTTTATTTGTTCCAAATATTGCTTTTTCTGAAGAGAAAATCGATTTCACCATCTACTGTATCTGATGATGTTACTTCTTAGTATATTGTACTGCTTTCAGTGCCATAATATCTATAATCTGTTTTTGTTATTAATCCAGTCTCAAGGAGATAGTACCTTGTTGAAAAGTAGAGTGGTCACTGAGATGACCATGGTTTCACTAGCTTTTGTTGTGCTTAATAAACAATTCTAGAAGTAGTTTGAAGCGTGAAGGTTAGATTCTTGATTGTGGACATCATGGTTAGTGTTAGCTACTACATTACGGACATTGACATGGTGTGAGCATAGAGAGGACTTTCATAGAATTAGGGTTGAACAGATGAAGTGGAGAAGTGCAAACGGAGAGTTGCACGATATCTGGAAACAAATCAAACTAATGGAAACAGCTAGCCTATTAAATGAGCATAGCAAGATGCTGAGATGGATAAGTCAAAATGCCAGGAAAAAGATTGAATAAAGGATGAAACATGGTTCTTTTAGTTCCCCATTGTTCCAGCAAATTTTCATGTATTTTGGTCACTACAATGTTTTAATTAATGGTCTTTAGTGATCTTCCTTCTGTCATTATTTTATCATGTATATTCCCACTTTCTAATCTGCATGTTAAGACATGGCTTCATTTGTGTACATGTACAACATAACAACATGGCTTTGTTGGTTAATTACTATAACATGGAAATGTTACCTGTTACACAGAGCTTGGATAATCTCACCCAGGTGGTTAAAAGAAAGCTTCCGGAAAGGCAGATTTGTGGGTAAGTCCCAAGGGCTATGTAGCTTTTAGCCTTTTATTATCTGATGTTACTTAAGCACTCTAAATTTGTGTAAATATGTATTTTTGGTTTCCCATCTTAATTTGCAGATGAAATGCCTTTTATTTTGAAAGATGAAGATTATGAGTTGAAGTATAGAACTGAACTAAAAGGTGCAGTTGTTAGAGCAAAATCAAATCCCCAAGCTTTGCTTAAAGGTTATAACATATGTCTTACAGTTCATGTACAACCTCCGGTTGCTACCTTATCAGCCATTGTGAGATCTGCTGGAGGGAATGTAAGTTGATTCTTACTGAGTTCTGGTTATTGGTTATGCATGCTACAGAATTGTGAGAGGTTATCTCTATTGTTCTAGCCTAAGAAGCATGGACATGGACACAAGACACGGATACGACACAACACGGATATGCGGACACGGCATTTCTAAAAAAAGTAAGACACAGATACGTCAGGGACACGTTAAATATATATATATATATATTTATATATGACTATATTATAAAATTCTAACATTATTTGAATTAAAATTGGCATTAAAATACATAAACTACAAAAATATTAATACGATATTAAAATAATATTAAATAAAATTTTAAGAACTTCTTCATTTAATCATCAACATCCATGATTTAAGTTCCAAAACAAATTTACTAACTACTAACTACTACATAGAACATATATATGTATATAAATAACAAAAAAAAAAAAAAAACAGAGAAGAGGAGAAAAAGAGGGAAAAAAACGTGTACTAATATCCTAACGCATCCATAACGTGTCTGGAATTTAGAAAAAAAAAAAATTTGAACACGCTTGTTTCACGCGTCCCAGAAAGTGTTCGAGAGTGTCGGTATCTGACACGGACATGTGAGGCAAAATAGAGTATTCGTGCTTCTGCTTCATAGGTTCTAACATTACCACATCATATTTTTGGTATACAAAATTTAACTAAATAACTAAAATGGTAAGCCGTGTGAGCATTTTGGTTGGTCAACAAGGGAAAATGTATTAAATGTATTTGGCTGAGCCGAAAAGAGAAAAATAAAAAAGCCATCTAAAACTTTTCGCAATCAGTCTCATTTTCTTTTAGTCTACTAATTAATTCCTATTTTATGTTTTAACATAGTGATGATATTAATCTTACTACAAAGTTTATGACAAACTTACAATTAAAGGCAATGCTTTAAAATGCCCACATCATGTTTCTGTGACTATTGATCAATGATTGATGGGTTTCCTTGGTGTCAAATACTTTACAATATTGATGTAGGACCAAAAAGAGAGAGAAAACGAGAGAGAAAGATAGGGAAGAAGCGAGAAGAAGAGGGAGATATTTCAATATTTTGTATTCAATTCAATCAACGCAAAAATTAGATATTCAACAACATCTAGGCCTTTTATAGGTACACCCTCAAATGAAGAAACTATTTAAATAGAAAAATCATAAAATAAAAGTATTGAAGTCCTAAAATAAAATGATAAATTCCTAATAAAATTTACAAAATAAAATAATAAAGTCCTAAAATATATATAAAAATACAAAATAAAATTATCCTTGGAATAAAACATGAACAACTTGTGGGATTATTCCCGTTCTCCATCATTTTTCCCCAGTTAAAATGAACGTGACATCGAGAGTTGTCAGTGATATTGTCTGAGAGAATCAAAATCAATGTGGCCAACCACCTCAATCTGGCTATTGTTGTGGAGGTGGAAGTAAAGACACTAGTACTAGACAAACAACAGTTCCCACTTGTAGGATGGGAATCTGAGGTTGAAGGAAGAAAGTAAATGTATTGACGAGGTAAAAGATCATGAATACCAAGGTTGTTAAAATTGGGATTCTATGTTGGATCGTTTTGGAGGTTCATAGGATTGGATACATTCTTTAAAAAATGGCCATATTAAAGAGTTATTAAAAATCAATAATAAATAAGTTTGAAATAAATAAATAATGTAAAGTATTCTAACACCATATTAAAGTTTATGTATTTACAATTTTCTATTTGTATTTTCTTATAACATGTGAGTTTCATAATTCTAAAATAACACAAATTAACATTTTAAAAAAACAAACTAAAAAAAAACTCTAAATAACTAGCTAAATGTAGCAATATACTTGTCAAAATTTAGTGTTGAATTATTGAATAGCCAGATAGTTTGGGTGATGTTTTGGTCTAACAAGTGAAATGATCTTGCTACGATCTTACAATCATATACGATCCTAGTACGATACTACTACCTGAACGATTTTCATACGATCCAGATCGCGATTTTGATAACTATGATGAATACTCTCAAAAATACATCTAAGTTGCTGGAGAATTGTTTTTTAATCTAGATTTTACTGATGATATGTCTATCAACACATTTTCAAAGAGTCAAACTTTTTTAGGAGAAAATAAAGTAGGAATGACACATGGACTAAAACTATCACAAATTAAATCCTTTTGAATGAATCCATTTAATCGACATTTCCAGTCATCATGGTGCGTCGAATTCATTTGATGGTTGGAAGATTAGGCAATTGTGGAGATGGGATTGATTTAGTGTCATGTTGAATATTTCCCAAGGGTGGCAACTCATCATATAGTTCTTTTGGTATCTCATCTTGAAAATCTTTCGACACTTTAGTAATCTCATATGGTAGGTCAACTAACTTTTCTGATGGGCTACGAGAAACTCATTTAGCCACTGAATATTTCTCTTGCCTAGTCTAATTATTTTCTTAAACTCATTTTGAGATAAGATGGGGAGGTTTTTGTTACTTGGCGTCTAAGAAGAAGACCTATGTTTTGGCTCTATATTTTTTCTTAGGTTTTTGTAAGGTTTAGCAAGATAGTTTTGCCATTATGTTTAAAGACATAGTTGTCTTCTCTTAATGGTTGGTCATATTCAAACCATAAAGCCAAGGGCAATCAAGAAGAACATGTGCCACATCCATGGGTAAAAAGTCACATAATATCTTCCAAATAATAATCACCTATTTGGATCGAAACTAGACATCTCTCAAAAACTGGTAAGGAAGTCTTGCCTACCCAAACTACCTAAGAAGCATGGATAAGAACATGGGACACGGATACGACAAGACATGGACACGTAGACAAGTCATTTTTCAGAAAGTAAGATATAAACAAGTCAAAGACACGTTGAATATATATATATATATATATTTTATAAGACCATATAATAAAAATTTAGAGTTATTTCAATTAAAATTGGTATAAAAATACACAAATTACAAAAATATTATTAAGATATTAAAATAACAAAGTCATTAAATAAAAATTCAAGAACTTTTTCATTTAATAATCAACATCCATGATTCAAGTTCCAAAATAAATTTACTAATTATTACATAGAATATATATATATATATATATATATATATATAACCATAAAAGGAACTAAGGAGAAGAGAAGAAATGGAGGGAAAATCCAAAAAAAAAAGGGGAAAAAAAGAAGAAATTGTGTCCTAAATGTGTTCGAAATTCAAAAAAAAAGAAAAAAATTTGGACATTTTTTTTGCATGTTCGACATGTGTCTAGGAAGTTATGAAGCACAGACACTCCATTTTGACTCACGTGTCCATGTCGGACACTGACACTCTCGGACACTTCCCAGACACGTGTCAGAGAAGCGAAAAAAGATTGTCCAAATTTTTTTTTTTTGTAAATTTCGGACAACGTTATTAACACGCTTGGGGACACAATTTTTTTTCTTCTTTTTTTTGGGGGGGGGGGGGGATTTTTCCTCCGCCACAGTTCTTTTTTTGTACAAATATATATTCTATGTAATAGTTAGTGAATTTGTTTTGAAATTTGAATCATGGATGTTAATGATTAAATGAAGAATTTGAATTTTTATTTAATGGCTTTGTTATTTTAATAGCTTAGTAATATTTTTTTGATTTGTGTGTTTTTATGTCAATTTTAATCGAAATAATATTAGGTTTTTATTATAAGATTATATAAAAAATATAAAAATTTATATGTATTTAACGTGTCCGTGTCCTACTTTTTTCAAAAATGACGTGTTCGTGTGTATGTGTCGTGTCGTATCCGTGCTTTTTAGCCAGGAAATGTCTGAGAGTGTCGGTGTTCGACGCGGATATGTGAGCCAACATAGAGTGTTTGTGCATCATAGCAAACCACTATATATGAGATGTGGTTCGGACTTGAGAGACTTCAAATGATTACCTTCTCCAGTACGTTTTCCTAAGGTATGGTCAATTGGGCAACCTGTTTAGCCCTTTCAACATATTTAGCATGAAGGTCTTGACCAAATTGGTCTAGAGAATTCCTTATGGTTATCATGTCTCGTTGTATGGCTGCCATGTTTTGTTAAGATTTCAACCTTATCAGACAACTCATGGATAGTCATGGTTATTTATTTTTTATTTTTAAAAAAGAGTTTAACAAATTTGGTTGATCAAGAAGGGATGGGAAGGTGAGAGACCAAGAGAGAAATTCCTATTTTCTATATTCAATTCATCAATGCCAAAACTGAATAGTCAAATACATCCAGGCCTTTTATAGGCAAACCCTAAAATAAAGAAATTATTAAAATAAAAATGTCTAAAAATTAAATTAGTATTATTCCAAAATAAAAATAATAAAGTCCTAAATATATAAATAAAAAAGTGTCCTCCATGTTCAAAAAATATTCAGCCAGTGGCTTCTTCCTCTTCTCCATTAATCCTTCTTGCAATTTATCCTGAAACAAAGACATACGTCATGCTTAACTCCATAAATTCATATTGCTGACTCCATAAGTCCATATACCGACATGAGCACACAGACATTTTGTTGATGCATGTGAAGGTATAGAATTTTTTTTATCTAATTGAAGCTATGGCCATGGTTATTCTTGCAGCAAACTTTCTCAACCACATGGCTAGTTTCATTTTTTTCTCTTTCTTTTCATTTCTTTTCCTTATATACTCTGTAGCCTCCGTTTGTTTATATGAAATGTCATATTGGCAAAAATCTGTGCTTTTTTTTATTACATCAGTAACCATATGGGTTTTGAGTTCTTTGATTGACAGCTCAAACTTCTTCATTGACAACATGTTACGAACATTATTGTAGTGGGAAGCTTTTTTAATAGAAGTTTGGTGGAATTTGTTGCACCATTATAATCCACCCTGAGAGAGCTACAGCCAACGGGCATCACCATGTCTCTTTCAAACTTGCAATATGAAGCCAATCTAGCACTCTATCTTTATCTTTCCATTTTTATTCTACAGTCATTTGGATTGTGATTGTTGTGCGTCTGGCTTCAAATTAGGTAGTTGTGCTTGTAATTAATCAATTCAAGTGGGCATGTTTTTGAGAGGTTTCTTCTTCTTCTTCTTCAAGGGTGCAAGGGTTGTTTAAACTTATAGGGCTTTGGGATTATTAATTTTGGTCTTGAAAATCAGGTTATTCGCAGGCTAGACAAAGTAAATAAAGCATCAAAAACTATCTTGGTGGCATGTGAAGAGGACATGGAGGAAGCGTTGGCAGCTATAAAGAAAGGGGTATGGACATTCAGCAGTGACTGGTTTATGAGCTGCATCATGAGACAAGAACTTGACTTGGAGGCTCCTCAGTTTGCAGAATCCCTGTAAGTAAACTCTAAAATTCAAGCACCTGTGATCCGGAGCAAGTCATGTCAGTAGTAGTTGGAATATATAATGTAATATATACATACATCGTTGGAAAGGAAGAATACTAGAAAAGTGAAACAAAAATTGGATACATCTACCTATTAAAATTATTTTGCCATCCTGGCAGTTTTTTTATGGGTAATCATCTTTTTTGGTTGAAGTTCCTGAAACAAACAGTATTCCTTTAGTAGCTTCAGTCAGTAAATTTTTCCTAACAAAAGTGAATTTATTATGTTATTCCACCATGACAGAACTTTGCTCTACGAACCTGAGGTTGTGCATTCGAGTCCCAATCTATAACTGATGTGCGTGGTTTGAGGAAAGTTGCGTGCATTTTAGAGCTCGCACCAATCCTTGAGCACGAAACAGAAAAGGGCTTGGGTGATTTTGTGTCATTAAAGGAAGAGAAAAATTTGTATTCATAAGCAGGGCCTAAATTCTGTTTTGGAAGGAAATATAGAACCTCTTTACAGGAAATCATCTTATTGTATGGATGGCTCAAGTAATTTTTACATGGTAAGAATAAAAATATGAAAAGGTAAATAAATTTATGTGATGAAAACTTGTTTGAAATTGTTTTTAAAAGTAATTTGATTCGGAAATTGAATTACTACAAAATTTGCAAGGATAGATTAAGGGCAATGGAATACTAGTATGGATTTGTTAATAAAAACCAAACCCTGGATGTGTTTGGAAGACTACCTTAAATAATTTCTATTAGGAAAATAATCACCAAAATATGAGGTAAATGATATTTGCACTCCCAAGTGTTAAAACCTTTTTTGGAACCCCATTACAAACTCCCAAATATAAATTGTTAACTTTAATCAGAAGCAATTATAGCGTGGCAAATATAAAATCATAATTTACAAAGTTCATAAAAATAAATGAAAATGATTTAGCATCAATCATTTTCTAACTTCACACATAAAATCCTATCAAATACAAGATTTAATGACATGTAATTAGGTTCTAATATGGCTAAAAATATTACAATCATGACACATGACAAGAGCAAAACACAACTAGGGATACGTGAATATAATCTTGTCAGGCTACAGATCTCCACCCGTAAGAACTACGATTTCCAGATGGAATGATAGGTTATTCTTCTAGATCTGAAGTAAGGTTCTTCTATCAGGATCCGAGCTCATCTTGGTATCCTTACATGGAGCCTAATCTCCTCATCTGAGCTAATTACCAATCTGTTAAGGAAGTTGAGCTTGGAAGTATTTCAAAGTAGTGCTGCATTGAACTGATTCTTCGATGTGATATGCCCTATATTAACTGACTTCAAACCTTCCATTCTTATCCTTACATTGCAATCATAGACTCCAACATGGAAATTGCCATCTTGAGCTTAACGTGTTAACATGGGAAGTTTCATTTCACTCCCTGAAGAGTTTTACTTGGAAAGACAGATAATTCTCTATATAAAGGACGAAGGTATGCATTGAAACCTTATATTCTTTCTTTTATATTCACTATCTGCAAAGTATTGTCTTCTCAAGACTTTTCAGACTTGATCGTTAGGTGGCCATAAATAGGGCCTTTCTAGTGATCTAGCTTGTTTTGATTTTGTGGTCTTGCAAGGATTCCAAGGGTCATCCAAGCCATTGATCATATCAAGCCAGTTTTTTACCACATAGGTTTGGTGTCGTATGTGAGAATTGGTCATTTACAGATTTTCTAAAACTTTTAAGAAGCTATCATGGCACCTAACCTATCCACCCAACAATCCCATACCACTAACAAATGCCCTAATTCAAGGGTACCAATAGTTAATCCTATAGAACAGAGAATCAAACTTCTCACCCAGCAAGTTCAAACCTTGACTCAAAGACTGTGGCTACCCTAATTCAGGCCCAACAATAAGCTCGTGTTCCTCCTCATGCCCCTCACCTTAGGGGTGATGAGGAACAGGGCACCAAAGATCATTCATAGAGAACGTATGAACAAGAAAACCATCCGAAGGACTGCTTAACCCACTATTCAAAGTCAGACAAAGACAAAGGTGGTTGTGAACTTCAAGAAGGGGTTAAAACAGATTTAAGGGGAAAGGCACTACAACAATCTAATAAACGACATCTGTATACTTTGTATGGGATGACGGGGACTCATTTCTCACCAGAGATCATGGTAAAGGAATGCCCAAAGAAGTTTGTCTTTCTAAAGCAGGGGCGGCTCAACACATTCATAGGCCTAAAACAAAATTGTAAAATGGAACTTTTTTTAGTTATTAAAATTTTATAAATTTTTTATTTAAAATTTATTTTTCTAGCTTTTTGATATGCAAAATTACTAATTAAATTCTTATAATGAATTTCTTCTAACTGTTCTTTTTCAATTGATAGTATTACCAATTCACTTAATCTTTCTTGAGACATTGTTGATCTTAAGTAAGATTTTATTAATTTTAGTTTTGAAACAGTTCTTTCTGCCGAAGCAACGGTTACAAGAATTGTTAACATTATTCTATAAGCAATATATGCATTTGGAAAAGAATCAAATCTTTTTATATGATTGAGTGTGTTGATTGGAGTATTATTTTCTATTTGTATAACTTCTTTTAAAACTTTCAATTCTGAAAATAAATCTTAACGATCAATATCTGAGTAATTATTATATTTTAAGGAACATTCAAAATTAAGACAATGTTCTTTTAAACTATCATTGTCTAGTGACTTTAATTTTTTACCACTAAAAAGAAAACCAAAAATATTTTCATATATTTTAAATTGTTCAAATCTACTTTGAAGTGAAAAAATTGCTAGATCTATTATGTATATAAAATAATCAATTCTAAATGATTCTTCAAGTGATTTTGTTGTTTCATTATTATCATTCTCATCAAAATGTTTCTTTCTACGAATGATACGTTTTTCATGAAATACAGGTTCTATTTTCATTTCAAATGCAATTTCTTTAGAAGAAATCATAGCGGATGCAAATCTATCTTCTCTATATTTTTCAAAAAAAGAAAGCAGACCTTTTAATTGTTCTATAACAATATCAATACTCATATCTTTTGATTGTAAATTTTTACTAACCGAGTTGATAGCAAATAATATATCATACCAAATAGTCATGCCCAATAAAAATTCAAAATTTTCAAGCTCATATGTTGCTAAGCAATTAGCTTCACTTTTAGTTTTAGGAATCTTCAATAACTTCTGCTAATTTCAATAAGCATCTCTTATTTGTGGGGTTTGTAATCTTATTGCTTTTACACTTTCAATACAACTTTCCCAATGTGTTTGTGACAATGGTTTAAGAGTTAGACCATGTACATTATCTTGTAAAATTTCCATCGTTTGGCAGAAGAAGAAAATAGTGAGTATATACGTTGTACTACTCCAAAAAATGATATAGCTTTAGTACAAGAATTAGCCATGTCACAAAGTACTAAATTTAAATTATGACAATCACATGGTGTATAAAACGATCTAGGATTTATATCTAGAAGTCTTTTTTGCACTCCTTGGTGTTTGCCCTTCATATTAGATCCATTATCATAACCTTGTCCTCTTAAATTATTAATATATCAAGTCCAATATTTTTTATTTCATCCACGATAGCATCAAAAAGACATTTTTCAGTTGTATCATCTACTTTTAAAAATTCTAAAAAATATGCTTTAATTGTAATTGGACTTAATGAAACATCCACACATCACAATATAAAAGACATTTACTCTTGACTAGTTACAAAGCACGTGCGTTGCACGTGAAATAGTTATCATTATTTATAAAATAAAATAATAATGTAGAAACTATATAATTAATCATATTGTCAAATAAATTGATTCCAAAGCATGCAACCACCAATTTTGAAGTAAAATTGGACATTTTCATATATTAAAACCACTTAAAACTCATGTGCTGATGATGCATGCATATGCTGTTTAGCAAACTGGTCTAATTTATATGTGATAGTGGCAAAGTCGCAAACCTGGGTTCAAGCATCTTTTAATTTGAACACCCATAGTGATTACCTTTAATTTTTTGTTAATTATTTCATAAGTTTCATATCCATTTAACCAAAGTTAAATACTACCCAATTTTACACCCAGATAAAATAAATAAAGAACTATCCTTTGAGGTGCTTTGTGTTTGATTGAGGAGACTTCCTGAGAGCATCTATGATTTTCATTAACTTTCAAAATTTTAAAATAGTTTGAACATCTTTTAACATTCACATCTTTTTGTTGAACAATTAAAAAATTAAAAGAATCAATTTGTTTTATTCTTTGTTCCAAACAAAACTTTCACATGTCTTTATCATTACAAGCCTCGGAGTCCACAAATCATATGCTCCCAATCAAGAAGTAAAAGACAATAGTAAGTCAAAGAGTAATATTTGAATGACTATATTTTGGTATCCATGTACTCACATGGATGGACCTGTTATTGGGGCCTATGATAATACGTCCCACCCTTATGTGAGTACATGAACACAAAAGACATGGGTCATGAATCATTGCTGCTAAGTCAAATATTTTTTGCCTGATATATCATGTAGAGTTTTGTTTTCCTTTCTCTTCCAAGCATGTATCTTTCATTAGAGGCCTTGGAGTTTACAAATCATATGCACCAAATCAAGAAGTGAAAATCAACAGTTAGTCAAAATATTTTGCCCAATATATCATGTACATATTATATCAATAATTGTAGTATATGTCCTCTTATCTTTAAGAGGGATCATGGTATGGCTGCTAGTGAAGAAGAATATTATAATTTGTAAACTGTTAATTTTATTGCATTCAAAACTAAAATTAGTTACAAAATAATTTTATTGTTGCCCATGATTTTCAAGGCTCCTTGGTCCCTTTAGCAATTGTTACAAATTGATACATGGAGAAAGGACTTGAACGCCAACTTCTCAACTGAACATTTCTCCAAGAAAACTCTAGTTAGTCACTTAAACTTAACCTAATTTGCATCAAATAAATGCAACAAGAGATAAGTACATCTAAGCCAAGTATGATCCACTTAAAAAGGAAATTAAATTAAATCTCCAAACAAATGTAGAAGGCCAATGTCGCAACAGACCACCATCACCTAGACATAACCAAGTTTGTTAGAGAAAGCAGAATTAAAGAAGTAAAAAAGATAACCTTTAACGTGCTTGCAGTTTTTATGATCAACTTTGAAGAAAAGGAAAGAAAAATCTTTCACAAGGACCCATTCCCACAAGTTTAGGAATTCTTTTGTTCTTATTATTCTTACAATGCAGCTTCTAGACAATGTTTCCATGTTGTCTTCTCTTTCTTGATGATTACCACTTCAGTTGAGCAAGCAATTATTTCAATATTTACTTGCCAAATAAAGAAAAATAATAATTTCTTAACTGAACAATTTTGAACTTTTTTTTATTACACTTTCACAGAAGGAATTTAAAAGAAGGAAATTATTCCATACTTGAGATAATGACTGCATCACACTTGTTTTTCCATAACACTTAAAACATCAACTATCCTATATTTCTTTGATTTATGTTGCAAATTGGTTTACATTTCCGTTTACTCATATTTTTTCTTTTATAGTTAAAACATAAACGATAATACAGACCTAAAAAACAAAAATTTACAATATTAAACACCAGCTGGTATAACCCATATTATTATACATCCTTTGAATTGGATCAGTTTTTTTTTAGCATAATTATTTGATTATGCTACACTTTTCATATTAGGGGCAATATAGAAATATATAGTTGTTTGGTGTAAAAGTTAGAAAGTATTTGGTTTAGGGTTTTGTAAATACTTGTTATTGAATTGGATTGGTTGAGCATTTTTAGAGTTTGAGAATGTTTTGCTTGTTAACAGTTTCTAAATATGAAAGATTCCACTTCTTTTAGTTCAATTGCTCAAGTGTCTGGGTAAAGGCACTAACTGGAAGACAATAGAAGAATGGTTCATCCAAAGTGTTGCATACCTTCTAATTTGCCAAAATAATTTTTCCTGCTTCACAATAACTTGGAGAGACATTACTGTTGTTGACTTGACAGCAGACACTTTTTATATAGATACCCATGTTCATCTGCCTATGGATTTCCACTTTTTAGTATTTCTAGCCTTAATTTGCAATAGCTTTCTTCATATTAAAAGTGTGAGCATGTTTTTGTCACTGCAATGAGTAACAATGTCAAGATGTCTATTGGAAGAAGCTGCTCGAAGATGAGATAATCAATAAGTTGACTTGATAGTCAGACACTTTTTATATATAATACACATATTCATCTGCAACGACCATCTATGTAGTGTGTGGACATTAGCAAAGAGTTACTAAGAAAATAATAGTCTACTACAAGAAGTTTATAATGCTTTCTGTCCTATAATCTAAAAGACAACAAATATAGTTTTGTTAACGAACCTCTAAATTATTTGAATTGGATAATGGATATCTTCCTCTCTATTTACTGGATCCTCTGTAAATCAGGTTGGTAAGTAAAGAGTAAAATAAAGCTCAGTTTGTTGAAAACACATTTCACAACTCCTCATCACACTATATACCTCAATTTCCTTCTCAACTACGTGTACAACATTTGAAAAATATATTTAGAAACTTATTGCAGTAATTCAGGGAGGAATATTGTGTTATCATTTGCTTAAGTGGAGAAAAGTAGTTTCTGGTGTTTAGTAATGACACTGATTTCTATAGAAAAGATCTACATAATAATTACTAACAAGTAAATAAATATGCCTTTACAAAAAATACCGAGCACATCTCAAAGACTAAAAGAAAGTAATCATGAATTTATATGCTTGAATATAACTCTAGAGCTACGTTAATCGCCACAACAGAAGAAAAAAAATGTAGCAACAAACTGTCACGCCCCGAATTCCAGCGAACCCGAAGCGCGAGTAACGAGACAAAAAGAAATAAAATTAATAAGTAAATAAAGACGATTAAGGACGATCTCATCCATTCTACATGCTGTTTTGATACATACATAAGGTCTGGTCCATTTGTTCACAACATACAAAATAAAATACAGTCTCGGGCTTATGCCCTTACACAATATCAAAAGCGCCCCTTGGGCTCAACATAATCCCCAATCAGACCGTCTCTATGTCTCGTACAGCTGGGACATCATCTGAAATGTTTGCCCCACTAAAGGGGTCAGCTCAACATGCTGGTACAATATAATGCTAATGCAAGAAACAAAACTAAGGTCGTGGCATGTGCAAGTGTACAGTTATTTCTATATGGCATTCGATATCATGATGGCAGTATATAAACAGTATACAGTATATGAGTAGTATGCGTGACACACCCATGTAACTCTATGCCACCCATGTCTCATGATACGGTCATTCTCCGCTGGCATGAGTACCGCCACTTATGTCTCGCTTCACGGTCTGGAATCCGTCAGGCTTGCAAGTACCTAATGGCCGATTTTGGGTTTTTCACCACAGGATCTGCACCCTCATAATGCAAAGCACCAAGTGCTTAACTCACGCCATGTCCAAGGAATCACACTATGCCAATATGCTCTAATCTCATCATGTCATAATGCAATCTCAATGATGCATCTCATTCATACATAAAACATGCTTTCAAGTACATATTTCATAATGTCAACAGTTCTCCAAGCATGTGATTCACACACTACACTAACACATGCAATATACACATAATCATCTTCCACATCATCACCCAACATCAGCAAGATAGCATGGAACACATAAGCATGTAAACATTCAAGCAAAAAGTGAACAATCAAGGCAGCAGATCAAGTATTCCTAATCTTAATTCTATTTCTTACTTAGCACAATATATCGTACCTGATAATCGACCCCAACTCAAGGAAAGTATACTCGTAGTAAAGTGAAATCACCGTAAGAACACCGAAGGTCAGGTCACCTTCTTTTGCCTTTCCGTGTCCCTAAAATCATAACAGGTAATTCAGTTCATTGTCATTTGAATTTATTCTATTCATCAAATTTTATGTCTTTAATTCATAAGTTTCTATTTTGCTGAATTAGACTCTACTATTGAGTTCGGAACGTCGAAGAAAATAAGTTTAGGTTTTTGTAGAACTCAATTCGGACATTTCGTGACCTCTTTTCATAAATCGGACCCCACGGTTAAGTCCGGAATGCTCGAGATAATAAAGTTTCACTATTCGTTTACTAAATTCGGAGTTCGTTTGACAGCGTTCCAATCTAGGGGCATTTTGGTAATTTTAAAGGTTACTACGCGTCTTTTATTTTTTGGGACTTCGTCTCGTAAAACGGACCTCACCATTGGTCTCAGAATGGTCGAGATAGTCAAAATACACTAATGACTTGTCCCATTTGGACTCCGGGTTAATTTAGAGTATTTAAATAATTAAATTAATTAATTAATTAATTAATTTAATTAATATTTTATTCTGGTGGGTTTAACTGTAATTTCTCCAAAGTTCAGGGGTTAAAATATAATTATTTAAAGATTTTGGGGGTCAAAATATAAATATTTAAAAGTTCTAGGGTCAAAACGTAATTTCCAAAAAAGTACAGGGTCAATTTGTCATTTTCCAAAAGTTTAGGGGTCAAAGTTGGATTTCAACAAGTTCTGGTTCAATCAAAACTGAACCAGTGGATTTTCTATTCAAAACCCTAAACCGGTTCACGGTTGTGGTGAACCAACCGGTCTGACCGGTTCAACAGGTCATGCTGACGTCAGCCCTAAAATAATAAAAAGGAACCCTCGTTTTTCCGGTCATCTTCCCCGGCAGAGTCACCGGCGCCGGTCGCCAGAAAATCGTGAAACCCACGGTTTTTCATGTTTTTCACGTCCGTTTTTCCCCCTTTTTCCACCAAAATAATTCTAGGATCATAGGGAATAAATTAAACTAGTTTTTGGCCCCAAAATCCACTATTTTCCGACACCCACATAGATTTTTCCGACGACTAATAATCTCCTATTTTCTCTCTCATTTTTCACTCATTTTCATTCATTCTTTTTGCGTTAGGTTCCATTTTTCATATGCAATAAAACCTAAGGATTAAATCTAAACAATAAGCTACAAAACAAGTTGGATATTTGAGAGATTTTTCTAGAGAGAGAAAGCTTACGGTTATGGGTTCTGTGATGGTGCTTCTCTCCTCTTGCTTTGCCTCTGTTCTCTACCTTGGCCTCCTTAGCTTCCCTCCTTCTGCTTCCCTTTCAAAAATCAGAGCATACACACATCACTTCCTCTCTTTCCTTTCACTTTCTCTCTCTACACTTCTCTCTCTCTCTCTCTAAAATCCTACGATGGTTCTGTCCTTCTCTCAGCCCTCACCACACACATATACACTGACTACACCATACCCATTTCTTCATTCCATCAGCCACCAAATCTCTTACACACCATGCCCCTCCCATGCCACATTGAGTGTGGCACACTCCATCACACACACACACGGCACATACATCACCCACAGTGCACACATGTACAGAATTACATATATATATATATATACATAATTATACACACATTTTAATAAGTTAACATTTATATATATATATATCCATGTATATATATATTATGCCCATCACCTACATACCTTTATCCATAATAATAATAATAATAATAATAACAATAATAATAATAATAATTTAATAACCAAGAACAAAAAAAAAAAAAAAAAAATTTCCATGTCATAACACAAACATAAACCCATGTACCCAAAAAAGAATCAACTCAGAAGATCTAACACTAACCTAAAATTATTCCTCACTGGAATAAAGCAAAATCATTTGTCGTGACACGTTTCAAAAAAAAAAAACTGATGAAAGCATGCTTAGAGGGGAAACATTGAGATGCCACTGTGACTGATTTAGGGCTTGTTTGGTGGGGCGGGTGGAGAGAGAATCCCTGGAGGGGCAACGGTGTTTTTTCAACGGTACTGTTTATAGCAGGGGGAGATTCACCTGGGAAGGGGGGAGACGGGATTTTGGAAGGCCACCCGCACCCACAAACATGCTCTTAGTTAATAAAGAAGATGAAAAAAGCTAACAAATACGCATAAAAGTAACATCTTTCCAACACTAAGAAATTCTCACTTGACGTTTATATATGTCCATAGCCACACCCAAATTCCGCACTCTTCGTACAGACCATTATGTAAATCTTTTAATACATTCATTTGCCTATTGAGTACCTTGAATTCCAGTATTTCTCAGTTTCTTCTTTCTTTGTTTTGTCAATCAGAAGACAAGGGAGAGAAAGAAATTTGTAATTTTTAACAGTCTAGGTTCGAAAGACCATACCATCCACATTCAAACAGAGATTTGGGTTTCTTTTATTTGTTTGTTGTTATATTATTGTATTAGGTTTGGATGACCCACATCAAATGGAAAAAAAAAATTAAACAAATCAAAGTGATGGTTGCCTAATTTGCTCGATTTTGGGTTATCCATCCATTAAAAGTTCAACTATGTAATGCTTGTTGAGAAATCCCTTTAGTAATACCATAAGATAGTGTATGATAATATATGGTATAACATTTTAAAGCCTATGTGCTAATTTCTCTTCATTGATGTTGTGTTTGTATCTTGGTTTTAATTTAGATTTGTCTTTGCCTTAAAATATGTTCCTTGTGCATACTATGAGTGAACGTTCATGTTCTTTGAATTTTGATGCCTCAGCATATCCACTTGAACTTGAGTTAAAACATCTTCGAGGGAGGAAACAAACATTTTAAGTTAAAATCACCTTTCTAAGTTGAACTCAACATATCCTTGTGTCAAATTACTTAGTTGGCTATGTGAGTTCAGCTCATTCTAAGATGGTATCATAAACCATCATGTCATTTCAGTCCACCTCATGGTTGCTTTGGCTTTCCCTTTGTCCTTGACATGCGTTCACCTTGAATTAAGTTGTTGATCATCACACGTTTACTAATTGGACTTCGTTGGATGTTATAAAAATGCTTAGGTGACTTTATTTTGTCTTTTTATCAATATGTGGTTCTCTAGCATTCTTATGAATGCATGCATTTTCAATATGTTTTTCTTGATTATCAAAAGAAAAGATCATCATTTAAACTACTCCTATTATCCTCGTGTTCGCTTTGGCTTTCCTTTTGTTCTTGAGGTGTCTTCAACTTGAATTAAGTAACTCATCATTACTCGTTTATTAGGTGGACTTTGTTGAACGTTACTAAACCGCCTTAGGTGACTTTACCTTGTCTTGTCCTCAATCAATGGTACCTCCAGCTTTCTTATGAATGCATGTATTTATATTCTGTTTTTCTTGCATTGCCACTCATATACCTTAAGATCCTCATTAAAACAACTCCCATTATCTACATGTTTCCCAAGTTCCTAACTACCCGTCATTCTATACTACAAAGCAAACTTGATAATAGCTATAACATATTCCTTCAACTTCAACAATATTCTATAATTATGGCAATCTTAGAGCACTTCTCCACTACATCTATGATGCTTTAATTATATAGCGGTTACAGCAATGTTCTCCACAATGTCCTTTTTTTTTTTGATATAGTCTCTTTTAAGGATAGATTTAACCTCTACAATTATTTAATTACAAGATAAGCAAGAATGTTCTACACAACATGATGGGTGAACCATCGAAAAGATTAATATTTTGTGCCATGACCATGAGATATATGAACAAGCTCGGCAATAGTGCGAAAAGATAATTTAAAAAGGGAAAATATAATCTTTCAGGAAAAATATGAGAATTAACTTTCTACTTGTACTAATGATGATGTGATTGTTTTAGGTATTACAAGATTGTTGATCATCAGTCAGCATATTGGACCTCTTGTATTCCAGTGCCTATATCCACTCAAAAGCAAAGCCATGAAAATGATTAAGAACAAAGCACATCCTATAATAAAAAAAATTTGGGATATTAGGTTTGAGAACACTGGTTTGAATTCATCTACCCATATATGTGCCTAGCAAAAAAATGTCTATAATGCATATAAATGCTTTTTTGTGCACCTATACACACCTGCATATAATTAAATGACTCAGTATGTTCTTCTATATTCTTCTACACATGTATATAAGCTGATATATGTATTTTTATATACACAAACTTCAGCATAAATATTATGTGAACCAATAAATGGGTATGACATAAAATTCAAGGAAAAGAGAAAAACTCATTTGGCAGCAATTAAATCGATTGATAGATATGTTAAAATTTTATAAACTCATCCAGTTACTTCTATATAGTCATATCCAAATGGGTATTAGAAATTCATCATAGAGGAAAATAAATTTAAGTAAAAATATTAGAATACAAAAAATTTTTAGCACATAAATAAAATTATATTGAATAAGGTGTTAGAAAATACCAATATAATTAATTTAAATGAGTTCATCTTTCAACTTTTTTTGGAGTTGTTTCTGTTGAATTGTTCATCTAAAAATGGGTTCTTCTTCTCTTCTATTATAAGCTTCAGGGAGGTTAGTGTGATTTATCCTTATTTTTATCATTTAATTATTTGTTTGTGTAATAAAGAATGAAAGACCAAGCCTTTTAAGTGCATTAACATCATTGTTGCAACGACATGCTAACTTATCATTTCTACCTATTCTATTTTTTCATGACCGGTTTTATTTTATTTTATAAAAGATCTCTTAACTCTATATTTGGGTCTTCAATTCGAAACCAACGAAGGTAATAGAGATCCATCACCATCCAATATCTATGTTTTAACATTCAAAAGAAATATAAACTTCCCTCTTAATGTTTCAAGCCAGAGAAGAAGGCAGAAGCACGAGTGTCATCTTCCAATCCAATAAATCTAAAAAAATGTTTTTAAGTTTTTACTTGACTCCATGAGCAAACAATGCACATAGGGCTTTCCATCGTATACAAATCTGAATAGAAGAATATGAGTTCTAACAAAGGGGAGAGGGAAAAAAATGACACTAATGATGTTCTATTCAATAAAAAGACTTTAACGACTTTCCCCTTCCCAAATCTTTTATTAAAACATATTTTTTCTAATTAAGAATAAAAGCTTCCCCCGTTTGGATTTTGTTTCTTCCTAATTTTCACATCATTTTATTGAAGTGCAGCAATTCTACATCTATTTCAAATTATTGTGACATCTTTTTATTTATATTTTTATTACTTTGCTTTCTCAAGCTAAATGCTGAGTTAAAGTTCAAAAGAAATATCATGTGGACCAATAATTAGCAAAATCTTGCAAGCACTCCCAAGATTGTAAGTAATATTTAGTTATAGAATTATTATCATTGTTGTGACCCTTGATTGTATATAATGGTTCATTTCTGGTTTGCCCCAAATCCAGTTCAACCAGCCAGATTTGGTTGCAGAGACAACTCTAAGTAGTTTATGTAAAGAGAAATTCATTTGAAAAACAAAAACACATGGTAATTACTCTATCATGAACTTATGAGTTCTAATAGGAAGTACAACATAGTGAAATTAATAATGTTGAATCACAACAAAAATTCACATTATATATTTGTTAGATGGAGCCATCATATGTATACATTCAATTGCCGAATTAAATAGACAATTTGGTATCAACTATATACATAGAAATACATACAATTACCTCCTCTTTAATTGCAGTGCAAGGCCTTAGAAAATGTGCATATCTTAAAATTAAAATGCAAAAACAAGCCAATGGTGTTTCAATTGACAAAAAATATACCAACCACGCAACTAAGGGAGAGACCATCATATACAACTTACTTAAAAGTGAAAAGAAACCTCAAAGTACCGGGGGTCCAGCCTTCAAGGACCATATATTCCCCCAGGTAAAGCGCTTCTGAGAGTGAAGGGACGTATTTTCTACAATAGTTAATTCAAAAAAACTTTAAAATACAAAAAAAAATGCATGCAGATTGAGCTTCACACTCACACATAGAACAACAAATAGGTTAAACACAAGAGTTCAAAGTTTATCTAATAGTGAATATGCATTACAACTCTACAAAAGAAATTTATTATAAATAAATGTAAATAATTCGAGCATGAAGATGGCATTTTATAACATTTTCTAATGGATTCCAGCAAGTATCCATCACTGCTCTACAGCTCTTATGTGGTAGGGTCTATTATGAACATGATTTTCTACTGAAGGCCTTACATGGAGAGGGCCTTGTCAAGATTCTGCATGTGGGGTTTGCAGGCAGCAAAACCATTTTTTTTGCAAATAATTACATTCACTATATCAAAAAATAGAAGAAGAAAAAAATAGTATATAAATTGGCCAAAGGAAATCATTAGGAAAAAAAATCTATTTAATAGGAAAATGCTATGTATTCCCAATTTTTATCCCCATTTGTATTTCCAATATGAAGTGGCATTGTATGATGCTTCTAAGTCCCAATGATGTAATTCTCAAAAGGCACCACATAATGTCACATCACATTGTGGATATAATAGGGATAAAAATTGAGGATATGTTGCATTACTTCTAATCATATTAACCATTTTTTCTGATCTGATTTTTTGTTCTGGTGATTGAGAAAGTTATTTCACCAATATTAATTAATCATAGCATGAAATTTTTTAAAATTTGGGGATATTTTGCACTACTCTTAATCATATTAACCATTTTTTCATGATCTGATTCTTTGTTCTGGTGATTGGCATGAGAAATTTATAATTTTCCTTATCCACGATCACAATCAGCTCATAAAAACAGCCACAAATTGTATCTCATAATAAGATTTCAATATAAGGCAACTAACAGTTTTTATTATATTCAACAAAACATTGCCAAATTTGCACAGTTCTGTTCATAAAAGAGGTAAGACCAGAGAAACTCATGTTCCCTTCCTAGTTATTACCCAGGTTGTAATCCAACCATTCAGACAACATATCCAAACCAGTAGGTGTCTTTTTCTTTGTATTCATCTCCAACCGGTAAATTCTGATTATTGTTATAGAAAGCATGGATCAGTACCATCTAACTGGTTTACATCTAATGAATATTGAGTACGATCCTCCAGGCTGAGGTAGATAGGATGAAGTCATACTTTTGTAGACAGTGATATTATCAGAGATATGGGAATAACACCAAAATGAATGCAATCGTTATCTATTAACAAGCAAGTACAAAATAAAATTGGCGGCCTTAGATATCTATTCAATTATAGAGAAGAGGTGGAGCATCAGTGAATAATCAAAGAAAAACTTACAGCCTAAGGCTTGACAGGATCTGTTCCATGCTTAATATTAGAATCTGCTTTCGCTGGTGACTCAGGTTTGCCACCTGTCTTTTTCTCATCCCTGGCCTTATTGAAGATCATAGTAAATCCCTTAACCGAAGTAGGGTCATTTACATCCCATTCACCAAACTTTGGCAATGGCTGTCCTTTTTCCTGCTGAGGAAGAAAGAAAGGGAAATTAATGGTTATACAAACACATGGCCAAAATTCTGAAGGTTCAAAGGTTAAACCAAATTTCTATATAACTGAGTACACAAAATAATTGAATCAACCAAAATCAGTAACAGAAAATCATTTTTAACTTTGTTCAACCTGATTTTTTTTTTGGTAGGTAAATCACACACTCCCTTTGCCTCCAAGGGGACTTGAACCCTCAACCTCTCATATGGGGAGGTGGAGGAGATACCAGCCAAGCTTGAGCTTGTTGGAAACTTTGTTCAACCTATTCTTACTATTCTAATTTAATCTGATAGCACAAGCATGTAGCATGTTAGCTGATAAAAGTGGTCATATACCATAAAATTTAAGTGCATTCCTAGGGGCAACTAAACCATAAATAATAATTGTTGCGAAGGAATGTTCTAACAAGCAGGAACCCATTCGAAATGTTACCACATACAAACACACACAAGTCTAGAGCCAAACCTACTCTTAGACATCGATTTCTATTTTCAATGTATCTCACAAGATATTCCAAGATTAAGGTTTTAGTTTGTTCGAATGACATCTAAATTTGTATACAACAGTCTCAATCATGAATTACTCAGTTTCTTCCTGCTTGGAAAAAGTTATGTTTGGCACTCTACATGGCACACTATACTTTAAAAAAGGTCATTGTCAGCCTGTAGTATCCATACAAAAGATAGAACAGGCAAAGAACTACAACCATCAGTTCAATGACTTTTATCAATCAACACATATAAGTGGGTGCCTAGGGTCATCTGTGAGATGACATGCATCATAAAAAAGAATGGAACAATTTTTGTATCAGATAATCAGAATAGTCAAATTAGAAATATCATATATATCATATGATTAGAATCATTCAACCAGACTATTGATCAGGGTAGGAACTTTGGCAAGAATCTTAATTACACAAGGTGGGTGATGAAGGCAAAAATTCCTATCTTCCCAAGGGGAAAAGGCGCAAGGCACACGTTACGCACATTATAACTATTTAATATATTGAAAAATAAAAAAGATAGAAGGAAAGTGTAGAAAACAAAACAAAAAACATGCAGAATCTCTATCTTCTCCGCAAGAAGTAACCACCATCAAGAATTAATTTTCAGTGAATCAATTTTTTGCACATCAATCATTCTATTCAATGACGGCCTTTTATTTCATGAAAAATCAACAGTTTCAAGTTTGGATACATTCCAACAAATAATAGCAAACAGAGGCAAAGAAGAATTTACCATAACAAGGTATCAATTATGTTACCTGAGGCAGAATCCTTCATTGCTTAGTGTGTCTTACAAAATTACTTTCATGGTCTTTGAAATTTCCATGTTGCCAGAGAGGGTGAATTTACAAAGCTCTGTTCGGTTGCCAACAAAATTTTGGAACATAAAAGAAATTAGAATGTTGATTCTTCATATCAATCTTTGAAAAGTTTAGTCAAAGTTCGGAAACCAGGTTCCAGATTATTTACTTTCATTTTCAATTTCTTTCTTTTATGTTTTTCCGTTACCTGACCCGTTAGCGACTGTGGATTTGGAATCAATTTATGCGACTGCCATATCTTCTCTATCTTTTCCGCAAGAAGTGACCACCATCAAGAATTAATTTTCAGTGAATCAATTTTTTGCACGTCAATCATTCTATTCAATGACGGCCTTTTATTTCATGAAAAATCAACAGTCTCAAGTTTGGATACATTCCAACAAATAACAGCAAACAGAGGCAAAGAAGAATTTACCATAACAAGGTATCAATTATGTTACCTGAGGCAGAATCCTTCATTGCTTAATGTGTCTTACAAAATTGCTTTCATGGTCTTTGAAATTTCCATGTTGCTAGAGAGGGTTTTCTGTTCTTAGCAATTCCATGATTTATATGCGGTGTCGGATGAACCAGGCCATTTAATTCTTAATCGAGCTTAAGCAAGCTATCGCAATTGAAGCTATCGAAGGCGATCCAAATCAGAACTCAACGATTGTTGCCCAGGCTTTGAAAAAGTCTTCTAAGGAGATCATCCAAATCAAAAATGTGCGTCGAAGGTGTTTGATGCATTGGGAAGATGAAGATTGCTACAAGAGAAGAGTGGGGATAATAGAGAAATCGATGGACAGTTCAGGGAGAAGTAATTTGAAAAGTCGCTGCCTTAGGTCCATGGAGAATAGAGAGTGCGTATCAGCCTGATTTTGAAACAGAAGGCACCGAAGCCAATTGATCAGAGAATATGCATGTGTAAAGCGGAATTAAAATTCCCTTCTTTGAAGCTTCACGGAACTCGTTTTGCCTACAGCTGAAGAACACAAAGCCATGACATCAAAATCCATTAGAATTTACAAAGCAACCATTAATGCGGCAAAGAAGCTCACTGGAAAAATATTGGCCGAAAAGAGATAGTGGGAGTTGCGGCAAAGAAGACGCCTCTATGTCTCAATTCACTGGGAAAATATCGGGGGAGAAGGGAGGGTGGAAGTTGAACGGGTTGCATTGGGGAAGAAGGGAGCTCAACGGTTTGTAACGGTTTTTTTGTGGAGTGGGCTCATTGATTTTGAATGAATGAGGGGTGTGATGAGGGTACTTTGGTTAAAAAAGTGTAAAACATTTTTGAAGAAAACACAAGGATCCATATATTTATAGGTAGTATATATATATATATATATATATATATAGATAGATATAGATATAGATGACTTGCATCTAGAGTGCAATCAAGTATTATTGAAAAATATTTTGCTTTGATAATTTGTTCAACAATTTTATTTTTAATTTCATTTGCTAACAGATTTATCAATTCATTTTGTATATTATGTCCAAGGTAATGTTTACGAATTTCATCTTGTTTAATGTGTCGAATATGTTCTTGCATTATTGGATCAAATTCTGCAATCATTTCAATTAGACATAAAAAGTTTTCATTACTTTCTTGATAGATCTTTTCATTTTTTCCCCTAAAGGCCAAATTGTTTTTACCAAGAGTTTTTACTACAACAATAATTCTTGATAATACTTTTTTCCAATGTTCTTTATCTCTATTTATTTTTTCTTGAATATTTTTATCAATTGTTTTATTTTTCAACAATCTCATTTCTAAATCAATCCATAAACTCATATTAGTAATATGCTCATTACTTATCTCATGACTCTTAGGCTTAGCACTAAGATTTCTCCAATCTCTAGTACCAACATTAGCTAATTTAGTTGTACTGGAAACATTATTAAACAATTTGCAACAAAAACAAAATACTCTATCCAAGTCATTTGAATAAACTAGCCATCTTCTTTCATGTTTTTCACCATTTGCCAACTTTTGAATATAATTTGTAGTGAAAAAATGTCTTGAGAATTTATCTTTAGGAAAATTCATATCACTAACTCTAATTAGACCCCTTTCTACTAATAAATCTCTCAAATTTGTATCAATATTTGCCCATTGACTTGGATCATAAATATTTTTAGGAATAGAATCATTTAATTTATTAACAGGTTGGTCCTCTACCTCTTCATCATGAATTTGAGGATCAATATGAGTCTTTTCAATCACATCTTCTTGTTCTAGTGTTTTATTATCATCTAACTCAACTACATTACTAACTTGTTCATTAAGGAACATTCACTAATATTTTTTGATTTATTTTTATTATTTGTAAAAAATTTATTAAGAGCTCCTTTTTGAGATTGTATTAAATTTTCAATTCTTCTCTTTTTTTGAAGTTTTGAATAACCAGATTCATATTTTCGAGTTGACATTTAAATTCTTTTGATATACAAAAAATTAAAATGTATCTATAACAATTATTTTATATATTTTTAATAGTTAATACAAAATTAATAATCAAAGATTCAATGAGCTAATCAGTAAACAAAATAGAGGCAATCTAATTATATATGTCTTAAAAGATAATATAAATTTTAAATTAAAAAATTCAAAGTTAGAACAATAGAACCTGATTATGGAGCAATTTAGTTTTCAGATTCAGCAAACATAAAAGAAGCTAATCAAAATTTCCAATACTTCACGGCTCACGCACAGCAACTCGCCAACTCCAAATGGTTTCACTTGCAAAACGCCAAAGTCTAATACAGTAAACAAAACAGATGCAAAATGCCAAAACATAAAAGGAAGAATTTATCAATTTAGCTTACGCCAAAGACCAAAGTTAGTAAGGCCCAAAGCCAATAAAATAAAGCGGCGGCGTAGCTGGGCAAAAAAAAAAAAAAACGAGAAAAGAAGGAGCAAGCGGCTAAAGGAAATAAAATAAAGAAGAAAGGACGGCTGAAGCAAACAAGGGAACTTAGGGAAGAGAAGGCGGCTGGTGCGCAGAGCAGGAAAAGAGAAGAGAAAAAAAAAAGAAAGAAGAAGCAGTTGGGCACTGAACAAAGAAAGGAGGAAAAGAAAAAGAAGAAAAGAGAGAAGCTCAGAAGCGATTGCCAAAATGCCAAGTTGCAGAGTATTTTTCAGAAAATATAGCAGGTTGTTAGGTTGCAGAGTTCTTTTTAGACTTAAAGAAAAAATTTTATAAAGAAAAAAATAAGAACATTAATTATTGGAAAAAGCAAAATGAGATAAATGAGAAGATAATAAATGCTATCAAAAAATAGTTATTAGGTGATAGTTGTGTAATAAAATAGAGAAATTAAGAAGACAAAAAGATTTATTTATTTTATTATAATAAATATATTTTTTAAAATCTAAAAAAAATTATGGGGCCTAAAGACAGGGCTTTACCGACTTTATTGGCTTTACCCTTTAGCCGACCCTGTTCTAAAGTTTGAGGAGTACGATGGGAAGATAGATCATTTATCACACTTTCATCACACCATAGAACTTCAAAACGAGACTGATGCTTTGATGTGCCAAGTGTTCATCACGAGTCTAAAAGGATCAGCTCTAAAGTGGTTTCATCGTTTGGCATCGAACTTAATTTAATCTTTTACCGACTTGAGTATTAAATATATTAATAGGTTTATCACTAGAAAAAAAAAGGCTAAAGGGACCTGATTACATCTTGACTTTAAAGCAAAACAAGGGAGAAACATTGAAAGATTGTATTGCCAGATTCAACAATGAACTGATCTTTATAGAATGTGTTAGAAAAATGGATTATTGAGTAGGAATTTTTTGCTATTTTTGAGCCAAAATTAAGATGGGTCCCACACATTATTTTAGGTGGGTTCACATGGAAATATGTTTTCTTCCATGAGGAGATTAAGAACATCTATTGGGTTGCTCAAAACTATTAAGGAGTGAATGATTGTGAAAAGCTTATGTCTCACATAGGTTGGAAACAAAGTTTTTAAAGAATATATATAATTACCTTAGGTTGGGCTTGGGTCTTAGCTTGCTATATATATATATATCTATATATTTTGAGAAATTTTATTTAAATAAATTTATTATTTAAATTATATTTTCAAAATATTACATTTTTGAATTTTGACTGAACAGTTACGATGAACAGCTACATCCCTTTGAATTCAAAGAATAGTTACGTCCCTGCAGATTGATGCGTCTATTCAGTAATAGATGCATCTATTCAAATTGAAGCATTATATTTGTGTGCGTGAACAAAAACACCCTTTAGGTTCGTGTCTATTTGAACAGCTACCAAGTCGCCTATATAAGCTTAGTCTGCCCTCATTATCATTCATTTAATTCACGAGTTTTAGTATTCACTTCATGCATATTGTGAGTTTGCATATTAAGAGAGTTTAAAGACAAGTTTTGATTCGTTGTACACATAAGATTGGAGTTCTTTTTTCTATTGAAGCATGACTATTGTATCCTGAGAGACAACCGCCATTGAAAACTCGAAAGCATCAGTGTAAGAGCGATATTGTTTTAAGGACATAGTGTAAGACACTAGCATTTGCCAATCACCATTGTTGTACTTTTAGTATTTTCGTGGAAAACTATAAGTTCTAATTTCTGTTTGTTTCCAATTAATTCTAGTTTCTGTATTTATAATATTTTGAGAATTTTGTTTCTGTTCTATATTATTCTGAAATTATTTCAAACTATTTTTATAGTATAGTCTTTATTAAAATGCTATAAATTTTTTTTAATACAATATTATGATAAAGTATAATTTTCTCTAACAGAATCTTGTGAAGGGAAGTTCACTATGACAGGTCTAACTTCCGGACTGCAGCCTGGGAGATTTAAGGACCTTCTCATTGAAAATTCTCCTACTGACATCACAAAATGTTGGTGAAAGCCCAAAAGTATATTTACTTTGGAAGACATGAAAAAATCCTTCAAAGAATTAAAAAAAAAAAAGATCTAGAAGGAAGAACCAGCCTAGAGAGAGGTCATAAAGAATGTTAAAAAAAGAAAGTGAAGCCCAAATAAAATAGATCAAAAAGGGAACAAGATTGACGGTCGACAAACTTCTTCCTCAAGACATTTTAGTACCTTTACACCACTAAATACATATTTGAGGCACATACTCCATCAGTTCTGTCATGGGACAACCTTCACTAGCCAGAAAGAATGAATAGGGAACCAGATTGGTGAAATAGAAATAACTATTGTGAATTTCACAGGAGCCACACCACGAATGAATGCCGAGTTCTGAATCAAGAAATTGAAAGCCTCATTCGAAAAGGGAAGCTTCATGAATATGTTCGGGAGAACAACAGACCTAGGGGTTGTGATAACACACTACAAGGGAGGCATCAAGACTTTAGACCTCGCAATAGGGAGCCAGACAATAGAGACCCAGGCAATCAAACCCAATAGGTCATCAAAATCGTACATGCTGACAACTCCAGATTTGGAATGTCCAACCGAGCTTGAAAGAGGTATGCTCATGATGCTATAATAGAATCATTCCCATGCATCATCAATTCAATATAGATGAAACAATGACCGGTACCTCATATCTCTTTCTTATATAAAGACTTGATCAACATTCATAATCCACACAACGATGCCTTGGTAGTTACCATGAATGTGGCTAATTTTGACATAAGATAAGCTTTGGTTGATACTGCTAGTTTGGCTAACATTCTATACTGTCACCCCTTATATTCTCTTTCAAGTTCATTCTTTAACTTAATCATTGGAGGTGTTTCCATTGGAACCCTTCTAATGACCTTCTAATCAATATTGTGTAGTGACGTTATGAAGGACTTCGTATATCATGAAGAAACTAATAACAACAAAAATATAGTAAAACTTTGCTCAAAGTGAAGAACTAAAAGGAGAGGGCAAAGGTATAGCCAAAGCAACCCAACACTAATTAACTAAACACGAAAATGTGCTTGCTTTGGGGTCTATCCAAATTAGAATTATATGATCAATATTCAAAATTAACCTAACTATTTTAGAATTCGATAAAGAAGTGAAAATTTTGACAAATTTCCTTGAACCTTGAAAAAATATACTCAATAGTTTTTTTATTTTTTGTTAAACCCAAAACTACTCTAATATTATTTGTTGAATTCAAACCAATCTATTAAAAAACCAATCACTCTTTTAGATATACTAAAGCCAATATTTTATTTAATGACAAAACTTTCCACTCCCGCCAACAATCATCTTTTTGGCAAACATCACTCACAATCTCACACACCACACTTTAACTCACGGCCGCACAATTTTTTTCCGGCTAACACTCTTCCTTTGGCCACACACTTACGGCTATTCAGCCCTATTTTCTCTCACTAATTTTGTGGCAATATGATTTATATATAATAAAGTAAATCCAAACCCCACAAGAACTTCAAATCTCAAACAAAAAATACATCTTATTCAAATCTAATTGAAAAACTTACTCCAACTATAATTAGGACTAACCTTCAACGCTTCAAATATTATTAGAATACTATTAAATAAAAATAGAAAACTTCCTAATTTATATAAGTTTGGTTTAATAGGCCCATATCTACTTTGAAAATAGCATGAAGCATGATGTCTTGTTTTAATGATAACTTAAAATAATTGTGAAAAGAAAGAGGTATGATTTTATTGATAATTACATTTAAAAAAACATACCAATCCATGTATGTCATTCAGAATATGTTGGTTTTGGGATTTAATTGTTTTTATAATTTTTTTTAACACTACGTTTGATGGAGGTGAAAAGTTATGAAAAATATTTTAAGAGATTGATTATTAAGATATTGAAAATAAGTGAAAAAATAAAATTTTCTCTGATGATTGAATTTTTCACACTTTCCTAAAAAAAAAAAAAAAACTTAAATTCTCTTGTAAAAATAATTTTTTTTTTATTTGTAAATTTATAACATTTTAAAAATTGTTCCTATACTGAAAGTTAATTTGAATTTTTTTTCAAAATAGAATTGTTTTGAAATTTTTTTTCAAGAATAAGATTACAGTAAACTTATTTATCAAATTAGGATTATTTGTGAAATCATCTTTCTGAAAAACGATTTAAAAAAAAAAATTATTTGAAACCAGGTTCTAGATTATTGTGAAATCCCCAGGCTGCTCTCTTCCTAACATAAAGCCTCCTCACAGCGGCTACCTCGCTCTCAAGAACAAATCCGTGCGCCTATCCCCCACGGGGCAAAGCAAACAATATTGTACGACTGAGCTAAGACAACACATCTTCCCACCTACAATCTCACCCATAAGGCCTCCTCACAGCGGCTACCTCGTTCTCAGGAACAAATCCGTGCGCCCACCCTCATGGGACAAAGCGAACAATATTATACGGCTGAGCTAAGACGACACATCTTCTCACCTACGAGACCTTTTTCACCCTGGAAGAATAAAGCCGTGAGGGCCTCTTAAGGCCTAAAATGGACAATATTGTGCTAGAGAGCTTACGATGTACCAGTACGAAAAAGTGCACCATCAACTTTCATTTTCATTTATTTTCTTCTTCCCAATCAAACATAAGCCTACGTGTCTCTATCCTGACCGTGCGACAATAGTTTTAATCAGGGCGTCATTCGAAGGCTAATGAATTGGAGAGAGTTTCACCGAAAAAAATCGAGCGATAGGGATAAGAAACGATATGTGCTATATTTACTGCTTCTGCACTAGGAAGCGAGGGGAAGGGTCACTCTGTTTTCATGGCTAATATGGCGGCTGAACCCGTATGTTTACGGACAACTGGTTCAGATGCTCCATTCAGCCCGAAATGGAAAGCATCAATACTCTGCAAATTGCGGAATTATCCTCCATCTTCAACAATTCGAGCTTCGCAATCTATGGATGACAAGAACAAAGCATTCAAAGAACTGGGTCTGTCTTAATTTGCTCTCTCTCTCTCTCTCTCTCTCTCTCTCTCTCTCTATATATATATATATATATATATAGATAAATACACATAATCATACTATATTGTGTTCATGAGAATAGATAAAAGCCTTTCATACATAATATGTTTATCTTTTTTATAATAAAAAAATTGTTGGGGGTGTCAAGTTTTGGTGCGAGTTAGACCCAATATAGAAATTTGAACGGTTTATATTGAAGTGCCATTATTTTCTTGTGAGAATTCATTTTGGTTGTTGACATTTGAAATGTGTTGTACTAAATGCCATTGAATTGACATGGGTTTGTACTACCATGTCAAATGTTTGAGAAAAAATCTCAAAAAACTGATATATGGTTGTATTTAAGGAATTAGTGTTGGTTCCTTGTTTGTTGTTCTGTTGAATAATATATGAGAAGGTAATTTGGTGGGTGACTTATGGTAAGGTTAATATATTGGAAGACACATTTTGCGCCCCCCCCCCCCCCCCCCCCAAAAAAAAAAAAATCAATAAATTAACTAACTTTTACCTGGACCAATGATAGTTTGTTTATTTTTTTAGTTAAAGACTTTGTCCAAGTATTGGTATATATGAAGTTACATGGTTAATTTCTTTGTTGAGATAAGTTAATGCTAGTGGTATTATACGTCAGGTACAGTTTAGTTTGACAATTTCTCCACATTTTTTTGTGTTTGGTTGGCATTGCATTTACATTTTCGTAGTGTTCATATAGCGTAACTGTAATTTTCTTTTTTCTTTTTTGATCTTTAGGAAGGTCTCTAATATTTAATTACAATAACTAGTTCTTACAAATTGGGGTGTAGCACCATCCTCAGGATCATTAAATAACTTAGATACCATTCTTCTGGGGGAATGGACAACAAAAATTGCAACTTTCCGGTAGAACCGGTACTAATAGTCACTAAAGTACCCAGAACAATGCACATGAATTTTTAGCTGGAAATCAATTTACAGATGCCGCAGATGATCCGATGGGGCCCGATGATGAGTTTTTGTTATTCTTCTGCACACAATAACTGTATCTTATCCAAGGGGAATCTGTTTGTTATGTGTCTTTTCATTGATTGATCACATTGTGACATCTTATATAGTTATATTGCACTTTATTAATTCCTTGATTTAAAATTGCATTGATATTTGGATCTTGTTTAGGCATGTTTTCATTAAAAAAGAAAATTGAAGATACAGTTCTCCGTGCTGAGATGTTGGCACCCGCAGCATTAGAACTTGAAGAAGCAAGACTACATCAAGGAGGAAAAGAGGATACGTGAGTATGACCTGTGGGATGACCTGGCTATGTCAAATGATATCCTTGTCAAGTTAGCTGATAGTGCCAAGGTTGTTGATGCTCTCAAAGACCTAACATATAAGGTGAAGTGCTATGCACATTGGTTTCATGGTACTTGCATTAGAAGACAATGCATTTTTCACTAGCTCACTTAACATATTTAGATGTGTTGCATGCCAGCAATTCATAGGGCGGAGCCAAATGCAATGTATGAGAAGTACTGTTTTTGTCTGATCCTTGCATACCTTGACAATATTCATGATTGATGGCTACCTAGCTACATCTCATAAATATTTCGCATAAATAGAATATTTTTTCATTTGTTTAACTGTCTTTTTTGTTTGTTTGTTTGTTTCTTTTTTGGGGGGAATTGGGAAACCTTGAAAATGAAAGCTACAGGATGACAATATTTTATTTGATAACATATGCTAATTTCTGCAGGCTGAAGAAGCTAAGCTGATCACGCAGCTGGCAGAAATGGATGCTATAAATTATGGGCTTTTTAAGCAAGCATATACTGCATCTGTAGATGTAAGCAAGTTCTTGGAGAAGTATGAGATGTCTAAACTTCTCAGGGGGCCATATGATGTGGAGGGAGCGTGTGTGATAATTAGAGCTGGGTCTGAAGGCATCTGCCCTGAGGTTTGAAAATTATGTTCTGCTCTTAACGTGAGCTTGCTATACATGTGAATGTGATGTTATGAGAACTAACTGATGGGGGAGTTGAGAGTTTTATGGATCTTACCATGATTTCAAACTTCTATGAACGTCCATAAAACTACAGACTGATTGCACTCCCAGACCAATGAACTTCAACAAAATCTAAATTTTGAACATGTGCATGATGTAAATTGCTGTTTTGGTTTTAAACTTATATAAAATTTTATGATTTAACTATGCTTCTAAGGTTCAAAGTTCAATCTGAAGTAAAAGTATATGACCTTGAATTATTATGTGCTTGACATAAAATTATACCTTCTTATTTAACCTAAAACACCAACTGGTTGACATATAATCATTTAAACATGATATGGCTTCAAGATTCAGGTTGTCTGAATAATTTTTTTTGGTTATTTAACAAACAGGATGGCACTAGGCCAGGTTTTCTGAAAGTCCTTTTTTTTTTTTGGTTATATAACAAACAGGATAGCTCTAGGCCAAAAGGCCCAAAACTAAAATTTTACCTAATATCTATACACACACACTGAACACATAAATCAAGCTTTTGGTTAACCTATCATTTTTTATGGTCCCAATGGCTGGGCTGCACAATGGTTTTTACACTTTTATTTTCTACTTGGGAAGTATCATTTACAGGCATCTCCTTTTTCCTTAAAATTTCTCTTTATAAGTTTATCAAATTTATCAGTTCTTCCATTCACAATTTCTTGGTTTTTGTTCCAAGTACATCATCAGTAAACACCTTTCAAATTGTTTTTGACTTTTCAGTTTCCCATATAAACTGGAAAATGAAAGCATTAAATCAATCCTTCTTTCTAGGACCTCATCTTAAGTTTCTTGGTCTGAACTTTTCTTGTCAAACTGTTTCCTCTGTTTAATGTGAACAGAAATTTTCTTTCCTTGTAGAGTTTTATTTTTGATGATCTTAATATTCACCTTAAAATTCTTGGGGGCTTCAATATATATATATATATATATATATATATTGGCAATAAATGATACTATTCATTGCCAACCAGTGATCCATTCTTGTTGAAACAATCTACATCTCAGTAGTGATCAACATTCATGGTGATTTTGGCAATGAATGATACTATTCATTACAGTTGTAATTATTCCGACTACATATAGTTTTACACTTTTTTCTTTGTTTATCTGTATATGTTCATCTTCCCCCTGCCTAGTTTAGGTACGGCTTGCCTACTTTTGTCTCTGTCCAGACCCTGCACCTAGACCTGCACCTCCCAAGAAGTCCACAGACCAAGAAACCGTCATAAGTCCCGCTGAGCTATGAGAGCGTTTAGGGCAATAGGTTATGAGGTTGCTAATGGCTTGGGCCAAGTATGTCAGTTAGGGGTATGTCAGGACCATCTGCCCAGAACAACAGTACCGTCCCGTATTTGCTAGGAAAGACGATCATGAACCATACCGATTATCCAAAGTTAAAGACTCAATAAAACTTTGTCTAGTCCAACCAATTACAATTGTCATGAATAAGCTATTCAGATCCAAATCATCCTCTTCTTCTTCCTCCTTTGCCTCTTCTCTCCCAGATCTCTCTGATACAGTCAACAGTGAAGATTTTCAAGTAGATCTTGATGATCAACCCCTTAGGAATTGGAGCATCCCTAAGGTCCCAGTAAACCAGATATACCATTCATCTTCCTGGATTAAGAACAAAGCTTTCTCCAGTTCATTACATGTTAAGACTGTAGAACATGCCTATGCTCTTACCAAAGACCAAATCATACATCAACTATTCAGTCCATCTATCATTCGAGATCATATTAAGAAAGGATACAATTTCATCCACATAGGTTTGGTCCAAATTGGTATCAATCCTCTTCTCCGAAAAGGTCTCAATGCATCAGTTCTAATAGCCCTTAGAGATGCCAGACACATTCGTTGGCATGATAGTCTCTTAGGTCTCTTAGAATCCCCAATGAATCAAGGTCCCATCCATTTTGATTGTTATCCTGATTTTACAATCAACCTCCAGGATCCTCATCTCTTGAAATCTCTCTCTCTTCACATCCAAACCTCTGGCCTTAACATGCTAGAAGGCGCCAAACAGTTAGCCTTAGTCTATAGGATCTACTATAAGTGTTTCAAAACCAATTTGAATGCACTTGCCCTCAAGCGTAGTCCTAAAGACAAAACCATGCTCGTTCAGTCATATGCTGAAGGATCCAACGTTGAGGTCCCAAAGCAGATCCAATGGTCAGAAGTTACCCTTCCTACCTCATGGACCATTGAAAATGAAAACCATCCTCTCCCCCAACAAAGAGAATCCAACGTCAATCTTATCCAACAATTCCACGATGGATCTGTTAGGATTAGTTTTGACAACCAAAGGTTTCGACCAACTACATCCATCATTCCACCAAGTATTCAGACACCCAGATCTGAACTCTCCACTCCCAGATCTGAAAAACTCATTCCCAGGCAACGTCGAGATTTAAACTTAGATCTCCAAGGTCTAAAGTTGAATGATCAAGTTGCAACTCCTTGTTATACATCTCATACATCTCCGTCTCAAGTCATAGATGATGAGGAATCCGTTACCTCTCCCAATCCATCTGACTTTGAAACTACCCATCATGAACTCAATACACTTAGTAAAAAGTTCAAAATAGACATGAAATCCTTAAGTATCGAGTTCACCTCTCCCCATAATGATGCCAAACGTGCTCATTATCGTGCAACTCATACCAAGGAACAAAAGTTAGAAATTCTTGAATCATGGGAAGAATACATGCGTCAACAACGACGTCATATTCATTTCTTTGATTATTTTGAGAATATCTACAATCATCCCGAACAGTGTCAACCCATCACTAAAACCCGATGGCTTAAGGAAGATCGCTCTACCTCTTCTTCTTCTCACCCCCCGGTAGGGACTATCTTTGTTGAACACTTAGGATCTCATATAATTGCTTCTCCATACAAAGTTCCTCCCAAAGATGATGACACATCTAGGAAGATCATTGAACAGAACAACTATACCAACCAGTGCCTCATCACATTAGGCAAACAATTAGATAAAATTGAGAACATAGTAGACAAACATCCAACTACTCCTTCTCAATCCTCTTCTTCGTCCACTTCTTCTTTAGAAAAACCATTAGTTAAGTTATCCGAAGTTAAGAAATCTTACCCTAAGGACACAAATGCCTTAGATCAGATTAAAAAAATGCTTCAGGAACTTAAGAATCCAGATCCAGTCAAAGAAGAACCTGCTTCTTCTCATACAGTAACAGTAATAGGAAAAGCCAGTCCTTCCGAATCCTCCGAATCATCAACTGATGATGATATCCCATGTACTGTCCCCAATCCAACTTCAAAATATCCAGCACTTTATGACCAACTCTTAGGTCTTTCAGTTAACAAAATTCATCAACCACAATTCAATCCTCCAACCAACAGTACCAATACCAGATACAGTCGTCCCATTCCTCCTAGATCTCCACATGGAAAATCACAACCAATTTTCAGTCTCATCCGATCGCCTCTATGAATGGAACATAGATGGTCATTCAGAACAAGAAATCATTAACAAGCTCAGACATATGGCTATGACCGCCAATTTCTACATTGAGAGAAATGGAACCTCTCAAAACGATGTCGTCCAACACCTCACTCTAGGTTTCACAGGTAAACTCCTTACCTGGTGGGAAAATCACCTTACCCAGGAAACCAGAGACTCCATCATCCATGCAGTTAAACATGATCCAGATGGTACTCCTGTCTTTGATGAAACCATAGGCCGAGCAGAACCTGATGGTGTCAATACACTCATCTATACAATTACCAAACATTTCATATGAACTCCTAGTCATGTAACCGCTAGGATCCATGATCAATTATCCAACCTTCGATGTCCAACCCTTAGTGATTTTGAATGGTATGCAAAAGTTTTCTGTAACAAAGTCATGATCAGAGATGACAGTAACTCACCATTCTGGAAAGAAAAATTCATTAATGGCCTTCCCAGTCTTTTTGCCCATAAGATTAGGGAACATCTCTGTAAAGATACATGAACCATAGACTATCCCAGTCTCACATACGGTGATATCATATGTATTGTTCGCAAAGAAGGTATGCGGATGTGCATAGATATGAAAATTAGAAACCAAGAATCCAGAGACAAGAAATGTGCCAAATACGAGTTAGGCAATTTCTGTGATCAATACGGTTTACCATCCATAGCCCCTTCTAAACGAAGATCATCCAGTCAACGTCAGAATAGTCATCCTAGACATCATAAAAAATCCAGTAGTCATCACCATGGCCACCGTCACAGTCACAAACACAGGAAATCTCACCACCAAGGTGAATCCAGTCATAAACAAACCCGTAAGTACTACAAGACCAACCGTAGGAAACGGGAATCCACTAGTAAAACAACCCGTAAAGCAACCTCTTCCGATGCTTGCTTTAAATGCGGAAAATCCGGTCATTTCCAGTCAGACTGCAAAGTGAAATCACTCATCAATACTCTCCCAGTTTCCCAGGATCAAAAACAAGAATTGTTTAAGATCTTAGAACTTAGAAATACTGATAGTGAACCATCCCATAGTTCTTCAGCATACAGTTCAGACTACGATGAAAATGAAATAGATCAGTTAGAACATTCTTCTAGCTATTCATCCTCACACCATTCAAACTCTCCTCCAGTTAAGATAGGATGTTCAGATAACTGTAAACGCAGTTGCTGCAAAACAGTTAACGTCCTCAGTAAAGAACAGAAACTTCTTTTAGATATCATCAACAATGTTGAAAATCCAGTCACCAAATTTCAGTATCTCAACCAATGGCAACAAACCATAGGAACTGAAACATCCAATCCTTCTCCTTCCACTATTCCTTCTAAACCTCCCATTCAGATTGACAAAATCTTTGATAGATTTACACCATCCAAACCTATAACCATCCAGGATCTTCAATTAGAAGTTAACCAGACCAAGAAAGAAATTTCTAGGTTAAATCAGCTTATCCAGTCCTTACAAATACAGCATGATTCCTTAGATTGGAAAGTCGACGCCCATCTTCTTTCTCCCCATTCAGATGATATAAATATCATACCAGGTCTCCCTGAGATTGCCACTTCCAGTAAAACTCAGGAATCTCCGTACATAGATCGCACCAATTTCTTAGAAACAATCACTAGGATTGATTACCAGAAATGGCGATGTCCAGTTAAGATCATTATTTGCGATGAATTTGAGCTTGAGATAGTTGCTCTAGTTGATTCAGGCGCAGATCTAAACTGCATCCAAGAAGGTCTCATTCCGACCAAATACTTTGAAAAAACTCATGAAAGCCTTAAATTTGCGAATGGCTCTTACATGAACATACAGTACAAATTATCTGATGCCCATGTGTGTCAAGATAAAGGTTGTTTCAAAACTCCCTTTGTCCTTATCAAAAATATGACAGACGAAGTCATCCTCGGTAATCCTTTCATGTGTCTTCTTTATCCTTTTACCATCGACAGCGAAGGTATTACTATCAAACCATTCAATCAAACCGTCCAGTTTAAGTTTGTAAGAAATCCCCAGTCTAGAGAAATTCACTCTCTCCAGGATCTTTCTATCAAACGATCACTCAATCTTCTCTCTAAGAAGAAATCCCATGCTGATTTCCTCTTGGCAGAAATCCAATATAAGAAAATAGAACAGCAACTTCTTAGCCCTTCTATCCAGTTGCAAATTAGTCAGTTTGAATCTCTCCTCAAACAGGAAGTTTGCTCAGATCTCCCCACAGCTTTTTGGCATAGAAAACAACATGTTGTCCGTCTTCCTTATGTCAAAGATTTCAGTGAGAAAAACATACCCACTAAAGCCCGACCAATTCAGATGAGTCAAGCTTTAATGGAATTATGCCAAACAGAAATCAATCAGTTGCTCCAAAAGCAAATCATCTGTCCATCCAAGTCTCCATGGTCTTGTTCAGCTTTTTATGTTAACAAAAATGCTGAAATCGAACGTGGTGCCCCTCGTTTAGTCATCAATTATAAGCCATTAAATAAAGTTCTTGAATGGATTAGGTATCCAATCCCTAACAAAAGAGACTTGATTAATCGGCTTCATACAGCTACCATATTCAGTAAATTCGATATGAAATCAGGCTTTTGGCAGATCCAGATTCATGATTCAGATAGATACAAAACTGCATTTACTACCCCTTTTGGTCATTACGAATGGAATGTAATGCCCTTTGGTCTTAAGAATGCACCCAGTGAATTCCAGAATGTCATGAACGACATATTCAATCCATTATCTAGTCATATTATAGTATACATCGACGATGTTCTCGTCTTCTCCGATTCTATTGATCAACATTAGAAACATTTGCGTTTGTTTCTTAATGTAATCAAACACAATGGTCTCGTCCTTTCATCCAGCAAACTCAAATTATTTCAGACATCAGTTAGATTTATAGGCTTTGATATTTCCTATGGTCAGATCAAGCCCATCCAACGATCTATCCAGTTTGCAGATAAATTTCCAGACCAGATCTTAGAAAAAACTCAGCTACAGCGTTTTCTAGGATCTCTCAATTATATTTCCGATTTTTATCCAAATGTTCGATCTCAGTGTAGATTACTCTTTGATCGTCTTCGCAGTAATCCTTCTCCTTGGACAAATGCTCATACAACCATTGTTCAGTCCGTTAAACAATATGTCAAGACTCTTCCTTGTCTTGGTATTCCGTCTCCCACTGCATTCAAAATTGTTTAGACAGATGCCTCCGATATCGGTTATGGTGGCATTCTTAGTCAACGTACAGGCCCAGATTCCCCCGAACAAATTATCTGTTATCATTTAGGAATTTGGAATCCCACTCAGTTAAATTATAGTACTATTAAAAAAAAATTTTATCTCTTGTCTTATGCATCAGTAAATTTCAATCTGATCTTTTAAATCAAAAATTTTTGGTTAAAATTGATTGCAAAAGCGCCAAACATATTTTGGATAAAGATGTTAAAAATATTGCATCCAAACAGATTTTTGCCCGCTGGCAAGCTATTTTATCTGTTTTTTATTTTGATATACAGTATATCCCCGGTTCCACCAACAGTATCCCTGACTTTCTAACTCGTGAATTTTTGCAGCCCAAAAATGAACGGGAGGAAGGACAAGCAGCTGTCATCTTCCCCTCAGGGAGCACCAATCCAGCTAAATCACCCACTGCTTTAGCTCTTCGAGCTCCAGCACCTATACAGTCCATCTCTTCTCCCCTTTCTCAACAGAATAGTTTCTCCGTTTTGAGCAGCCCTCTTCATCCAAATTATTCTAGACCATCCAGTGGCCCTTTGAGCCTTCCTAGTTACAGATCAGCCCTTGCTACCATTCCATCCAGCCCATACGCGATCACTGACAATATATCAGGTTGCTAAGAAGCATAGATACGGACACGAATACAACACGACACGAACATGCAGACATATCATTTCTTAAAAAAGTAGGACACAGACACGTCAGGAACACATGAAATATATATAATTTTGTTATATTTTTTATATGACCATATAATAAAAATTCAATGTTATTTCAATTAAAATTGGCATAAAAACACAAATTACAACAATATTATTAATATATTAAAATAACGAAGTCATAAAATAAAAATTCAAGAATTTCTTTGTTTAATTATTAACATCTATAATTCAAGTTTTAAAACAAATTTATTAACTATTATATAGAACATATATATGTATATATATAACCAAAAAAAGAACTAAGGAGAAGATGAGAAAAAGAGGAAAAAATTCAAAAAAAGAAGAAAAAAAAACGTCTGGAACTTGTCCGAAATTCAGAAGAAAAAAATGGATACTTTTTTCATGTGTCTGACACATGTCCGAGAGTGTCGGTGTCCGACACGGACACGTGACCAAAAATAGTGTCCGTGCTTCATAGTCAGGTTGTCTAAATAATTTTTTTTTGGTTATTTAACAAACGTCTGGATCTAAAATTTTACCTAATATCTATACACACACACTGAACACATAAATCAAGCTTTTGGTTAACCTATCATTTTTATGGTCCCAGTGACTGGGCTACACAATGGTTCTTCACTTTCATTTTCTAGTTGGGAAGTATCATATACAATTATCTCCTTTTTCCTTAAAGTTTCTCTTTATTAGTTTATCAAATTTATAAGTTCTTCCATTCACAATTTCTTGGTTTTTGTTCCAAGTACATGATCAGTAAAGAGTAAACACCTTGCAAATTGTTTTTGACTTTTCAGTTTCCCATATAAACTGGAAAATGGAAGCATTAAATCAATCCTTCTTTCTGGGACCTCATCTTAAATTTCTTGGTCTGAACTTTTCTTTTCAAACTGTTTCCTCTGTTTAATGTGAACAGAAATTTTCTTTCTGTGTAGAGTTTTATTTTTGATGATCTTAATATTCACCTTAAAATTCTTGGGGACTTCAATATATATATATATATATAATTGTTTTAGAACAGGTCAGTTCACCTTCATTAACTTTTCATGATTGTTGGTTATTTTTGGGAAAATTTCAGATCTTTAAATTATAAAATGAAAATATGATTGATTTATGATAAATCTTTGTCCATGTTATTGTCATTATTGTCTATTATTTACTAAAGTCCTTGCTTTGGGAGAGCCTTGAGCTCATCTGCTGTCTAATTTATGGCTCTAGTGACTAGCCTAATCACAAGAAAATATCATTCTAGTCACAATCCTTGTGGAAATGTTAGAGGATTTGTATAGCTAGAGAGCATTATATTGTTGGGATACGGTTTTGTTAGGTTGACTTGTAGATAGATCTGTATATTATTTTCAGTAATATTGTCTTCTCAGTTGATCTCACTCCAAAACTGATTTCAACCAAATCCAGATGTGGGCAGAACAACTCCTAAGAATGTATATGAAATGGGCAAAAAAGCAAGGCTATAGAGGAAGGGTAGTTGAGAATTTTCCTTCAGAGAATGGTGGTATCAAGTCTGCAACTATTGAGTTTGAATCCAAGTATGTGTACGGCTACCTTTCAGGGGAGAGAGGTGTCCATCGAATGATAAGAGGTTCTCACAATGGATCTGTTCTCCACGAGGTAACCTCCAGTTCCCTTGCTGTCTAAGAATCAGAAGTTGATTCATATTACAAGGAACAATATTAGGTACTATGGCCACCAGAAAACAAACTCATTTCCCTTTTTGGAGTGGCTTATTTGATCCTTTGGCTGCTAATATTATTTTCCATTTATAATAGAACAAACTCATGATCCAAGCATGTCCATCTACCAGCCTAATATTTGTCATTCAAATTCCATTAAGCAAAGCCTGTGTGGACTGTGGTGTCTCAGTACGATTATAACCACATATCTTCTTTGGCAAGTTTTCTTGTCCCAGCCATTTTCAACCTGCACAGATGCATGAAATATATGGCAGGAGAAAGAATGTGGATCAGATGTGATAGGCAAGACTCGGCCAGTTCTGTTAAGCAGTGTATGCTGTTTATATTGTACTTGGCATAGCAATTCAGTAGCATCTTACAATCTTTGTATATAAATAAACCACTTTGTTGCAACCTTTATGTTTACTGTTTAGTACTGCAATCCTGGAGAAAGAATGTGGATCAAATGTGATAGGCAAAACTCAACCAGTTCTGTTAAGCAGTGTATGCTGTTTATATTGTACTTGGCGTAGCAATTCAGTAGCATCTTACAATCTTTGTATATAAATAAACCAATTTGTCGCAACCTTTGTGTTTACTGTTTAGCACTGCAATCCTCTTTAAAAATGTCATTAACAGTAGGAGAAAAAAATCAAAATCTTATGCCACGCGCAATGCGGCTGGTGAACGACTTATTCTAGACATTTTCTTGGAAGTTTGGACAAATACCCTGCTAGAATAACTGAAATAAGAATAGGATAGGCCCCAAAGTCATCTTTAACAAACCTGATGTAAGGACAGGTATTCAAAGTGTTGGTGTTTGACGTGGATACATTGTTGACAAAACTTAAAAAGGCCAAGACAGAATTGTCCTTGTTACAAAGTTGAAACTCTGTTAGATATAAGCTGTTTTTCAAAAGCCATATTAGGGTTGACTGTAGAGATTTTACTAGGTGAAGCCAAATGCCGTCCAAACTGTAACTTGGTTTCACAGCTTGCATCAAAAGGTTCCTTTTGGTTGCCTTAAAACAAATGTGAAGTGGATGACTAAAATAAAAATCTTCATGGTATGGAGACTAGAACATTTTTTGGTAGGTGAAATCATTAATATGCCAGCTTTAATGCACAAACTTATATTGAGCTCGTAGGTTTTCTCCATTTACAATATTATCAAAGTTTCAACTTTTGATTGGCCTGGTTTTAAATGACTAATTAAATGTAAACTGGCTGTCAAAAACATAACGTTGAGTCGTCGACCCTAGATTTATGGCTCTGGTTGCATAAAATCTTGTCCTAAACTGTATCACTAATTTTCAAATAGTTACACTGTTTCATGTAGTCATTTTGGCAAATAAGTTCCCTTTTGTAATTGTCTTTGCTAATTTTACTTTTTTGCAGACTAGCTTGGCTGCTGTGGATGTTATTCCTCTATTCCTAGAAACAACTCCTGACCTGCTAATCAGTGATAAGGATTTAATGATCTCATCCCCATCTTGTCAAAAGGAGTATGGTCGTATTGAATCTGCAGTTTGCATTCAGCATATTCCAACTGGCTTGAGAGTTCAATCCTCAGGTAATTAGACAACTTTCCAGAACTCAAAATGAACTATTTTGTTTTAGTTTCTTTTTTCTTAATTTTCTATTTCTGCTGAACATGCTTATGTATATGAGATCAAGGTTTTTGAAGACATGAATAGTGGTACAAACGGACGCAAAACACGACAGCATTCCCATATCTTAGGTTGAGCATGCAAGTGCTTAGAACAGTACATGAGGTTGTGTTAGGAAGCCAAATAAGAATAACTTTGTAACAACCTCCTTTACAAGTTTATAGCACTACAATTAGTTATTTATATATTTTGGATAAGTTGTAGCTCTACAATTTTAAGCCATTTTGCGGTTGGAATCTTCCTAAAAGATGCAGGCACCTCCACTTTTGGGGTACAGTTAGGATCATTTGCAGGTTGAGTATTCGTTCACTAGTTATTTTCCTTACAAGGCATTGGAAACGGTGTATTAGGAATTTTGCTAGAGTGGCGATTCATCTGAAGTTGCTTCCAGACAGAGCTGGAAGATTCATCTTCAGATCTTGTTCTTGCTCACTTCTGTTTCTTGTATGAAATAATGACAGGTATAGAGGGGTCAATTTTCAACAAAATTATATAAGTTACTGACACCATCTTAAAACATAATGAAATGAGGCTGCCTGTCAATAGCTGAAACATGTCTGATACACGTGTAATGTTGGTTGTGGTAAAAATTGCCTAGACAATATAAAGATGAAAAGAAGAAACAGACACTGCAGAAAGTGTTACATTAGGTCCTTAAATTGGTCATGGTGAAGATTTGGCCTCAAACCTACTCTATTCATTCTCCCTGTCAAAAATTGCTACGGCCTCATTGGAATAAAGAGAAGTTTCTCTGCCTTCTCAGTTAAACCAAACTGCTTTTGACTCATATCAAGCTTGTGACACCCCTCTTTTCTAAATTAGTTAATATTCAATTCGTAAATTAGCTAATTGGAATTAATTCATTTTATTTTTGTTTTACTCAATAATGTCTATCAGCAGTAAGAGATGTTTAAACTTTTACTTTGTAGGTGAAAGGAGCACCTTTGCAAATAAGATGAAGGCCCTTAATCGCTTGAAGGCCAAACTTCTCATTATTTTGAGAGACCAGGGAATTTCCAACGTAAGGAGTATCAACGGAGATGACATTGTTGATATGTGGCATCAAGAGACTCGAAGGTACTTGTTTCACGCAGACAAGCTTGTACAAGATGTAAAAACTGGCATCCAACTGCCTGACCTAAATTCTGTTTTAGATGGAAATATTGAACCTCTTCTCAGTGCTAATATCAATTGTAGACAGACGTGTGATACGGTCTGAAACCAGATTGCCTACATTTCTTTGTCTTTCGGATCATATATTGTTGTATATTATATGATATTAAAATCTAGATTTAAATCAATGCCTTGTTCTTGCCAGTTATTGGCAAGTTATGGTGACCTAATGGACTCAACTTGATGAATAGGAGTGACAGACCACTGAAATAGGAATCCCACTTGCATGCAGACCAGACAGTGCCTTTTATTTTTCTTCTATCCATTGGGGTTTCAATATTTTAGTGGTTCACCACTTCTTACCATGGATGATGAATCCAATTATGTGAATCTATTCAATCTTCTATAAAAAAGTTTGTTTCACTAGTTTGTGCTTATGGTTCATAATAAAGCAGTAACATACAAGAATTTCCTTTTCTTTCACCTTCTCAGCAACCAAACGGAATTGCGGCACTCTTCATAATGATGCACATGCACTTTTGAAGAAGAATGCAAGTTTGATTCTTTTTAATCATGGATGTACAATCATTGCATCTATTTTAATTGTTTGCAGTTCCATTAGAGCCCACCTATCTGACATTTTTATTCAAATCTTTGAATCTTGTTCATGACCACCTTCAAGCATATTGCCAGAAACCCATGTGTAAATGTGTGCTTTCTGTTTATATATCTTGTCTGATGATATCTTATAACAAGATTAACAGGATTGTCAAGAACATGAATGTATAAACACAGATATGGTGTATAGAATTGTTCTGATAAAAAGGAAGATCACAAGTAGTTTTGAACTTAAATGTATAGCAAGCTGTATAAGCTGTAAGCATACATGTGTATAGAATTCTAGTGACAAAAGGCCATATCAAGACAAGTTTTGAACATAATGTATTCCCAAGCACACTACTATGTTTGGTATCCATATGTGAAATGGTTATTTCATGAAATGAAATAAAAAATGGAATGAAGATGACATGGAATGGAATAAGGATTATTCACTTGGGTCAAATGAATACTTGAAATGATTGTTAATGGAATGTTTATTCTATAAAATAGGCATTTTTAATTATATCAAACAAAAATAAGGAATGAAAAAATTAAAATAAACATTTTTGAAATGTTTATTTTACTGTACCAAACATGATGTCAAGTATGCAAGTGAGACGTATCTAATTTAGTGGTGCCTAAAACAAAATAAAGCTCCCATTTGAACAAGAATAGCATACAATGTTTGCACATTCTATACACTCACCCATTGATACAAATATCTTCTACATTCATATTCATTGTATACTACTTAGAGTATTTATGTGTGCAAAAGTTATTTTGAAAAACGTGTTTGTTTATTTGTCAAAATTTTTAAAATAAATTTGTGTTGAATTTGTTCTCTTAAATGCATTTTTGTACGTTTGGGAATACAACTCCAAACACCTATATAGTCCATGGATCAATGATTTAGAATTAAATTTGCAAAATAATTATATTTAGGACAAAAATAATGCGAATCTCAAACAAACAGCTGTTGCATGCAACTACCGAATATTTCTATTAAATTTTTTTAAAAAAAGGCATGTGATTAATGTGCATATCATATGGAATCTTGGATTATTTATTGAGAATTGAAATTATTGTCATGATTAATTGGCATAAGAATATTAAAAATAGAATTATTCCGATCCTCAAGCATCTTAGTTTTGATTTTTTGACCCATTCAACACTGTAGATCTGACTTCTGAACTTAAAATATGGGCCATCAACTACCCTACTTAGTCATGTGTGACATATTTTAATGGTATAAGACTATCCCTTAAAATCAGAGATGGATTCTAAGCCTACTTAGTCATGTGTGACATATTCAGTAAATGTTCTCTGATTTGCCATTCTTTGTTTAATATTAATCCTCAAACATCATAAATTGAATATTATATTCGTAAAACAAAATACAAAGGTCATGTTTGATTTGTAATAATAAAATAAAAATGACATGTAATTAAATGAATATTTGAAATAATTTTTAATGAGATGTTCATTTCATGGAATAAAAATTTTCGATCATATCAAACAATAATAAAAAATAAAAATATTAGAATGAACATTTTCTGAAATATCAATTTTATCGTACCAAACATAACGTGAAATTACCTAATTGTATAGAATAAATTTAAAACACATCAAAACACACACACACACACAAACTAAAATAAAAAGGATATAATTAAAATTATCTTATATCTATATTAAATATAAAAAATAAATTATTTAATAATTAAATACTATATATTTATATGTTATATATCTAGCTGATCACCAAAGTGGGTTTCTTCCATTTCCTTTGACAATGACGGTTGCTAATTTCATAGCGTTTACTTTTAATTTTAATTTTGACAGTCACACGATAAACAAGCAAGATAACAAAGAAAAGAAAATGTGGCTCGTTTATACATAATTTCTGTGATCTCAAATGGCAATTTGTAGGCAGCAAAATAAGAGTCACCGTTTTTCAAGTGCTCTTTTAGTTAAGTTAAGCACTTGATTGCTGTGAAATAAAATATTTATAACAGATTTGATTAATTTAATAAAAATAAATAAATTTATTAACTTAACTCAAATTACTCTTAACAAAAAAGATATGATTATTAAATACAATTTGAAATTTTAAAATCAAATTAAGTAGTAATTAGGAGACTCAAAATGCATTAAGAATGTAAGTTTGACTTACTTTAAAAAAAATAATTTTGAATCCCCAAATTTCGCGGTCCACAACCCTGTTGCCACCGGGTGAATGAATTTTGTCCTTAATGCTCATCAAACATGCCTTAACATGTTATAATTTAAAACTGTGACACTTAATTATGTGATCGTGAGTAAAATTGTATTATTAGATATTTCGACAAACTAAATAGTACATAAGGTAAAGTATCATTTGATTTAACGATAAAGGAGTCAAGTGTATTATTTTTTTCAAAATGTAGTATTATCTTAAAAAAAATGTAGTTATTTTTGTGATTTTATACTTACTGCTAACTCCTGATATTAAAATTAGGTATTCAGATTTCGAATCATGTGGTTTAAAAGTAAAATTGGTCCACATTACTAACCAGCATGATGTACCATAAAGTGATAAATATATTCAAAGCATGACACGTGTCTATGCAAAGCTCTTCAGGGTATAGATCAAGAAATATGATTTTATCTAAATCAACTAGGCGCGGAGGGTTTAGAGGTATATGGTTCAGAACCTAGCACTGCCTTCCATATCCCACCGATCTCAAAATAAGAAAACACAGTTCAATATGACAACTACTATCTTTAGATATCTTCAAATCCTTACTTTTATAGCTATTAATCCTACTCAATTTAGGAGATCTACAACCTATAAATAAGACCATAATGTACGCTTTCAATTTATGTTTAATTATTTTTTTGAATTACAGTCTCTTTTTCGTTACTAATTTTATCATCAGAACGGCTACCACTGGAGCCTTTCCGGTGACCCTCTGACCTCAAGTTCTTGACAGATAGCGAAGGATGAGAAGCCCTTCTGACCAGAAAAGAGTAACATCAGTTTGGCGTCGTTTGTGAGAACGACAATCGTTCTTACTATATTTTCTTCAAAACAACAGATCTATTGTCCTTTTTTCCCAAAAGGCAATGGCTCCCAGCCTTTGTCCTAGAAAGAACTCCCAAAACCCTCAAAATCAATCTTCTGCTGGAAGAGGAAGGGGACAAACACCCATTCGTTTACAACAATAGCTTGATCGAATTCAACGGTAGTCTAATCAAATGTAGGAACAATTCACTATCATGTCACAAGCTTTGGCTTCACTGGCTCAGAACCAACAGAGTAATCCTCTTTCTCCTCCTACTAACGCTGTCCACGGAGGACTTCATCCTTTCGCCACCACCACGGGCAGAGGATCTCCCAACGAGGAGTTGCCTTACATGCAGCCGGTACACCCCCATGGTACTGTTCATATGAGGATTAATCCCTAATCGCCAACAGCTATGGGGAAAGGAATGCCCACGTTTCACCCTGCTGTCCATTACCAGAGCAGAATAAGGATACCAATTCCAACGGCCTCTGGAGCTAATCCAGTGCTGTAGCAATTCCCACCTCCCGAGACTCCAGTCCCCTTAGTCTTGGGAGAGCAGCATCCTCCTGCTAACACTGGACAAATTCCCCTGAATCCAGGATCTAGATGCGTAGGACAATATCAACAATGGTTACCAATCGCACAACAAGTCCTACCTAAAGCCCCTCAGAGGGTAGAGGAGATAGTCAACTCTTAGGATCAGACGATCTCAACCAGAGGGTTCCATGCCCCTCCAGAGCAAGACAAGTTGAGTAAATTGCTCGGTAGGTTCTCCATGCCGTTTTCCTCTGCCATAATGACAGAAGAGCGACCCAAGAAATTTGTTGTCCCAAAATTCACCCTCTACGACGGGTCTGAAGACCCTAGGGACCACCTATCTCACTATCAACACACAATGGCTCTGCATGGAGCTATCGATGCCTTCATGTGTCAAAATTTCGTGATGAGCCTTAAGTGGTTCCAAAACTTTCCCCAAAAATTGATTAGCAATTTTTATGAGTTCAGTATGTTATTTCTTGATTGATTCTTAACAAGCAGGAAGTTGAGAAAAAGACCTAGAATTCTTGCTAACTATAAAGCAAGCAAAGGGAGAATCACTTTGGGGTACATAGCTCGTTTTAATACTGAGTTTACGGAGATAACTGATTGTAGTCCAAGTTTCCTAGTAGCCACCTTCACTTCAGGCCTTAGGCCTAGACGCTTCTATGATTCCTTGACCAAAAATCCTCCTATCTATATGACAACACTCATGGATAGAGCATGGAAGTATATTAATCTTGAAGACACAAAAACCTTCTTTCGAAAAGTTAAAAGAACAAGCTCAAAAAGATGAGCAAGTTCAGAAGAGGGATAACAGCGCTAACAAGAAGAGGATCAGAAGTCCTGACAAGAGAACAATACCTAGAGCCCAGAACAACTCTAACTTTGGGAGTTATGGGACTTACACCCTTCTGAATGCTTCTCCTACCCACATCCTCCAACAAATCCCGACTCGTGAAAACCTGAGATGGCCAAAGCCACTAAAAAACCACTCCGACTCAAGATATTAGAATAAGTATTGTGATTTTCATAAAGAGTAAGGGCACACAACCGAGGATTGCAGGGCTTTGAAGCAAGAAATAGAGCATCTCATCAGAAGAAGATGACTAAGAGAGTTTGTCTGCCACAACGAGAGGCAGAACCCTCATGACGAAAGACCACTTTAAAGAAGGCAAGAGCAAAGGCCTGAATAAAGGAAAATTCAGAATGATCAGCAATGGAAAAATAATCAAGTCATCTTAATGCTTCACGCTAACAATACGATGACAAAAATGTCTAATCGAGCTAGGAAAAGATATGCTCAGAAGGCAAGGGCAGAACCCGATATCATCCAGTCTCGACCATTGAGAAAAATGTGAAGTTAGAACCTCAGATCTAGTTTTTTGAATTGGACCTCATTGGGATACATTGTCCCCATAGCGATGCTCTTGTCATCTCACTCAAAATCGCTAATTTTAAGATCAAAAGGGTTCTCGTAGATACTGGAAGTTCTACCAACGTATTATTCTACGAACCCTTCAGACACATGAAACTCAACTCTAATGAAATCAGAGCTATTGTTGTTGTCATGGTAGGATTCGAAGGGAATCTCAGCATCTCAATGGACAGAATTGATCTACCGACCACAATAGGAGAGGGGCACGGACATAAGACACTGATCTCTGAATACATGGTCCTAGACACTAAATCACCCTATAATATCATTATTGGGAGGCCTTGGATCCACTAGATGGGAGTAGTTACTTCAACTCTCCATCTTGAAATATGTCCACAACAACAAAGTTCTCACCATCAAGGGTTGTCAGCCCATTGCCCGGGAATGTCATGCCCTCGTACTAAAAGAAAATCCTTCCAAATTGACAATTACAAGTACACTTCATAAAAGGAGAAGTTTTTCATCTTCCAAGCTTTCATGAGGCAGAAGAATGTCCTTCTGAGATTGATGAGCCTCTAAGTCCTAGAGGAAGGGACAGCGCAGTCAAACCAATAGAGGAACCCATCAAAGTACTCATCAGCACTGAAGAAGAGGGAAAAATACCTACACATTGGTTCAACCCTGTCTTCTTCAAAGCAAGAAGATATTGTTAAATTCCTAAAGACCTATCTTTTAGTATTTGCTTGGGAAACTAGAGACATGGAAGGAAATAGACCCTGATTTCATCTCTTACAAGCTGATGACAGATTTAGACCATCCCCTGATAAGTACAAAAAAGGAGGAATATTTGTCCCAGAACGTCACAAGATCATTAATGAAGAGGTCTAGAGGTTACTAAATGCTAGAATGATAAGAAAAGTGTTCTACCCAAATGGCTTTCCAATACAGTCCTTACAAAAAAGAAGAATGGCAAGTAGAGGGTCTGTATTGACTATACCGACCTTAACAAAGCTTGCCCTAAAGATAACTTTCCTCTTCCTAGAATTGATCAACTTGTTGATGCCACGACAGGTCATGAACTTATAAGTTTCATGGATGCTTATTCTGGATACAATCAAATTTAAATGTATCCTCTAGACCAGAAGAAGACAGCCTTTATATCAGAACGAGGTCTCTATTATTATAGAGTGATGCCGTTCGATCTAAAGAATGTTGGAGCTACATACCAGAAGCTTGTAAACAGAATGTTCGGCCCTCAAATTAGGGATACAATAGAAGTCTACATCGACGATATGCTTGTCAAAAGTGTTTGGAAAGGTGACCACATCCAACACTTAATGTAATATCCTACATCTTATTACTTTTATTACAATTTATTGTTATATGTGAATCCACTTCAAGTAATGATAAAGTGTGGATTAGAGTATGCTTTAAGCATGATTGTGTGATTCAAAGTGATGAGTTTACTAGTACGAATAGTGAGGCAATAATTAAAATCCTAGTAGAAAAATTAGGAACAAAACAATATTTCTAGTAGGCTTTTAAAATGATTATTGAGCTAAAACATAATTAATTAGGTTAATCCTATGTTCTAAGGTTAAGCATAATTAGAGCATACTTAACTAAACTAACCTAGTTTGTGATAGGTTATTGGAAGGTTCTTAAAATTTGTTATATCTAAACTAATTTTGTTTAATTAGTAACCTTAATACATGATTAGTGAATTGAGTTAATCCTAATTGGGTTAATTAGGGTATTTAGGTGAGATAGGCTTGTACTAATCCTAGGTTATAACCTAAATCTTATAATTATCCTAAGTTCAATTTTAATTAGAGAAGATGTAAGAAAGATAATTGTTCACATGGGCATGGGACCCACAATTTAGAATATCTAGCCTACCATTGTTGATTATTCTTAAGGAGCTTATGTAGAGATTTGTCTATATATATGTATATATTGTACATATGATATATATATATATATATATACACACACACACATAAAAAGGACAAAAAATCATATTAGTAAGAGAGAGAAAATATAGAGTTAATAAGAGCAAGACACTTCAAGTATGTGGTAGTTCAGAAGGTGACTCCTAACCCACATATAGATACATGTTTGTATATATTATGCCTTACAAAATAAATGTAGAGACAAACAAGAAACTCTCTAAAATGTGTTAGACAGAATAATAAAGCAAGAAAGAAGTAGAGAAAACAAGAGAATAAGCAGGAGAAACAAAGAAGCTTAAGGAGGACTAACCTACAGGTTCACTTCTTGAACAATTAGAGTATGAATTCTAGTCCTAATCTCTTATTCTTTAATTTAATTGAAAAAGAAACATTTAAAACTGACAAAGAACTCAAATTCAATTAAGAATTGAATGAAATTCTAAACTAGTCTTGAAGTTCTAACAAGTTTTGAATGGAATAGTAATTACATGGATACAAGAGCAACATATATGATGTAGAATGATGCATTATGATTAATGAGTGTTGATCAAACTAATTGGCTAATGATTAATGGTGTTAAAACAATCTTAGCATTACCTAGGTTATAATTAAAAATTATCAAAAGAACTCTAAATGAGAGAAATGGTAAGGAAAATTGCTACAAAAAATTAAAGGAAAACACCTTAATTAAAGTTAAATGATTTATCTAAATGATGATTCAAGATGTTAGATATAAGTGTTGAAACGACCAACACTTGGAAGTTAAAAATGAAGCTTATAAGCAGAATAAATGGGGATGGTGCAGCTGCTTGCCCTAATTGTTTAAAAACCTTATATTTGATGTAAATAAATTCCAACAAGAGTCAACGGACGCTCCGATGGAATTAGGAATGTGCGGGATTTCATTGAGCTTTGTTAGCTCATCCCCATTTTTCAATTAATTTTTCAGGTAATGAAGTTTAAGATGGGGAGGGAACTTAAGGAAGAAGAGTTTGTAAAATTGTATAGCAAGACTTGCAAATATCTCTTTTGAGCCTATATAGACTTCTGTATATATACAATGACTATTTTGTGCGTTGGCCAGTTGTAGATGTAAATGACTTGTAATAAATTTTGCAAGTGTGAGTGTGATATTAAACTTAGAATTGATTTGATCGAATGTGGTTGGTATGAGTTTGATGTGAACTTGACATGTTAAAAATGTTATGCTTCCACTATATTAATAAACTATCTATTATACAACCTATTCGATTCTGAATGAGGCCTCGATGGCCAGTCATGGACCATAACTGCATCCTACGTAGGGGTGGGGGTTGTGACACTTAACCCAGATGTTTGACATCTTGAAGAAACATAGAATGAAACTTAACCCATTAAAATGTACCTTTGGGATCACAGAAGGAAAATTCTTAGGTTTCTCAGTTTCCCAAAGAGGAATTAAGGCAGACCCCTCATAGATTAAAGCTCTAATTGAACTAGAATCACCCAAAACCAAGAAAGATATCCAAGGGTTGAATGGAAGGATAGCAGCAATGAATAGGTTATCTTTAAATCTACGGACTGGTGCCTCCCGTTCTTTAAAGCCTTAAGAGGGAGTAAGGCCCTAGAATGAACCTCTGAATGTGAAGAGGCCTTCCAACAACTCAAGCAATACTTAGCCTTTCCCGAACTCCTTTCAAAATCAGTGCTAGGAGAAAAACTACTCATGTACTTAGTTGTGTTAGAAAGTGCCATCAATTATGCATTAATCAGGGAAGACAAAGGAATTGAGAGGCCTATTTTCTACATTAGCAAAGCACTTCTAGACACCGAGACAAGGTACTCCGAAATTGAAAAACTGGCCTTAGCCTTAGTAATAACTGCTCGGAAGCTTATACCATACTTTCAAGTCCATTCTATCATAATTCCTACATCCAATTCTTTAAAAATCAGTCCTACATAAACCTGAAGTTTCGGGGCGACTAGTCAAATGGTCAATAGAACTGGGAGAATTTGACATATCCTATGTACCACAGACTGCTATCAAAGGTCAAATATTAGTAGACTTTATAGTAGAATTCACTCGAACGCAACATTCAAAAAATCAAACCACTACAAACACTTCAGTATGACTACTTTACACAAATGGTTCATCTACGGATAAAGGCTCTGAAGTAGGTATAATACTTCAGTCCCTTGATAGGATCATAACCGAAAAAGCCGTCAGCTTGGGATTCAGAGCCTCTAACATTGAAATCGAATATGAAGCACTTATCCTTGGGATGCAATTGGCTCTAAAATGCGAAACTCTGGATCTTGATGCATTTTTTGACTTTCAGCTTGTAGTGAGTCAAGTTTTGGGAGAAATTTTCACCAAAGATAACAGAATGACTAGATATTTAGAGTTAATAGAATCGTTAAAACGGTCTTTCCGCAAGTTCACTATTCAGAAGATTGAAAGGAACCAAAACTCCCGGGCTAATGCTTTGGCAAATATGGCCTCCCATTTCAAGCCAGAAAGGGACTCAATGGTAAAATCTCCTATTAGTCAAAACCTAGTATTGAGGTAATACAATCCCTTTAAATTTCAGAACAACCTTAGAATTGGATGACTCCTATCATCTAGTACCTAAAGGAAGGGTTGCTTTCAGAAGACAAGAATCATGCCAGGAGAGTTCGAATTAGGGTAGCATGGTATTTACTTCTTAAAGAAAAGCTTTACCGGAGGTCCTATACACAGCCCCTTCTACGGTGCTTAACTCCAGAAGAGGCCTACTATGTCCTAGTCGTGATAGATGAGGGGATCTGTGGCAACCATAACGGCGGTAGGACCATAGTTCACCGAGCACTAACTTAGGGCTATTGGCCCGGTATGCTAAAGCAGGCTAATGAATATGTTCGTAAGTGTGACAAGTGTCAATGTTTCACCTTTTACCAACATCAACCTCATCATGAACTCGTCCCTATCATGAATACCTGGCCTTTCGACTAGTGGGGAATGGACATTGTAGGGCCATTACCAAAAGTCCTTTAAAATAGAAGATTCCTGTTAGTCGTCATTGACTATTTCTCTAAATGGGTAGAAGTTGAACCATTGACCCACGTCACAGAGGTATAAGTAAAGAATTTCACATGAAAAAATATCGTGTGTAGTTTTGGGATACCCCGCGTCATTATTTCAAACAATGGGACACAGTTTGCTGAAAGGTATTTGGGAAGTTCTGTAAAGACCTACATATCAGTCACCACTTCTTCTCTCTAGGGCATTCTCAAACTAATGGGCAAGCCGAGGTTATCAAAAGTACTATCCTTGAAACAATAACGAGATGGTTGGAGGGAGCCAAGGGAGGGTGGGTCGAAGAGTACTCTGAGCCTATGGAACTACTAAAAGAACCCCAATTGCGAAAACATCATTTTCACTTGTCTATGACACTGAGGCAATCATTCCTGTTGAAATTAGCATGCCAACCCTTAAAATAGACCGCTTTGACCAAGAGACCAATAACCAACATCTTACAGAAAAAAATCTAAACCAACTGGAAGAAAAACGTGAGCAAGCTCAATAGAGAATGACTAATTATTTCAACCAGGGGTTAAAACCCACCAATTTCCTACTTGGAGATCTCATCCTTAGAAGGGTGTTTCCAAACATTAAAGATCCCACCATGGGAAAGCTCTCCCCTAATTGGGAAAGGACCTTACAAAGTAATCAAGATCGTCAGACCTATGACTTATTGGTTGGAAGATTCAACTGGGAAGCTTGTACCCAGACCTTGGAACATTGAACATTTACGGAAGTATTATTAAAAAAAAACTACCTTTGATTCACTTCAAAGTTTTTTCACCAATGTACAAACCCCTAAAAGCCTTGTATCTATTACAAATGCTACAGGTCTGGTCCATTTCACTCAATGTACAGACCCCTAAAAGCCTTGTATTTATTACAAGTGCTATAGGTCTAGTCCATTTCACTCAATGCATTGACCCTTAAAAGCCTTGTATCCATTACAAGTGTTACAGGTGTGCTCAATTTCACTCAATGTACAAACCCCTAAAAGCCTTGTATCTATTACAAGTGCTATAGGTCTGGTCCGTTTAATCAATGCACAGACTCCTAAAGGCCTTGTGTCCATCACAAGTGTCATAGGTCTGGTCTATTAAACTAATGTACAAATCCCTAAAAGTCTTGTGTTCAATGCAAGTACTATAGGTCTGACCCATTTTATCAATGTACAAATCCTTCAAGACCTTGTATTCATTATGAATGTTATGGGTCTGGTCCATTTTTCTCACTCTACAGATCTCTAGGAAAGGCTTATTTTAAGTACAAGTATTGTAGGTTGATATATTATGACTTGTCAGTATACAAATGCTTAAGAAACCTTATTGTTATTTATAAGTGTGGCAGTTCTATATGTCTTGTTATTTCGAACTCTAAAATTCCTTATGAGTGCTTGAGAATCTTTGAAAGAGCTTGTATATTGAAGAAATCATCTTGAAGCTAGATATGATACAAAGATTTCAAAACAAAACGCAATTTCTGGAGAAATCAAAAATTTCATATATTAAAGCCCGAAATGGGAAAGTTATAAAGTCAAATAAATAGCAGAAAAGCAGAAAGGAAAAAATACAAAAACATCTCAAGTCTACTTTACTATTGGCTCGGCAGTCTCTAAAGCAGCAACTTGAGGAAGTTCTGGATCCACCTCATCTTCTTTGTCGTCAGCATCCAACGTATCAATCTCAACTTGGGAAACTTCAATATCATTACTCTAGTCAGATCTAAGTCGGGATACTTCTTACGAAGCTTCGCCCTGAAGGTTTGGTATCCATACTCAATCATCTCGCCACCTAGATCCTGGACTTCAGCCTTCAGATCCACCTCAGTTTGGGTTCTGACAGCTTCAGTGGTGTCCTGAACCTTCTTGATAGACGCAACCTAGAAGTTTGCAAATCTCTTCTTGATATCTTTCAGCTCTGTAGCGAGGGCATCCCTCTCAGACTCCAAGATGGAGTGGGAATTGGCAGTCTTATTCAATTTTTCCTCAGTTGTCGCTACTGAAGACTACATAATTCGTAACTGTAATTTGGCCTCATCGATCTCAGATTGAAGGGTGTCAATCTGCTCGGGATGCTTAGGGCAATCTATAATAGCTTCCAAATCGTGCATGGCCTGAAAAACATCAACAACACAATTAGGTTAGAATAGATTACATACAAAAATACAAAACTAAAAAAGTCAAAATAAGGAGAGGTAATGTGGAACTCACCCTCATATGAAAGGCCATCAGATCCTTAGCTATCTTTTTGGCCTTTAGCACTATGAATTTGCTTGGGCTCGTTGTCCAAAAGTCCTCATAGGCCTTTTTCACGGCTGTTACGCCGGAATCATCAAACCCTAACAAGGTGTCAACTGATTTGCCCTTCCCCTTTCTCTTCTTCAGTACAGAAGGTACTAGGGGTAGAAGAGCCTCCTGAACAAGAGAAATCCCCAAATCCTTCGAGATAGTTCTCTCAAAGGAATTGGAAATTAGCCTCATTTTCTTCTCTGGAAAGGGAGGCTCAGCAGGAGAATAACTTTTCCCAACTTTCTTCTTCTTTCTTGGCACCCATCTGATCACCAGAGATTTTTTCAAACTCTCGGTATGATCTCGCACCAAACCAGCCTCCATCAAGTTTTTGGGACAGAGGTTGGCTTTATGAGAGCGGTTGTTGGTCTGAAAGAGCCTTTTGTACTTCTGTTGAAGATCGACCTCTTTCAAACTCTTTTATCTGCATAGAGGCGCAAGATTAGGCTTAGAAAGAAAAAAAAAATCAGAACATGAAAACCCAAAAGGGAAAAAATGCAAAACAAAAAAAGGGGCCTCACCCTCGATGCCAGTCTTTCATGGGAAGGTTGAAACTTGGCTCTCAAAGTCTTCGAACTCCCAGCCTCCTTCTACGAAGAAGTACCATTTCTTCGAAGTCTTGTTGAAAGTGGGTATAGAGGAGAGATGTTTGAACCCTTTGTTAAAAGACATATAAAACATGCTCTCTGACTTCAGGATTTCATGTCCATGTTACTCCTAATTAGAAGGAGATCTACCTCAACATTGTTCAAGTGTCCTAAAACTATGAACCTAAGTAAATGCCTCTAACTGTTTATATTCAGATTAGCTGGGTAGATATTAAACCAATTAAAAAATTTCCTAATAAAAGGGTGGAAGGGGAATCGAACCCCTATCTTAAACCACTCAAGGTAAGCACAGATCTCACATTCTTAAATACTGAAAGGGCGATCTATGGATCTGGGTACCCTACAAGACACGTTTGTAAAGAGGTCAAAAGAAGCCCTCAAAGAATCTATCATGCTTTGAGTCATGGTGTCACGACCCGAAACCCACCCTATGCGGATCTCGTGTCGCGGGGTCGGCCTAATGGCCGTCCCTACTTTTTCCATTCTTTCACCAATGATATCAGTAAATAATATAACATGACATTAAAGTGCGGAAGCTTTATTACAATTATTGTTCAAAAAGACTAAACGTAAACTAACACTAAACTGATCAAGAACCACTTTTAGGTGGTGAGTACATGGGAGAGACTTCATTCATTACTATTATGCTCCTCAACTGTCTCCTTAATCTTCTGATCTCCTACTGTGGTTCTGTAACATTCTCACCTGAAAAAATTTAGTAAGGGGTGAGCTACAAACTCAATAAGTAAACGCCTATCTCAAATACGGGGTTAGAGTAATCATGGAACATATAGGATCATGGATGAACATGATAGCCAGTCATGGAAACAATTTCAGTCAACAGTAAGGTGCCAAAATGGCCAATGAACAGTAAGGCATGATAACCCAATAAGAATAGTGATATAACGTGAATACGGGAACATTTAACATTCACAATTGACGTAAATGTACTGCCACAATGGAATGATCTCAATCGAGTCAAATGAATAAAGGTACTATCAACATGGAACTATTCGTAGTGAAATGAAACATCACATGAATCAAATGAACATCACATAACCGTCAACATGAACGATGCATTTACTCTGTTCAGGGTTTGGCAGACCCTCGGTCTTTTGGGGCCTGGCATACCCCCCTTTAGCATGAAGGCATATAAAATGCCATTAAAACTCACTACGTAAAAACGCCATCATTGCCACATGTCCGTTTGACCCGTAGGTCCCATAAATTGACCCGTAGGTCCAGTCAATCAGATAGCATCAGAAGGGTAATGTGTCTTGAGCACAAAACCCAGCATTTAACATAAATTAGGATTCTGTTGTATTCCATATGAAGTGTATAAGCATGGAACATCGTAACATAAACATACAGTAAATAGACCTCAATACAGTAAATTAAGTCATGAAGTATCAATCAGTAAACTTCCACCAGATAGAACAATATCCAAGTGGGAACAATAACAATGAACATATATTCATGAGTACAAGCTTGGCAGTAATGGAAAGATCGTGGCTTGGGAAACCACGTATAAGAGATAGGAATCCACTTACCTTTTCAATGCGTCTTAGTATTCCGTGACCTTCCCTTTTCCTTTCGAGTCTCCTATATATCAATAAACACGTTTTAGCTTTAATGTCATTCATCAAATTTATGCCTTGTGAATCAAAATATCTCTTTTATTACTTTATACCTTTACAACTTCTAATTTGATCTCATTTTCCCAAGGGTAAAATGGTCTTTTACGCATCTCTATTTTTCGGTTTTTGTTTTCACAATTTGAACTTCACCGTTGAATCCAGAAGGTTTGAAATAATAAAAATATACTATTTACTTAACTCAATCGGAGTCCGTTTGACTCGCCTTTGACGTAGGGGCATTTTGGTCATTTTGGCATTCTACGGTATTTTATTTTTCGAGACTCCGTCTCGTGAAATGAACCTCACCATTAAATCCAGAAGGTCCAAAACAATAAATTTTTATTATTCATTTGATTAATTTACGTGTCGAAATTTAATTCAAATTTATTTAATTTTCTTAATTATTTAATTTATTTAATTGGGTCTAATATATATATTATTTGAAGTAAAATAAATCACATGTAGCACAGTGGTTTAAGCTTTTCACCTTTTCCCCCTTGGTCACAGGTTCAATTCTCTGCCCAAACCATTTTTTCCAATTTTTTTTTTTTTCTGTTTTCCATTTCCTTCCATTTCCTGTACATGTTTAAGCCAACCATTGGATAGCTTCTCCTTTTCAACCAAACATTAAAAATTTACCCATAAAATAATACTGTTGGGCAGTCATCTGAATGGGTGGGTCGGGTCGAACCCAACCTGGTTTAGCCCAAATAAAATCACAAAAACAGCAGCAGAATTACACGACCTAATTTTTTTCTTCTCTGTAAATGTCGTTTCCTATCTCAGTTTTGGTTCCTTTTTTTTCTTTATTCAAATTTCAATATCAACCAATTTCCATGCTTAACAAGATTCTAAAATCAATCTATACTTGTGCTCAAAATTTAAAACAACCCAAAAATGATCCATCACACAAACCTGATTCGGTTCCTAGCTTACGGTGGTTTCTTCTTCCTCTAACCTTGACAGCCTCTCAGCATCCCGTTTCTTCTTTAGTGTATCATCAGCTTCCGTGGAAAAAAGCATCTCCCACACCACATAGAGGATGGCGCAATCGCATCATGGGTTAACCCAGTGGATAGATGCACAGCCGACTAGATCGCGGCAGTTCTGCAGTTCGTGGTGGTGGTGGGGTCACTGATCCGTTTAGAACGGACAGTCGTCTAGTTGCGGAATCCGGCCATGGATTTGGGTAGTTTGCAGGTGTTGTTGAAGCTTTGACGCCTCAAATCCGAACGGTGTTGGTGGTATCTACGGTGCGGGACTGTTGGAGTTTGATAGTGGTCTGTTGCAGGGGCACGGTGCAGGGACTGTTGGGGTCTGTTGACGGTGCACGGTGCTGTGGGGGTGGAGTTTTGATGGTGGTGGTGGCTGTCGCAATTGATGGTTAATCTGGAGAGAACTAGAGAAAATCTTCTCTCTATCCCCTTTACTCTCTCTCTGTTTAATCTCTCTGTTCCACCACCCCCTATAACAGCCTCCTCTTTTCTTTTTCTTTTTCCTTTTCTTTCCTCCTCTCTCCTTGTGCCTCGTAACTCCCTTCCCCTTTAACACATCTCATCCTCTCTCTCTAATCCCATCCGTTACGCCCACCTATCCTCATCTCTTTTCTGTTTTAAATTCAAACTCCTCCCAATCCATATCCCCATTTTCCCTTATCACCTTGCTGCATTTATTAGTGTGTATATATATATATATATATATATATATATATGCACACACGATCCAACATTCTACATATATATATATATACATATTTTACACGTGTAACAAAATTTATTATATTATTTATATATATTTTTAACCTTATCTTTATTTTATTATTAACTTTTATCTTCCTTTTTTTAATTTTATTTATTTCAACATTTTTTTTATATTTTGGTATCCTTTCGTGGTTTGCTCGCACATTGCCCGGAAACTATTCGTACTTCAAGAATCATTAAATTTTTAACTGTTCCATTTTATTTAATATTAAGCAAAAAGCTTTTTACGACTCGGTTTACATAGCCCACTCAGTCACATCTGGGTTAGGGTGTTACACATGGCACTTTTTCCCTCCTCCCTTTTGTGGGATTTACCCGTGGTCCCCCCATCGATGTTCTTAGGCTCTATGAAAGCCTCTACTATCCTAACGTTAGAACTGGGGCTTGGGTTATTGACAATCCTATTTTCTACATTTTCTGATGGGCTACTAGTTATAAGATTAACCTCTATCTGGTCATATATCTCCAAAGACTCTTCTGTTTCATGACTGGTGCTTGACTGGGCATCGGATGGCCGATATGGTCCAAATAAGAAAATAAAGAAGAGTGGTAGAAAATACAAAAAATTTGGAATCGAACCTGACTGTAGATGTGATCAAGGCTGATCTTCTCAAGATGCCAGAATTCGTCTAACTCAAAGTTCTCTCTTTCTGTTTGAAAGTTCTAAAAATGCTGAAGTGTTGAAAGGAGGGGCATCAATGTGCTTCTCCCCCTTTTTATAAAAATCTAAAAGGTGTCACGTGGGAGGCTTTCGCTTTCGAACTACCATGACGGTTAGAGCAATGATGGCCTCGTAATTCTAACTGACGGCTGACGCAATAAATGTCGCATCAACGACTGTCTCCTCGGAATATAGGGCGGCACATTTATAACTACTACGTGTATGACGCTTCAGAAATCCTAACCTCAACTTTGATCATGCCCTAGAATAAAGGCTCGAGGGGGGGAGTAGCTGATGTACCATAAAGTGACAAATATATTAGAAGCATGACACGTGTCTGCGTAGAACTCTTTAGGGTACAGATCAAGGAAGATGATTTTATCCAGATCAACCAGGCACAGAGGGTTTAGAAGTATATGATTTAGAATATAGCATCGCCTTCCATATCTCACCGATCTTAGAATAAGGAAACAGAGTTCAATATGGTAACTATTATCTTCATATATCTTTAAATCCTACTTTTATGGCTTATAATCTTACTCAATTTAAGATATCTATAACTTATAAATAAGATCATAAGGTATGCTTTCAATTTATGTTCAATTCTTCTTTTGAATTATAGTTTCTTTTTCATTACTAACTTTATTATCGGAGCGTCTATCACCGAAACATTTCTGATGACTCTCTGACTTTAAATTCTTGACAAATAACGAACGAAGAAAGAACCTTCTAACTAGAAAGAAGCAACATCACAGCACTTGTGTAATTGTGTTTTACTCTCATTTGAAAGTAACATTTGAGGAATGCAAAAGAAGCATTTTTTTTAAAAAAAAGAAAAGAGTATGTCCAATAAATTTTTGAACTAAAGTAGAATATACCAAGATTAAATTATCGACACATCATTACTTTTACCATTCGAAGTACAGCAGTAACATACAGAAGAAATTTCTTTCTGGCACCGTCTCACCAACTAAAGGGAATTGCGGCAATCTGATTTGACCTTTGCATCCATGTCCCACCACCAGACTTCTGGCATGGACCGACTTTCTTTCTTTATAATTGGTACAAGTACATGGAATTTAGGATATTGAGATTTTAATTAGCAGAAGTATAATTGGTACAAGTACATCCACGTGCGCATGGTCTTTCCCTCTCTCTCACACACTGCCACACACATTTACACACATGTATGTATGTCATAGTTATCGAAGTTCAGTTCTTCTAACAAATTGTGATATGAGATTTTATTATTCGAAATATGAATTATTATTGATTTACAATATAAAATTTAATATTTTAATTTAAAAAATTAAAAATCTTAAAAAAATTATACAACATAAAAGTAAAATACACACACATATATATATACATATTGAAATTTTACTTTATAATAACTTAAATTCGTTAAAATTTTTTTAATATATATATATATATATATACACATATACATTGATACATACGAATGTTATTATAAATATAATAAAAAATATTACATTTTAAATAAATATATTTTATTTCATCAAAGCAATTAAAAAAAAACTTATCATTTAACATACTATATTTTATTACAAATAATCGTTTACGTTCTATTCTCATTTCACATATGAAAATATCGATATGCAATCACGTGTGATGTTTAAGTATGCAGTGCTGAGTTTTAAAAATCAAAAATTCAGGCACCATAACCAAGGCATGTGACATTTATATAATGTTAATGGTATGACTAGGAATTCAAACGTGTTTGTTGGTGCTTATTATGAATTTCACTTTAATACTTATATTTTTTTATACATATATATATACGAAAACTTGGTCAGAAGTCACATGTAAATTGGCAGCGTTACAGTTTCATATAATAATGATTTTGCTCTTGCCTTTTGGTTAAAGGAATCAATAAAGAATTGGGGGTTTGGGTTGGGTGGTTTTTGAACTAAACTGTAGTAAACTTATTGTGATCCCGTTTGATTTGGTATTTGAAACTCAATTATGGATTGCAAGTTTGGTCAAAATTATAGTTAACTTAAAAGTTGCCCAACTCAACTTATTTTCAAGTGTAAATTAATTTTTTTTTCGAGATTTCTGACAATTATATTGATATTTTCTAAAGTTTATAAAATTATACCATTTTTATATTTTTTAAAATTTTGACTATTTTTTTCTAACTATTTTTTTATTTTCAAATAAATATTAATTAGAATCTTCTTGAGTTAAAAAATATAAATTATTAATTTTTTATAAAATGAAAAAATTTCTTTAAAAAAATTTAGAAAAAATTGTCAAAACTAAAAATAAAAATAAAAATAAAAAAAAAATTGAGAGGGGCAATTTTGTCATTTTTTAAAAAGAAATTATACTAGAGAGAATGTTAGTATAGTTTGTCGAAAAAAGTAAAGAAAGTTTGCATAATTTTAAAAATTTCAGAAGAGATCAATGTAATTGTTAGAATCTCAAGAAAGACTAGTATAATTTACCCTTTTTTCAATTATATCCCGTGTCCGTTTTTGAGTATTAGATTCTTGATCGTGTTTTAACTCAAAATGTCATTTTAACTCAAAAAGAGGTTTTGGTGAAAACCTCAAAGTGTTTAATATTTTTCTCAAAATAATATTTTATATGAGGAGGTCATCAAATTCCATTGCAAAAATAGAGTTTTGAAAACATTAGAAAAATATGTTTCTCTAAATAACTGGTTTTTTTAGTAAGTCTTGTCCTTAAACTCATCACCTGGCCATTATTCAATATATACAATATAAAGAGTTAAAATGAATATTAACAGTATAGAATTATTTTTATATAATTTTTACTAAACACTCAAATAACAAACTGATTATGTCATGATCAATTTTTTAAAATTTATTATCCAATAATCAATTTTCCAGAATTTGAAACTCTCCAAAATAAGTTATTAAATCAACCGACTGCTATAATCCAACAAGTTAATTTTTATGATTCTACTTTTGAAATAAGACTATTTATTTTATTTTATTTTAAATTAAATAGCACGATATCAAAGTTTTCTCAATTCAATGCAGTGATGCAAGTTCCAAGTTTGAGTATTAAAAATCAATAAAAATAGATTAATAGATAAAGTCAAGAATTAATAGATTAATAGATAAAGTCAAGAATATAGAGAAAAAAAAATTACTAAAAAAGAGAATGAAAGTATATAAAAATAGATTAATAGATAAAGTCAAGAATTACCTACTTTAAATTACAGTACCTCTAAAATTTGTATGGTGTTGCAATGTATCTTCCACTATAAAAGGTCAGATTTAGATGACCAAAATGTGTGGAGGGGTTTGAAAATTCTAGATGTATTTTATAATTGAAGACAACTTGATTGCTGTAGGTGAGAGGAGGCCCAAAGGAGGTAGTGGTGGAAATCACTTTGTCTACCAAGAAGAGGACCCTACTTAGACTATGGCCTCAAATTTTATTTAATTTCTTTTTGGGGTTTGCTTTGCTTTGTAACGTTTAGCTTAATAAATGATATTTACACTATTAAAATCTAATATTGTTAATTTTGTGACTCTCAATAAAAGAATGATCCTACATCATTAAGTATGTGAAAAACATTGTATTCCTTAAATTAAAAAATTTAAAATATGGAAAAACAAAGTCTAAAATAACTATAAAAAGTAAGAATGAATGATGATAAATAATCATTTGAAAAAGTTTATCTATCCTAATTTTTTTTTTATAGACTTTTTAAGACGAGTTTAAAAGCTATGTAAAAATGATGTGAGTCTAGAAAATATAAAAAAAAATTAACAACGGTATGGTCAAAATATTAAATTATCTCATTCTTAAATATAAGATGGTGAGATTTAGAAGTGAGAAAATTTATAAAAAAATATATATTATATATAACATTTTTAAAAAATACAATACAACTTGAATGAATGAGCGAAAGTGTCACACATTCAAATTTAACTAATTGATATGAATTGTAAAAATTTAAAGAGTAATATTTTATAATACATGTATTTGTATATACACGATGTAATATGCATATATTTATATGAATATAAAAATATAAAATTTATCGTCATGAATATACATGCACTATATATGCACAAATACATCTTCGGTAAAACATTACTCGAACCTGAATTTACTTTGTAGAACTGGGGTTTTGTCAAAAAGCCTTACACTATAATATTTATTTCACAAGAGATGCGAAAAAAAAAAAAATGACAGCGGGCCCATGAAACCCTAACCAATTTCAACTTGTAAGACACGACATGTTGGGGGGTTAGCTAACGCTGAACGTTAGCCGTTGCCACAGCCACACCAATCAAGGGGAGTTTCGAACATATATAAATTATATATGCACAGATATATATAGAGAGAGATGGTCAGCCTGTCAGCCAGAGTAGGAAAACCAAGGATAATGGCGTCTTTGCCAAGTCCATACTCACACAACTCGGTGGTGCGTTCCAAAATCTGTGAGTAGCCCAAACATTCTCTCTCTCCCCCCTCTCCCCACCTTCAAAATCTTGTATCTCTTTCTACATATATTTATACATGTATAAATCTGCGTAGTGAAATTATGTTTACTGAGATATGTTTGTAGTGTTATCTTATTTTCTGTATGATTGGAATCTTTTTATTTACGGTATGATTGATGGTTGTTTTGGCTCAGTGCAAGTGTTTTGGTTCATATAATGGTAATGCTGCCTTTGCTTGGGTTACAAATTACAATCTTATTGAATTGAAAAGAGTTTATAGTTTCTTGCATTTTTATTCAAAACTCATTTTGATTTTCGGAATAACTAGAGAATAGAAAATGAGAGAATGTTAAAGATGACATTTTCTTTTCCTCTCTCTCATTCTTGACAAGAGCCAAATAGAGGTTAAGCTCGCATTAATATTGATAATAAGGAATTGAAGTTTGTGGGTGTTGCTAAAGAGGATTGCAGGCATAATCAATCTGATAGTTTTAGGAAAGATTTGTATTTTTTTTTTGATATTTTAGAGGCCAACTATATGTGTTCTTGGTATTTATTTGGCAATATACAGTAATATGAAGCATAGTCTCAAAAGTGTTTTAGGTTATTCTAACAGAAGTGCATTAGGGAGGACAATTATTTCTGCATTTGAAAGAGTATACGTAATGGGTGTATCCAATATTTAAATCATATTGCATAACCACTTTCATGGATTTGACATTGTAAGAACAGAAACCAATTATTGAAGCTGTTCAGTATGATCTTTTATTAGGCTCCTAAGGGTTTAAAGCTTTTGATAAGCAGGGATATGCTGATTTGTGGGGAAACTTAGTCTTTAATTGCTGTGTTGAGTCTCCTTTTGTATACATGGGTTTGCCTTTCTCAGGCGCCTTAATACAATTACTTTTACTTATATAAAAAAAGCAGGGATATGCTGATTTGTGGGGAAACTTAGTCTTTAATTGCTGTGTTGAGTCTCCTTTTGTATACATGGGTTTGCCTTTCTCAGGCGCCTTAATACAATTACTTTTACTTATATAAAAAAAGCAGGGATCTGCACATGCTCTGTTTTTTTCATATGCTTTATTATTATTGCTAGGGTTTGTGCATCACTGCAATCTTTTCTTCTTCTTCTAGGTACATGCTACATCCCCTGACCATCCTCACTTTTTTTTTTCACTCCCTTTGACATGACTAGTTTTGTGATTTATCAAGTGACTGGATATTCTAAAGACTAAAGTCAAAGAAAAGAGGGTGGCTTGTCTGTATGAACAAGCTGGGCTATCCTCAATAGAGAATGTAGAAGCTGAGAATAAACTCTGTTCAATGTCTGCTCTGTTTAAGCTGGGCATGACTTTATTTGATTACAATTCTGATTAAGTGACTGTTGTATTAGTATATTATAGAAGGTCGTAAATTAGCAATAGTTAAGTTATGATATCCGATTGTTAAAGATGATTAATATCTCAACTGCATTTGATAGATAATGGAACCTAATGAACAGTAGTAATTTGGTTTTGATAGCTGGATTTGAAAATAAAAAATGTGAATTTGACCAAGAAATGAATATGATAAAGTAGTGAGAGAATCTATCTGAAATTCGAACGGTCATTTATCAGGTTCATTTTGATTATGAATAATAGAAGAACTATATATGTGGAAGGGCGTGAATTGTGGTGGTTGCGAAGATAAACTATGGAAGTGGCAGTAATGATTAAACATTTTTAAAAAATATTTAATCTCTGTCAAGCTGTCTTCAACATAATATTATCTTTGACTAGTCAACTGAACCTTACAATTGGCATACATTGGTGGAATAAAAAAAAAACATTGATGGAATCTCTGGTAAAACCTTGGCTTCCAAAATGTGAGAATGTTAACAATTAAACTCATTGATTTGAAGGCTTGAAGCACTAAAGTCAACTGCATTGTATGGCAAAGCTTATTTGGCTAGCAGAATGTTTGAAATGACTTAATTATCACATACTAAAAAATATTGATGGTTAGTTTCACTTATCAACATAATATATAACGTAATTATCACATACTAATATATATATATATATATATATATATATATATATATATATATATATATATATATATGGTTGGTTAAAACTTTCAATGCAAGAACAATTTTATTTGTCAATACATTTCAATCTATTTAAGCCTTCCTTTTGATAAGTATTGTATTAAAAAGTGCCAAAAAAGGGGCGCAACCCCTATACACATGACGTATATATATGAAAAATTCAGACCCCTATGCACGTATCCCCCGAAAAATCTATAAAAGAATGCAACTCTGTTCTAAAGGACCCATTAATCCAAAAGAAAAGTAAATGAAGTATAATCTGTTTCAAGTAAACAATAGATAGCTCAATTCCATAAAAAAATCCTTCTATTCTCCTCTCTCCACAAGCACCAAATAAGGCACAGGGACACTCCTAACTCTTCTTTGTCTCGTCCGCTTTTCCAACTTTTAAACATATCAAGCAAAGTCTGACAAACCTACTGGACTCCAAACAAAGAATAGCAGATCCCACAACCTTCTAGCCTCCGAACAAAAGGCAAGAGATGACTACCCATATCCTTCACCTCCTTGCATATACAACATCTATTAGCCATCCCAAAGCCATTTTCTTTCACATGAATAATAGTTAAAATAGGCTCCAAAGGAGTTACTGAAGAAAAAAAAAAGAAGAAGCAATCTTGATAGAAAATTTTGATTGCCAAATATTCTTTGATGGAAACTCATTCCCTGCACCCTCGATCAATCTTGGGTAGAATGAATGGACATTAAACATCCCTCCTCTAAAAGCCTTCCATCTAATCTCGTCTTCACGTCTTCCAACACCATTCACCTCTTGTAGTAGCAGAAGCAAATCCGACACTGCTTCCAATTCCCAATTCTGCAAGGCTCTCTTAAACTCTGAACTCCAAACAATCTACCTCCCCCCCTCCCCCCCTAAAAATGGAAATAAAGTTCACAACAAATGCATCTTCATTAGCTAAGATGTGCAAAAGCTCCGGAGGTTTTAACGCCCTTCCCCTGCACCAAGTATCACACCAAAACCTAAAGTTGTTACCCCTTCCCACAGTAAAATACACATATTACGAGAAGCACTCCTTAATCTTCACGATACTCTTTCATAATTGTATAACTCTACCTCCTAAACTGTTACCCCTGCATGATACACTTGTTACCCCTGCACTCCAAGCAACTCCATGTTTGCTCTCCACAACTTGACACCATAAAGCTTCTTTTTCTTTCTTTTCTTTTCTTTTAGTAAAGATTTCAGCTATAAAGCTTCTCTTTCAACAGCAAACCTCCACAGCCACTTCAAGCAAGGCTTGATTAAAAACTTTTAGCCTTTTGATTCCTAGTCCCTTAAACTAAGAAGGGGAGCCAACATTCTTCTAACTCACTAAACGGAGCTTCCCCTATTCTTTCAATTCCTCTCATAAAAAGTCCTTGGAATTTCTCTAGTCTCTTCTCTACTGATACTAGAATAGTGAACAAGGACATGAAATAACTCAGGGGACTTGATAATGTACTTTGATAAAGGTAAATCTTCCCTCTTTCGGAAGATCCTGTCCTTTCCACCTTTCCAACCTCCTTTGAAATCTCTTCAAGTAACAAGTAGGAAGAGATCCAACACTACATCCCAAATTAATAGCCAGCTTCTTAGCCACCCCCACTGATCTCACTTTTCAAAAGATTTACTCGAAGTCAAGTAATTGCCCCAAAACAGGGGAAAAAAAAAACACATCTAAGAAATCTGAACTGAACAGCATTTGCATCGCAAAAGATAAGTGTGTCATCTGGGATCAAGTGAGAAACTATCAAATTAGTTTCCTGTGGATATATGACCATAACTTTCTGTGTATAGTTGCATTCAGAATAAAAAAGTGGCAAAAATCTTTCATCTTGTTACCTGTGTTATTCTAGGTTAGGACAATGGACCTGTTTTAAGTGTCTTGTTTTTGAGTATGTGAGAAGCCAATAAATGTAATAAAAGTTTTGAGTTTTTGGATTTTGGCTTGATAGGCCGGAATATAGGAGCGGGTGGAAGTTGTAGAATATAGACACATTCCATACTTTATAATTTATATTTGGCTTAACTTCACCTAATTTTCCTTGCAGTTTGGGCTATTCTTGTATTCATAAAAATTTCTAGCATCCTTAAGTTGTCCTGTATTTTCTTTACAGAATATCTTTAGCTCGGTGCGTTTACTGGAAGCTGTTATGTCTTACTGGATTGGTATCACCTAATGCTTGTTCATACAAACAGTTATTGGAGGCAGGGTATACTTGGTGTTTCACACTTACATCAAAGGGAGCGCCAACCATCCTGTAGAGTAACATGGTCATTTTCATTTTTGTCAGCTAGCCTAGATGCCCTTGAGCCAAGTGGTCTCATTAAGCTCCATCCCCAAGCAAACAGAAGGCACAAAGGTTTACCTGATCCATAGATTCCTTTTCCTATGCTCTTTCTCTTTTTTCTTGTTTTAGTTACTGCTCTTTATTGTGCACTTAAAATCAGTGAACGAGCATGAGTGTTTTAAAAGAGGTTATGAATAAAATAAGATTGCTTGAAGTTATGGGGTTTTACCAATGTATTCGAGCAAATTTCAGATAGCCAGTTGTGAGAGGGAGCTGGAGACCTGTGTTATTGTAGGGCTGGACCCTTCTCCTGAACATCCACAATCCTAACATGGGTTGCATGGTTATGAATAAAGGATACGTATGACAATTAGTAATTTGTCAACATTTTCCATAAGAGTGTTCTTGTTAGACTGGGTAACTGTCCAGTCCCCTGAACAAACAATTAATGCTTTTTTTGGTAATTAAACCCTGATCAATTTTTTTTTTTGGTAATTAAACAAACAATTAATGTTGATGAGTCATTTTATATAAAATCAGTATTATTGTGTAACTCCATAACATAATTACTTCATTGACTATCATATTTCATTCTCAAGATTGAATGTTTTATTGTTGGCTGTTTTCTTCTTTTGATTTATTAATTGAATGCAGGGTCATCAGTGGTGCTTCATTTTTACACAGTAATTGATGAGACCATGAACTGATACAAACTATTTAAATAGAAACACATACAGGACAGATCTGGCATAAAGTTTTACATTGTAGTGATTGGAAGTGTTATATATTTGTACTTTAATTTAAATGGACAACAGAACTATGTACAACAAGACACAATTAAGGGGGCAAACAGGCTGAGTCTGATCTTGCCATCAGATCTTAGCTAATCTGTTCAATGATTTCCAAAACCCACAGAAGAGAGGAGTTCAGTTGCCAAGTTTCTTGTCCCTTTATATCATTTGAGAGGTGGTCTCACTTTTTATATCCTTGAAGCTCCAATAGGAAAGCTTCTTCTCATGTTTTCATTTTATCCATTCTGTATTCAAAACCTAATCAATCCAAGCTTGGACTGGGCCTGTTTGGGTTTGGTTTGATAATTAGATGAGCTTGAAATCGACACACAGTCTTGGCATGCCTTATAAATCAACAAACAGCCTACCTTAGCTGTTTGTGAGCTTCTTGGTTCATTTACAATCCTACAATTAAGTAATTGATTAGATTAAGAGACTTATGGATCTCAAATTTTACTTCACTCATATTAGACGTCCATAATCACTTGAACAGTCTATAACCTAGATTGTTTTTGGGACCACCATCTTTTGCATAAAGTGGTGAAAGTTTGTAATGAAGGATGGAACAGTGACTCATCTGATATTCCTTTGTGTGTGTGTGTGTATCTCTTGTTCACGTCTGTTTTTGTGTATAACTGTGTATTTGTATCTCTCTTCAGATGCACAAATACACACAACTAACTGCATTCTTTTTGTTTTCTGTTTTTCCCGTAAACTGTATTGTTGTACAAATTTTCAATTCAATGAACGATGTCTCCATGGAAGGATACCCAAGTCCTCATATGCAAACTATGGTGGCGAGGTGAATCTGAATTTGATGATGCATACTAGCATGAACAGTTATCCGAGTCCATATAACATCATTATTGGTGAAATAGGCAAAAAGGAAGTCAGAGTTGTAATATGGCATTGGGTGACTTTTGCCAGATTTTGGACCACGTGACTTCTTTGGTTTTTAATTGAGAGTATCAATTTATGACACGACATATAACACGACTCGAACATGACACGAAATTATTAGATTTGGGTTTAGCTTAAATGGGTTTGGGTCATAAACGGGTTGACACAATTATTAAATAGGCCGGCTTAGGGTTGTAAACGGGTTGACACGATTACCACATGCTAACATGGATAAGTGGGGATATCTTAGATTATAAGTATTAATATATATAATAATTAATATTTTTAACAAATATATTAAAAAAATTATATTATCTTGTATTATAAGTATTAGTATAGCAATATTTAGAGTATAGTACTTTAGAAAACACATAATCTTTTTTCAATAATAAATTCATCTTTTTAGTTCAATGAAAATGTAAAAAGAAAAAAATAATGAAAGAAGTAGAATAACTCAACAAGTACATATAATTTGTCCCAAAAAATATTTAATTTGTCCCACATTGAGTAGAAATTAAAACACAAGAGGATGTGATGCTTATAAATGCAAGCATTCCCTCCCACTCCTACATGGTTATATGTGTTAAGTGTGTCAAAATGGGTTAAACGTGTTAACCGTGTCGACTTTAACACAACTTATTTATTAAATGGGTTAATAGGTCGAGTTAACACGACCCATTTATTAAACAAGTTACATGGGTGTTGTCGTGTTATCCGTGTAATACACAGGTCATGTTAGGGTCGAGAATTTTGGCACGATTAATTAATCGCATTGTGTTTGGGTTGACCCATGTAGTGGAATACCCATGTCTCAACATGAAACAAACACAAAACGACACGATTGACATCCCTATTTTTAATGATACAAAAGCATTGCTCCTCTTTGAATGCATTTAAATCATGAAGTTGTTGTATAGTTGTGTAATGCATATTCATAAATTTGTTGGCTTCCTGTTGCTACTTCTACTGGAGATTAATGGAGCACTATTATTAGATTGAAATGCTTCTACACAAGCTTGTCTTGAATTTGGTGCCATAAGATGAAGTGTGATCTATGCAGCTTCAGGGAAATGGAATTTGGAAAGAAGTTGTTGACTTGCCTTTTTTGATGTGAGAATCTGACCCAGTAGGTTGGATGACTGCCACAGCCACAGAGTGCATCAGATCAGAGAAGCTAAAGTAGAAAAATAGATAAATATATTCAGGAAGAATGTTTGCTTGAAAATATTGCAAAGCATTTGTTGAATGAAATCACTTATAAGAACTTAAATTTGCTGAACTATATGCCACAGATTAGGTAAGATGAGACCATCTTAAAGCTCCATGAGATAAGCAAATAATAGATTCTCGATATTTTAAAGCCATAAAGTTGTGAGACCTCTTATTGAAGGTTTTTTTTTTTTTTTTCCACATAAAAATTTGGTGTTTCGAATGTAGCTTTGCACATTTTTAGTGTTGTTTGTACTGGGCTCTAGATCTGTTTCCCAAAGATTTCAGGGAATATGCAGATTAATTTCTCTTACTATAGCCACGTTGTGGAACCTTATGGAAGACAGATATTGGTTTCACTAGAACTGCTCATCCTCCATGGAATTGACTTCCCTGGTAATTCTGATCTCTCTTTAATGAGTTAAGGAAAAAATAATGAACGACTGGGAGAACATAGCTGATAAATCCTAATAGATGTTATTTTAGGAATAACATTTTATATTCTGCTTCCTGTTATTATTTGTCTTTGTCTTTTCCCGTTTTGCTTTGCTTCTTGATATGTATTCCGCAGGGATAATCAGTTTTATCATATTTTATTTTACTGATTTTGTGGTTCAGGTTCATCGTCTGGTTGAACCTCCATGTATCTTTGGTTTTATAATTCTTTAGAACTTTATCAGTGGAGAAGATGTGGGAACCATAATATATTATGAGCTATAGTTTGTTTTGGTGCTGATTGCAGATCATTAACTTTAGCCTCCAAACTTCTTCTGTTGGCTTAATGTTTCAGGGTTTAGGTATACAAAGATATCATCTCAAATCATGGAAGAAATGGGAAGCAATTTGGTTATCGACAAAAACTCACATGACTTGCCTTTTTCATCTGCATATGAAACTGCCTTGGAAGCACTTTCCTCTCTCATTACTCGCCAAAAACGTGGAGATAGGTCAGCTATAGGTGGTAAATACAAGAAGTTGGATAGGATGTTGATGTATATTAAGGTAATGTTGCTAAAAACATAACAATTTGTTGAAAGCGCCATAATTGAGAAATCAATGCATTTAGAATGTTTTTACATTTCTGTTTTAAGTATAATTCATCAAACAACAAGGAATTGCTTACTTGGTCTGTGGTGTCTGGGTAACATCCCTGCTTTCATGTACGAAGCTGTAGATGTAACTCAGGGCAGTATGACATCAATCCTATCTTTGAAATAATGTTTTTGGCCAAAGGGATGTCCATTTGCAGATATTTTCCATTTTAAGGGTTGTTATAAACACCCTAATGACATTTTGCTCTATCATTACATTTTTTTGGTTTTTATTTTGTTGTTAAAATATAATACTAAAACATAATGTTTGAAAAATGTTGTTGTCATTGTTTTTGTTTTTATATTCTTTAAAGATACATATGGAAAATATAATTCCATGGTGCCAATTATAACAGCATTATCCATTAATTATGGTTGTTGCTCTTCTATCACTATGCTAAAAATGTCATGATGTTTGCTAAGTGACATTGTTATTTATTAATGTGATCCTGTCATCATTGATTCCTTTCTCAAAGTTGGAGATGTCTGTCTTTTCCTCAGATGCACATTTTTTTATCTGCCGTTGCTTGCTTCAGTGGACTAACAGGACTTCTTCCATGTGGTTCTTGATCTTTAACAATGCTTATCTAGACCTTCCATCCATCTTAAAATATGCTTTCCAAAATTGTTTCCCTTTTCTCTCCCCCCCACTCCTCCCTTTTCTCCATTTCTTGAATGCAATGTTCTTCACCCATGTTATGCTTCTGTAGCCTTTTTATTACAAAATTTTCTTTTTCTGAAAGGTCACATACCTCCCGTATTTGACATAATATTTCCAAATCCTGTACCTGTAGTAAACATATCTAGAAAAATAAGCTAGATATAATTGCAGATAACTAATTCTGTTCTTTAATATAATTCTTGATGCTTCAATTTGAATTTTCTATTCACTTGCATTTCATCATATAATATTTCCTTGTCATTGTTGATACCTTTTTCTCCTAATGGTCGTGTGGCTACTTAGTATTTTCTATGAAGCATGGACACAAATATGGGACACAGATATGCTGCTATGACATTCTAAAAGAAAAGGATACGGATATGTCATGGACACGGAAATATGTATACATATAGTGAAATAGAAGGATTTCCTTCTCTTGGAGGTCTGTGTGGAAGTCAACTGTCCCTTTGAAGGTTGTGTTTTTTGGGTGGTTACTTCTTTGGAGTCAATTTTGACTTTAGATGATTTGAAAAAGAGGGGCTTCAAGTTGGCTAACAGGATGCAGTATGTACAAAGAAGAGGAAGAGTCTCCTGCACATCTTCTTTTGATCTATTCTGTGGCTACTTTGGTTTCTTTCTGGCATCAAGTTTGTTTGCCCGAGGAGGTGTCAGATTTCTTTAAAGATTGGCTTGGGGATTGTCGTAACAGGAAAGTCTTCCTGTTTTGGACAATGGCTCCACTTTGCTTAATGTGGTGTATTTAGTGGCAGTGCAATAGGAGGATTTTCAAAGGGAGGAGCACTCCGTCAATTTTTTGAGACAGTTGATGTTTCGAACATTATTTTATTGGAGCTTAGGCTTGTATAGGATGTAGAGTTTTTGGAGAACTTTTGTGTAGGGGGAAAACTGGTTTTTCATATGTATATGGGTTGTATCCCCATTGTGGAACTCTTGAATAAATTCTTGTTTATCAAAAAAAAAAAAAGGACAATATTGATTTTATAATCTTACCGGGGATTAATGCAGGGATATCGGGACTTTGGGGTTTGTTTTGAGAGGAAGCTCAACTTATTGAAGGAAGACTTAACGAAATGGAGCAAAGAAGTTTTGTAATATCCAAGTGAAGAATTCTAGAATTATGCAAGACATCAAGAACCTGGATACCAAGGAGCAGCATACGTACGTTGTAGAACAAGAGCAAGTCCATAGGGATGAGCTGAAGGGCAAGTTCATTTGACTGGTGATAGTGGAGGAAATAGGCTAGAGACAGAATTCTAGAGTGCGTGCTATGGCTAAAGGAGGGAGATAGAACATGAGATATTTCCATCTTATGGCTAATGCTCGTCGAAAGGTCCACAACATCAGTTCTATTTAGTTCGAGGGGATGACTTTAAGTTGGGAGGAGGTAAAGTAAGGTATTTCAGATATTTATGAGGTACACAAAGCCTTTTGAGAGGAGACCTTTCCTAGAAGGTTTGGCTTTGAAGGCTATTGGTGAGGCAAATAGACGAAAAATCTGCAAGACCTTTTTTTTCAGGAGGAGGTAATAGAAGCCTTCAACACTTGCAATGAGGATAAGGCGCCTAGATCGGACGGATTCTCAATGACCCTTTTTTCATCACTATTGGGAGGTTGTTGGGGGGAATGTCATGGTGGTGTTTCATTAATTTGACATGGATCCTTTTAAAGGAGTTTTAACGCTTCTTTTATTGTGTTGGTGCTTGAAAAGGAAGGAGCATAGGATATCATGGAGTGTGGGCCTATTAGCGTAGTTGAGAGTATTTACAAGTTGTTGGCAAAGGTCATCTCTATTGCTCAAAGGAGTATTGGGCCAAGTTTTGTCAAATTCTCAAAACGCTTTTGTGGGTGGTCGACGAATTTGGATTCAGTACTAGTTGCAAATGAGAGCATTAATTCTAGGAGTAAGGAGCTGGGAATAGTTGGGAAGTTAGATATTGAGAAAGCCTAAGATTATGTAAATTGGGGTTTCTTGCTGTATATGCTGGAAAGAATGAAATTGAGAGATCGATGGCACAAAAGGTGAACATGTGTATTACTTCAGTTAGATCTTCAATTTTGGTTAATGGCTTGCAAATGGGCATTTTAAAAGCTTAAGGGGTTTAAGATTGTTAGAGAATATTAGAATAAAGTTATACCCTTTCTAATAGTTTAAGCTTTTAGATGAATTGATGGTTTAACATGGTATTAGAGCAGGCAAAAGGTCCTTGGTTCAAACCTCATTGTTATCCTGATAATATGAATTGATGGACGTGTAGGTTTAGACTAGCCACACGTAAGGGGGTGTGTTAGAGAATGATAATATAAATTGATGCACGTGTAGGCTCAGACTGGCTTGGTTACGAGAGGTTTTGGGTTCAAGTCTCTTCATTTGCTTTTATTCATTGTCTAATTTGTTTGTGCAAAATTGCACTTTGATCTGTTTCATGTTTGTGTATGTTTTGTCTCTTCACGTGCGAGTTCGGAGTCGCACATAAGGGGGAGTGTTGGGAGTTCGATATACATTGTTGGCCCATTCTCTAATAGCTTATACTTTTACATGAGTTGGTGGGTTAGCAAAGACAAGGGGATACTTTATCTCCTTTTTTGTTTCTTGTGGTGATGGAGGCCATGAGTGCCATGTTAGAGAGAGCAATTGAGGGTGGTCTTTCACAAGACTTCAATGTAGGGGAAAGGGAAGGAGGGAGTGTAGAAGTCTCTCATCTTTGGTTTGCTGATGCTATGATATTTTGTGGGGCAGAGGAGGCCTAACTTTGGTATGGTCTATGTTGTTGTGTTTTGAAGGTTTTTATGACCTTCGGTTGAATATGGGGAAGAGAAAATTGATTCCATTTCGGGATCTAGGGAATGTGGAAGAATTGGCTTGGAATTTGGGTTTTAAGGTGGGAGCTTTTATTACCAAATACCTGGAGTTTCCTTTGGGTAGCATTTTAGAGACAATATTTGTCAACAGGTGGTATTATTACCTTGATCTGGAGTACTTTATATAGTATCTCAACATACTGTCTCTTTTCCCTATTCTGACCTCGGTAGAGAAGAGATTGGATAAGCTTTAGTGGGACTTCTATGGGGAGGAATGGGGGATGAGAAGAAAATCCATCTAGTAGGGTGAAAAAAAGTGAGAACACCAATCAGTGAAGGGGGCATGGGAATCAAAGCACTAAAGAGTTTTCAATTGGACTCTTCTTGGGAAATGGCTTTGAAGATTTCCTTTAGAACCCAATGCTTGGTGGAGGAGAGTAATTGGTTTTCTAAGGTGTTGGGGGGTTCTAAGGTAGTGGAGGCTTCTTATGGTTGGCTTTGTGGAAGAGCATTAGAAGGGTGGCAGAGGACTTTATATGATGCATTGCTTTTGATGTAGTGGCAGGTAATAGAGTTACCTTTAGGACTGATCTGTGGAGAGGGGATGAGGTATTGAAGGAAAATTTTCCTCGACTTCTCTAACTGTTATCTACCAAGGAAGTGAAGATAGAAGAGTGTTTGTCCATCTCAGGAAATCAAGTGTTGTGGGTTCCCCATAAACTTGGGAATTCCATTATTGGAAGTTAGGAGAGATTATGGTCTTGCTATCGTATTGCATCATCCAAAGATTGCTAAGGATCAGGAGGATGCCATTAGGTGGAGGGCCGGGGTGGGGAAGAGTTTTTCTGTTAGATCTTTTTATAAGGTGCGAGCTTGGGAATTTAGCAAACTAGAGTCCCTCTCAAAGTGGCCTTTTCGGGTGGCAACCTCATGGCATGTAAGTCTTACTATGAATAACCAAAAGAAGAGGGGTTTCCAAATAGCAAATAGATGCTTCATGTATTAGAGGGTGGACCACCTCTTTCTCCATTGTGAGTTGGTGTATGATTTGTGGTATATGTTGTTTTCTCTCTATGGATGCACTTGGGTGATGCCAAAAATGGTCTTGGAGCTTTTTGAAGTTTGGCGTGGGGGGTACAAGAGTAGAAGGGTGCAGAAGATTTGGGATGCGATGCCTTTATGCCTTTTTTGGTACATTTAAAGAGAGCGGAATGGAAAAGTTTTTGAAGGGGATGTAGAGTTAAAGCCATTTTTTTTTAAATTTTGTATGTATGGGTTGAAGGGGTATACATGTCTTTTATAAATGAATTTGTAGAGTCTTTGAAATACATGAGGATCTAATTTTTGTATGAGCTATCGCTTCTTCTTGTATATGCCCCCCCCCTCCCGCCCTGGGGGGGCACGTGTTGGGAGGGGGGGGGTTCTTTTTTAATGAATTCTGACTTATTAATATGTGTGTGTGTGTGTGCATATATATATATATATCCAAGGAGTCTTGTATACGTGTTAGAAATTAAAAAAATATTTTTAAATCACTAATACGTTTGTATTGAACATGATGATTTCGGTACAATACAGATAAGGTGACCTAGTTTATATATCTGTGTCATACATATTTTTCAAACAAAAGAAAATCTGATAGTTAGTAGAGCAGACAAAATTAGCTTGTTAGCAACCCATCTCTGCTAGAAAATGACTAATCGTATTTGATTTATTTTATGCATTAATCTTGAATTTCGTTTTCTTCTTTTTTTTTTTTGCACATCTCTAATGATTTTGTTAGACGACCACTTGTCCCAAAAGCTTAAGTCAAAAAGGAATTATGGATATAAGAAGTTGTTAGAGCTTGATATAGATTGTTGGGTCCATTCCTTAACACTGCTTGGATTGAGGGATTTGGAAAGAAAGGAGAGTAATTGGGAAGGAGGGAGAGGTTATTTTGTGCTTGGTTTAAAATTAGGGAAGGAAAGGAAGGGAGATGGAGGGAGAGGGAGGGGTCTCTTAACCCTTATTTTATTCAATTTGCTCTCCTCCCAAAAGTAGATGGAGACGGAAGGAAATGAGAGAGCCTTTAATGAATTTTTTATAAAACCAATTCTAACCTTAAAATTATAAAGGAAAAAATAAAAAAAGACACCTCTATCCCGGGGCATAACAGTAAAAAAGTATATAATCATTTTTCTTTCCTTTCTTTCTTCTATTGTTCCCAAGCAAGATGAGAGGATTACACTCTCCTTTTGCTCATTTGTTATCCAAGCATGAAGGAGGGATTATACTCTCCTCTCCTCTCTTTCCCTTGCTATTTATCCAAGCATAGTGTAAAAGGTTAAGTTGGGGCAAGTGGTTGCCTAGCATGATTACGGAACTTTGGTCTTGGGATGCCTTCAGTTCAAGTCTCTCAATTTTTATTTATTTTTCCATTTTGTTTGTTTATTTTCACTTAATTCTATTTGTCTTTTGCCACTCCACTCCATGTGAAGACATCCCAAAACCAAAGTTCTGTAATCATGCTTGGCAACCACTTGCCCCAGCTTAACCTTTTAAGGAATGGGCCCAACAATCTATATCAAGGTCTAACAACTTCTTGTATCCATAATTCCTCTTCGAGTTTCTTCCCAAATTGGAAAACTCCGAGAAGTTGTTTCCAAATGAAATTGCATTTTAGGCTCATTTGTGATATCTTCATCTACTAAATCATCTTGTTTTGTATGCTATAACTACTCAAATACCTGGTATGCTGGACCTTGATTAATAAATATAAAAAGAGCTTTGGCCCTACTTATCAGAAAAAATGGAGTTTTTGGCCCTACTAGGCAACAATGTAGGTTAGACCCAGCAGTGTCTGAGATAGGACTCTGTTTGGCTTGTGTGTACAATCAAAATAGGTGGGAGGACAAAAGCATAATACACGATAAATTTGTGTTCCCTGTTTTGATGTTAGTAGCTTTGGAATAGTCTTGGATCTGTTTATACTCTTTACTTTTCCTTGTTCATAACCTAAATTGGTGATGGCCTGTATGTTATTAAGGGCCCATTTGGGGCAGTTTTTTGCACCCCACTTTTGCATTTGCAGAAGCTGTCCTGGGAAATGTGCTTGGCCATTTGGCCAAGTTTCTAAAATTGCTTGTGTTGGATTTGCTTCACCCAAATGCACTTTTGTGCATTTGGGGAAGCAAACCCAAACACCCACTAAGACTTATCGTGTACATTTTCTTCAAGACATTCAATTCTATAACAATTGTAGATCTGATTTTCTCTATTTAAATATTGCTGATTTTATTTCCAAATGGTTTGGTTCTGAGCTGTTATGTTTCGGTCATTGTAGTTGTTGAACATTCATAGAGGTAATCATTTAATTTCTTGCATCTTTCCTTTGAAATTTTTTTCCTGGAAATAGAAGCAGAAAATATTTCTTCATATTGTATTGTTATGGTCATTTACACTTGCTCACTAGAATGTAAGAAATTCTACATGAAGTTTGCAAAAACAGAATTAGCTGAAAAGTGAGACAACATTTTCTTACAGATTTTAGGCTTGGAGGAGCATATTACTGGCCTTAAAATTATCCATGTTGCTGGAACTAAAGGGAAGGTACTTTTTTATTTTAAATGTATTATTGCATATGCTAAATGTATCAGATTAGGCTTTAGATCATTTGCAGAACACTCACTAAGATGTCTGTGTTCCGACTTTAAAATATTTATCAAACTTTATTGGATTAATACGCGGAATGTCAATATCATTTGCAACAACAAACAAGTGTGCTGGCACTCATACAGGTTTTCTGACATGGAAATCTCTAAGACTGAGACACAATTTTATGAATTACAGGAATAGACATAGTGGAATTATCAGCTGGTTATGAACATCTCATGTGGCCAAAAGAGATGGGGCAGATTAGAACTTCTCGTTATCTGCAAGTATAGTTGACCCTCTAATAACCTTTTTTTCTTTTCTTTTTGATAAGTAAAGATATTATAAATGGTGCCCAAGGGGGGCAAACCCATAGGAACAAACTAAATTAAACTTTACAAAGGTCTAAACGACCCCAAAAAATTATCTTTAAAAGTCGAAATGGCATGCTCCTCCCCTTCAAAAACCCTCCTTTTCCTTTCCTTCCAAATACTACACATACAACAAATAGGCACTAGTCTCCGAATATTCTTAATCTCTTAAACGCATTTTGCAACCAGGCCAAGAAAATAAAAGATCCCTAACCGAATTTGGCTTTACCCTAGAGAGACGAAAAATAGCCAAAACCAAGCCCCAACAGCTGCGAGTCAGAGGACAATGAATAAGCACTTGATCTACGCTTTCTTCCTCTCGCTTGCATAAGACACACCTACTAGTCATGTGAAACCCTCTTCTGTTAAAGTTTTTTGCCGTCAAAATTGCCTTCCAAGAGGCCTCCCAAACAAAGAAGGCTACTTTGGGAGGGGCTCCGGAACGCCAAATAATGCTCCATGGAAACTGCATAGCTTCTGAATGAGCCATGTAATTGTAAAAAGATTGAACTGTAAAAGTCCTCCAATTTGGCTTCCAAACTAACTTGTCCTCCCTACCCTCCCTCACCCAAAACCTTTGAATATGAGACAAAAACAACCTCACCTCCTTCACCTCCCAATCAAAGAAACCTCTCCTAAAACTAGGACTCCACACCACCCCATTCCCAATACTCTCACAACACTTGTTCACCCAAGCCCCTATATTGCTTGCTAAAGCTAACATCAGGGGAACTTCTCCCTCAAAGGATATGTCATAGATATAGAATTCCACTGGCGGTAGCTTCAACCTTTAACTCTCAAGCAACATCTCTTCTCCAAAGAAAAGTGAAGAAGTGGACAACAAACTTGTTGAGAGTACTTCTCAGACTCAAGCTTTGCCTCGAGAAAAAGACAACCTTCAGGTGGAGAAGACAATGGCCATGGGATGACCCATGTGCATAGAGAACTAACGACCAGTCCTCCATGCATCTCCACCCTAGTTGCCCCATGTCGAATCTTCCTCATTTTAGTTGCCCAAAGTCTGTTGACGAGTTTCCCATGTTAGGCACCACCATTGGACACTGACATGAGGAAGACTTGACAGCAAACTTAGCCACCAAACAAAGACACTAGAAATCACCACTCATGAAAGAGAAGAAGGAGAATGCACAATTTTGATTTTGAATGAAAGGATGGCCATCCCATATTTATGCTAAAAAGGGAGTTCATCCACGCCATCCACTCAAGAAAATGATCAACGGCTAGAAGCACAAGAGACATATCATTTGGAATTCCAAAACGCTCTGATTTCTTAGTCAATCAACGTCAGATCCATAAATACGCGACGATTCAACAAAAGGTACATTCCCCACGACTGATATTAACATCTAGGGAAATGTGGGGGTATTCCAACTGCCAACCAATAAACCAGACCAACACTTAATTAATCAACATTAAAATGTTGCAGCCCAAATAATTTTTTTCTTGGAAAAAGTTTCCAATAGAAAAAATAGTAGACTACCTCAACAAAAGCCCCCAGGTAGAGGAAGCAATAGTAGCGCATAGTGTGTACAGGTCCCCGGACTCAAACCAGAAAGCAATCATTTACCAAGCCCCAACATGGGAAAGACATTAAGCGGGCCCCAGCCCGGAAAAGATCCCTTTGGACCCAAGCCTGTGGAAAAATTACTCGAGCCTTGACACGGGGCAAAATTACACAAGCTCTGACCTAGAAAACATTGCTAAAAGATTATTTTTAGCTGCACCATGGGTCATCTCTGGCAACAACGAGTACCTTACTAAAAAAATTGACGTGACTAGGGTTTGCCCTCAAGCACGTACAAGGTCCGCCCTCGAAAGGAATTCCAAAAATTAGTTGGGTCTGCCCCGACAAATTATTAGAGTCTGCTCTAACCACCGTACCCTGTAAAAATTACGAGTACGATCGTCTTTACTACCCCGATTGTAAATATAAGATAGTCCTAAAGTCCGAAAGGGGTGAGTTTTCGGAGGGCAAGGAACCTAGACACCAAAAACCTCAAGAAAAGCCTCATAGGCAAAATTTAAGACTATAAGTCTACTTAAACATTTCCAAGAAGCATAAGCGATCAGTCCAAAAACTTTGTGATCCAAAAATGCATGTATACAAATGTTCCCTAGTTACAAAAAAGAAGAAGAGGGACCATAAAAAAGGTGGAGACTAGCCTAATCATTGGCCCCCTTAGCCTAGGAAAGCTGATTCAGTATCAATCCCAACAATTATTGTCTCTTGTTCAACAACAACAGTAGCACCAACAACAAGATCTGATGACGGTCGAGGCTCTTCTACCAAGGGGATCTGCTCTTCAGCCTCCCCTCCTACCACAACCACTTCTACCTCAACCGGAGGAAAAGTGAGAGGACGTCTGACTTGGGCATCTTCATAACCTATCTGATAAGCCTCCTCCTAAAACTTAAGAACTTGGTCTTGATACTCTCCTTGGATCCTACTGACCAGAGCATTATATGAAGCCACATGCTCTAACTTCTCTCCCAGAGTAACCTTAAGAGCATCTCTCTCCCGGGCCAGCCCGACGGCATTATCCCTCTCAAAGAAGGTCTCCTCACGAGTGCGACTGAGTTAAAGAATGGGTATGAATAAGCTCTTCCCGACTCTCCTTGAGGTTTATGCGCGCCTTAAAGAAATCATCCTTTGTAGACTTATGGGCATCATCTAATCTTGAGATTTGACCACACAAGGATTCAATTTCCTACCGAGTACGAGTCAGATCCTCTTGCAAACTGTTCACTACACGTGCATGACCCTTAGAACGAGAGAGCCACTCAGACATGCCTACCATGGCCCTCGTAAAGTCATAGCAAACTTGATGCTCTAAAGAAGGGGATCTGATCTCGGCCAGTTTGACCGTGTCAACGGGAGTCCGAAATAGCTTGACAACAGCCATTGCAGCCCTCTGGTCGGACAAAAGAGAAGGAAGCTCCTTAGAAGAAGAGCTAGAAGTACCGGTTGCCACAGCGGGACCACGGGAAGATCGACGAACAAACAAAGAGGCAGAATCTGAAGGAAGTGTAGAAGGATTGGGTTTAGGCTCGCGAATCACCACCCTGGTAGGAAGACGAGGTGCCACCGAAGGTTGAGGAACTCTCTCTGTCAAAATCTTTTTCCTTTCGGGTCATTAGAACCTTGAGCTGCACACTTCTTGGTAACCCTAATCAATGAAGGTACGGAACTTGAAAAACGATCACCATGGAGACAGTCAAGCTAGGAGGAGCCTTTTAAGGACGAACCATTACCATCACTTCCCTCATCTGGCCATCCGCACCAAATATGTTCCTCTTCAACGGCACTCGTGGAGAACCTTCTCTGTCCGGACTGTACCCCGGGCTGTACTCACGGCTTTCAGAAGGGATCCCAATGGGAATCCCTGGAGAGACCCGATTGTAAAACATCAATGGTGGGCCCTTCAACCACGTACCTAGTTGGATCCAAAAGGCTACTCCAATCCCCGATCTTTAATAGCGAAAGCACATGATAATTCGGCTTTGTTATACTTGTGAGGCAAAGGCCTTGCATTAGCCTTCTCACGAACTCCGCCCCAAGTAGTTGGAACGACGTAAGCTGACTCACCAGGAGGAAAACACCATGCACCACCGATCTCTAGGGTGCACTTATCCCAACCTTTCTCACCCTGGGGCAAGCGCTGAATCAAGATGACATTACAGGGAGAAATGTAATAACAACCATTTCCCATTCATTTGACAGTGTGGGAAGCCCGAAACTCATTAAACCCTAGCCGTAACTTGTAGAAACGAACTAGGACTTGGAAGCCCATCAAGATTCGATAACCGCTGGGAGTCAATTGACTTGGAGCAGTACAAAAAAAACTCAAAAAATTTCCGATAAAAACTGGCAATGGGGAACTTGAATCCGAAAGCAATTACCAATGGATGAAATTTAATGAAACCTTTGCGGCTGCATGGGACACCAGACGACTTCTCGCCACTAAGGTTAGTGATCACATCCTTTGGGAACGCATCTTGATACTTAGCAATAAAGGCCGCTAAATCCCTATCATCCTTAATCCGAGGTAAAGGCGGATCAAAGCGAGATGGGTTATGAGAAGAGGCACCAGTCCCGGAGGCAAGAGCATTGACAGGACGAACCTCGCCACCCATATTGCCTCTTCTTCATTCATTGCGAGAGATTCACCAGACATGATAATATTTTGTTGATTGATCTTTAACAGAAGAAGAAAATCGAAGCAAAACCCAGAAAAGATAAAACCCTCATGGCTTATAAAGAAGAAAAGAGTGGGAAGATTGGCACGTGCGGGTAGTGCACGAAAAGACGTGCCAAAGAAGACGATAGCTAGCGAGCATGACTCATTTAATGAAGCTGCATCATGCAAAAGAAAACATCCCCAAGGCTAACACGTGGGCCTTACCAAGAGAAGGAACATCCTTTAGACTTGAAAATTATTTGAGCAAAGCCCTTCCCGCTTACCTATTTATGAGCTGACAAAATCCCACACAATGATTGTCTACGCAAGTTGATTTTAGCAAGGCTACTTCCCTTTTCACCACAAAAAATGGGTGACAAGGGAAGGGGGCATATGCGCGGCCATAATATCACCCCTCACAATAGAAAGAGATACCTGGCATGAGGCCAGGGAGAATGGACTGAAATACTCCTGCTTAATTACAGGCTCGGGCAGAGTCGTTCAAGCGAGAAATACATCTGGTCAACTGGCCAGCTCATCTAAGTCAAATATACAGTTGACCAGTTCCAACCCATCGAACCAAGACTAATTAAGTGGGATTACGGTCTCCGGTAAATCAGATAGCGGAACGCACAATCATGCACAACACCGGCCACACACATAACGTTCCCCTATAATCAGGGGATCAGATGAGATCAAGGGAGACATCTCCGACCCCCATCAACTATTTAAACACCAGAACCTCCAATGAAAAGGTACGCCACATTTGGTTCAACTCTTCCTGCATAACTTTATCCCTCAAACTAACTCATTGCTAACTTGATCGTTGGAGACTCCTTGGCCGACACCACACCGGTGCTCCCTGTTTACTCTGATAGTCTTTACTTCTCTTTTGTAGGAGGATTATTATTTGTGGAGGATTTGTGGTGGAAAGGGAACGGGGCATATGTATAGGAATAAAATCACCCCTGACAATAGAAAGAGACACCTGGCATGAGGCCAGGGAGAATAGACTGAAATACCCCCACTTAATAACAGGCTTGGGAAGAACAAGATGTCATTAACTAGAATATTTTCATTGAGCTTGTTGCATGCCTTTACTTGTCTTCTAGCTTTTGCATTGAACAAGATGTCATTAACTAGAACATTTTAATTGGCTTATACTCAAAAGATGTCACAAATTCAGAGCGTCTTTCCAATTGCAATATAGAAATTCCATCACTGCACACACACACAAAGATCAATTGAATTTTGCTATGAATATGACACTTCATTGACTGATGACAATCAATGATGATATTTTATTTTTTGATAAATGAGACATGCACATCACTTTGTTCCAATTGGGACTCAAACCCTCAATTTCTCGTTTGAGAGGTGGAGGAAATACCACTCGAGCTACCACTCAGTGTCCATTGACCAATGGCATACCACCACAGATAGGAATGTAATATTTCTGTCTTATCATTCTTCAAATAATATATTATATACTTTTGTCCTGTTGACTAGCTATACAATAGAATTGTTCTAAGAAACATTTACTTAGGCATTATATTTAATTAGATATGGTGGAACTAAGTGGGTTCCTCAATAAATTATTTGCTAAACTATTTATTATTAATTATTAATTGCTAGAGGGGCCAATCCTGATTGATTTTGATATGCAAGTTTTCCAGAATTTAATAAATTTTCAGTTGCTCTTCCTTTTTTTCCCGTAATGGAATTTATATTTCAGGGTTCAACATGCACGTTCTGTGAGGCAATTTTGCGGGAGTGTGGTTTTAGAACTGGCCTCTTCACTTCCCCTCACTTAATTGATGTGAGAGAGAGATTCCGTATAGATGGGTGAGTGTTCAAATGTATAACCTTCTATTGTTGATGTCACTAATATTTTCTCTTCAAGTACTTAGATATCATACAACATTCTCTCTCTACGCCCTCCAAAACCAAAACCTCACACACACATGCAATCCATGATGAAGTCAGAAAAAAGTAAAAAAAGACAGGGGAAGCAGCTCTCTCTCTCAACCCCCCCTCCCCCACACACACACGCAATCAATCCATGAAAAAGTTTTTGAAAAAAGTAAATAAAGTTAGGAAAAACAGGAAATTAAGATGAGTTTCAGAAGAGACATACAAGAGTCCCATTGGCTTGTGGCATCTCTAAATCAGTATTTTTACCTGAGACCAATCATCAATGTAGTGGGAGTGACTAGGAGCATTGGAATTAGCAATAATATGCGCTCGAGTCTCCTCCCAATCCCATACTTATAATTTTACTTATTTGAATCTTCAACTGTTGAATAAATTATAGAACTCAATCTTTTACGGAACTATGGTTACAGATTGAACATCAGACAATCTTGAATATCTTTCATGCTATATCTTAATGGGCATTTACAGACCTGTACTTTAAAGTAAACGCCACCATGAGCTTGCACTTGGTAATTCTCTGTTGAGAGGCTTTCAAGAGGCACTCTCTTTTTCAGATGAGGGTTAAGAGTAGGAACCTGTCCGTTGACTTATATATGGAAGTTCAAAACTTTGGAACTAAGAAGTGTTGGCATGGAGGGGCTGGGGGCTAAGGGTTTGATTCTTACCGTTGAGTCGTTGACTATGGAAAGAAATTTGGATCTGAACCAAAATCAAAACTTCTTCCATCATATATGTTTAACTATGCACTTATTCATTGATTTTCATTTTCTTGGTTGATTTGAATGTGTGCCTCTGTTATGTTATTCTAATATTTGTCTTTGAACTGGCTATTTAGGTTGGACATATCCGAAGATAAATTTTTACTGTATTTTTGGGATTGTTGGAACCAATTGAAGGTACTGTTTCATGCTTGTCTGAGTATTGAGACCATGCATCTTCAATTTTAAGGATATAATCATATAACTATCCTAACTTTGGGGGAGCCTTCTTTATTTGGGTCTTTGACTAAAGCATGGTTTCTAAGGACTGAAATTGGAGGCATGTCATTCTTATAGCAGTCTCCAATACATGACTAGATCAGCACTATTAGGATATTACTAGTCTATCCGTACTAGACTTCTGTGAGTAAATATTTTGGTTTCGTTTCCTCTAGGTCACCACGTGTGCAAGGCAAGATTTGTGTAGCCCACCCAAATAGTTGAGATCAGACTTTATTGAGTTGAGTTGAGTTTCATCTAGGTCTCCATTATCACTTTGAAGCTCGTATTGCTATTTTTCCCCATTTTTTCTTCTTTTTAGTAGTTTCTGCACCATCATGGTTATCTTTGTTTTTAAAGTGAGCAGTGTGTATGGTACAATGTTTAAAAAACACATTTTTGTGAATTAGCTATATGCTTTCTTGACATTAAGTGGTTAATTAGTTGGAGATTTCTAGGACCAATCATTTGTTGTTGTTAGTAATGAAATTTCAAGCATCGGTCATCCTTTCTGCGCATGGTAAGAAAGGAAGATTGGGATTTTTAGGAATAAATATTTTCCACTGAACTTTGGTGAAGTTCAAACTTTTTGGGAACATCAAAAGAGAGAAGCAAACATTGAAATTCAAACAAAGTCATATCCTTCCAATTAGGGGGATTTCTAGAAATGGAGAGGTGATCTTACCCTGACTGTTGGAAGTTAGAACTGTTGTGCTGCTTTGGAGCATTTTTCTTGAGTGTGATGGCTTCGTGAAAATAAATATTTTCTTATGGACATACCTTGATTCTAGGAATTTCATTTTGCAGGAAAATCTTACAGAGGACTTGCCAATGCCTCCACTATTCCAGTTCCTTACTGTATTAGCATTTAAAATATTTATATGTGAGAAGGTCAGTTCTGTATATCTTTCATTGCCATCAAAGCGTATGAATTTTTTTGAAACTTTGCTCAACTGGTTTGGTAAATGCAGAGAATGCTTTGGTCATTTATCCTTTATGTTTAAATATGCATGCAAGGATAGCCGAAATTATGTTTAAATATGCATGCAAGGATAGCCGAAGTCAAACCTGGATGATTTGGATTTCTATGTGTTTTGGAAAATGCAAGTAAATATTTTGCCCTTAGCTCTTTGTATTAGTTTTTGTTGGGTCATCAGAGGCCAAATTTCATTTCCAAGAGGTTAGCAGCTACTCTAAGAGTTGTATCTTTAAAAACTCTGTTTAAAAGCTCAAATTAACCTCCTAAAGTCTGATGATTTTCAACATTTATCATTACTTAGAAAAATATCTCACTAAAAGAAGACTGCAGTGAACTTGTTGAAAATTTGATTTCAATTAGAAATATATGTTAACAACTAACTCCTGTAAAAGGTTAAGCTTTTGGAGCAATTGGTATTGTAACATAGTATCATAAGCTTGATTCTAGGAGGTTGTTACAGAGACAGAGTTAACTTTGTATAAAGCCAAAGCTTTGATACCATGTTAACAATCAACTCCTCTAAAATTATTACCTTTTGGAGCAACTGATATACTTGCTAAATATAAGTTAATTAAAAAATTAGAAACTAAACTATCTTTTAGCTGATCTCCTAAAGCTACTTGAAGTGAACTTGTTATTAATGGACAATCACTTCTACACGAAATGTACTCCTAAGTTTTAAATTTTACTCATGATTGAACAAATGAATCTAAATTCAAGAGAATTTCTTTTGAAATTTTAAATTCCTGTTGCGAGTTCTCACATAAATATACCAGTTTAAATAGTATTGATCCATATTGCACCTTATTGTGATTGCAATTGGGGGTATCCTTATGTTTTTTGTTATTGCCTCCGATCCATCAACACATTTGTGAGCAAGATATCTTTGTTCAGTCTTCTTTAGTTAGTTCTGCAATAGTAATTTACAAAACCTTAGACCAGCATACATGTTACAACACTCGTTAGGTGCACATATAAATTGGATGGTCTACCAGATACGTTAAATTTAAAACCCTATCACGTTAGTGCATGTCACCATAATCTAAACTAGGATAAGAAATCTCAAAGTTTCCGGTTTTTAATAAGGCCAAGTGATCAATACAATATAGTTTTTCTTCTAATTTGTTCTCTTTCGTCTACATGGTATTGAGCAACATTCATTGAAGAGCTGAAACCATCAATCTATTTTATCCCTTCTATTGGAAATGAGTGCTATGGGTAAAGGACGGAATTATTTCCCTTTCAGTCGCATCATTTTCCTCCTTGTTCTTCACTCTGCGTTTCTTCCATTTTAAAGGTTCAATCTTGCATTCAGGTATAGGTTGCAATGTGTTTTCATTTTGATTGATCAGTTTCACTAGAAGAGTGGTGTTTTTATATGGCACGGGCTGCATGGTAGAGGATATATGGTGTGGTGGCTAGGTTATGAGAACTTCCTGCATCACCCCCATTGTTTTCATTCCTTGATATTTGTACCTTTTAGAGGAATCCCTTGTGAGATTTGTGCAGTGGGCTTAAAAAACAAGATAGATGAGATCGAAGAGGGAAGGGGCAAGGTCATCCAAATCACAGAACGGGAGCAAGGAGCTGTACGAAGGGTTCGAGTGGATGGCGAAGGGTTTGGGTGGCTTTGCGTTCAACTTGAAGAGATGGGAGGACACAAGGATCGGAGAAGCTCAGAATGGGTACTCTATGGTCGAACAGAAGTGTTAAGGTGTTCAGAATGACGAATGTTTGAGGGAGTTTCGTCAGGGTGGATGAATCAAACTGGGATGTAAGAATTCCTGAATTTGATAAGGGTGGGGGATGGAAAATGGTGGCTAAGATATTCAGAGAGTTGGCAGGACAGCTGAAGGGTAAAGAGATTAGTCATTCTCATACCTATGTGGACATTGTGAGGGTCAAACAATGGCTGGAGAAGGCATTGATGGTGCAGAAGGGGTTGAAGAAGACTCGGGGGGATGTGGTGGTATACGACTCTTAGACCGTTTTTTGGTAGGAAGAGTGGGATTGGGATGACATCCAAAACCAGATATTGGCAATTTACAGCAATGGGTGGAACGTTGATGAGAGTCGCCGCTATGGGTGGGGGTGGTGGAAATGTATGGAGATTGGTTCTTTTTGAATTTCCTACCCGGGAAGAAGCCCAAAGAGTAGGAATACGAAGGCTTGGATTTATGAGGGACAACTATTGTACCTTGATTGGTGGGCAGCAGAGGGAGGTTATTCCGGAGAGTCTATGGAGTCATCAAAGATCTGGATTAGATTCACGGGGTTGCTAATTTTCCTGTGAAGTCTAGAGGTGTTTAAGGTGATTGGAGACCCCTGTGGTGGCTTCTGGAGTGTCGACAAAGAAACGAGCCATAAAAGTCATCTTCGATGGGCAAGGCTGTTGATGGATGCATCGGAAAGGGAGATATACCAGCTTCTTTAAAGGTGGTGGTGCGGTTTGTGATTCCTATATGGGCAGAGAGATGGGTGCAATTTGGAGTAGCAAGAAGGAAACCCGGGTTAAGGGTGGTTGTCGGTGACAGAGACGACTAAGTTATGAGGGTGAGGGAGTTACACGGGCGCCAGGTGTGTGGAGTTGGTAAGTTGGTTGGAGATAAGGGAAAATCCCTTGGCTAATAAACGATAGCCACATGGAGGATGTGGTAGACGATTTAAATTTCTAATTTCATTGCAGCGAGCTAGGTTGGGGGATGGGCTTTAGGCTGGAGTAGGAGCTGAGGTATAATACTATGAGGAAAGTGGATAATGTTAGAATATGTTGTTAGGATATTTCACAGAATAAGAATATTCCCTGTAATATTCCTAGTCTATGTTTGTAAAGCTTTCTATTTCTTGTATTATAAATACATAAATTAGAGAAGAGAATAATAACTCTCTTTAATTCTTTCTCCCTAAACAACTCTCTCCCTCTTCTATTTTTCTGTCATCCTTTCAATAAAACCCTAACAATACTTAGGGTTCAGTTTCAACTTGGTATTAGAGCGATCCAAATACAACTTGGAAGTCATTGGAATAATCAGACGCAACCGTAGAGCCGCCACGAAGCCGCTGGCGTCAGCACTATACGGTTAGAAGTCACTTTTTCTTTCATGGATTGGCTCGAAATTCCATGGTGGGATTTATGGTGATTTTTGCCAAATTGTTTGGAACCATTTGATGGGTGTTTTCTATTTTTGAAAGTTTTTTTGAAAAAAAAAGGCCATTTTTTGGTCGATTTGCGATTCTGCCGTGTTAGAGAGGCTGAAAATGGTTGGGTCTCTTCTTCCATTGGGTTTGGGTTTGTCTACTGCAGAGAAAGGAGTGGGTGAAGTCTCGTTGCATTCCAACTCGATTTGGTTGGATTTTTTTGACTTCAGACCTGTTGGCCAACCCTAGAGCTCTTCTGTGCGTGTTTTTTTTTTGTCTGTTCCTGATCCACTTCAGCCCTATTTCAACTATTTGAAGGACAATATTGGTCTAGAACCCAATTTGGTTGGAGTTTTTTGGATTCAGACATCTTGGCCTGCTCTAGAAGCACTTCATGTGCGTGCCTTTTTGGTGTTCCTGTTTCTGCTGCAATTGCAAGTGTGTTGCTGCTTCTGATTCATTTCAGCCATCTTTCAGTTTTTTGGAGGCAAAGATTGGTCTAGATCGGTTCGAAATACACTGTCCTTGCTATATTTTGTGACTGGGCTTTACTAAAATTTGACAATGACAAACAAAGAGCCAGAGAAGCCCAAAAAGGGCTTTGGTTCAACTAGCAGTGGAGGAGATAGGCTGAGTCGTATTGGGGCCCTTGGGGGAAACCCAACACTTCAGATTAGCCCAATGAAGTTGGATGGAAATAATTACCTCTCATGATCACGTGCTTGTCTACTGTCTATTGATGTAGCCGACTTATATGATTATGTCATTGGGACATTCAAAGAACCAATATCTACAGATCCAACACTTAAGCAGTGGCGCTTGAGTAATTCCCATGTAATGTCGTGGTTTCTCAACTCCATGCAACCACATATCAGACATGGTTTTCTCTTTCTGAAGACCGCATATGAGATTTGGACTGCTGCTACACAGACTTACTCACAGGTTGGTAATGATGCTCAAATCTATGACTTCTGTAAGCGTGTTCATAACACAAAACAAAAAGATTTAAATGTGGCTGAGTATTATGCTGATCTCAATGGTGTCTGACAAGAATTGGATCACTATCTGAATTTTTAGGCCAAATGTCTAGAGGATAGTGTTGTGTTTCAACAGCTAAAGGAGAAAGAAGAAGTGTATGATTTCTTGGTAGGCCTCAATGATAACTATGATCAGTTTTGAGGTCAGGTGCTTGGACGTGATCCTTTTCCTACTTTGCTACAAGCATATGCTTTTATACATCAAGAGGAGAGCAAGAGGGGTGTTATGCTTCATACACCCACACAGGAACGATCTGCCTTAGCTACCTTTCCTTAGAAAGATTTCAAAGCACCACAGCTTCGTGTTGAGAACAAAGGTGGCAATTCTGAGAAGGGTCCGGTGAAGTGTGACTATTGCGGCAAAATATTGCATACCTGGGATAATTGCTGGAAGCTTCATGGTCGTCCAAATACAGGACGAGGTGGTGACAAAACAGGATCTGGTAGGTCACATACTCACTTGACAGAGGCTTCCTACACCTATGCTAGCATTGACGATGCTGATCATCTCACATCAGAGGAACTACAGGTGTTTAGACGCATGATGGCTCGGTTTGACTCCTCCACCCCTGGTTCTACCACTACCTCTTCCCACTTTGCTAATACAGGTACTACATCTGCTCCGAGTGTTGGCCCCACTTCTACTCCTTGGATCATTGATTCAGGAGCCATCAATCATATGACAGGTTCCTCCAATCTCTTTACCACATATTCTACTTGCTCTGGTAGGAATAAGGTTAGGGTTGTAGATGACTCGTTGTCCTTAATATCGGGCAAGGGCTCCGTGTTATGTTCTTCTTCTTTATATTTGACATTTGTTCTTCATGTCTTTAAGTTTTCTACTAATTTACTCTCAGTTAGTTCCATTACTAAAGCCTTAAACTGCTCAGTAACATTCTTTCCTTCTCATTGTCTTTTTCAAGAGTTGGGGACATGGAGAACGATTGGTAGTGGTAAGCCTCATAGGGGTCTATATCTGCTAGAGACTACATCTTCTATGTCTTCACCTCCACAAGCTCTCTTGGCAAATAGTTCTTCCCAGCTTCAAGAATTATTACAGTGGCACCGGCGGTTAGGACATCCTTCAGTTAGTACTATGGAGAAGGCTTTTCCCATTCTTGTTAAGTAGTGTAAACCTACCTTTAGTTGTGATGTTTGTGAACTTGCTAAGCATACCCGAATTTCTTATCCTAGTAATAATAATAAAAGCACTGCTCCTTTCTTTGTTGTTCACTCTAATGTATGGGGTCCTTCCCACATTGTCTCTTTTTCTGGTTATCGTTGGTTTGTTACTTGATTACGCCCAAAGAATAATGCGGTAGTTGTAGTGTAGCTTTGGGGTGTCGATTCCACAGGGAAACAAAATTAAAAGAATAATAGACAGAATTTCTGAAACTAAAGAAATATTAAACGATTAATGAGAAAATAAAAATATAAAAAGTAATTTTGAAAGTAAATAAAAATTAAACAAACTGATTAACGGACAAAGTACTCAAATTTAACGAACAGTAGAACTTCGGGAATCCCTTGCACATATCTGGTATTTTAATTATTTTTAATTCACTGATAACTCAATTGAGAATTTAAATTCCAAAAATCTCAATTGGAAGATATAAAATTATGAACCAAAATTAAACTGAAAGTAACCTTTTGAAAAATCATTCATCACTTTTAAATCACTCAAATTATTATTCACATTGAGAAAACCCAACGACGGCAATATACCCAATGAGCAATATTGCATCAAAGAATTGAATCAATATAAATAATTAATTGTTCAAAAATTAATCAAAGCATTAATCCATTCAACAGAAAAAGCATGACTGAATCTATAAACAAACTGAACCCTTTAATTATTTGGAAAAGAAAACCCAACAATAAATTGAGAATGACAACCAAAGAATTTAATAAATGAAAACCACGTACAGGAATCAAAAATAAATTAAAATAACCATCTAGTGTGCAAGTTCATCTCTAACCCCACTTAGAAATTTAGTTACCCATGTACAGGACGGACAACATAAATTTCATGGAGAAAAATTGGGCCATGGAGTAGCTGTGCTGATGTTCCTGTTCAACTGCGCAGCCGCTGTTCCTGTGTTTTTTTCTGTTTTGCGCAGCCGCCGCACGGCTGCATTTAACCCTAGGCGCCTGGGCCTCAATTCCAACCGCACAAGCCCCAGCAGCCGCCTGCCCAAGCCAGCCGCACCAGGCCCCTGGCCCACTTCACTTCACCAACTGCACGCCTGCCACACCAAGACCCAAGCCCATTGCGCGGGCCCCACACAAAATCAGCCATTCCGCGCCTGCTTCAACGCCGCACAGTGACTTTGGCCACGCATCAGCACCTGCCGCGCCTCACTCCAGCCGCACAAGCAGCCCATTGGCAGCTGCACCAAACCAGCAGCCGTGCCCAACATGGCCTATTCAGCGCCTTCCTTTTCTTATTTCCTTTTGACTGCTTCAGCGTGGGCCCACTTAATTCAGCCCACTGCTTCTCTTTTTCTTTTTTTTTTTTTATCTTTTCTTCTGTTTTGCTTTTCTTCAATCAACGCCTGGAGCTTTTATTATTTTTTTTCTTCTTTCTTCAGTCATTCTGCCCAAACCAACAAATAATGAACTTTTTGCAATGTTCAAGGATAAAATTTTCAAGGACTATTTAATGCATTTATTTGAGATTTAAAATATCATATAATGCTCAAATTCATCTCACTGTGAATAAAAATTAAATCAAATAATATCAATCGTAACCCAACATTTTTATCCACATTTTAGCAATTTCATCTAATAATAGGACATTTAGAGTGCACTTTTGCGCACTCATCATTACCTTTATCGATTGCTACTCTTGTGCTACATGGTATACCTGCTCAAGCATAAAAGTGAAGTTTTCACCTGCTTTCAAGTTTTTCACAAAATGGTTCAGACACAATTTGATGCTAAAATTTGGATTCTACGAACTGATAATGGGGGTCAATATGACGATAGTGCTTTTTCACAGTATCTTCGGGATTGTGGGATTATCCATCAGACTAGTTGTGTGGATACCCCAGCACAAAATGGAATGGCAGAACGAATAAAAAAACAAAACCTTCTTGAAGTGGCTCGTTCCCTAATGTTTACTATGAATGTACCCAAGTTTTTTTGGGGTGATGCTATCCTGACTGCTGCCTATCTCATCAACCGCATGCCACTTCAGACTTTGGGTTTTCAAAAACGCCTTGCATTGCTTCCTGGGATCCCCACTGGTTACCTCATTCCTCCCTGAATCTTTGGATATGTCTGCTTTGTTCAAGACCACCGGAAGACCACAAGCAAACTTGATCCAAGAGCCTTGCGCTGTCTTTATTGGTTATTCTCCTACTCAGAAAGGCTATAAGAACTACCACCCATCGACTCGGAAGGTGTTTATCAGTATGGATGTTACCTTTTATGAGATGAAGTCTTTTTACTCAATTCCCCGACCATCTCTTCAGGGGGAGCAAGATCAAGAAAGGACTTTCCCAACTAAGGAAGAGATGTTCTTTCAGTGGACTTCTCCTATTCATAATGAGGGGGAGAAGGTGACCATTTCTGAGAACATTGAGGCCCTAGATAAGCCATCTTATCCTGATTAACGTGAGCGATTAAATAGAGCTGACTTGAGAACGTATGTTCGTGCTAGATAGGCTCGTTAAGATATGCAGATGGAACCCCATGTGCCTCCAGGACAGTTGCCATCATTGACTCCAGCTCCTTTAGCCACATCATCAGGTGATGACATCTCTAATACATCTCCTATAAGTACTTCTACTCACTCTGATGATATTGATATTCTTGTTGCTCTTCGTAAGGAAGTTCGGATTTGTACCCAACACCCAATATCTAAATTTGTGTCTTATGACTCCTTATCCACTTTGTATCGTGCTTTCATCTCTTCTCTAGCTTCTGTATCTATTCCCCACTGGTGGAAAAAGGCTCTAACCGATCCCAAATGGAAAGCAGCCATGGATGAGGAAATGGGAGCTCTAGGGAAAAATGAAACCTGGAAATTGGTCTCTATTCCAAATGGAAAGAAGCCGGTTGGTTGCAAATGGGTCTTCACAGTCAAGCAAATGGCACGGTTGACAGATATAAGGCTCGACTAGTTGCCAAAGGGTTTTCCCAAACTTATGGCATAGACTACTAAGAGACCTTTGCTCCAATGGCCAAGATGAATTCCATCAGGACTCTACTCTCAATAGCAGCAAATTTAGGATGGACATTGCAACAATTGGATGTAAAGAATGCTTTCCTCCATGGAAATCTTGAGGAGGAGGTGTACATGGAGGTTACTCCAAGTTATACTACCAAGGCAACAGATGGGAAGGTCTGCAAATTGAATAAGGCTCTATAAGGGCTTAAGCAATCTCCAAGAGCTTGGTTTGACAGGTTATATAAGGCTATGATAAAGTTGGGTTATAGATCTAGTCATACAAATCATACTACCATGTTCACAAAAAGGGTAGATGGTAAGGTTACCGTTCTTATTGTTTACGTGGATGATATAATTGTGACAGAGATAACAAGACTGAAGAATTATCTAGCCAATGAATTTGAAATCATAGACCTGGGAAACTTGTGATATTTCTTCGGAATTAAAGTTGCCAGATCAGATAAAGGGATTTTCATCTGCCAACGTAAGTGTATCCTTGATTTGCTAAAGGAAACAGGGATGTTGGGATGCAAACCCGCAGATATTCTCATGGAAACTAATCATTGACTGAGTGGTAATGAGGGAGATCCCGTGGATAAGGGAGGATATCAGAGATTAGTAGGAAGACTGATATACCTCTCTCACGCATGTCCTGATATAGCATATGTAGTGGGAGTGACTAGCCAGTTCATGCATGATCTTAGAGTTCAGCACTTAGAGGCGGTGTATCGTATTCTGAGATATCTCAAGTCTGCTCCAGGAAAGGGGATTTTGTTTTCATACCACAATCATCTGAAAATAGAAGTGTTCACAAATGCAAATTGGACAGGCTCCATGGATGATGGACGGTCTACTTCAGGCTACTGTACCTTTTTAGGAGGTAATCTGATTACTTGGAGGAGTAAGACGTAACAGGTGGTAGCTAGGTCTATCGTCGAGGTCGAATATAGAGCTATGGCACATGGAGTTCGTGAACTTATGTGGCTTTAGACACTTATGAGTGACCTGGGAGTGCCGATAGATAAGCCCATGAAGTTGTACTGTGATAACAAGGCAGCCATTAACATTGCACATAACCCAGTTCAGCAAGATCGCACAAAACATATTGAGATTGATTGACATTTTATTAAAGAAAAGCTGAATCAAGGGTTAATTTGCATGCCTTTTGTGACTTCAGGGAAATAGCTGGCAGATGTTTTTACTAAGGGACTTTGCAGCAGAATGTTTCATTCAATTGCGAGCAAGTTGGGCATGAGGGATATATATGCATCAACTTGAGGGGGAGTGTTAGAATATGTTGCTAGTCTGCTAGAATATGCTGTTAGTATAACACAGAACAAGAATATTCCTAATCTATTTTTGTAAAGCTTTATATTTCTTATATTATAAATACATAGATTAGAGAAGAGAATAATAACTCTCTCTAATTCTTTTCTCCCTAAGCAACTCTCTCCTTCTTCTATTTTTCTATCATATTTTCCTGTCATCCTTTCAATAAAACCCTAACAATACCTAGGGTTCAGTTTCAACTGATAATGATAGTAATTGGGCTAAACCTAAGAAGGTTGCAAGGAGAAATTTGGGTTGGGTGGAATTGGACCTCAGGAAATTGGTGGAGTAGTGAGCCTGTAATCATTTTGATGATCTCAATGACGAAAAGGGCACATATTGGGTTGGGTCTGTTTTTTTTTTTATTAAGTAAAGAGAAATTCATTAAGAAGCGTCCTTGAGGCTTTAATCTCTTAAGCCTGATTGGGTTGAGTCTGTTAGATTAGCAATTGCTCGAAAAGCTTAAGGTGTTAGAGAATGGGCCAACAATATATATCAAACTCTCAACACTCCCCTTCACGGGCAACCCTGGACTCACACGTGAAGAGACAAAGAAACCACGAACAATGCAAAGGAGGAGAGTGCAAATGCAAACGGGAAATAAATGCAAATGGAGAGACTTGAACCCAAGAGATCTCACAACCAATGCTATGATACCATGTTAGATCACCAATTGCTCTAAAAGCTTAAACTGTTAGAGAATGGGCCAACAATGTATATCAAGCTCGCAACAGGGTTGAATCTTGAGGCCCGATCTGTAACAAGGGTGGAAGTTTCACTTCACCAGACACTAGAGGCGTTGGTGATTGAAAGGGTTGAGGCCCAACCCAAGGTTTATGCCCAAAATGATGTTGAGCTAGGAGGCTTATTGCAAACCAAGGCCTAGCACGGAGCCTATATAGATGGAGGGGGGAAGGCTTATATGTAGAAGATTGGAGGCAAAAATTTCGTAAGGAGATTTTAGAAAATGGTAGCAGTGGGAAGGAAAAGGTGGCATGGGGAGTTGTAGGCAATTGTGGTGGATTAGATGTTCCAGAATCGAGCTAGATTGCTGAAGCTCGAGGAGAGACGCATAGCACAAAGGTGGTATTACGCTAGGGGGATTAGGTGTGATCAGTCTTATGTTGATTCATTGGCGGACACTAGCGTGTCTAAGGAGGATTGGAAAGACACAGACCTTTATAGTGTTGAGTTGGGGCAATTGCAAAATGGTATTTGGAGGGAAGAAATAGTTGCAGCTCCTGGTAACAATAGTGAATGAGGAGGAAGCCTAAAGAACTCAAAGGTAATGGAAATGGGCACGGTTGTTCCAGAGACACTGGAAGTACAGATGGGGATAAAAGTTGGGTAGGGGGGGGGGGGAGATAGTGACCACAGGGAGCTTCTTCAGGAACGGGTAGAACCAAGGTACCCGTTGCAATCAGTATCAGCAGAGGAGTTGGGGACAAGTTAAGTAAGGAGAAAATAGAGCAGGGGCAATGGTGTAGTACCAGGGTGTGGCTGAAGATGGCAGTGATTATGCCAAAGGAGATGTAGTTGATTGATGTATTAGGGTAGGAGAATTTGCAAGATGATGTCTCCAGATAGGTGATTCGAAAAATGAAGTGGGTATACTAGTATATGGGAGTTTTTTGTGAAGGATTTGAAAACAGGTTGATGTGCCTCTTTACGGAGATTGTTATGAATAACAAGAAGAGCCTTATGGTGGCGTAGTAGAAGCCGAGAAGGAAGGATAAGGAAGCTTCAACTAGAAAACTCCAAAGGGTGTTAAGGAATTTGTCATCAATAGTCAACTATGATGGAAAGAAGGGGGGTGTTGGGGGTGGAGGTTGGTAAGGAGCTATTTATCAGGGTGGATTGATGTCTTTGAAAATTCTCTGATGGAATGTTGGGGGTCTTTACGACCCCGATAAGAGATTGGTGGTAAAAGGTGTGGTAGCTAGATACAAACCAATGGCGGTGTGCTTTCAGGAGACTAAAGTATCCAAAGTGAATGAGGCTTTTGTTCGCAACTTATGGGGAAGCAAATGGGTAGAGTGGAGATTGGGATGTTCGAGGTCATATTGATCTTATGGGATCGTAGAAAAATTAGAATCATGTCTCATTGTGAGGGTAGATTTTCTTTGTCCTGCCACTTTAGCTTTACAGAAGATGATTTCACTTGGGTATTCGCTGGTGTGTATGGGCCCAATGGGTATGGTGACAGGTGAGTTTTGTGGGAAGAGCTATTGGAGTGCCGGAATGGAGGGATGGAGTCGTGGGTCATAGGGGGTGACTTCAATATTGTGAGATATCCTACGAAAAGGAGTGGAGGGGATAGATAAGGGCAATGGGGGAATTTTTAGAGTTCATTGATACTAATAATCTGATTGATCTTCCATTGGATGGGAGTCGGTATTCCTGGTGCGACGATCAGATTAACTTGTTATGTCTCGGATTGATAAATTTCTTATTTCGATGGATTGGAAAAGGAAGTTTACTGATGTGACCTAACTTTGTCTTCTGAAGTCAGCTTCAGATCACGTTCCCATTCTTTTTGATTGCGGTGTGGTGAGATAGGGTAGCAGTCCTTTTCTCTTTGAAAACATGCGGTTGTAGGTAGCAGGTTTTGTGGATGAAGTATAGAAATGGTGGTCGAGTTATAGAGTCACTGGTAGTCCAAGTTTTGTGTTGGCAAGGAAGCTCAAATTTTTGAAGGAAGACTTGAAGAAGTGGAACATGGAGGAATTTAGAGATTCAGTTTTGTATTTCAGCCGTTTCTTTCTCAGTTTTGGTAAATGGCTCCTTAGTAGGGTACTTTTAGTCTTTGCGAGGTCTGAGGCAATTTGATCCTCTATCCCCTTTCTTTTTTGTGATGGTGATAGGGGCACTCAATATGATGTTGGATAGGGCTGTTTATAGGGGTTTGTTAAAGGGCTTTAGTGTGGAAAATGGAAGGGGAGGTGGGGTGGAGATTTCTCATCTCTTATTTGCAGATGATACCTTGATTTTATGTGAGGCAAGAAGAGGGCACCTTAGACTTGTCCGATGCGTTCTGGTGTGATTTGAAGCAGGGATTAAAGGTTAACTTGAGCAAGAGTGAGTTAATTCCTATTGGTCGAGTAGAGGGAGTGGAGGGGCTGGCCAAGGAGTTCGACTATGGGGTGGGGACCCTTCCTACGGTGTATTTGGGAGAAAGTTAGTTAGGTGAAACTGGCAATATTTTTCTAAGGAGGGTCGAGTCACTCTTATAAAGAGCACTTTGGAAAACCTCCCCCTTATGTTATGTCAACTTTTTCGATGCTGGCTTCAGTGGGGAAGAAATTGGAGAAGCTTCAGCGGATTTTCTTTGGGAGGGGAAAGGAAGATTAATCTTGTGAGTTGGGATAAAATGCCCATTGGGTGAATGAGTTTGGGGTTCAAAGACATGCGACTATTCAATAAGCATTGCTGGAAAAATGGATGTGGAGATATGCAATAGAAGGTCAAGCTATGTGGGAGGAGTATATTAGCCATAAAGTATGGCAAGGAGAGGAGGGTGGTATTCTAACAAAATCAGGGAGGTGTATAGGTGTGGGGTTTGGAAAGCTATTCAAAAAGGGAGGGAGCATTTTAGGGAGTTGGTGGGTTTTGAGGTAGGTCTTGGTACTAGGGTGCGTTTTTGGGATGATCCGTGGTGTTGGGAAGGGAAAGAAAATTTTCCTTCTTTATTTTCTATTGCTTGCAATAAAGAGGCATCAGTGGCTGATTGTGTGGAGTTTGTGGGGGGTGAGATAAGTTGGAGCCCTTGCTTTCGTAGGAATTTACATGATTGGGAAGTGGGGGAGGCGGAGGATCTAATGGCTATGTTGAATGGGTGTGTTGTGAGGAGGGAGAGGGAGAATTCTATGCTATGGAGTGTAGATAAGCAAAGGATGTTCACAGTGAAGTCTTTTTATCACTCTTTGCTTGGGAGTAAGGAAGAAGTATTCTCGCAGCAATTGATTTGGAAGTCTAGAATTCCAAAGAAAGTAGCATTGTTTTGTTGGTCGGCGGCTTGGGGGAAATCCTTACTTCGGATAATTTGAAGAAAAGGGCTTTTCATTTTTCTAGTTGGTGTTGCATATGCAAGATGGAGGAGGAGACTCTAGACCACCTTCTTGTACATTGTAGTGTGGCACGTGATGTATGGAATATGGTGTAGTCATTTTTGGTTATTGGTGTGTCATGTTTGCTTCTTTGAGTAAGGTGTTCTTGAGTTGGAGAGCTAGTAGGATGAGGAAAGATTTAAAGAGCATTTAGAGGATAGTGCCTTTATGCCTTGTGTGGTGCATTTGGAAGGAGCAGAATTGGCACACTTTTGAAGACAAGGAACTTCCTATGTGGACTCTTAAGGATTCTTTTTTGTGATTATGGTTTTGTTGGTGTAAAAGAGAATACGCTATGTATTTAGATTCTTTCCTAACTTTTTTAGGGGAGTTAAGGCCTTGATTTTTGTTGCCCCTCCCTTGTTTTTTTTATGGGTTAACCCCCCTTGGGCTCCTTGTTTATAATACGTCCTATATTTTACTGATCAAAATATGTATGTAGTGTGGCCGCTAGAGCTTAATGAGCTGGATATGGTTTCATAATTTCTCGAGGTTTGAATCATATTAACACGATTGTCTAGGCTCAGCCCCTTTTGATGTTTTTCATTATTTACACTGAAACTAAATCCCAGTTTGAGCCCAATCATTTCACACCCTTTGCTTAGAGGTCTGGTGACTCTCATTTTTTGAAAAGCTCATGTTAGGAACTCACACATTTGTAAAACCCAGTGTCTGGTTTATCTCGGCAAAGTTGTCTTATTTTTTGATTAGTCCCGTCTCACCTAAAGTGCTAACACGGGGCTTTAACCAGATATGTTCAAATCTGATTATTTGTAGGCTTTAATGAATGCAATAAACTAATTTTAGTTTTACAGTCCAATGGTTCTGCAACGATCAAATCAAAGTGCCTCCCTTGGGAACCTCACACCTGTCCAGTAGAACAGTAATGAAATCCCAACATTTGGTTCATGATGTCTGTCACACTCTACTTGTTTGTCCTTCATTTTGAAGACTTTTTAGCAGTCTGAGATGAATCATAATATTTCAGTAATCAGGAGATCTTCATTTTCTTGATCATATCAAGTGACCTAAATTTTCTTGACTTATATTGGCAGTAGCCACCGAGAAATCCTTTCTGAAAATTAGCCAAATGGTTAAAAAAAAAGTGAGACCTGAATCATGAACATGGAAAAAATGTGTTGTGTTAGTCTACATAACTTTCAGCATAATACCCTTTTGATGGACGAATCATCTTTACTTGCATATCTGCAATAGAGGAGTCTCTGATTTTCGACATAACTGGCATTCTATGGGTGTAACACCAGTGCATGGCTCAACTACCAGTTGGATATTGGTGACTGTGTGTCAGACTCTTACTTATCACGAAGAGAGAGAGAGAGAGAGAGTATTATATGCACGTATTCATTATAGATCACCACTAGCCTTCCTGATTTATGTAATAAATTATTGTTCTTAAATCCTTAACATTATTTTTGCATTAAAGCTATAACTTTTATGTATGCATTAGCACTTCCCATATTTAAAAATTTATCATCTAGAGGAATTCATAGAACTTGATAAACTCAAACTAGAGTATTGGCTCCTTTATTTCCTTCTATATCTATTAGTTTTATTTTTATCTTTTTATTTTTGGTCGTATTGTGGTACATCTGTCACTGAACATAGTTTTCTGTTCGTAGGTAGATGTTGCTATTATTGAAGTTGGTCTTGGAGGGACAAAGGACTCAACAAATGTGGTATGCATCTTCTCATAGATTCACCTAGATTTAAACTTTACCGGTGCTGAATTGTAATGTTATGTATCTGGGAGTAGCAGAGATTTAGAAAAACCATTCTTTTCTTTTCTCTTTCTTGGAATGAATTGTAGAAATTAAGTAGAGAATGATATCCATGGTCATAAAATTGTGCAGATTAAGGAACCCATTGTCTGTGGCATTGCTTCCCTGGGTATGGATCACATGGAAGCATTGGGTGCGTGTACTCTTCTGAAAATTCATTCATCTCAAGTTTACTTTGATTTCAATTTTTTTTTTTGTTGGGACAAATTATGAGAATTTATTAAAGATAAATAAAGAAATACATAGGGGAGGAGAATGAGAGATCAAAATTAACATTGATGGTAATTTGAGGAGAAGGAGAACACCAAAATTAAAATAGGTTGAAATAATAAGGAAAGACATGATGGCGTGTGGTTTAGCCAAATTTATAGTCCTAGAAAGAGCATAATGATAAAAATAGGATTCATGTATCTGAACCCCAAATAGTTTGAACAAAGGCTTAGTTGAGTTGAGTATAGGAGTGAAGGATGAAAGCTTGGGATCATTCTTCGATGAGAAAAGCTAAAACAGAGAAAGGGAGCGACAGAGTAAATGGCTCCAAACAATGGCAAGAGCCCCATCACTCCTCAAGGAGGATAAAAATGACCTCAAAATTTATCAATAGTAGCTGCCTAAGAAGCACGGACACTCTATTTTGGCTCATGTGTCCGTGTCAGACACGTGTCGAACACCGACACTCTCGGACACTTCCCGGATATGTGTCCGGACACCTGAATCATGGATGTTGATGATTAAATGAAAAAGTTCTTTCATTTTTATTTAATAGCTTTGTTATTTTAATATCTTAATAATATTTTTTAAATTTGTCTGTTTTTATGCTAAGTTTAATTGAAATAACATTAGGTTTTTATTATATAGTCATATAAAAAATTTATAGTTATTCAACGTGTCCGTGTCTTATTTTTTTGAGAAATAACGCGTCCGTGTCGTGTCGTATCTGTGTCCCGTATCCGTATCCGTACTTCTTAGGTAGCTGCCTTCTCTTAGTCAAATTGTCTGCCTTACATTGACTGGTGTAGGAATCCATGTAATAATAGCTTAAAAGGAAGTATCTAAATCTTGGGTAAAGAAGGCCACTGCCTAGTCCTGCCAATGTGGGGTGCTAGGAGAGTAGACTTGATATAGACCTAACCTTTGTCATATTTTACTCAATGGCTGGCTTCATTGGTTGGTTAGCTTGCACTTGACTCTTCTCACATTCTTTTTTCATGCATTTTTCTTATTCACCTTTTTTTTTTTTGCAATGAAAGTTGTATGTGTGAGAAAAACAAAGGAAGAGGGATCAGCATGTTTGAACTAGGGTGTTTACAATCATAATATGCAGGGAATACCCTTGGAGAGATTGCTTCACACAAGGCTGGAATTTTCAAGGTATAAAGATCCTATTTAAACTTACACTAACATGAATCTGGTTTCCCTTCGTAATTTGATTATTTATTGCAAAGTTTCTGTTTTGATTATCTGGGTTAACAGTTTTCATTTGCAAATATTTTCTGAATTGGGTTGATGTCTTCCCTGACCCTGAAGCCTCAAATTCCTGCATTCACGGTACCCCAACTTTCTGAGGCGATGGATGCCCTTCAGGAGAGGGCCCGCGAACTGATGGTAATTTTACCTACCTCAGTACCTATTCTCCAGGATTGATCATACTGTAAACATATTATTGATTTAGTTTTTTTTCCCTAATTTAAAGTCTCTGTTGGTGATTTTTTTTGGATAAGTTGGTGGAATTACAGTTCTTGCCTGGACAAATGTATGCTTGTAATTTTTTTACCGAAAGCACCTACTCCAGAGATCCATAGTTCATACACTGGCCTGCCAACACATAACAATTCTCTTCTTGCTAGACAAACTGGTAACAGTCTAAATCCAATCTGACAACAGCCGATTAGGTGAGATTACTCTGGCTGTCAATTTCATCTAGGAGCAACAAGGTGGGTACAAGACAGGTCCCCTTACACCAAGCCAGCTCCGTGAGAGCTACCCCTGCCTTGTCACCTTTCCATTCCTCAGATAGATTTCTTGCTATGGTCCCATCTCTGGGCTGAATGTTTCCCATTCCTTGGATGGATTCATTCTCTCTCTCTCTACAATGCCCTCTGTTCTCTCTCTAAACCCCATGAAATTTACTCTCTTCTCTTGCTATAACTTTGTATAGTATCAGAAAACAAAAGGTAGCAATGGATTGGAGCTTATATATAGGGTTTTTGGTGATATACATCCATTGACACTTGTCTTGAAAAATCTCCATGAGCCACTCATTGAGATCACTCATGGGCTGCCTAATCTGCTAGGATAGTGGAGATATCCAGAATTTGACCTATTGTTGGTGTTACTGGTGCTTGATGGGATTTTTCCCATCATTGCACACATATATATATAGCATATTTATTCATTATATGCCATGCATATACATTACCATTTCAAGTGCATTCCCATGCTTCATACATCATATTATATCATCATAATATTCCATGCATCATCATCACATTTTGTCTATATTAAGGACCTTAATCTTAAATTAGGTGCACTTTTGCACAAATTTTCCTTCTTGGTTATAATGTGTCATTGTATTATAATTAACACTAATTAGGGTTTGTCCCAATCATTAGAGTAATTCTCATTGATCATCAATAATCGTGCATAATCACCCAATTAATTAGGTAAGGGTGTTACATAAAGTTTCACTCGAGGAACTCCTGCCTTTCCATCTTATGGTTGCCTAAAGGCAATGATCAAAATTTTGTTTCTTTTCTATCGAAAACGGTCGAAACGTTTCCGTTTTTCAATGAATCGAAACGAAACACAAGTGAGATACCCGAAATTCACATGTTTCTATGGAAACAAAGTTTTTTCCATTAAAACATATTTTATTTTCATGGAAAAATACTAAAATTCGTTGAAACATACCGAACTAGTAGAAACATATCCTTTGTGTCAACAAAAATTATAGAATTTGGTAAAAGATAATATCAATTTTTTCTTAAATGGAGGAGGTTGAAAGATTGAGGCCCAAAATTACAAGAAGATATCTTTATTTTTACTTTTTTTCAACAACATTAGATAAGAAAAAGTAGTAGTGAAAATGATTAGTAACTGAACAATTTATTTTAATACTTAATTACTAATTATAATAGGCTTTACTTGTTATAATTTTACTCAAACTGTTATTTTATTTTAATATGTAGTTACTAATTATAATAGGCTTAACTTGTTATAATTTTACTCAAACTATATTTTTATTTGTAACATGTGTCAAATTATCAATTCGTGTATATTATATAGTACATATTGTAACGACCCGCATTTGCTCAACACAATACTGTCCGCTTTGGGCCTCAGCCCGCACGGCTTTAAAACGCGTTGTGCTAGTTAGAGGCGCAGCCTTACTTGTGAATCTTTCACCTTTCCCTTCCCTAGGCGATGTGGGATGCATTATCCTTTCCCATTACCCTCTCCCTTCCATAGGAACACCGTCCTCTTGGGCGGGCATGCAGCCATCTCCATACTTCTGACTGGGGCCAGCTCTGATACCATCTGTAACGACCCGCATCCGCTCAGCACAATACTGTCCGCTTTGGGCCTTGGCCCGCACGGGTTTAAAATGCGTTGTGAGGTATCAGAGTGCCAACCGAAGCCTGGGCCCTTCCCTCCCACAATATTGTCCGGTTTGGGCTGCGCGTGCACGGCTCTTGGGCCTCCAGCCCGCACTACCACTGCACCCTCAAGGCTTTGCTTCCCACAGGAACGCGTTGTGCTAGTAAGAGGCGCAGCCTCACTTATGAATCCTTCACATTTCCCTTTCATAGGCGATGTGGGATGCATTACTCTTTCTCATTACCCTCTCCCCTCATAAGAACACCATCCTCCTAGCCGGACGTGCAGCCATCTCCACACTTCCGACTGGGTTCCGGCTCTGATACCATCTGTAACAACCCCCATCCGCTCAGCACAATATTGTCCGCTTTGGGCCTCGGCCCGCACGGCTTTACAACACGTTTTAAAGCCGTGCGGGCAAAAGGCCCAAAGCGGACAGTATTGTGCTAAGTGGATGCGGGCTGTTGCACATATCTATTATGTTATAATGTTGTATTTAATTACAATAATCCATATATTATAAAAAATTATTATTTTTAATAAATATGTATAAGAAAGTCGCTTGAGGAGAACAAATCCATCTATAATAACTTGATAAAAATAAAAAATTAGGTCTAGATTTTTTATGCTTATTTTTAACTAGTAAATAATTATTCACTATTAATGACTAATTTAGATGTACTTTTATTTCTTCGTTTCACCCTAGTATCCTCTTATGTGGATAGATATATACTGTAAAACATTTTCAATTAATTAATTATAATATTTGTCTACATACTCATATATTTTACTTTATGTTTTTATGTGTTTTTATGCGTTTTAAGTTTTTTTCATTATTTCCACTATGTTTACAAAACATTTCCAAAATATTTCCATTTTTTGGTGACCAAAACAAGACTCTGAAATGAAATTTTGATTCCTACCTAAAGGCTTGGGATCCAAATTTCACACTCATATCTAGCACCCCACACTTTTCTTGAATCACCTCGGGTCCTCAAGTTGTTTAATGTGGAATACCCAGTTCGTATATGAACTTATCTCTAACCTATCATCTCCATTACTACCATCCACGAATAATAATAATAGTATCTTTGTCTTTCCCACGAATTCTTATGTAAGCCTGTAAAAAATAGCTAAACTAAAAATGTCAGCTAATTTTTTTTTTTCATGTGAACTTTCCCTACCTCAAATACATGGGTGAAATTTTCACCACCATCATGAAATGCCCAAACCCCTGGTTTTGATAAATTCTACAAAATTGCTAACTTAAACGAAAAATGAGCTGTGAAATTCCACAAAAGCTTGAAGACAGAAAGACCAAACTGGTTACTTATCATCATTAAATAAAAAAATGCTAAACTTTGGTTAAGATAAGCACAATAAATCACCAACAACCCCCTGGACAGAGTAGATTTTGAGATCAATTGCTTTGAAATTTTTTCTAAATGTTCAAATACCATTTTTAGGACCATTGAATTGTGTAAATTTTGTTTTTGGGTGGGACACAAGATATAAGGAAATAAAGAACAAACACAAAACACAAGTATTTACATGATTCAGTCACAGTGAGGTTATTTCCATGGATGAAGGCTGTAAGAAAACTTCACTTGAATAAGGAGATTATATCAATATGGATTTTTCCCAAATCAAAACAAGGTAAACCAACCAAAACTCCAGTCAAGAGGTATAAGAACCACAAAACTGAAACTCTCTGTGCTGGATGCATATTTAAGGGAACATGAACATAAATGCATAGTCTCTCTCTCAACTCTACTTCCACGAATGTGCTCTGGAGCCATGTAGATAATTACTTTCAAACTCTTACGCCTAAAGAGAGGTTGAAGGATTGAGTCCCAATTGGGACAAAGTGGATGTTTGTGTATTACTTATTAGGAAATTTTACAAAAAGAAAGAAAAAAGAGCTACAGTAAGACAAGTATCTATACCTGTTACATCCAAAAATGTGAATGCAATCCAAATTCTATATTTATCTTCAGTTGATACCCTTATAGAGTCTATGAAAATTATGTCACACAGTAGGTGACATTATATTATCTCAAATGTTCAGCAAGTGGAAATAAAATGGAAGGATACAAAATCAAAATGATGTTTTGTAAAGTGATGAATCGAATGAATTTATGATATATCTGAACACGTATGCTTTGAAGTTTTGTTAATTTTATATAGAAACAATGCCAATTGAACTCTTGTCACAAATTGCAGGTTCATTTGAAAGTGGCGGCACCACTTGACTGTGAAAAATTGGATGGACTAAAGCTAAGTTTGTCTGGTGATCACCAGTACATCAATGCTGGTCTTGCTGTTTCCCTTTGCAAAAGTTGGCTTCGAAGTACAGGGAACTCTGACAAGCTATTCCTAAATGTTAGTTAATGTCCACACACACTTGCATTATCATTCTTTAATCTCTACATGGCAGTTATATACCATCAGGATCCTGAACTTACAGAAAGTTCCAAGTTCTTTTGTTGGGAGAACCATGAAATCTTTAGTAAAAAAATAATAATAATAATAGTAAAATAATATTATAGTAGTAGCAGAAGCAGAAGCAGCAGTATGTATATACATACTGGCAAACGTTTTTGCCTGTGCATGGCTACATTTCAAACTTTAAAACTTTGAGCAGTTCTTAGGCAGAGAAAAAAACAAGACTATTGGAAAGTGTAAAAAGAGGATCTTATGGCTACATTTAGAAGGAAATAGTTTCAATGCCATCAAGCGGGTCAAAGAGGAATTCTTTGACAGCCTTTTTCTAGAGACCCGATTCCTTTGACTGTGGAAAGCGATTCCTCTTATGTTGTCAATTGGATCTCTAAGAGGCTCCTATGCCCTTGGAGAGTGGTTTATGTAATCAAAGAGATCTTGAACCTTTTTTGATGGAAATTTGAGAACATTTTTTACCTTGGTAGGGATAGATATATTTCTCTCTTTGATTCCTAGGATGGCCAATTGGGAGACAGTCTTTTTGGCCAAAATCAGTGCCATTTCTGGAGAGTGTTTCCTAGGAGATACTTTGGTTAAATGATGTTGGGTTGTGAAGTTTTCTTTCTGAGGAGATCTCTTATTGTATATTATTCTTCTCTTTTCAATAAAATTTTTCATTTTCTATCAAAAAAACCATGGGTCAAAGAAGGGAAGTAAGTCTCTTGGAGGCTTTAAGATTTTATAAAAGAATTGATTGATCTATCAAGAAATAGGGTTCTCTAAAAGGGGATCCTAAAAGTGCAAAATATGGAGTTATCAAAAAGGAAAGTGCAAATATGGAAGTAGATTACTATATTGAAAGAGGAGTGACAGGTTAGGAAGATCGTTTTGTCAATTTCATGCATCGATAAAGTGAGGATGTCATTTGTTTATTCCCATAGATGATTTTATGGATTTATTGTTTTATAATTTTTGGCTATTTTCAGAGGGAATCTGTTTTCTCTTCCCCTTTTGTGATTTATGATCTTAACAAATAAGTCTTTCATTAAAAAAAAATGTTCTATCTTCTTAAACGGGAATGTAAATCTTTAAGTTAAAAATATGTTCTTATTCTTCTTCTTGTGGGTGCATTTGATTAACTTCTCACCTTTTTAAATATCAAATCAGGATATCCAGGAAGACGATTTGCCGGAGGCATTTTTGAGAGGCCTTTCAACTGCACGCCTTTCTGGAAGGGCTCAGATTGTTCAGGACTGTTCTCTGAAGTCCAACAGTTCATCGGGAGTGACTGATAATTCTTCTGGAGATTTGATTTTTTATTTGGACGGAGCTCATAGTCCTGAAAGCATGGAGGCTTGTGCCAGATGGTTCTCAAATGCTGTGAATGGAAGCAAGAATCTGCCAGCATCATCTTATTATTTTAATAATGGAAATGTGGAGGAACTTTGGGGAAATGGTTACATCCATCATGGAGAAAAGAGAGAATCTAACAAAATGTCAAAGAAGGTAAATTCCATGATAATTTTTTTTTTTGGCTAGTTAAATGCAATATTTCAGTTTATATCTGTTTTTGTTTTTGTTTTTGTTTTGTTTCTGTGGTTAGATTAATTTGATCCTGTTATTATTTTCCCTTATATCAGTGGATAGATGCTTTTTATAGTCTCCATAGTCCAGACAGATCATTGACATGGCTTTTCATATACTGTTTTTATACCTCGCAGATTCTTTTATTCAATTGCATGGAGGTAAGAGACCCTCAAAGTCTTCTTCCACAGCTTGTGAGTACATGTGCTACCTCAGGTATTCCTGCTTATGACACAAATGACTTGCCATATTGCTGTAATGCTTCCTTGAAGAAATATTCTGCTTCTACCATATGTCCAACCTTATTAATGGTCAAGTTCCCCAAAGTTCTGTTCATTTCTGCAACTTTAACACAACAAAGACTTAACCCGATTATGTGTTGGCTCCGCAATTTTGTCGATCAATTGAGTCATTCTAGGTGTCATATATTTTGTTAAACCCATAGGTTAACTTGTTCTCTCACAACCTCAATTCATATCTTTTCTGGTCTTTGGTTTCTAGTGCCTGGAACGTGCACCATGTCACTCCATCTTACAGGCGAAGTCATTGCTTTCACCATGGTCAAAGCATCTAAATCGATGCTTTCTCATCTTCTTCATGGTTGCATTTGGATTCAGGGATTCTTAATACTGATTGGTCAAAAACCAAAAAAGAAAACTGTGCTGGTAAATGACCTCATGAGAATGTAGCCTTAGTGGTTGTTTAGGAAATTCAATGCCCAAGACAGCTGTGCTTAGTCTGGCCAGGTTTAGAGGCTTCCTAGTTTTGTATGTTTTTCCTGCATGGAGGTTCATCTATGTTTCAAAAACATGCCAAATAATCACTCCATTAAAAGCCAAATTATGTTGGTTTCAGGGGGAAAAAAAGATAGCATGTGAGAAATGGACCTGCTTTAGTCCACTTCATGAAGTTCTGAAACAGTCCCCTTAAGTTTTTTTTTTTTTTTTTTTCTTTGGGTTTAATTTTTTCCTTTTCTTTTTTCCCTAGAAAGTTTCTCCTCAGTTATGAGACATAGTGTAGCACTGATATGTTCAGGATTTGGTATTAACTTGCCCAGGCACTCATTTCTCAAAAGCCATTTTTGTCCCAAGTATGTCAACATATAACAAGGTTACTTCTGCTGCTTCAATCCCATTGGATGTTTCTGCCAGGGACCTGTCATGGCAATTCAACCTTCAGAGAATCTGGGAGAAGATAATTCATGGAAAAGGTAACCTTCTTTTTTTGATAAGTAAAAAAAGGTAACCTTCTTCAGTTGGTTGCGTCAAAAATTTTCGTATATTTTACTCTCTTTTTTTTTATTTGCCAATGTCACTCTCTGTTTTAGTTATACACAACATATGTGGATAACTTCTTTGTATTCGCCATGCAGTGATAGCCAAGAAAGGCACGTGGCAACTTTTTTAATCATTATTTTACTAAAAGCAATAAATTGAATCCAATTAAATATCATCTTAAGTGAACTTGCACCAAAGTTCATAATTAGTTAAGATTCATGGAAAGACTTAAAGATCTTAAACTCTGTTTTGATTACCTGGCAATTAGCAGTTCCTTATCAAATTCTTTTTTTTGTTTTTTCAGGTGTTATTTGGGCTGAATTCACATGGGTCCATTGATCGCATAATTTAGTAACACTTAAATAGTGTCATTTTTTTTGTTTTGATACTTTAATAGTGTCAATTGTCAATGACAAACGTGATTTCACAGCCTCACACAGAAAAAAGAAAAGATGATGGAGTTATTACTATTAAAGAACTTCCTTTTTGAATCTCAGGTTGATGAAATATTTCTTTATCTACATAATAAGTGAGATTTGAAAGTGTGGAGGTTAGCTCCATTAGGTCTCATTTGGTGTTTGTGAAGGGAGAGGAGTAGAAGAACTTTTGAAAAGAGTGTAATGGCTCGCATCCACTCAGCACAATATTGTCCGCTTTGGGCCTTCCGCCCGCACGGCTTTAAAACGCATTGTGCTAGTCAGAGGCACGACCGCCCAGGAGGATGGTGTTCCTATGGGGGGAGGGGGTAATGCATCCCACATTGCCTGGAGAAGGAAAAAGGTGAAGGATTCATAAGTAAGACTGTGCCTCTGACTAGCACAACGTGTTTGGCTGGGCCAAAACAAAGCCTTGAGGTCAAATCCAAAGGTGGATGGGGTTGTGTGCTCGGACCTGCTGGGACCAAAAAGGACAATATTGTGGGCGGAGCCACCAGGCTGACGCTATGGCTCACTCTGATGCCGACACAACGCGTTTTAAAACCGTGCGGGCCGAGGTCCAAAGCGGACAGTATTGTGCTGAGCGGATGCGGGTCATTACAAGGAGATGTCCTCGTGTAGATTTAAAGATTGTTTTCTTAAGATGTTATAGTTTGGATAATAAAGTCATACTTATGGTGTTAAATAACTGCCGTTACGTTACGTATCGGTTTTTGACCCTCCAATGCCGACATTGGCTGATATATCAGTGTTACTAAAATTCACTGCCATATCGGCCGATACCATTACGTATCGCCCTTTATGACCATTACGGCTGTTATAGGACTACTATATCTATTTTATGTTTGTTTTTCAATTTTTTTTTTGACAGAATTTTTATGATTTCTATTTTTATAACATTTATAGACAAGAAAAATACTTAACGAAATAATCCAAAAAAAATTGAAATGGGTTACTAAAACATTCGAGTCAATACGGACTCAAAAAGGCCTGTTGGCCTCAAAATTTTTACTTTTTTTTATTCCATAACTAATCAAATAAATTGATTTTCATGCTTATAATTATTTTTTGTAATTATTTATATTCTTCTTGGTAATGTTACTCAAATTAAATAATATTTCTTATTAGTTTAACTTTAAAATATCCATATAAGATAATAAAATATCTTTGTTAAGTGTTATTTAAAAAAAAAATTATTTAGGCGTTAGAAAATTAAAAATTAATAGTAAAAAATATGAAAATATGACAATTGTAATCAAGATATGTGTATCAATGACTTTTAAGAAATTTGCTACTGTTTAAAAAAAATTCACGGTTTGCGGTTTCCGATTCCTATTACGAATGACCCGATACTTTCGATACCGTTACACCATGACCGATTCGTATCCTGTGATCGCAATTTAAATCCATGGTTATACCCCTTTTGTGTAGATCTAAAAAGCACGGATACAACATGATACTGACACGTAGACACGGCATTTTAAAAAAAAAGTAGGATACAGATACGTTGAGGACATGTTGAATTTTTTTTTTTATATGCCTATATAATAAAAATTTAATATTCTTTCAATCAAAAGTAAAATAAAAATACGCAAATCATGTAAATATTAATAATATATCAAAATAAAAAAGTCAATGAAAAAGAATTTATGAATTTTATTTAATAATCAATATTCATGATTCAAATTTCAAAACAAATTTGTTAACTATTATATATATTTGTGTGTGTATAAAAAAATTGTGGAGAAGAAGAGGAGAAAAAGAGAAAAATTTAAAAAAAATCATCCCAAAAGAACTAAAATAATTCCAAAAATGTGTCCAAAACGTATATGAGATGTGTCCGAAATTGAGAAACATTAGACTCTTTTTTTCGCGTGTCCGACATGGATACGTGAGGCAAAATAAAGTGTCTGTGCTTTATAGGTGTAGATTCTTATGTTCATTTTTTGGAAGGATTGAGGCTGTGTTTTCTTTTAACAGTCCTCTCTTTTTTTGTAGATGGGTTCTCCCCCTTGGCAGTTTGTTTATAATACTTATTGGTTACTTGTCAAAAAAAAAACTGAGATTTGAAAGAAAGTGATTCAATCTATAAGAATCTCAAAGAAAAGAAAATTTAAAGAAGAGAGAAATTTTAGAAATTGGATCGTTATCATTTTTTTTTTTAATAAGTATCATTATCAAGTCTTTATTTTATTTTTTATAAGTATCATTATCAAGTCTTTATTTGTGGACCTTAGCAGGATTGTATGGGGTTTTAATAGTCAAAAGTCTTCTCACAGAGAGTTGGCTTTAAAGGAGTGATTTCTGAACCTCTTTAGAATTTTAGCTGGCAACGAGGCTTCAGTTGTGGGGTTTTCTTCCTTATTCAAGGGTGATGTGGAGCCATAGATTCAGATGAGCTTCCAAGCTTGGGAATTGGGGTAAATGGATGAATTGTTGGCTTCGGGGGATTCATATTAGGGAGGGTGAGGAGGATTTGGTTTGATGAAAGGTGTCCAAACATATTTCAGTATCAGGTCATCATACGTGGCTCTCTCATTAGGGTCAAGAGCTTGGACTTCCCTTGAAGAGCATCTGCTGTATGACAGGGCCCCTTAGAGGTGGCATTTTTTTGCCTGGTTGGCTTGTTTGGAAGTTGTTATTACCATTGAAAGAGGTGAGGCTATTGGATGGCCATTCGGTATTGCATGTGTTGGAGCAACAAGGAGACAGTGGGCCATCTTTTGCTTCATTGTGGGTTGCACAAGAGCTTTGGGAGCATGCCCGAGTTGATGGGAGATACGTTGAACAGTTGAAGAGGGAGCTATCTTCAAAAAGGAAAGTGAGGAGAATTTGGGATGTAGCTCTTATTTTCCTTACGTGCTGTATTTGGGGAGAAATGAATAGGTGCACCTTTGAAGGGTCTGAGTTGCGTATTCATAGGTTGTGGCATTCATGTTGACATTTTTTTTAATAGATTGTTTAGTACAGCTTCTGGGAGATTTTGAGTTTTTTGTATGACTCGTATATTGTTTTAGTTTACATCTTGTGTACATGGGTGGCGCCCCTGTTTCTGGCACTCGTAGATCCTTGTCATTTATCAAATATAAATAGATATGTGTGTGTAAGTCTTTAAATATGGATTCAAGTTAGTTAGAGTTAGCTTGTTTAGCGGTCTGTATATTTCTATGCAATACTTTTAATTCAATAGAGAATAATTTTTAGAGAACTTTTTCATCAATTTTGCTTTTGGAGGATTCTGTTTATGCAATTCCATTTCTTTTTGCAATGCCTACAAAATTTTGGAGTGATTCTTACCTTCTTCTTGTACTTGTTTTCTTCTTTTCTTTAATTTTTATACCTTTAAAGTCCCATGACCAGATCTCCTAAACCTCTTCTACTCTCAAAGCCCTGTTGGACAGGCTAATCTATGCTTCCAACCATTCAACCATTGCACACAAAAAGAAGACCAAATCATCAATGTAACTACTATTCAATGGTGGTACTCTTCACCAGAGCAGGTCCTTAACTTTGTACTTCCTTGCCTAATTAAAGCCTCGATCCCATACTCCTCAAACCTTTGGCCCCAATAACGCCATTAACATTTGGGCACAAAAGAAAACCAATTATAACTAGTCCATAAGACTTTCTGAACGTTATCTTACATTCGAAAGTATCAAGATACCAAAGACCATGATGAGCTGAATTCGTTTCAGATACTCCTTCTCTATGGCTCAAATTGAACATACCTTTGTGAATATTGATTTTTGTGTTTAAGCTTTTGAACATTGATATGACTGGAACTCACTGATGTTTTGTTCACATGCCCAAGCAGATGCTGAGCTTGGCAAGAGCTCCAGGATGGATAGTGCAGAGAACTTGCCGCCCCATGAATTCCTTTATGAGGATGTTTCACGTTGTCGTCCTGCAGATAACTATTTTGCTTGCAGTGCAGTAATTCCTTCATTGCCATTAACAATAAATTGGTTAAGGGATTGTGTTAGAGAAAACCCTTCTTTAAGGATTCAGGTAAGAATACTCTCACTCAGATATTAGCATGTCCTTTGTTACAACTTGATAAAATTCTGCTAGTACAAACCTGTAAACCCACTTGTAGTCAAACAGTCTGCCTAGACTTGGGATTGAATTGCATTTCTCTAATATCTAACATTATCACAAAGGGTCAGATACCAAGAAATCACTGAACAAATGAATATCTTTAACTGGAATTCGATGTGCCATATTGTTTCTCCTATTAGATTGCATGCTGTGTTATGGTAGATTGAAGAAATGATTCCTAGAAACTCCCACGATTACTATTGATTGTACATATACAACCCTTGTCAAAGTTGGTACATTGTTCCCTTTTCCCAGTTTGTGCGTGTATGTGTTTTGTTAACCAAGGCACATGCTTATTGTGGATTTCCAGGTTCTTGTCACTGGATCATTACATCTGGTTGGGGATGTACTAAAGTTATTGAGGAGGTGACACAAACAAGCTGTCTCAACTGGGGATTATCCCAAGATATTATTTTTCTCATCTGCTTTCATCGATTTTATTGCCCACATTGCTCAAGGCGGTAGGCTTCATCATGCCATTTTTAGCTTGCTGATGTGATCATGCATTATCTACCCCAAAAAATTGGAGAACAGGGGAACTAATCATGCATTTTCTTTCAAATGGGAGTTAGGGGATGATGATTTATTGGGTTTTGTCTGTGAATTACTTGATGTATTATTAAGAAAAAATAAAAACTTTCAGAATTTATTTACCGATAGAATCTCAGGCCTGTTTTTGGCCTGAGTTCATATATTTGTAAGTTGATTGTATGTTTGAACCATAAATGATAATGAAATCAATTCACTGGGTTCTACTTTTGGAGTGAAAGAAGTCAATTCCATTGTGTAAAATGGAGTCATTGTAGAAAATGGTGCCGTTGCCATAAATGATGGTACAGGCATTTAGGAGACCGGATGAAATCAGACCCTTTTCCATATTCTTCTACCAATTGTGGTGATGTTCTTCTAGAATGGCTCCACACTGGTGGAGAGTGATGGCTGATTATACTATTTATTGCTTCTCCAAGGCCGAAAAATCAAAATACAAGCACGAATCATCCAGACATAATGGGAATATAAGTTCTCTCCAGGAGCCCTATTACCGATTGGACCAATGATCTATCAATAAAATCACATTATTGTAAGCTCTTAAATAGTTGTTGACCTAATTGAATGTTGCTGAGTATATGTGTAGTTCAGTAGTATAATTTTTGGGTCAACACGCAAAAGCAAACTTCTGAATTGACTAAAGTTCTTTGTTGGCTTTTGCTATTGGCTATTTGCTAAGGTGGCAATAATCCTTTTTTTTTTATTTGACCTTCTCCTTTTGCTATGCAATCTACGTTCCTCACATCATTCCCTCATTAATGAATTTGTACTTTAGTTTTTATATTTGTGTTTGCAAAAATTACCTAGAGAAACGTGTTTATTGTTTGGTCAGACTTTCAAGCTGTTTTTTTATTAATTTCATTTCTAAAATGAGTTCTTAATTTAGATAAACAACCCAAACATCCACTAAAATTACTAGGTTAATATGTTTGTGTCATGGGCTCGTTCCATCACTATATCCAATTCTGCATTGCAAGCCATGGACAACTGGTGTAGCGGAAAATGGCAAGAAAGGGGAATTGTTGGAGGCTTATGAATTTAAAGTATCACTATATATATATATATATATATATATATATATATTGATGTGGTGAAAGAACTTACTAGGCACGATCTATGGTTGTGGTTGCTTTTGCAGCCCTAGCAAGATAACAAACAATAAACTAAATCACCATAGAGCCACTCCAATGATTAAATTTAGAGTAATATCTAGAAGATAAAGACCTTATAGAGACTAAACTAAGAATTAGGGCATTGATGTATACCTTGATTTTTTATATAAGAGATTAATTACTATTCTAAGTAAAACTCTTCGTGGAGTGAAATATAGAGCTTTTCATAGTGACATGATAAGCTCGAAGTGGTAGTTTCCATGTTGTAGTCTATCCCCATGACTTTAATCGAAAATACAAGTACAAAAGGTCTGAAGTTGATTAGCACACAACATATCGTATTGGGAAATCATTGTAACAGGGCAGAGCTAGGAATGTCTTCAAGCTTAGTTTCCTTGATAGGAAGATGAGGCTCCATTCAGAGCTACCAAACTGCTACCCTCATCCATAGATCCCAAGTTGAACTAGAAACTTGATAGAGCGGCCTCCCTTCAATTATGGAGAAAAAGAATGATTTTTTCCATCTAAAAATCACAATTCTGAAGGAGAAGGAATTGAAGCTTGATTATTATTTGGTCACTCAATTCTAATCACCTTTGCCACTACCACATGCCATGTGCCATGGTCCTAATTGTTCCACTAATTTGACTCATATATATATATATATATATGTGTGTGTGTGTGTGTATTTATGGGTCATTACAGTAACTCAAATAGCAAGAGAGATATTGATATAAATGTTGAAGTGAAAATTCTAATCATGACAACTACTTACACCCAAGTAGAATAGGTCGATTATAAAGAGAAAAAGTAAAACTAAAGAGTTAATATTTACAAAAGATTAAAGTCACTTTGATTTTATGTCCATCACACATCATCAAGACACAAATTAGCCTAAAAAGATAGGAACACATATTATATATATATATATATATAATTATATTAGAAAAATATCATCAATATATAATCATATCAGAAAACTATCATCAATATCATCAATCCTTTAATTATTTTGTCAATACAAAGTCATAAAAGGATTTTTGGGGTGAAATATGGATGAGTTGTATTTGGAGAATTGTGACTTTCTAAAACTGTTCTAAACCAAAGTATGATAGATAAACAAAGAGGAAAAAGGAAACATAAAGGTCCTAATTAAAGCTTGCTCATACATGAGAGAAGAGGGAGGAGAAGAGGTTTGTAATTTGAAATCAAAATACGAGTAGAAGTAGATGGTGTTGCCTAGATATATATCCTAAAGGGGGTGAATAGGGTATTTTACAAATATTGACAACTTTTACAAACTTTAAATATGAATGAAAGTTAAGTGCAAAGTATGTAAAAGAGTGGAGAGAAAAAGAACAAACACAACAATTTTTACGAGGTCGAAAGACCTCCTACATCATCGACTCAAGCAACACTTGAGTTTTTCCACTTTCTTAATCTCCTTCACAGATGGAGGTCAAACCTAAACAACAAGAGCTCCTAGTTCTTTTGCCCAACAAAATATCTCTTTTTTTCCTTACAAGGGAAATAGCCATCCGTAAATCTCACCGCAATGAGAGGGAAATAGCCATCCGTAAATCTCACCGCAATGAGAAGTTACAAAGTTGTTACCAATAATACTCTCTTCAAGAGTTGATTGGTGCAATGAATGCTCACTCACTAAAGATTGATCAGGTGTAAAATCTGAGTATTTAAGATGAGTAGAACTTTTAGATCTAGGTTTTTCAATAAATGAGATCTAAAGTCAAGATGAGACATGTAGAAGTTAAAACATATCAGTAAATAGCAAAAATGATGTAATGAACCTCTATTTATAGGCATTTGAAAGATATGCCTGTTGGATTCAAAATATAGTCGTTCTCTCCTTTTTTATCTACTCAAATTTTGAATTTTCAAATGTCAGATCGACATAATCAGTCAACTTGTTTCATCAATCAATCAATTGGATGAGATACAGTTGACTGATCAGCTCAATTGATTTTTCCAGAGGGTTAGGGTTCATTTGTTTAAGAACACTAAGTCGACTAGTCCTTGGAATCAGTCGATTCATTTTTCAGTTACTCTATTTTTCCCTTTAAGATTTAATCAACTCGATATACAAGTTGGTCAACTAGTTTGAACAATAAGTTCAAATTGTGTACAATACTATCATCGGGTCTACTAGTTTTAATAGTGTGAAAATTAGGCATGAGAATCAGTCGTCCAGTTCTTGGAATTGGTCGATTGGTTTTGGCATATTAAGTTTATGAGTAAATTACATTGACCTCCCTTAAGGTTTAGTGAAATATAGACAGCACCTCTCACTTTTAAGAAATTACACTAACATCCCTATCAGCGTTTGTCTGAAAATGGTAGTAACAGATATGTCGAAATGACCATTATACCCACTCTATTGATATATATATATATATATATATATATATATTGCTTACTGCTTATGTAAGCAATACAGTATATTGCAAAATGATGTTCTTACCCTTAGGGTTAGAGGTCAATGTTATGACTGTGTCGTTAGTTTCTTACAACAAATATTGAGACATATGCCTGACTATAACTTCTTCTCTCTCGTCCAAGAAAGCCAAGAAACCCTAAAACTTTTCCAAATGCATCGAACCTCTGTCATATTCTCTGCTATTGTTAAATGAAGAAGATGAATTATTGAAGTGTGAAGATAGTTTCTACCGATTGAAGAAGTGAAGAAGTGAAAAATATCTTTGAAGATGAAGATTGAAACCTAGAGTTTGTGTACGAGATTGCGATCATAAGGTATGTTTCGATCTCTTTTTAAGATTCATTTGCTTCCATAGTTTCCATCTCTTTGAAGATAAAACTAGGGTTTTGTAACATCAAAAGTATAGGGATTTTTAAAATAATCTGTCATTGAAAGTATAGTTTTATAACATTCAGTTTCCACTAGTTTTGAAAATTATTTTGACATTCTTTATTCGTTTGATTATGTTTTTTCAATTATCTATCTAATTTCTCCAAAATAGTGAGATTTAGGGCTATGAAATTAGGTTTTTTCATCCTATTAATTTAATTTTTGTATATTACATCTAATTTGGCCTCTGAAATTAAGGGCTTTCATATATTTATCAACTGATTTCAAAATTAACTCTCAATTAGGGCTCTTAATTAACATTTTGTAATTAATTCATCTGATATCCCAAAAATTAGGGCTTTTAATCATTATCATCTAATTTATACATATTATATTAGGGCTATGAAAATTATTGCTTTACATATAATTTCTCCATATTATATCCAATTAAGGCTCTAAAAATAGGTCAGTTTTATTTCAGGTTTCAATGGGTACAAAAAAGAGGCATGACCTGGTAGTTTGTTATTTGGGAACTATTGAAACATTACATAATGTAGACCCAGATAGGTATAGTCACATTGATATATTTTCTAATGTTTGTGAAGTGTCATTAAGTCATTTTCCTTCCAGTAGGGTTATGTCAATAAAGTTGTATTGTGGAGTCCCTGAAACAAATCAAAGAATTCTTGTTGATAGGGACCATGATGTCTTAACAATGTTTCAAGTGTGTGGTAAATATAAACAAATTGATGCTTTTGTAAAAATAGATGAAAATGTTGGCCCATTTGATATTCATGAGCTTGATTCTGGTAGGGGTGGGTTTAGTAAGGGTTCAGGATATGGGGGAACTACATCAGAGGGTGGGGCCTGCTAAGGGTTCAACATATGGGAGAACTATAGATGTTGATGAGCTATATTGGACTGGTTTTGATGATGTAGATGTTGTTATTGATGTTGATGATAATTCCCATTTCAATTTCAGTGATTTTGATGACGAAGAATGGAAGTGCAATAGTGATGAATTAGGCACAACTAACAACAATGAGGATATTAGGGATGAGGTTAATGATACTTTTATGGATGTTGAGGATGGACATATTTCATATTACAAATTTGATGATGGTCATGGTCAATATTCAAGTAATAATGATGGAAAAACAAGACTGGTAGATAGGTTTATGCATGTCAAGGTATTTGAATTAAAGGAAACATGAAAAACTATGTTAAAGCAGGGGCTTGTTATTTGATAATGTGTACCATTTTAGGTCAGTTTTGAAGGATTTCTCAATTCAATAGGGATTTATTTAAGTTAGTGAGGGACAAGAATGACAAGAGCAGAGTTACTACTTGTAACACCCCGACTTAATTATCAAATGATTAAGTCGCTAATTAAATATTAAAGTTTTAATAGTAAAATAATAATTAAAGAATGATTAAATCAAAAGATAAAGGCTACAAAGAATAGTAAGATTATGACTTGCCTACCAACACATGAAATCCGAATAATATTAGTAAAAAAAAAAATTAAAGCACAAAAGATTAATACAAGGTAAACAAAAAGAAAAGAAGAAAAATAGGCTAAAGTGTTGGCCCAAGCAATTGAACCCAACACCAAGAACCACCAAGAGACTTATCTAAAATCTAAATCCACTAGGCTATCAGCACACATCTGCTATAATAGCCAAAAGAAAAGCATATAACATGGAATTAGGTGGGAAAGTGTTAAAGCAATGAGGTGTCAACACACCATTGTACCTCTCCCTTAGCAAATTAAATCTCATGGAAACCCCACATGATGCATACAACATATCACTGAGGCTATATAGTCAGCAAATCAGACTTGCGAGAGAGTGTCAAGTCAAAACCAGACCTTGTGTGTACGGCTAGAGAGAGAGAGAGAGAGAGAATGAAGGAAGAAGAAGAAAAATGTGAAGAAGGAAAGGAATAAAGGGAAACTTGCATGCAACCCTGAACCAACCCAAGGAAACTTAGAAAGCTTAGAACTGAGCCAAGAAAGAGGGAAGCTTCACTGTAGAAGGTAAAACACTTAAACTCGAATTTCTCTCTCTAGGAAAAATATATTGTTTACATGTTGTTTAATGAAGTTAAGATGTATACATGACCCTTATTGGTGATATATTGGAGTTTGGGAGAAAAATAGGAGACCTTGGAAGCCTAAAATAATGAAACTTGTAAGATCTGCCATTAATGGCAACTTCAAGGTTTGGGTTTGAACCGACTAGAACTAATCCAGGTTTGTTCGGTTGGGACTTGAACCAGATGCTCCAAGGATCTCAAAACAACAAAGATCATGAAAAATAGGCCAGAAATGGTGGAGATAAACCAAGTTACAGTTATAGTCCAAATATTTGACTTCTTGAAATCGAGCACTAAGCTTGATTCTTAGAACGTGGTTTTAAAACCACTGAGAAGAGAATCAAATTAGGCCAAGGATCGTGGAGTTTCATAGAGAAATGGCCATGAACGAGGCCATTATCTAGAACTATCCCGAAGCCTCAATAGAGCTATTTAGCTCACTTCGACCTCCCAAATCAACGAGAAAACCTAAGTTAGGACATTAGAAGTTGGTTATAATCGGAAACAGAGAAGAAACAGTCTCGAAACCTCACAAAATAGAACTTAAAAATTTGCAAAATTAGGGCAACCGTGACGAGGACAAGGGAAAGAAGATGAATAGTATGGGTCGGGTTGGGTCAATTTCGAGTTCGAGTCGGGTCGATTTCGGGTTCGGGTTGGAACCTGCTAGGTGCAGAAATGGTTGAATGAAACTATGCCATTTTGAGCTATGGTTTAAATGAATTAAATGAAATTTTGATCTGTTTGGTAACAAGGATAAGCCTTGATTTAATAACCATGTGTGGGCCCGGAATATCCTATATCTGATTTGGCCCATTATCTGCTATTTGGCGTACAAAAATCAGGAAAAAAATAGGGAGCCGCAGCTTCCCAGGTTCAAACCCCCAACCTCCACGCACATAAGGAACCAAATAGCCACATGTGTGCCACCGTGCCACTTGTGTAATAATATTAATAAAATAAATATAAGATATTTATTTTAAATTATTAATTTGATTTAATTATAATAAATGTTCTGTACCCGAATAAAATGAAAGAATGGTGTATTTTGACTATTTTTGACATTCTGGACCCAATGGGGACGTCTGTTTTATGAAATGAAATCTCAAAAATTAGGACACGTAAAATACAATAATTATCATTTTGCCTTTAAGGATGCCTGAAGCCAATTAGAAGTCTGAGAAAGTCTATTTTGACTTTTTCGACGTTCCGAACCCAACGGTGGGGTCCACTTGTCAAATTAGGTATTAAAAAATAAGACATGAGAAAATGTAAGTTTACTAAACTACCCTTAAAGAGTCAGACTTGACTACGAATAGCTGATTTAAAAGGAATGAGGCCTATTCTAGGAAATTAGGAATCACCGGGTCTAAGGATAAATTAAGAACACCAACTAGAAAGTGATTTAAGTTAAATATGGAATTAATAGACTTTCTATGAATTATTCTTAGGAGCTACAAGGGGAAGGGAAAAACCCACCAGTGACGCCAACCCAAAAAACCGAGGTGAGTAATCATGGACTTTGAAGTGGAGGTTTTAACTCCATGACTCCGAAGTGTTTCAAATTCAATTCCTATATTTTTATGATTCGTGTTTCAAATATGCTACTTGTTTCATTTTCAAATACTATCATGAACTACAAATGTACTTGTTTTAAATGTCAAACTGTTTATAAAGTTCTTACTTCAGCATGTCTATTTTAACTTCAAAGTTGTGATACATGTCTTCTTCGAAAGTGGATATTTTATTCTAGCCATGTTTTGAATCCTTTTGAAAGTTATGTTTAAACTACTCTTGAAAAATATCTATTTAGCAAACTAGCTTTTAAATGCCTCTGTTTGCGAACTAGTAATGCTAGATAAAGAGCACGTAAGCACTCATAATCATGAAATGCTCGGTAGAAGGCTTATCCCCCAGGAATGAGATTTCTCTAGTGTTTAGTTAAGCTTAGAGTCCAGTTCGAAACATATGCTACTCAAACAAAAGTGAAAAGATGTTACATTTAGAAATGATAGAAGGCTTATCCGCTATTACTCTAAACGTGATTTATATGTTCAGATTTCATGATCAAAGGATTTATGTTTTCAATTATAATAAAAACTGAATCCTCGTATTTTGTATCATGAAATAAATGTTTTACTCGAATGCCTTGAGTGTTTTGTGTTTACACTTCAATGATTTGTGAAATAAATGTTTTGCTTGAATGTCTTGAATGTTTCATGCTATCTATTTTAAAAATTCTTGTATTTTGTATTTGAATCGTACGAACAATTGGTAGTGGTTATTTCTATAAAACTCTCTTATACTTGGACCACTATCAGTTGAAGACCCATGACAATGTGCTGGAATTACTCATGAGCTTTTCACAAAGCTCACATGGATTTGTTACCCATGCCCTTTTTAGGTAATGTTGATGAATGAGAGTCTTACCTGTATTAAGGAAGGGCGTTAGGAGCTCAACACTTTTGTTAGCATTTTGGCTATATGTGAATTAGCTGAAGGTAGGTTCAGCAGACATGATTTTGGGAATATCGGCAGTAATAGATTGTCAGTGCCTTTTAGTAGTATTCTATTTTGGACAAGTCATGTAATTAAGTCCCGTAGAACAATGATCATATAATATGTTTAAGTTGTCATAAGTTATGTTCAAGTTTTAAAAATTTAGCAAGTATATTTAGAAGAAGCTTTGTATATGTATATGTGTTTCCAGGCGGTTGTGTGAATAGTATTCATGCTTCCGCAAAACCTTTTCATTTTCGAAGTTAAGTTCGCACCACCATCCGACACCACCATTTTTGTTCACCTGCCGGCCCCCGGGTTGAGGGGTGGCAGTCGCATCTCCTTAATCCGCGCAAGGTGGGTTGCGAGGTCGTGATACTACTCATTGTGGCAATAGAGGTTGTAATTGGAGAATTCATCATCTCCATTGCCAGATGGGGTCATCTTTAAGATCAAAACAATTGGTGGGGATCATATATGTGTTAGGGAGCCCAGAATTTCTGAAGTTGATTCAAATTGGATTGCACAGAAAATGGCCATCAAACTGAGAGCAGAACCTGATCTAAAACTGGATGGTATGCATGTTGAAATTGGTGAAAAATATGGTGTTGAGGTGAATAGGATGCAATTGTATGGGGTCAAGAGGATGTATTGGGAAAATATTAAGGGAAGTCATACAAAGTCATATGCTAAAATTCCAGTTTATACACGTGAAGTTAGAAAAATAAATCCTGGTAGTGTGGTGATGTTAGAGTTGGAAAGAATCCACCCAAATCCTGAGTTTCCCACATTTAAAAGGTTGTTTATTTCTTTTACAACACTTAAAAAGGGGTTTAGGGATGGTAGTAGGCCATTTATAAGGTTAGATGGGTGCCATCTCAAAGGCCCACTTTTTTTTTGGGAGGGGGGGAAGGGGTTTGTTGGCAGCAGTGGCTTTGGATGGGAACAATGGACTGTTCCCAATTGTAATTAGAGTGGTAGAGTCAAAGACCAAAGAATCCTGGGCGTTTTTCTTGTATCAGTTGCATTCAATCATTGATTATGGTGTCCAATTCAAGCCCTGAACCTTTATGACTGATGGACAGAAGGTATGAACCTATATTGTTAGCCTTAAAGGTTTTCAACTGAGGGCATCTCAGTAATTTTGATGATCACAAAACATTATCCAATAGACTAATGTTTTATCCAAATGACAATGCAAGTAGGTCATTTAGGTCAAAGAAGATTGTTGACCAAGAAAATGATAAAATTTATTTTCCTTATTTTGGGTTTTGAGTGATTTAGGATTAGATTAATCATTGTTCGTAAGCTCTTACTATTTAAAATGATCAACTAAGAGTTAACCTCAAATGATTTTTCAAAACAAAACAAAACAAATGCCATACTTTAACTTTTGAAAGATCAAAAGGTTTTGATAAAAGTATACTGAGAAAAATAAGCTAGAAGACACTTATTATCCAAACTAGTCGACTGATTCTTAAGGATTATTATTGCACTGATCAAACCGGTCGACTAGTTCTAAGAACTAGTCGACTGAGTGACCTTTTTTTTTTCTTCTTAAAACAACCTAAGATTTTCTATCCAATTTAGTCGATCTCTAAGAAAATCAGTTGACTATTTTTCAAGGTTAAAAATAGTGTACATCAGAACCAGTCGACTGATCCAAAAGACCAATCGACTGATTGTTATTGAATAATTGAACCTTAAACCCTCTGAAAAATTTAGTTGACCTAATAAGTCGACCAATCCTTAATACAGTTGACTATTTAATGATCTAGTCGACTGAATTTGTTGATCTAGCAATCGCGAATTCAAATTTTGAACAGACAAAAAAAGGAGAAACGACTATTTTGAAAAGCAACGAACATATTTTTTTAAGAGTTATAAATAGAGGTTCTCTAGAGCATTTTATGTCATCTCTTCACATACTTACACTTTTATATCTCTACTCTTAAATTTAGATCCAAACATTGAAAATCTAGATCTAAAAGTTCTACTAATCTTTAAATACTTTGAGCTTACAACTGATCTATCTATAGAGAGTGAACATCTTATTGCACTAAAACTACTATAGAAGAGAGTGTTATCTGGTAAACATTTTTGTATCATCTCATTGCAGTGAGAGTTGTGGGTAGGTGCTACCCGGTGAGGAAAAATGGTATATTTTGTTGGAATAAGAGGGTTACGATTTTCGTATTGTAAAGATTTGGTCTCCACTTACAAGGAGGTCACAATAATACAAAAACTCAAGTGGGGATACTTGAGTCGAAAACGTAGGAAGTTTTCCAAACCTCGTAAAATGGAAATGTTTGCTCTCTATCTCTCTATTGTTTATTTATTTGTGCATTTACCACATTCATTTATAAAGTTTCTAAAAGAAATCAATATTTGTAAAATACCCTATTCACCTCCTCTAGGGTAAATATCTGGGCAACAGGTATGATATGTAATATTGGCATGAGTCTAAGTATAAATCATAACCATGTCTTGTGGGATGACTTGTCACTCCTTGAACCTTAATTTATATAAGTTACTAGCTATAGAAATACCTATGTTTAAAGCATGTTCTTATTTATAAATGATGTTCATGTTGGGTTAAAGTGAATGTGGAAACATGAACTTGGGGTAGATGATAGTGGTGGTGGTATTGGACCACTTGAAGTGTGCTTGAACATACGATGTTGATAAAATGCTTACTTATTTGATGATTTTAATGCGTTTTGAATTGATTTAATTCATGGGAATGTAAGGAAACACATGTTAAAATGTTGAGTTTGATGTGTAAAGGCGTCTCAATGAAAATAAGTGTGAGAAACTAGCTTAAAAAAATCCAAAATTTTAAAACAGAACATGCTGGAAATCAATCAAACCGGTTGACCGGTCGGGCAAATTGGCTGACTAGTAAAATATAACTCTTGGCTTCTCTTAAAATTGTAGAACTGGTTTACCTGTGTAAACATAGAATTGACTTGATCTTTCTTTCCTCTTTTGGATACTATTTAAGGTCCTTCTTATGAGATTTAAAATCTATAGTTTTACAGGTTTAAAACATGATTAAATATGATTATAAGACATACTTTAAAGGATTTATATAGATCAAGTTGATAAGTGTTAAGTGTGTACAAGAAATGAAAGCTTGGTTGGTTAACATAAATTGGATCTATTGTTTAGACCAAGTTTAAACTAGTTTCGGCCACTACTTTAATACAAGTTGAACATAAATTTAAAACTTATTTTCATACTATAATTACATAAATAGGGTGTGAGAATTTAAGGGTCTTTTAGAGACTAAAGGTTATTTGACTTAAGAGCCTAATTGAAAGCAAAAATGAAAATGAAGGAAATTGTGTTGTTCCATTCTTAGACTCACTAGGGAGTTAATGAACTAAGATAAAATGAGGGACTTTATAATAAAAAATGAGGGAATTTATAATCATTATTAGCATAGTAATAATGATTTCTCTTGACATCTTAGGATAAGTTAATAGAGGGAAGAAATGTAATTTCTAAATACTTAAAATGATGTATCAGTAGCTATCCATATGAGTTATGGTCACTAGATTGTGACTTAATTCCTATAATTATACCCAATAAACCTAATTAATCAAACTTCCACTCGAATCTTTGGATCTAGGTCATGATAATTTCATACAGTAATAGGGATAAAAAAGGGGGATCTAGTTTGGGTGAGAGTGGGGAGACCTAAAAGTAGAGAGGATTAAGTATGCTATTAACAAGCTTTATGAAAGAAGATTCTGGTCCTCAATGAAATGGGTTATATCCTTAAATGCAAAAATATTAAGTTTTCTCCAAAATTTTCCCTGATCATAGGATTTTAGATATATTTATATAAGTCCTAGGCTCATGGTAGGCCTATCTCCCACTCAGACCCGGACCCTCTAAGCTTAAGGAGTCTAGACCTAGACCTAGACTCGCTAAAGACCCGTTTAAGCACGCCCGAACCAGACGGATCCGGGTAACCAACCCAAACCCGACCCGTTTTCTCTCTCTATTTTTTATTTTTAGTTTTTTTTTTTAAAGTTAGACACTTAACCTTTTTAAAATCATTATCTACAATAGAAAATTATTAAAAGTTTATAAACAATAGAAAACACTATTACAAAGTACTCAAGATTTTTCAAGAAAATCCATTCTCAAGTAAGTCTATAAAGTGTAAGCAATAAAAGCAAAAGCCCAAGTCTGCATATATATATATATATATATATATATATATATATATATATAGACATAACGACTTTTAACAAATCCAATAAATTCTAAAGCCATAAATTAAATATAGTAAAATTGAAAAGAAAATCAAAACAGGTTGAAAACTTTTTGCCTCACTTGTGAACTACTTTTGAGTACGACAATATGGATAATGGGTTCTTTGTCATAAACCCTAAGTTGAGGAGTAATGGAAGGTGAAGCAGCTAGACTCGGGGGAGGAGCAAGTGGTTTATTAATGAAAGATAATACTAGAGAAGTAGACGGACTCACATCAATGGATGATCTCTTTCTTTTGGAACCGCATGATGGAAGTTCACGTGGAACGTCTCCTTCAATGATAAGCTAGGTTAATTGTAGAAAAACTTCAGCTGCCTCTCTATCATCTTCACTAAAATCTATACTTAAGGAAGCATTAATATCAGTGGGCTGATTTATTGTCTGAAAGTTGCAGAAGAAATATAAGCACTGTGCAATTATTTTTAAGAAAATGGGTCTCGAGAGTGGGTCTGGATCTTAAAGAACTAAACCGACCTAGATTGGGTCTATACCCGTGGGTTTACTTAACAAGCTTGTATACATTGTAATCAGGTCAGGTCTGGGTCGGGTCTAGACTTGACCCATTTACAAGCCTAGCTCGTGGACATATTACAAGTCTAGGCCTTTTCCATACTATTCCATGCGTCACAAAGCGCCATTCTCAAGATCATAACGTTTTGTCTACAATGACATGTGATAGCATGTGTTATGGTGACATGGTTCTTCCTTATATTGGGCTAGCTCGGACATGTTTCCATGGTCTAATCCTTCGAAAAATAAGGAAAAATTATTTTGACTCTCCTATTCTAGCCTCCAAGTTAAAAATTTTCGGCCCATTTCGTGTCCTTATTAGTAACAGTCATTAATTGACACTATGTCATTTTAGTTCCTTAGATTTTTCCTTTTTAATTTTGAAAATAGCATCAATGTACCTTTGTATAAACAAGTTTATCTTGAATGAAAACTAATAGATGTAGAATGAATCACATGGATTTCAAATATTAGAGAGATGCCACAGCCAAGGACTTTAGCTGGCTAAACTAACTCGATCCTCCAGCTTACTTCATGTAAAGATAAGATAAATGTTAATGATATTTGATACATTAAGATAGATTAGCTTAGAATGGTTGTTCCAAGATGGCAACGTGGGGGCAGAAAAGTAATTGGCAAAAAGAAAAAATTACACGTAACAAATAAATAAATAAAAAACAAAATGCAAATTTGGTGACGGCAATAACAACACCAACGACAAAACGGCCTCTGCTATATATTCCCCGACTTCAGTTTCAAGTTCTCTCTGTGAGAAGTTTCTGTATATAGATATAATGCGTGTCTATATATATACATTTATATGAATCAAACCTCACATTTTCTTTGATCCAATGACGGGTCTTTCTTCGTCTCTCAGACCCGCCTCTTTTTCTTCATCGTCTTCCTCACAGAGTTTCATTTCGCGACTCCTCTTGATACTCACAGTTGTCCCTCTAACCCTCGCGGCCTTTGCATTCGTCCTCCAATGGCGAGGCGGTCTCAACGACCCAACAACCCGTTGGTCTCCCGACCGCAGGGAGTTCCCCGGTATGGGTGACTCCGCACCTGCCCTTTTGTCTTCGGCAGAGTCGTCCGATTGTGTGGATCTTCTGGGCCAGAGTCGTTCGCCTTCCTTTCCGTACTACAGGAATTGGAAATTCAGTTACGAGTCTGATCTAAGGCCTAAGGTGAGTCAAAACTTGATTAGATTTGATTGTTTTCTTTTTAATTTGATTGAATTTCTTGGGTGTCTTGGGTTTCTTGGATTGATCTTTGTCGGGCATGTCTTGTTTATTGGATCTGGTTTCTGAGTTGTGTTGATTTTTATTATATATATATATATATCTGTATGTGTATGTATGCATATGTATATAGTAATCTGGAAATGAGACATCACTCATCGTTTGATTATTTTTTTATTAGTTCATTTGAACATGCCATTTCAGTTATGTTTATTGTTTTATTAATCAAAATTCATATATTTTATCTTTTCTATAAGTATTTGGATCCTCAAGTATGTTGGGGCTGGGGTTTAGCTCTTGTGTATGATTCACCAAGTCCAAGCATCATGGTTTGCCAAGTGTTGAGTTCCGTCTGTATTCTAAATCAAGTCTTGACTTACAGCTATAGCCTTTGTTCAGGGGTTGTTGAACCGTTAAAATATTGAGCACCCTAACTTGGTTGTTAAACAGTTGGTGTCAAGCTCCGCAACTTGATTGTGTTACCTACTTTTATTCATTTAGACATTCATTTACTGCTGCAATGATGAGCTGGAAAGTCTCTTTAGTTTTTGCCTATTGCCCATTTCGTTGAGATAAACAAGACGTATCCTATCATCACTCAACCCTGCCAAGAAAAGAGTGCAGCACTTATAAATCCATGAGACATTATTTGTAAATGGCTCCATTGAGTCCTGTAAAATCATGACTTGCATTTCCGGGTTTTCCTTTATATAGTTGACTGAGGCCCTTTTTACCAGCATTTTTTCTTTCAATGTATGTGTTGGGGTGTGCTGAGATCCTTGAATGTTGACATATTAGTGGATATAATGAACACCATGCCTTTGATGATATTTTTTTTTAAAAATATATCTGTGAGGGAAAAATCCTCTGCAAATGAGTGCCCTCTTCCAAGAAAGGAAAGATGACTATCGGAGTAAGTCAAAGGGCAACGGTGTGGTGCCGGCTAAGGGTTCTCTGATGGTCAAGTTAGCATGATGCTAGTTTGAGAGTAAGGAGTTGAAGCAAGAAGAAGAATACCAAGGTTGGCATATCTTTGAACCAAGAGTCTTGGTGTTTAAGTAGTCGGTGGTGACCTGGAGATGGTTCCCTTGATCTTAGTTGATTCCTCCATAGTAGGAGAATATCATGTCATGGTTGGCATTGAGCATGGGGTTACGTTCCCTGATTTGTTGGGGGATTAGAATCCCACACAATTAACCTATGTTTAGTGGGTTAGACTTGGTCAACCTCGCTTTGGGTCTAGAATAGTGCCAATGAGCTGGCTGATTTACCCGTGATGGGAGGAACGATGCGACGGGTCTGCTCGGGCCCCCTTTTTGCGGCTTTATCCACTAATTACCCTGCTAGGGTAGTTTGGTCATTTAACTCTGATATGTGCTAGATGTCATCCTTAGACGTAAGGGTCGATTTTATGCCCGTACAATATCAAAAACAGGTAAAAGAAGGGAAAGTTGTTAATTTAACTTGAGGAAATGTAAAAATAAATTTTAGAATAATTAGGTCTCAAACTTATGAGTTTACTATTTTTAGATGGCGTACAATGCCTAATTGCAAGGTTTATAATACATCTTGAAATGACATGCTATTTGTATGTTATGTTTGACAATAAATGCAATATATTGATGCAATGCAACAATATGATACGAGAAAATTATCTACAAATATCATCATTTTGAGACATGTTTTATTTCTTCCTTTACCATTTTTACCCTTTTTTCTGCCATTTTTTGGGTTGAAACTTGGAAGAGAAAAAGGGGGAGGGGGGGGGGGAGGTTATGGAGAGATGGATTGGTGTAGGGAAAATGTCAAGAGCACTATCCTACAAATTGTGACAAGAAGATTAATGCAACACAGCACTGAAGAGGGTTGTTGAGTCTGATTATTATTGGTTTTATGTGGCTAAATTTTGGCTATGTAACATCCTGAACTTTTGTCCTAAATTTTATCCAAATAAATAATTGTCAAACCTTATAAGCTTATGTAGAATAAGCCAAATCTTAGAAACTAACTTGGTAAACAGACACTAAATATAGGATCTACATGCCTGGGTATGTTACCATGTTCATTTTTGTACAATTCCATGAAAGTAACTTTGGAACTTTGAATTAGTCACACTATTTAAATTTGACAATTATAAGAAATTCTTTTCAACTAAACTATTTAAGTTTCATGGCAACTAATGAGCTTGCCTCCTCAAACTATGAGGTGGCATTGTTACATGAAAGAATTGGTGGAAGGATACATTTGTGAGTTTTGCGATATAACAACCAAAGAGTAAGCTAAATCAATTAGTGTGTGGAAGGAGTGGGGAGTCTGGGGATTGCCATGTTGTGGCATAAACAACAACTAAAATGAGTAAGTGACACCTATGTTTAACGGTGTCAAGTTAGTATTCTTCTTGGGGAAAATCAATCTAGTATTCTTAAGAGTTGACATAGTATGATCATGTCTCCTACCCATTACCTCTACCAATATACGGTGGGGGACTCTATGAAGAAAAAGAGAGAGAAGATCTTATACTCACAAGAATTTGAAATAAGAGATCAGAAGGGAGAGAGAGGAGATACAACGTTAGAAGGAAAGAGAGAGAGAAACCGAGACTTCAACGTGAAAAAGAAATTCAGCTAAGTTTTAATTCCTACCTTGTGATTTTAATATCGACATATATGAGGGTAAGAAAATGGAATAAAGGAACATATAGAGAAAATCACTTGAAAACCGTAAACCGTTATTAACAGACCTTCAACACAGAACTTGGTGTTCTTTAACCAAAACCAAACACAATTTGATTTTAGGGGCTAAAACTACATCTAAAAACATGGAGAGAGGAAGAAAAATGAGAAGGAAATATGAGGAAATGAACAAGAATTTATTGAGTTGCAAGTTAGGGCTCATGAACTGGGTTCATTAGAAACGTTAACTAAATGATGATTTGACTATGGGGGCTGGTAGACGGTTGAGGAAGGAGAGTATTGGAAGAAGAATTGCGCAAAATGATAGTGTAATTGCGAAGGAAATTGCAGTTGTAGGCGGTACGTGGGTCGTAGATTTGATGAAGAAAGCTCATGTTCATTCGTTTAAAATGCACTAGAAAGAATTAGGAAGGTAAAAGGAACTGATTAGGACTCAATGTAAAAATGTTGATGAAAAACGAAGGAAACAAACCTAGGGTTTCTGTGCTACAGTGGTGGCCCAACGGAGAAGACAAAGTTGACTCGCCGAGCCAACTGAGTCGGGCAAGTTGACTCAGTTATTTAATGAAACTAGGCCATGGCTGGAATGGCATCACTTGGGCGAAAAAATGAATGAAATTACGTTGTTTCATTATATTGGACAAATAAATATATATAGGCTGAGATGGTGTCATTTACTTAAGTGGTGAATAAAAAAAAAGGAGGGGGGGGGGAACCGTCGTTTCCATGTCTCGAACCCCCGACCATGCACTAGTTCCCAAAACACTAACCACTAAGCTACAAGCGTAGCGTGAGTATAATCTCACTGAGGAAATATGTATATTGCTTCTAAATTCTAAAAGGAAATTAAAATGAAACAGGCTGCTGCCAGTGAGAGTCGAACACCCAACCAAGGGAAGGGAGAGCAGGAACTAAGCCACTTGGCCACCCGTAGTGGTTGTTACCTGTTTGGATGCTAAATATATATATATATATATGTGAATATGATCAATCGATATAAAATAAAAATCAAAACAAATTGACGCCATGGGGAGTCAAACCCTCAACCTGGGAGAATGGAGGCAAGCACTGGGCCACTAAGAAACAACCATGGCCTTGTCTTTTTTTTGTTCAATTAATTTATATAATATCTAAATATCAGAATTAGATTAGGTTGTAAGGAGAGACTACCTTAAGGTTTTTCGACATTCTGGACTTATTGGTGGAGTCTGCAAATTAAATACCGAAAAGTGTGGAATGCTAATAAACACCATTATGTCCCTATGATTAAATAAGCTGCCAAATGAACCCAAAAAATAGAGAGAGACCTATTTTATGGATTTGGGGCTTCTTAGCCCAGATATGAAGTCCATTTAGACTAGAGAAATTAAGAAAGTAATGATTTTAAATAAATCATATTCTGATTAAGTGTCGAATGTTATCTGATCAATGTTATAGGATCAGCAAAGGTTAAAAAAAGGGGGCAAGTGACAACTTTATTACAAATTCTCATGAAATACTATTTCATGTTACAAAGGCAGATTTATTACAAATGCTTTATGAAATGTTTTATATCATGTTGTTATCAAATGCCTTTAAGCATGACATAGTCAACTCCAATTATAAAATCAAGCTTCTTTCAAATGAAAACCTTGATACTTCCAGTTTAGAAAACCCACGACAGAGTGATGGATTTACTCATTGAGCTTCGTTTAGCTCACCCTAGTCTCCTCCCCACCTTTCTGGTATGTTAAGGAAGGAGAAGCTAGTACGAGTCACTAGTGAGCTATATGACAGGAAGAGATATAGAAAAGAGTATTGTAGAAGCTAGAAATGGCTAGATTTTAACTAGGCTACTATATAGCAATGGTAAAGAAGAAGATTTAGAAAAGCTCTCATATTGACAAATGACATGCACCGGGAATTTGATTGGCAATAATGGTGCTATCAAGGAGGCTTGTTGTGAAATATTGATTGGATGAAATGCCTACGCTGTGTTGTAAACTCGAAATAGAATGAGGCTTCTGAATGTTATATAATGAAATTTTGAAAGCTTCCGCAGATGTTTATTTTTATTATTGTGTCCAAAGTGGAAAGATGGTGCATTTCATTCAATTCTGAAGGCCTTTGTTAGTCGCATTCCGTATTTCGCATAGGGTGGGGTATGAGATGTGTTAGGCTACATGGGGTTTAGGGTTTGTAAGGGTTTAAAAAAGGAGTAAGGTTTTGGGGTTTTAAATAGGCAAAGAAAGACAATGCTTTGGGATTGTTTTAGAGCTATGATCAATATCCCTAAACAGATAGGGGTTGTTTGGTTATTTTTATGGTTCTAAGGTTGAATGATTTAATATGGAGAGGGGTTAGGCTAGCTTTTAATATTGTTAGGGTGCTGGAATCTTAATAAAAGGGCTGCTTTAATTTCCAGGCAATGCTTATCTTAGGGTTTTGGGAGTGAGGAAATAGACAAAAAATTGAATCAACAACACGTAAACTTAAAAGAAAACGTAACATGACTGAAAACAAAAGTACAAATTAAAATTCAGTCTTGAGAAGTCCCAAGTGGGTCCCACCTTGAAGTATAACAACTTTCGATATCCCATTTTATTGGGAATAATTTCAATTTCTTTTTGCTCTTTTCAGTTTTTTCTTTTCTCTCTCCCTCTTGCCTCTTTTGGATTGCATCATGGAGACTATCCCTCCAATCCTCATTGGGGTGGTGATGGAGAACAGGATGGGTCCCACAGGCCGCTCATTTGTTATCCTAGAGGATAATTTATAATTTTGTAGTTTTTATTTATTTTAGAAATTTATTTTTAGGATTTTTTATTTTTGGTCATTTAATTTTAGGGTTTGTTAATTGCCTATATATAAGGTTTAATGTAGCAATACAACTGAGCTTTTGGCATTTGAATATTATTGAAGTATTGAAAATTTCTCCCTTTTGGCCTATCTTCTCCCCCGATTTCTCTCTCTTCTTCTCTCCTCTGCTTCTCTTTTTGGTCCTGCATCAACCTGAAATGTGGTTAATTTTAAGAATAAGATGAGCTTAATTTAATTAAAGAGAATGTGGCATGTTATTTTCAAAGATTTTCAAATGGTATCTGACCATGTGATATCACTGGAGCACTCTTTAAAGTAAAAATAGCATGTCTTATTGTCATTGCTCATTGGTCTCTATAAAATTTAAGTTATTAGTGATGCCTCTTAAAATTGAGTTTGCAACTGAAATGTCAGAACTACCTCTAAATGGTTTTTTGTTTTTTAAATTTTGCTTAGGTCATGCCAATAAGCTCTAGGTTGACTGCTACCTCCCCTACCTTCCCATATGTGAGGTCTTGGGCTTAAGTCCCCTTAGCGGGAAAAGAATGTATGTGTTTGTGATTTACCTATCAATTTTTTTTCTTCTTAGGTCATCTAAATTTTCATGATAGACTGATAACTTGACACTACTTTTTATATCTAAATATACCCTTCATTGAAATAGCAGGTCTATTAACATGTAACTTGTTTGATATTGATTGAGTGTCATTTATTGCTGTTTTTCTCCTTGAATGGTTTTTTTTTTTGGGCATGTATAGACTTTGCTGTTCTCCATTTTGCACGTGCAATTTTAAGTCAATTTTTGTGATATTTTGTTTGATGTTTAGTTTCAGGATCTTTTACTGATGTATTACATTGTAGGATATTGTTGTCTAAGCAAATTATGACCTTTGTCTTTCACAATTTTGCTGTATGCCAGTTATGTATTACCTCAAGCACTTCTGCAGGCTTAGAGCAGGCGTTACCGTGGATCTTTTATCATAAGGTTATTGGGGTGGCAACCTTTTTCCTGTTTGTGGAAGGAAAAGCTGCATCCCCTAATGTATCTAAAGTCCTAGAATCCATCCCGGTTAGTCCAAGTCATTGGCTCCCTACAGTACTATATTGCTGTCTTCAGTTGTTTCAGTTTGAAACCTTTCTAGTTTGGGTTCTCCAAAATTTTGTGACTGTATACATCTGTGTCTCAGGGTGTAAAAGTTGTATACAGAACTAGAGAATTAGAGGAGCAACAAGCTAGAAGGTGAGTTCTCCTTGCCATTGTGATTTTATGTTTTTTAACAACTAAAAAATGTATATTATAAACAAAACAAGTGCCAACAAAAAGGGGGTGCAACTTGTGTACACATGAAGTATAGAAAGACAACTAGAATCAAAACCAAACTCTTCCATCATAATTTTTAACCACAAAAGCTTCACACCCCATGTGCCATAGCTCTAAACTCCATCTCGGCATTAGATCTAGCAACAACCAACTATTTCTTATGACACCAAGTCATTAGTTGCCTCCTACAAAGGTGCAATATTCATATGTGGATCTTCTATATTGGAATAATCCCGCCCAATCTACATCTGTATATGACTCTAACTTCAGATGATTATGTCTGAAAAATAAACCTCTTCCAAGTGCTGACTTTAAATATCAAAGAATTCTAAAGACTGCTTCTAAATGAGATGACCAAGGTGAGTACATGAATTGGCTCACCACACTTATAGATGTAGGAAATTTCTAGTTGGGTTATGTGAGAGATAAATCAGCTTTCTCACAAGTCTCTGGAAGCTACATGTATAAACAACTGGATCATTATTATTCTCTCCAAGCCTATGATTTGGCTCAATTGGCTTGCAGCCAAGTGTTCTAGTTTCCTTCAGAAAATCTAACACATTTTCGTAGAGAAAACAAAGCTACATGCAACAGTACTCCAAAAAGTGGTACCTAAATAAGCATCTGCTCATGCATGCCTAGATCAGGGAAAAAAAACTTCAGCCGCACCTCTATTTTGGCTTATATTCAACAGCAGACCACTTAGATTATCATGGGTCAATCGCACCTCCTTAGGGCTAGATGTACCCTTATGCATAGGATTGAAGCATCAAAATTGATTGAAAAGCTAGAAAAATCTGTTTGAAAAAATAACTTTATTTTCCCCAAAAAATTCAAAATTAGAAAAGTCCCATTAAACGACCTCAAAATTTTGAAAATACCACGATACTCAGCTGGTAGAGACGACCTATCCTAGAGATTTTTGTTGCTTGAAAATGTTGACTTCGGTATGATGTCATCGTTACGGACGATGTCATTAGACATCATAGCATGCTTCTGGCTCCCTTTTGTACTCTGTCTTCTGCAGTGTTTTCAATGACTTTTTTTTTGTTGCTTCGATTGTGCTTTGATACCAAGTTGAAATGCTTTGTCGAGGGAAAAGCAAAGAAAAGAGAATATGAAAGTATTTCTCAAAAAAACAAAGCTACATGCAACAGTACTCCAAAAAGTGGTACCTAAATAAGCATCTGCCCATGCATGCCTAGATCAGGGAAAAAAAACTTCAGCCGCACCTCTATTTTGGCTTATATTGAACAGCAGACCACTTAGATTATCATGGGTCAATCGCACCTCCTTAGGGCTAGATGTACCCTTATGCATAGGATTGAAGCATCAAAATTGATTGAAAAAGCTAGAAAAATCAGGTTGAAAAAATAACTTTATTTTCCCCAAAAAATTCAAAATTAGAAAAGTCCCATTAAACGACCTCAAAATTTTGAAAATACCACGATACTCAGCTGGTAGAGACGACCTATCCTAGAGATTTTTGTTGCTTGAAAATGTTGACTTCGGTATGATGTCATCATTACGGACAATGACATTAGACATCATAGCATGCTTCTGGCTCCCTTTTGTACTCTGTCTTCTGCAGTGTTTTCAATGACTTTTTTTTTTGTTGCTTCGATTGTGCTTTGATACCAAGTTGAAATGCTTTGTTGAGGGAAAAACAAAGAAAAGAGAAGACGAAAGTATTTCTCAAAAAATAGGGGGGTTTTGTTGTACACTTCTCTATGTTTTATTATCGAGTGCTATAATATCAGGCCCCTAACCCGCAGGGCCGGATTAAGGAGTCATTGGATCCCGATAAGGTAGGTAATATGACTAACCATCCTAGTCAAGTACATAAAATACAGGTCATTTTTTTTTATTTTTTTTTTAAATGATTTCCTTTAATTGGTTTCGGTTTGGTTCTTTGATTAGACTTGTTCGAGTCCTATAACGGGATTAAATGAAATTGCTTACATTCAAAGGTACTATGTCAATTAACCAACAACAGGGTACTACTTGGAAACGTCTAGAACTGACTCCACAGTCCAATAGATATATACATCTGAAGAAACGAATCAATATCTCATTCATAATTAATTTCTTGTTTACATACATGGTTCCTATTTATCATGTACAATGAGAATCAAAATATGGAAATAACAAAGAAAAGGAAACAAAAAATAGGTCAACACTAATAATCAGCCTAAATCTCCTACCACAATCTTCTCCAAATCCCATTCAAATTATTCGGGATTTCCACACTCCCCCTCAAGTTGGATCATAGATGTTGATCATGTCCAACTTGCAGATAAACTCTTCAAAGCTAGACCTCTGTAATCCCTTAGTGAATATATCTGCTAATTGTTCTCTTGTAGGGATATAGGTCATACAGATTGTTCCTTTTTCAATTTTCTCCTTTATAAAATGCCTGTCAACTTCTATGTGTTTAGTCCTGTTGTGCTGGACCGGATTATGGGAAATGCTGATAGCGGCTTTGTTGTCACAGTAGAGTTTGATGGGGAGCTCTATTTTGATATGTAGTTCCTCCAAGAGCTTTTGTAACCATAGCCCTTCACACATTCCTTGTGCAACGGCTCTGAATTCAGCTTCAGCACTACTTTTGGCTACCACATTCTGCTTCTTACTCCTCCACGTTACTAGATTTCCCCAAACATAGGTACATTAGCCAGTAGTAGACCTTCTGTCTTCTACTGATCCCGCAGTCTGCATCTGTATAAATCTCTACCTTCTTACTGTCTCCTCTCTTAAAGAATAGACCTCGCCCTGGAGAGCCTTTCAGATATCTGAGAATTTTATATACTGCTTCTAGATGACCCTCCTTTGGGGAATGCATGTGTTGATTGATCACACTCACAGCGAAAGCAATGTTAGGTCTGGTGTGAGATAGGTAGATCAATCTACCTACTAGTCTCTGATATCTTTCTCTATCCATAGGTTTTCTAGCGTCTTCCATTTTTTTTCCTGCCTCGATCGGAGTATCGCTTGGCTTGCAACCAAGCATACCAGTCTCAGTCAAAAGATCAAGAACATACTTTCTCTGAGAGACACTAATTCCCTTCTTTGACCTGGCAACTCCCATTCCCAGAAAGTATCGCATTTGACCTAGGTCTTTTACCTCAAATTCTGTGGCTAAAACCTTTTTCAATCTTTCCATCTCTCCTGTGTTGTCTCCAGTGAGAATGATGTCGTCGACGTATACAATCAGGATGGTCCTGCTTCCATCATTGGATTGTTTGATGAACATCGTATGATCTGACTGTCCCTGTTGATATCCTTGATTCTTCATCACCTTCGCAAATCTATCAAACCATGCCCTTGGTGATTGTTTAAGTCCATACAGGGATTTCTTCAATTTATCTACTCTGGTTTCATCTCCTTCCTTGTAAAATCCAGGAGGTAGTGTCATGAACACTTCTTTCTCTAGCTCACCATTCAGAAAAGCATTTTTGATGTCAAATTGGTGGAGTGGCCAATCCAGGTTTGCTGCCAAGGACAAGAGAACCCGTATAGTGTTTAGCTTTGCTACTGGTGCAAATGTCTTAGTGTAATCGATACCATATGTCTGAGTGAACCCCTTTGCAACTAGGCGAGCTTTGTATCGTTCCACTGTACCATTCGCCTTGTACTTCACTGTGAACACCCACTTACAGCCTACTGACTTCTTCCACTTTGGCGCAGTCATTACTTCCCAAGTTCCATTTTTTTTCAATGCCCTGATTTCTTCCATTACTGCTTTTTTCCATTCTGGAATTTCCAAAGCCTCTTGAATATTCTTAGAAATCTGGATTCTGTCAAGGTTAGACGTAAAAGCACGACATTTGGCAGAAAAAGCATTGTAAGAAACAAATTTTGAGATAAGATGGGAAGTACATGAACGAGGTTGTTTTCTAAGAGCAATGGGTAGGTCATCAAGATTTTTTACCTAGTCAAGATTGGATTTTGGCTCATAAGTAGTCGGAGCTATCACCGGTTCTGACTCTTTTGGTGCTCCCCCTAAATTCAAGGTTCCTTCTGTGTTGGACAAGGAAGGAGAGAGTGTACTGTATGGGATAGATTCAAAGATCGCAACATCGAAGTCTATATCAGAGAGTTGAGCTTCTCTCAAGGACTCCCCCTGAAGCGAGTAGTAGGGAGTATGCTCAAAAAATGTGACATCCCGACTAACATATAATTTCTGGGAGAGAGGGTCATAGCATTTCTAACCCTTTTGAGTAGGGGAGTAGCCAAGAAAGACACATTTGAGAGCTCTAAGATCCAATTTAGTACGTTGGGAGGCGCGAATGTGGACAAACACTGTGGACCCAAAAACACGAATGGGGAGAGAGGAACTGACTCGAGAATTAGGGAAGGCCTCCGTGAATTTTTGGAGAGGAGTTGCGAATGAGAGAACCCGACTAGGCATTCGATTGATAAGAAATGCAGCGGTCAGAATGGCATCACCCCAAAAATTATTTTTCATTTGAGAGGTAACCAGTAGGGCATGAGTTATCTCAAGAATATGTCGGTTTTTTCGTTCAACAACCCCATTTTGTTGGGGGGTATGAACACAGGAACTCTGGTGAATAATACCTTTGTCTTGAAAATAGGGACTCAAATAAGAATTGAAGTACTCCGTGCCATTATCAGTACGAAGAATCTGAATTTTTGTGTGAAATTGGGTGTAAATCATATTGTAGAAGTTCATGAATACCGAACTAACCTCAGATTTATCGTTTAGTAAAAATACCCAACAGAGACGAGAATGGTCATCAATAAATGTAATAAACCATTTTTTGTGGGTCCTATTGGGAACTCGTGAGGGGCCCCAAAGATCACTGTGAATTAAGGTAAAAGGCAATGATGGTTTATAAGACGATGGGGGAAAAGTAGTACGATGATGTTTTGCAAGTTCACAAACTTCACATTGTAAATCCAAGGGAGTTTTATTCAAACAAAGTGATGGAAACAATTGTTTCAAATATTGAAAACTAGGATGGCCCATTCGTTTATGCCATTCCAAAAGGTCACTATTCCTAGGGCTAAATGCAGAATTACAAATAGGAGGATGACACTATTTATTCATGTGAACATCATCAAAGTAATAGAGTCCCTCGCATTCCTTAGCACTGCCAATCGTCTTCCCCGATGATAGATCCTGAAAAACACAATGAGAAGACAAAAAAATAGCTGAGCAATGAGATTGTTTGGTTAGCTGACTAATGGACAACAGATTGCAAGAGAGATTAGGAACATGAAGTACAGACTCCAAAGTAATAAATTTAGAGATACGGATACTCCCCTTGCCAGCTACTGGGGATAAAGTACCATCTACAATTTTTATTTTCAAGTTACCAGCACAAGGTGAATATGTGGAAAATAAATGATGGGCATCAGTCATATGGTCAGATGCACCTGAGTCAATAATCCAGGGATTATGGTGCAAAGTGGTACTAAGAGCGGACAAAAAAGTACCTTTGTGGGCTAAGGAACCCGATGGCAGTTGAGTAGAGGACTGACCCGAGGTTTGGAAGGTCGAAAAAAGAGCATATAGCTTCTCAAGTTGCTCGGGGTTAAAACCCCCACTAAAGGGCTGTTCAGTAGAGGCCTGGTACTCGTGGGATTTATTGGGCTGTCTGGGCTTCCAATCTGCAGGCTTGCCATGTAAGGCCCAACAGGTATCTTTCGAATGGCCCGATTTTTTGCAATGCTCGCAAAATGGCCTTTTATTTTGTTTTGGGCCGGATCCAATATGAGGCCCACGAGTTACAAAGGCCTCCAACCCAGACGTATGGGTCTGTCTAGATCCAATGGAAGACCCACGCGATACAAGGTCTTCAAACTCAGACGCATGGTTCGGTCGTGAACCAGACCTTGCTGTCAACGCCATCCTGCGACTCGCAAGAGCAGAGCCTTCGATCCCAGCCTCTACTTTCTCCTTCAGCATCACCTTTCGCCTCTGTTCTTCCCGTCGCACCTCGGCAAAGACTTCTCGGGTGGAAGAAAGTGGCCGTCGACCCAAAATCCTGCTTCGCACATCGTCCAGTTCTCGATTCAGCCCTGCCAGAAACTCGAACACCCTCTCGGCTTCCATCTTCTTCTTGAATCGAACACTGTCACCCGTGCACTCCCATTCTTCACCGCAGTTGAGGTCGAGTTCTTGCCACAATCCCAACATCTCTGTGTAGAACTTTGTAACTTCCTGATCTCCTTGCTTCATCTGCCATAGCCTTGTCTTGAGTTCGAAAATTTGCGATGCATCTTCCGCATCGGAGTATGTCTCTCGCACGGCGTCCCACACGTCTTTTGCCATCGGGAGGAACATGTAGGTTCTGCCGATGGTTGGTCGCATGGAGATGATCAGGCAGGAGGTGATGAAGGAGTTCTCTGAACGTCATTTCTGGAAAGCTGCGGCATCACTGGAAGGAGGCTGCTTGATCTCGCCTGTCAGGAAACCTAGTTTCCCTCTGCCGTCGATAACCAGCTTGATGGATTGGGCCCATTCTCGATAATTCTTACCATTCAATTTTTCTACAGTAAGATGGAATGAGGAATTTTCAATTCCGACAGTCGAGCTCATGGAGGAGATTGTCTCTGATTCTCCTTCCTGAGTTACTGACTAGGTAGATTTATGGCTGGCGGCCATATTTTGCTAGGGTGTTCAGAATCCCTGCTCTGATACCATGAAGAAATGAATCAATATCTCATTCATAATTAATTTCTTGTTTACATACATGGTTCCTATTTATCATGTACAATGAGAATCAAAATATGGAAATAACAAAGAAAAGGAAACAAAGAAAACGGAAACAAAAAATAGGTCAACACTAATAATCAGCCTAAATCTCCTACCACAATCTTCTCCAAATCCCATTCAAATTATTCGGGATTTCCACAACATCCCATATACAACAATAGTCTGAAGGGTACATGCACCCTTAATAAATAAATGAATCGATACATGAATGTAACTAATACACTATAATGACTTTAGTTCATCTTGTATTGCTCCTGCGGCTATCTTCCATCAAGTCAATACCTGCCATTCTCATGAACAGCAGGGGTGAGCCATAATGCTCAATAGGGTTTCCCAAAACACACAAGCAAGTAGCATGCCAAAAACTAATGCAAGTTCGAAGAGGACACAACCTATAATTCAGTATGCATCACAAGTCCACCACATCATCATATCTCAAACACAGGCATAAACATAAGTATCAAAAGGGCATCGCACCACTACATGTGGTTTGACAATAATAGCCAGGTAGTCAATATATGGAGGGTCGGACACATGACATAATTATAAACATATAATCTCACGAAGCACCTCCATTTCCTATTTTAATGCCACAAGTACAATGTATATAGATACATAGCCAATCACCAGGTGTAAGTGTGAGCTTACCAACCCCACGAAGCACCTCCATTTCTTGTTTAAAGCCACAAGAACAATGTATGCATTCACAACTAAGAAACCATTCACAAATGCCACAGTATCATAAACTGGCAGTATACAATCCATCAATAATCATAATGTAATATCATAGAAGAATCAAGCGAAATAATCTCAAGTAATTCCACCCACAGTAAAAAGGGATAAAACCTTATTCATCTCATTCCATTCTCTCATTAATCTCAATCCCATGAATATTCACCTAAGCTCCCGGTAAGCCTAAGTGCTTTACGGGTTACTAACCCGATGGAAACAAACGACCACCCGCGCGGGTTTATGGCTCCCAAGTCGAGGGGAGACACCATTCCTATCATAAATAGAACCCCGGGTAAAGCACAATCTCACCACGCTCAATAGCATACAAAAGACGTGACTAATTCCCATCCCAAGTCTTTTTTTTATGTGTGTTCATTTCCACAATTCCAATATCTCAATCCACACCACAAACAGTGTTTATCAATATCCTCTCAAATCTCACACTGCTCAGGTATAGTCAACAATATGTATATCAACAGCATTCATATCTACAACAATATTAATAACCATCAGAGAGGATATATGATTTAACGGATAGATACAGGAGTAACAACAGTCATATATATCTATGATAGAAACAAAAATCATGATAAACATCAATAGGGAAATCACATGTATCCAGTACTATCATGCAATTATCCAACATCATAGCATTCAATATAACAATCACATCATACTAATAATGTAATGGCAAGGTATCAAATGATACAGATAAACATATTATGTGAATCACATAGCAAGCATACACATCAACACATCAGGACATTGTCCTAGTCCCAATCCTCACTTCACTATAATGAGACACCACTTGTGTCTTTCATAATATTAGTCAATTGTCTTAAGTATATCCTGTTCTATTCCTAGGACCACCTTGGTCCATAGCATTAAGGTATCATTTCAACCCTTACGGTTCTCTATGGCCAATTACTCGTTAGTCTACACCTCGTGTACCCATTTACCAAAACGGATATAAAAAATGTATTCTCGAGTATCAAAAACCCTAAGGAATCCCTATCGTATTGTTTCTAAGTCATTTGACTGTCTTTTTAAACCTAGAAGGGAATTTTCGTAATTTATTGGACAAGCTACACATCTACCGAGATGGCATCTCTCAAAACCGACCTTGGAATCGGATTCAGAAGATCCAACAATCTTAAAAGTGTCCTTTTTATATTTTATCAATGCTTCTAGGTATCTATTCCATGTCTAGGGGCATTTTAATAATTTTACATTTTCATGAGGGACTACACCGAGTCCTTATGTCATTGTTCTTATATCATATTTGAGTCCCTAGCGTCCAAAAACATTGGAAACACCTCTTCCGGATCTTAATTCGGCTTTCAATTGCTTAATGTAAGTTTAGGGGTATAATCGTCATTTTTTCACTTTATGTGAGACCATCACTGAGTTCCTTTTTATTCAATCTAATCACATATTTGAATCCCGGGCATCCAACAACCTTGGAATAGCCCATTCTGAATTTTAATTAGTCTTTCAGTTTCTTAAACTATCATTAGAGGCATTTTCATAATTTTTCATATTCAAGTGGGACCACCCTGGATCCCCGAATGTCCAGACCGACCCCGCCATTGGGTCCGGAATGCCCAAAAACCTTAAGAATGACCCTTATTTCATTTTAATTGCATTTAGAATTCAATTTATTAAAGGAGGCGCATTTTTGTAATTTATTATTTTTCCAAAATCCATTTTTCCCAATTCTCACAAACAAACAACCCCTAACCCAAACCCAGGTCCAACCATAAACCTATTCCCGCAAACCTGGATCCGGGACCCGGTTGACTAACCCGGTCCATCGTTGACTGTTGACTGGTTATCGTTGACCCGTTGACTCGCTGGCGCCGATCACCCCCTCCGTCGCTGGTACACCGGAAATTTTCTTTTTTCTCCTTTTTCTTCCTATTTTCAATTTATGCATTTTAGGACGGTTTTCAGCCATCAAGGGCCATCGGATTCACTCGAAATCACAGACCCGTGACTTTTCCGGCGACCCATCACAGTCACTGATTCTACCCCCTCCGACCACCGTTTTCCTTCCATTTTCTTTCATTCCGTTTTTGGAACACCAAGGAACTGAGCCCACTACCTTGCAACCCTAAAAAACTCCTCAATCCTCAACCTATTTCGAACTCTTAATTTCTTGGTTTTCCGATCAACACAGTTCTCCCCTCATTTCTGACCACCGACCTTCACCCTAACTTCTTCTCTCCTCTTTTTAGAACCAGAATAAGCTCCCATAATGTGACTAAACTCATCAAAATACCCTCCACAACCAAGACCCAAAACGGGTTTGTTCACTATTCACTGTTCATAAAACACCCAACCCTGTTCATGCATTTATATGTCCCCCAATCACATTCCTAAGCATACAAAGGTTTCAACATACTCAAAATCAGAATCTATGAAGGGTTAGAAGATCCATACCTCGCTGTTTCGGCTAGAGAGAGAAGATCACATTAGAGAGAGAAAGTTCAGTGAGCTTCAATGGCTGCCATGCATGGGTTCTGTCCCGTCTAATCTTCCTCTTTTGTTCTTTTCCTTTCTTTCTTCTTCTTCTTTTCTTTTGTTCAGTCCTCCATTGTGTTACACAGACAAACACACACAGTTTCACACACACACACACACACACCCTGTTCTGTGCACGCACACACCTCACACACAACACACTCACACACACACACACTCTCAATCTCTTCTTCTCTCCCAACTTCCTCATAGTATACACATATATCACACACACTCTTCTTGCACACGCGGTTTAGGGAAAGGGAGAAGATGTGAGAGAAAGAGAGATTGGCATGGGAGAGAGGGAGAGGATCAGAAAAAGGTGAGGGAAAAAGGGAATAGAGAGAAAGAGGGTTTGTCCCATCAAGTCCAATCTTTTCCTTTTTGGTTCCCTTAAGGTGTACCCACACACACACAATCACACCCTCACCACCACATCTTTGACATGTGTCTCCTTTCTAGAAGTTTTTATTAGCTTCTTGGATAAGCTTCTCATGCTTCTCGAGGCGCCACGTGGCCAGTTGGCCAACTATGCATGCACACGCGCCCGAATTGAAACTGTCTCGGAATCGCACCAAACTTGGTACACTAGGTAATTTCGACACTCTAATTCCAAATATACAGTCCATTTTCCAAAATTCCATCGTTGGGGTTTTCATATTTATTTGTGTCCTGTAGACGATTGTGTAGGCCCGAGACTCACACCAGTCCCGAATAATTCACCAAATTTTCCTTTTGGCCTCATTGTGTCATATTGATGACTTATCGACTCATTGTACAATTTATCTAATTCCTATTTGATTTATCTCCAGCCTATTCTTAGCTTATGCTGGCAATTTATAGAATTATCCTTTGACGATTTTTCGGGTCCTTACATATAAATTACAATAATGCTGTTATCAAAATACTCCTAATATCCTAACACTATATTACTTCTGTAGAACTCAAATCACCTGAAAAATATTTGTAAAACTATATAAATTGAAAGGAAAATCTCTCTAGACACTCAAAAATGGAAAAAATCCTACATTATTTTTTTAATTCTATGAACCGGAAACTCAACATCCTTAAAAGTATGCCTATTCTGCACCTTCTAAATACTCCAATTGAGACGGAGGCGCTGCCTGCCACTAGGATTGTTATGCATGACATGCTAAATTTTGAAGCCATGTTTTTCATTATATTTTATTTATTTATTTTATGACAAACTATAGGATTGTCCCTACTCGGTTGATCTCCATGATTTAACCTCGATCTAGCATCTAAGATCTCTCACTGTCATTCCCGTACCACTTGATCAATAGTTCAATGGTAATTTTGAAATTTAAAGTTAAGTTGAAGCCTTGGGGGTACTCTGCTGCAGGATTTTGAAAATTTCAGTACTAGTGTAGAAAGAATAGGAATTGAGTAAGAATAGATTGGGAGGATTTTGGGCTTAGGAGAACTGGAGAATAAAGTTTTAGGAGTTGTTTGGTTGCAGGATTTTCAGGCTTATGGTTGCTAGAAATTGTAGGCAGCAGCTGGCTGTAGTGGTTAGGTGAAGAATTGAAGGCTTAAAGGAAGGGAAAGGCTTAGTTCTGACTTCGAGTTGCTAGGATAAGGGGTTGGGATGAAATAAGGGCTGTTCAGGGACAGTGAACAGTAGCCAGAGAACAGTGACTTTGGTTTTATACGGTTTGTTAGTTGTTAGATTAAAGATTGATGGAAGGAATGGTTTAAGCTAATGGAAGAGTGGTTGTCAAGGTCTAATCTCAGGATTAGAATTGCAGGAAATTAATAAGATGAGACGAAGAAGAAGATGAGGGAAAAAGAGGCTTAGGAAATCACACCTAAGAGGGATGTATGCATCACACGTATGGCTTCAAAATATTTCTTCATTTCAACTTTTTTTTTGATAAATGAAATATTTCTTCAATGCATGCCCAAAACAAGGCTAATACAACTCTTTATATAGAGGAGGTAACAATTATTTTTTTGCTAAGAATATATAGGAGGTCAAACTTGGAGACTAAGGAAACTTGGTACACAAGTTTCAATTTGAAGACCTTGGTGACCAAGTTAGATTGAAATATTTGGACCCGAAAGACATAAATAAGCCCACAATTAAAGCCCAAACATGGCAGCCCGTTGTACAACCTGCAAGCAAAATTTCAAAAATACCCCTAAACAAGGATCAAAATTTTGTTTTGTAGTGTTATTTTGGTAAACAAGAAAACGGAAACATTTCGGAAACGTTTCGAAAACATAGTGGAAACGATAAAAAAAATTAAAATGTATAGAAACACTTGGAAACATAAAGTAAAATACATGAATGTATGAAGATAAATTTTATAATTAATTGAAAATGTTTTAGGGTATATGTCCATCTACACAAGAAGATACTAGGGTGAAATTAGAACAAAAATAACGTAAATGTAAATTAGTCATTAATATTAGATAACTCTTTACTTATTAGAAACTAGTATAAAATATTTAGAGCTAATTTGTTTATGTAATATGAATTTATTATATATTTGCTATAAAATATGTAAAATTATTATAAACCATAAAATAATAAATATATATTGTGTAATATCCACGAATTAGACAATTTGATACAAGTTACATATAATATAATAACTAAAATATAGTAACTTAAACATATTATAATTAGTAACTAAGTATTAAAATAAATTATTTATTTACATTTTATTTTCATTACTTTTACTTCTCATTGTCTACTGTTTTTGAGAAAAAATAGAAATATCTTCTTATAATTTTGCGCTTTAATCTTTCAATCTCCTCCATTTTAAAAAAAATAGATATTATCTTTTACCAACTTCTAAAAGTATTGCTGGTAACAAAGAAATGTTTTCATTGTTTCAGTATATTTCCACTAGTTTCGGTATGTTTTTATGGAAACAACTTTGTTTCCTTGGAAACATGTGAGTTTCAGTATTCTACTAGTATTTCGTTTCGGTTCACTAGGAAACGGAAACATTTCGGCTGTTTCAATGGAAGCGAAACGAAACGAAACAAAATTTTGATCCTTGCCCCCAAAACAAAGTAACTTAAGAAACATAAAAAAATAAAACTAAACATAATTAATCTATTAGAGAATTTCTAGATTAGAATCTCCAGATAACTATGTTTGCTTTTGAATCTGGTTTGTCCCTTGTAGTACTTCAGGAACGTCCGCTGCACATCATTTGCAATTATACTCATATTGAGATTCTATAGATTGCTTTGCAAATAGATAGAAATCGATTTTTAAATGCAAAGTAGAGAGATACTTTCTTTCCCTTCTAAGGTTTTCGTATTTATTAATTTTCAATGAAGTCAGTGATTTATTTACCAAAGAATGTATGTGAGAGATGCAAGGCACAAGGATCAATCAAATTTTCAGTTCTCAAAGGAAAGATATTAGCTGCAGAGTTCAATTAGAAAGATACTAGCAATGGTGTAGTAATAAAGTAGCTCGTCGTGGAGAGATAATCGCCAGTTTAGTTGCTATACTAATTCATTTGATAAACACTTTTAGTCTGCAATATTTAATCATTATTGAGATCCTGAGATGTTTCAGCTTTCCTTAATAAAAGGGTCACTTAGCTTGTGGAATGTTTTATGAATAAATAAATGGTTTGGTTGCTTTTCTATGCTGAGCTTGTAACACCTTGGTCTTTTGTGCGTTTATTATAAACTCCTCTTAATATATGGATTATTTTTCAATGTTGATGGTCTTTAATATTTGGGGTCTCTAGCCGGATCTGGAACGAGACTTGGTTGGCGAGCTTCTTCTACAAACCGTGCAACTATGAGTTATTTGTCAAGCAATCCCTCAATATGGAAATGGCTATTGTTATGGCAAGGGTATGATCATATCTTTTCATTTATTGCTTTTCAGATTTCTTTATTGTATATAAATACGTCTTGGATTTGTTAATTTTAGGAAGCTGGCATGGATTGGATCATCCATCTTGACACTGATGAGCTAATACATCCAGCAGGCGCCCATGAATACTCTGTCAGACAGCTGCTGTCAGATGTGCCAGGAAATGTTGATATGGTTATATTTCCAAATTATGTGAGTGAACTGTCTTGTTTTAAATAACTAGGATTTGTTTGGTTTGCAGATTTGGTGGGGAAAAAGAAAAGGGAAAAGGAAAATGATTTGTCTCATATTTTTATTAAGGCTTGGTTTGATTTGTGAATTTAGTGAGGGCAAGGAAAAGACTGGATTTTCTTAAAACAAATTTTCTATCTCTATTTGAGTATAAATAAAATATGAAAAAAAAATCATATTTCGTTTTTGCATTCTTTTTGCCTCATCTAATCCATGAACCAAACACACCCTTAGTTTTGTCTAGTGGATGCAATGGTTTTTATATGACTGTTAATATAAGGTAGTCAACACACTGTCTCTCAATAGTCTCTTTCCATTCTATTATTATCACCAATATCCTTGGTGAGTAGTACGAGAAATGATGATGGCGTTTCTTTATTTCAGGAGAGTAGTGTTGACCGAGACAATATAAAGGAACCTTTCAGTGAGGTAAGATCTCCTTGATTATTTTATACTGCTCCTCGCTTTGTGGCTTTTAGCAAAGTTATCTTTCAACAGTTACAAAGAATAAAATTTGAAAGTTCGTGAATATAATGCATCTACTTTGTAATCTAGTGTTATTTTTTTTGGGGATGTGTGTGTGTGTTAATGTGGGTCTGTTTGCCCATCTGAATATGACTTTCATCTAAATCATATAGATTGTGGTAGGTAATATGAAAAAGCATTTTGGTTCAAAAACTTATCAAATGTTAATGGCAAAAAGATAAAATCGCAACATTTGACTTGGTACCTGCAGGTTCTATGGTTCTAATGTGGCTTGACTGATTTTGAAGTTTGCCATACATGCTCTTATTCATTTGTTAGTTCACATGTACACATGCATACATAAACACATTTTTTCATAACCAGCTCAGATCCTGATATGTGATAAGTTATGTTTCTAATCTGCAGTGGTGTTATCTTGTTCCTTAAAAACATAGATACAGTTGTCCAACATGAGAAAATATTGGTTGGGTGATGCTAAAAATCTTTAAATCTGAATATGTTGACTTATATGGATTTGTTAATGAGGGCACTTATGGTTGTTATAAGATACAATTAAATCTAAAATGATTTAGAAAAACAAAACTTTGGAAGCAAAAACCTATTAAAAAAAAAAACTTTGGAAGAAAAACACATTTTCGCAATGTAAAGGGATCTTAAGGAAGTCGAAGAATTTTTTTGGAGAAAGTTAATTGTAAAATAATCCTTCTGAATATGTACAATGGGATTGGGAAATGCAGTGGGTCTTTCTTGTTTTTTTCCATTGTGGATGTTCATTCAAGCCTGTTACTTTTTTTTGTACAAGATGCTTGTAGTGACAACATCTATTGACATTTTAGACTTCTTGACAATTATACATCAATGGGAGTTGTGTGCATTACATAGAAATCTTGGGTGCATTTTAACAATTTTTTTGTGGGCATGGCTGTCTTGGTTTCTTATTAAGATTTACGTCTAAAAATGGCCAAGTGCTGTCATGAACCGATAGGACTTGCACATCCGAAAATGTACATGCACACCTATTTAAAGATATATATATATATATATATATGTTGACTTTTTTTAATCAGGTTAACCAATTACTATTTGATTAGGGTTTGGTTAACCCTAAAACCTTCCTTACTGTTTCAGTGCATGACAGATCTCCCTGTTTCACTTCTTTTTTTGTTTTTTCTTTCCTCCTAGCCAAACAGTATGATAGGGATAACATAGAACAAAGAGTTAACTAATTGTTGGAGATTTGTCTGGTACACCATACACCTCTTCCTATGGATGTGACTAGTTTTGTTATAACTTTGCCAGATATGTAATTGACTTCCTTATCATTTATTTTTATAGTAATATTCAAAAGGAAAATAAGCTAAAAGATCATTTTCTATTTATTATTGTGCAACTATTTCTGTTGGGCTATTATTTTGCAACTAAGTTCTTTTTTATTAATGAAGAAAAGAGTGTTGTGATTTTTTATAGTTTTTGATAATCAATGCATAGATGAATGCTTAGTGATGTGTCTTTATATTGCCATAGGTCTCAATGTTCAAGAAGAACTATGATCATCTTCCAAAAGACACATATTTTGGCAATTACAGAGAAGCAACCCGTGGTAATCCAAACTACTTCTTGACTTATGGAAATGGAAAATCAGCTGCTCGTATTCAAGATCATCTCCGTCCTAATGGTGCACACAGATGGCACAACTATATGAAGACCCCAAAGTATGGTGATTCTTATATATATATATATAACATCAACTACATGTTCATGCTTGTATCTGGATCTCATTTTTTCTTTTAGTCTTCAAAGGTTAAATGTATGTAGATAATAAAAAAAACATATTTATAAAGGTGAAAGAGCAGAATGTTTTCCTTCTTTTGCCATCTGACGCATTATTTATTATTCTGTTTGATCATTATAGTGAGATCAAATTGGATGAGGCTGCTGTTCTGCATTACACATACCCCAAATTTTCAGACTTGACTTCAAGACGTGATCGGTGTGGCTGTAAGCCCACTAAGGAGGATGTTAAAAGATGCTTCATGTTAGAATTTGACAGAGCTGTGAGTTCTAATGCCTTAATTTACATTTTTATTTTACTCTTTTTTCATTTGGTAGCAATGCTTATTTACTCTTTTTTTTTTCTTTTTATGCCTGCCTAATTGCATTCTGTTTGGCTATGCCTTTTTGCTTTCTATCTTACTGTTGATTTTTTTTATAGGACTTACTTTAGATTTGCATTTGTATATCTCATTTAAAGATTTGCATCTATCCTGTTTGTAGAAATTTGTTTAGAATATAATTTCTGTGGTTATTTTTTAGGTATAAATTCGTTTAGAATATAATTTCTGTGGTTATTTTTTAGAAGTATACTCTCTCTCTCTAAAATTAAGATTCTTGCATAAATAAAAATCAGCTAGGTGTGATAGCACACATATTTGTGGTCAATTTCATGCCCTGACATGCATGCCCTAATCTTTATATGATGCTGGGAATTGGGGCCCTAGATAGTATTAAGCTAAGCATCTTCTTACTATTTTGGCTTTATACATCTGCTGAACTTATAGTTGCTATCATATTCAGCAATGGCCAAGTGTTTGTTAGGAATTAGGATAATGGTGTACACTTTAAAATTAGGGCTTTATCGAGTTTAGGCTGTTTAACATTTAGATATGTACACACAAGGGAGAGAGAAATAAGAAATATAATTTGAACTTGCCAAGAATGCGTTATCTCGAGTATAAAATTGTACTTCTCTCTTACTCTTTATGTTATCTAATTGTTTGTGATTGTTTGAAGTTGCTTCTATGGGAATGCATGGTAATATAAAAATGCATTGCTCGTTGTGGATGGGTTTGTAATGTATATGGTTATGTATGAAATTCTAACAAGGTTTTCATCATTAAGGTCGATATTTAACCTAATAGTGATTTTTACCCTAAGAAGCACTGATACAGACACAGGACACAGACACGCCATTTCTTAAAAAGGTAGGACACGGACACGTTGGATATATATAAATTTTTTATACAATCATAAAATAAATACCTAACATTATTTCAATTAAAATTGACATAAAAATACAAAAATCACTAAAATATTATTTAGATGTTAAAATAACAAAGATATTAAATAAAAATTCAAGAACTTCTTCATTTAATCATCGACATTCATAATTCAAGTTTCAAAATAAATTTACTATCACATAGAACATATGTGTGTGTTTGTGTGTATAACCAAAAAAAAGAACTTAGGAGAAGAAGAGAAAAAGAAGAAAAAAAATCCAAAAAATAAATAAATCTGTCCCGAACGTGTCCAAAATTCAGAAAAAATAAAAAAATTGGACACTTTTTTCTCGTGTTCAACAAGCGTCCGGGAAGTGTCTGAGAGTGTCAGTGTCCGACACGGACACGTGAGTCAAAATAGAGTGTCCGTGCTTCATAGTTTTTACCTATCAAAAAATAATTAAATATATAAACCTAATAGAAATTTCATATAGGATGCACTCGTCAATTTGTCTAATCAAGTTATATTTTGAATCGTAATTAAAACTTTACTTGGGTTAGTGATAGTATGCCTCAAGTTTGTTTCAATTATGTTTAATTATATCATATTCAGTCAAGGGTGTTTTAGGAGGCTTATATTTGTGTATTTGGACTATTGTAAAGGCTCATTGGATTTATTTTGTTAAAAGATGGGCTTAGTCATGTTATTGACTTTTAAATTTTCAGTTTGGCTCAGTAAGAAGCTCATTTGAGAAAGCCAGCCATGCATAAGTTTGGATCTCATAAAAAATGAGTCATAGTTGGCTTGGCTAGGTTCAGTAAACTGCTTATTTTATCACTATAGGAATTAGGAACTTTCTTGGTTTCTTTCATAGGTCTTGTAATTGTATGGTATTCTCAATGGTTTGGTTTTCTCTGTAATTGCAAGATTAGCCAAACCTGTCATGTTGTTGACAGGTGGCTTTAAGGAAAGTCATTGCACTATTCTTTTTTTGATATTATAAAACTTTACTGCATAGTCTTCTTTGATGACTATTACAAGAGAGAGATAACGAATGGGAGAATTAGTCTAACGTAAACTGACTCCATGTTTTTACCAGAGTAATATGTGTAGAATTACAAGATTACCACTCAGTTCATATTTGTAATGCACAACTCTCCCAACACTCCACCTCAAGTTGTAGCATAGATGTCTATTATGTCTAGCTTGTTTCTTTTGGCTGGCAGATACTATAAGATGTTATCAGAAGAGATGGGAACAAATGGCTTTTGTTGATGTTCAAGGCGAGTCATGTGGACAAATGGCTTTTGTGGATGTTCAAGGTGAGTCATGTGGACAAATGGCTTTTGTTGATGTTCAAGGTGAGTCATGTGGGCAGATGGATTTTGTTGATGTTCAAGGTGAGTCATATGGATAGAGGGATTTTGTTGGTGTTTAAGGTGAGTCATGTGGAAAAATGGCTTTTTTTAATGTTCAAGGATAGAATTATTACTTGAATTTTGTTGATGTTTTGCTAGTATTTGAAACAAAAAATCAAGGTCGTAGTTTCCGATTTCCGTTTCGGATGATCCGATACTCCCGATATCATTACACCGCGACTATGAATGCATCATATCCCGTGACTGCGATTTAAATCCATGGGGGTGTGTGGGTTTCGAGGGAGGTGTGTAATTCTTATGGAGTGGGAGTTTGGAAGAATATTAGGAATGGGCAGGATGTGTATGCTCGTCATGTAGGTCATGTGGTGGGGACTGGAGATACTATTGGATTTTGGCATCATTCTTGGTATGGTATAGAGCCTCTTTGAGTACATTATCCAGAAATTTTTTTGGATTGCCAGAGATGTTTATGCTATAGTGGCTGACTATTTTTTTGTTTTCGATGAGGGCATTGTTTGACATCCATCCTTTCGGCTGACTTTTCATGATTGGGAATTGGGGATGATGGTTGATATTTTAGAACGGCTCTCCAATTTTTCTATTTGTGTGGGTGAGATGGATTCGGTGTTCTGGAAGCCTTCTGTTACAGGGTTATTCTTTGTGCGTTCTTTTTATGAGGTTCTCTCAAGAAGGGAACATGAGTTTTTCCCTTATAAGGGTGTGTGGAAGACTATGGCCCCTCTAAAGGTTATTTTTTTTGTGGGCTGCAACTTTAGGGGCTATTTTAACTACAAATAATTTGCAACGAAGGGGTTTTAATATGGTTAATCGGTGTTGCTGTTCTCACAAGGAAACTATTAGTCATTTGTTGCATTGTAAGGTAGCGCAAGAGTTGTGGAATATGCTTTTTATATTATTTGGTGTTCATTGGGTAATGCTAGGGTTAGTCATGGACCTTTTGCTTCATTGGCGCCATTTGCGGAAGTTGAGTACTTATAAGCATGTGTGGTACACGTCTCCTTTGTCATCTTTGGTGCTTGTAGAGAGAACTGAATCATAGAATTTTTGATGGAGTAGAGCATCCGGTTGGAGTTCTTAAGAGGGGGTTTGTGAACACTTAATTTTTGGGTTGTGAGAAGTCCTACTATTTCTTTAGTTTCTCTATTTGTTTTTTTGAGTGCTTTAAGGATTGCTTAATTTAGTGTGTGTCTTATGTTGTGTACATTTTTCATGTACATGGATGTGATCCCCTTTGGTCGCCTTTTTTAATAAATTATAAAAATATGGCTTCCTGATTATTTTAAAACATTTTTGTAGTCACACCCATCTTCTCTAATAAAATTTGCCATGCCTTATAACGTGGTAGAAGCAAAAAATTATATAAAATTTCTTTATAAGTTTTAAAATTCTAAAATACTAAGAAACATGTAAAATAAAATTAATTTAAAAATTGTAACGTGATATAAAATATATATATATTATTGTATATGTGTGTGTATGTATACACGTACACACATTTATATATAAAAGGTGATGGACCAATAGAATACAGAAGTAGAAAAATAAATGAATCAAAATTACATTTTGTTTTAAGTTTAATATAGAAATTTATTAGCTACTTTAATCTCATTACTTTTATTATATTTTGAGATTACTTTAACATGTTACTAAATTTAAATTTGTCTTTTATTTTTTTGTTTGATTATTTTTCTTATTCAAGATGATTAAGTAAATTTTGGTTAAATTTTCTTTCATTTTCATACTGATTTTTCATAATTTTCAACTTAATTTCTCTTATTTTTTTAATTTGTATTATTATTTTGTTTGCATTATTATATTATTATAAATTTTGCAATACTTAAATTTACATAAAATATACCTTAATAATTTGATACCGTATTCACTTGCAAAGCACATGTTAATAAGCTAGTTGATTTAAATGTAACAACATAATTTTGATCTAAAAAAGAGTAAACTAGCCAAAAATGACCAAAACTAGAAAAAAAAATAACCATTTCATAATATCTAATTTTCAAAAATACTCATTAATTAACTTGATCAATGCATTAGAGAAAAAAAGTATGAATTTTGCTAAATGGGTTGGGGGCGACAACACCTTTCCCCGACCCCATCCTGAACCTGGTTGGGGTTTTAACCCCTCCCCTGACTCAGTCCCATTTGGAATCCCCCAATACCCATCCCATTAGGGGTAAGGCCAGGGCGTGCATTTTTCTATCCCTAGTGTCAACAGGTTTAGTACCTATCTTCCCTTGATTTAGTTACTTCAATGCCTAGAAAGTACCTTGGCTCTCCTTGCTGATGTGAACTTAAGATAAATTCAAAGCTTTAATTCAATCTATATATCTCCCATTCCCTACAGTATCATCAACATACACCATAAGTACTATGACCTCAACAGGCATTTATTTGACGAATACTAAATGGTATTACATCATCTTTTTCATTCCTTATAATACTGCCATACCCTAGGAGGCTGTTTGAGGCCATAGGTTGTCTTCTTCAACCTACAGACCTTGTCTGCTCCTTTGAGAAACATACCCAGAAGGGTGCTAGATATGCTCCATATGCACCTCTTCCTGTGGGTCACCATGTAAGAAGACGTTCTTAATATCTAGTTTATATGAAGGCCACCCTTTACACAGCAATAGATAATAGGACACAAACAGAGTTAAGACGAGCCAATAAGGAAAAAGTTTCAAAATAATTCACACTATGTTTGAGAATAACCTTGGGAACCAAAGGTGCCTTCACTCTCTTGAGCATCATGATGATATTTCACTGCATAGACTCAACGTTAACCAATAGCTTGTTTACCCAGAAGTAGACAGGTAAACACCTACATATTATTCTGGGGTAAGGGAATTATATCCTTATCCATTGCATTCTTTCACCTAGGTGAAGATAAGGCCTGAAGATAATAATGTAGGGTAGAAATAGATGAAAAGGAACTAAACATTGAACGACAAGAGTGAGATAGATTAAAAAAGGAAACAAACTTTATCAAATGGATTACGAGTACAAGTTCGAATACCTTTACATAAAGCAATAGGAAGATCATCAAAATAAGAGGTTGAAAAGGAGGTGCTTCTGTAGATAAAGTAGACTGCAGTAGAGAGCCTGTGGAACAAATAGGGGAGCCTGAGAAGGTTGAGATGATGGTGAAACTCATCGCCTTTACTAGTAGACTTGAAGTGGCTAAATGTAGAGGAAACATTTTTAATTGCAAACAAATAATCAAAGGTTGGTAAGGACGAGGAACCAAAGGAGGACTATCAAATACATTAGAATCCAAAGCATTGACTTGATAAGAAAAGAAAGATGTATCCTCAAAGAAGGTCTCATTAGCACATATCAACTATTTCTTGGTTATGGAATTCGAATATTTATAACCATTTTGAGTACAAGAATATCCCACAAACATGCACTAGTAGCCTGAGCATCCAAGTTATCACGACCTAAAGTAAGAACATGAACAAAGCAAGTACACCCAAATACAAGAGGACATAACTCATGTAAAGGACAAATAGTGTACGATATGTAAAGGAATTTGACTTGTAAGAACACACGAAGGCATTCTATTAATAAGATAACAAGCAATTGGGAAAACAATCCCCTGCAATCCCTTACAAACTTTCATTTGAAACATCATTGTTCGAACAACTTGAAGCATTTTTTTTCCCTCTTTATGTAACCCCATTTTTTGGAGGGTATATGTCATGCCCCGAATTCCACCGAGAACCCGAGGCACGAGTAACGAGACAGAAAGTAAATAAAATATAAAGTAAATAAAGGTCAACCTAACGGATTCAACTCAAAACTTACATTTATTTCCTTCAATGTACATCCATGTAAAGCACGATCAATAAAAACATTCAACATGTCATTCGGGCTTAAGCCCTTATACAATATCAATGCATCTCGAAATATGCTCCCAAGGGCCAAGATCATTCTAAGCTCATGTCTTCTCCACTCTGCAAGACTTCCTCAAGTCTCGAGTGCCGGGAACGTCATCTGTGGGGAGTTATCCCACGTATGGGTCAGCTCAACTGCTGGTATGATATAATGCTAATGCAAGGAACAAAATTAAGGGCGTGGCATGTGCAAGTGTACAGTTATTTCTATATGTCACTCAATATCATTCATACAACGTGCTTGCAATAATCTACATGTCATCCAACTCATTAATATAATTTGAAACGTGGCATGTGCAAGTGTACATTTATCTCTACATGCATCCTAAATCATTCATGCAATATGATAACAATAATCCACATGCCTTCCAAATCATCCATACCATATAATAGCAATAATCCACATAACATCCAAGTTATCTATGCAATGTAGTGACAATGCCCATGAAATACCGACACAACTCAATGCCACAACCATGCCAACTCTATGCCACAACCATGTCAACTCTATGCCATGTCCATGTCAACTCATGTAATGTAATGTGATGTAATGTCATGTAATGCAATGTCCCTTCACGGATCGCTCCCGTTGGTTCAGGTACCAATGCAATATCATGTCCCTTCGCGGATCGCTCCCGCTGGTTCGGGTACCAAATGCAATATCATGTCCCTTCGCGGATCGCTCCCGCTAGTTCGGGTACCAAATGCAATATCATGTCCCTTCACGGATCGCTCCCGTTGGTTCGGGTACCAAATGCAATATCATATCATGTCATGTCCAAGGAATCATACTATGCCAATATGCTTTGATTCCACCATGTAACAACACAATCTCCGATAAGCAATTTACCAACACATGGAGCATGCTTTTTAAACAATGTATTCCACTTAAAGCAATCACAGCATCTGAATAATAATCCTTTTCCACATAAATGTATGTAATACAAAATCACGTAAACACATACTCAAGTCACGTATTTATCATCTCAACAACTCATCAAGAACATGAATCACATACAACATCGGCACATAGAATAATCATATCTCCATGGAGCAGCGAGAATCACATAAGCAACGTAAACAATCAACTCAAGATTTCCTTTTAAAACAATGTTCCTTATGTGATTTTTCTAACATCAAACAAATAATTATATGATTTATTCAATTAACATGCAAATCATTCCTAAACTTAATTCTATTCCTTACTGAGCACAATACACCATACCTGATGGGTTTGTCTCAACCCAAGAAGTCGTCCTCGCAGCGTAGCGGAACTAACAGTAATAATGCAGAAGGTCAGATCACCTTCTCCTTGTCTTTCTGTGTTCCTAAAATCATGAAACACAACTTAGTTCAATTGCTACTTGAATTATGCTATTCAACAAATTTTATGTCTTTATTTTATGAGTTTCTATTTTGCCAATTTAAACCTTACTGTTGAGTTCGGAACGTCGAATAAAATAGGTTTAGGCCTTCGCGGATTTCAATTCGGACATCCGAGCTAAAAGGGGCAAAATGGTCATTTTGTACTTTCACGGGTCCTTACATCCCGAGACCTCTTTTCACAAATTGGACTCCACGGTTGAGTCCAGAACATTTGAAATAATAAAAATCCACTATTCTTTTATTTTAATCGGGGTTCATTTGACTGTGTTTTGACTCAGGGGCATTTTGGTAATTTTTAAGGGTTCCACGGGTCTTTTATTTTTCGGTACCTCGTCTCACATCACGGACCTCACCGTTGGTCCTAGGAGGTCCAAGATAGTCAAAAAACATATATGACTTGTCGTATTTGGGTTCCGGGCCATTTTGGGTTATTTATTTTAATTTAATTAAATTTAGTTAAATAGAGTTTTTATATAATATATATTTATTTGTGAAGTAAAGAGGCACGGTTGGTAACCGTCCTCATTGGTCACACGCGTCTCTTCCCCACGCACGGTTCCTGGTTCGAATCTCCCCCGCCACCTTTTTCTTTTCTTTCTTTCTTTCCTTATTCTCTTTTTTTTTTTTTTTTTTTTTAACCCAAGCAATTGGGCTCAACCCATGAGGCCCAAAGACTATTTATAAATCAGGCCCAAAGACCCAATACCTTTTAAAAGAAAAGGCTCCAAACCAGTGGCCCAAAGGTTCAAATAACACAGGCCCAAAACTTATTTTAAACAAAATGGCCCAACACCCCTTAAACCTAAAATAGCCCAAGCTCTTTTAAAACCCAACAGGCCAGCCCACCCCTTTTTAATACAAAACAGACCCAAACCATTTAAAGAGAACCCAACCCAACAGCCCAACGATTGAAGGCCCAACCATCCAAAGACAACAGTGTTGTCTTCTCCGGCATATCCCCGTCGCTCCTTCCACCGCCGGCGACTCGCCGGTGACCGTTCCCAGCTTTTTCCGATCAGTTTCAGGCCTATAGATTATGAGGATCATATATCTAAATCCCAAAATGGAATTGGGTGGATTTCTGGCCATCAACCGAAGCCATAACAGTGGCTGTTCCGGCAGGATTCGAAATTCCGGTGACAGCTTCCTTCCTCAGTTCGTGAGATTTTTCCACATATTTTGATCCCGATCCTTCCCCTATAGTTTTCTGCACCTTATTGGAACCATTATACATCATTAAATCTAAGTTTCTAGCATGAAAATCCCAAAACCAATCTATCTCCAAGAACCTGCAACTACACTGTACTCATTCATTTCGATATCATTTTTAATGATTCTTTTATCAACCTTTTAAGTTTTGCATGCTCTTTTAGACCCTCTGATTAAATCTAACTATATGCTTTAACTTTCAAAAGAAACAAAACCAAATCAAAGTTAACTTACTCATCTTCAGGTTTTCTGGTTTGATGGTATCCTCTCTTGTTCTTCACCCTCTATAGTTCAACTTCTGGACCTCCTCCCCAATGCTCACGACCTCTTTTGCACAGTCTCCCTCACACTGATTTATTTTCTGATCTTTTTCTCTCTAACCGACATCAACACTCATATACACACAGGCATATACATAGCTACACGCAAAGGTGGTTGTAGCAGCCCCACCCCTCTCTGAATTCTCTGCTGTCATCACTTCTTTCCCTCACAATGCAGCTTTGCAATTAATGCAAGGTTGACATTGTATTTTATATGTATATTATATCCCTTACACACACACACACACACCAACACTCTGCCACCTACAGCCAACACTACACACACACATACTCTCACACACAGGCTGTCACACACACATGCACTCCACTTGCACCTTGTTTATATATGTATATTTAGATATATATATATATATATATATTAATACCTAATTTCATGTACATATACAACACATCCTTCACACACATCATACACACAATAATAATAATTTTAATGACAATAATAATAATAAATAAATAATTAATTAATTAAATAATAATATTAATAATAATAAAAAAAAAAAAAAAATTCTTCAAAAATTCAGATCTTTACAGTATATAATCACAAGAAGATTGAGACAAGGGAATCCTTAATCCCCCTTTTTCTTTGTGAATGTGATGGGAGCTTTTAGTACATTGATGGCTAGAAGAGTATGGGGGGGTTTGTTAAAGGATTTTGTTATAGAGGATGGGAGAGGCAGGAAGCTAGAGATTTCTTATCTTTTGTTCGCAGATGACACAATCATTTTTTATTTAAGCGGGGGAGATGCAACATAGATTTTGGAGGTGCATTCTGGTTTGTTTTGAGGTAGTCTCAGTGTTGAAAGTTAATTTGAGTAAAAGTGAGATAATCCTCGAGGGTGAAATGGGGGTGGAGGAGCTGGCATGGGAGGTGGGTTGTGAGATGGCTTGCTTTCCTTCGACGTATCTCAGATTGCCCTTGGCTATGAAGTGCGTATACTTTACTTTGCCTCACATATTCATGTTGGAATAGACATGCTCAAGCACGTTTTTGACACATGTCAAACACACGAAAAATAGCCTATTTTTCTGAATTTTGGACATGTTGGGACACGTTTTTGGAATTTTTTTTTTTGAGATTTTTCTCTCCTTTTCTCCTCTTCTTCACTATTTTTTTTTTATACACACAAATATATATAATAGTTAATAAATTTGTTTTGAAATTTGAATCATAAATGTTGATTATTAAATAAAGTTCTTAAATTTTTATTCATCAACTTTTTTTTTTTTTTGATATATTAATAGATTGAAATAATATTAAATTCTTATTATATAGGCATAAAAAAATATAAAATATATATATTCAACGTGTCCTCAACGTATCTGTGTCCTACTTTTCAGCGTCGCGTGGCGGGATGGAAGCATCAATATCTCTCAAAGGAGGATTATTCTTATTAAGAGTGCATTGGCTAATTTTCCAACTTCTTTCACGTCTCTCTTCCCTATGCCCATTTCAGTGGAGAAGAAATTAAAGAAACATCAACGGGATTTCTCATGGGATGGCAAGGAGGACGAAAGGAAGATCCATCTTGTTAGTTAGGATAAGGTGAAACGTCCTTTGGTTGAAGGAGGTTTCGGTTTCAAAGATTTGAAGTTGTTTAATTAAGCTCTTTGGGGTAAATGGATGTGGCAGTTTGCAGTAGAGGAGAATTCTGTGTAAGGATGTGGTTTATACAAAATATGGGTGTGGTGTGAGGATGGGGGGTGGTTTTCGAAGGAGGTCATGGAGGCTTATGGATTTGGGGTTTGGAAAGCTATTAGAAAGGGGAGGGAGGGTTTCTATTAGTGTGTATGTTTTGTAGTTGGGGAGGGGTCGAGGGTGTAATTTTGGGTGGATCCTTGTTGTTTTGACAGAACTTTGAAGGAAAGATTCCCCAATCTCTATAGCATAGCTACGAATAAAGAGGCAATGGTTATGGATTGTGTTGTAGTTGTGGATGGAAATAGGCTATGGAGCCCCTTTCTTTAGGAGAAACTTCTATGTTTGGGAGTTGGGGGAGGTGGAGGATTTTATGGCTCTTTTGAGTAGTGTTGGGTTGAGTGAAGGGAGCAAGGACGGAATGCAATGGACAGTGAGAATAACAAGGCGTTCCTTGTTCAATCTTTCTATAGGAAGTTAGTGTTGGGTTGGGGTGGGGTGGGGTGGGGTGGGGTTGGGGGGGGGGGGGGGAAGATTGAGAATTCTTTCCCTGAAGATTGATTTGGAAGTCTAGGGTTCTGATAAAGACTTTTTTTTTTTGCTTGATCGGCATGATTTTCTCCTTGTTTGGTTGTAGTTGGGTGATGCCGGTCTCGATTAGGGAGGTTTCTTTGGGATGGAGGTGTAGCAGAAGTTGAGGATAGCATGAAGGATGGCTCCCTTATGCCCTGTTTGGTGCTTATGGAAAGAGAGGAGTAGGAGGAATTTTGAAGGGATTGAGCTATCCACTTGGAGTTTCAAAGATAATTTTTTGAGGGTTTTTTTTTCTTTTTCTTTTGGATAAAGGAAGAATATCCCATGTACTTATATATTTATAGATTTTTTATGGGGATCTTATGCTTTAATTTTTGTAGCCGGTTCCCTTTTTTTCATAATTATGGTTCGCCTCCCTCGAGCACATTGTTATATATTGGAAATCATTTAATGATAAAAAAGAAGAAGATTGATGTGTGACAAAATTCATGTCACCATATGAATTAAGAGATCCTTTAACATATTTTAAGGAATTATTAGAATATAAATTACAAACTATACAACGAAAGTGATTGACAACAACCTTTATGAAATAATTGAAAAACTGAAGAATCTTCATATCGATCTTTTATTAAAAATATCAAGTTATTCTGGAATAATCATCCACAAATGTAATAAAATATGAAAAGCCTAGGGCACTTCCATGTCGAGCTACACCCTATACATCTATATGCACTAATATAAACGTGGTAGTTCGATGATTATTGACAGGAGGAAGAAAAGAGACGCTGTATGCTTGCCTAATCGACAAGTTTCACATTCCAAACTAGACACATTTTGATGGAGGAACTAAAGACTTCAATGATTATAGAGATGAAGGACCCAAACAACGATGCCATCAGTGCGAAGAGTAATGACACCAAACTCAGAACCATTATCCAATGACTTCCACCCATCAATTTCTTCATTTTGAGGTCCTGAAAAACATTTGTTAATGGGTAAAACATCATTGAACAATTTAGAACTTTAATCAACTTACTAACAGAAAGAACTTCAACCACCAGGTACACGACAATGATAGTCATCAGCTAGAGTAACAAAAGACTTCTTTTTTTTTTTTTTTGATAAGTAATAAATTTCATTAAAAGGCAGCATGGGGTGCACCCATGCACAAAAGCATACAATTCTTCCATATGGAATAAAATCTGCTTATGAATACTCCAAAGATCAGGATGCAACCCAGATAGAAAATTTGAAACATAAACTCCTCTCTATTTCTTCAAGATATATGTGGACAAAGGGTGATTTTGATTAAGCTTATCAAGCATTCCTTTGAACAAACTATAATACTGACCAATACTTGTGTTCCCTCATTGTAACAAAATGATTTTCATACAACTCAAAGACTCTTGAGACATTCTTCTCGATAGAAAACACCTCCTTCACAGAATTCCATATCTTTAGCATTGTTTAAAAACATGACATTTGCATTAGTTAAAGGTTCCACACTATTCTATAGCCAAGTGATGACTAAAGCATTATGTGATAGCCACTCATCACACCATTTATCGTTCTTTGGTGGAGGGGTCAGACAATATAAATTTCAGTTTACTTCTAGCACCTAAAGCCACTTTGAAAGATTTGAGTGCTTAGATAAATAATTAGCCCATTCAATTTCATACATACCAACATTGTCTGATGCAGCAATAGGGCCAACTTTAACAGAACTAGTAGTAGTTTCCCCCATGAAAAAGAAACACCAAAGAAAAGAACTTCCATACAATATGCTGCCCTCACCATAAACAAACAACAAATATATTAAGATCAATGATCAGTAAACTACCAAATCACACCTTGGACATATGAGTCAACAACCACCGATCTCAGCCGCACTGAAAAGTCACTGCAATAACCATAACAATTTAAAGTGCTGTCCATAACCAGGTTTATATCAAGCACCACAACAATCACAAAAATGACACCAAGAAACGCTTCAAGGAAGGTCAAGTAAAAAACTCAAACCTGATTTCTGGAATTGATCTGAGCCAGTCAAACATCCTCCACAGCAGCTAAAACATCTCATTCTTGGCATAAACACGTCAAGCTGCACAACTGAAAATTAGGTTTTGACATATCAAACGACATAAAAATCAGAGATCTTAAACTGGGAATACAGTGGAGGAATACACACTGAACCATGTGGATCCCACCCAAGTCCATGCAGTGTACAGACATCCATGCAGTTGTGTGGACAGGTCTGTACGACTGGTCCAAATTGCTGTGTTCGATGCTCTGTTCCTACCTTAACAGGTTCTGTATTTGTTTGGACTACCTCGTGAAGAAAAAGTGAGGGGAAGGAAGAAGAGAAGGGAGGAGAAGAGGCTTGTGTTTGGACTAGATCTATGTTAGTGTTGCTCTGATATCATGTTATAGAAGAGAGATAACGAACAAGAGAATCAGTCGTTATCGGTCTAAAGTTGACCGACTCCTCTTAAGTTTATATTATGACCAAGTAATAAATGTCTACTTACAAGATTACCCCTCAGTTTATAATTATAACACATGGCCTCCAACAAGAACTTTAACCTATTCACCAATCATTAGATGACAACTAAGCGCCAAACCACTCTTCTTTGGAAATTTACAAAACTGGAATCTTGAAAACCACTCGTGCATTCTGGAAACCTCTACTATAGACGAGTGGAACTGCTACAAGCTAACCAGCTTTGATGAAAGTCCAAACATGATGTATGTAATTTAACTAAGCTCAAACGGAGCTCAAATGTAATTAGTCACTATCCAAGCCAGACTTGAACACCCTGGGACTAGGCTTGCCTCTGCTTATTCAAATCCCTACCTATCATAAACTAATTGTAGGAAGCATTTTCTAAACTTTCTATTGTTGTCATAACCTGTTCATTTTGTTATTATGTATAGTATATTCAATAGATATATATGACGAATGGCTGATTTTGTAACAATATTGAAGCACTTGCTATGAAGGGCATAGTAAGTATTGTGGGTAACTGGCTAGTCACCTATGCTAGTAGCAAGGCAACCTGTAGAGGTATCACCATGACATTTTAACGAGAACGACAGAGATTTGAATTACTGCAGCATTTAAATATGTACGTCTTTTTCATATTTGTGTATGCTGTACCGCTTGGTAGACAATCTTTGTTCTGATTTTTTGGCCAGTCTCACAAATGGCTCTGTAGAAAGATGTGCAAGAGGAATGCATCAGCAGGGTTGGTGGCTGGTCCCAATTAAGTCTTTGCTGGATTAAGGGAAGCCCATCCGCAGAACCCTGTTTGATATATAGTCTGGCAGTACGTGATAGAAAGGAGCATTTGAGAACTCATTTTGATGTGTCACTCCTTAAACATTCTTTAAATTAAATTTTATTTAGAAGATCATTAAATTCTTTTTTTTTTAACTTCTCTAACACAGATGATCATTTAGTTTTATATGGATGGATACCTTCTAGGCACATCGGAAAATAATTACGATGTAGAAAGAATATCGGATACACCAATTCTATGTTATATGCTAGTTATTTTTTAGTTTTATATGGATGGATACCTTCTAGGCACATCAGAAAATAATTACGATGTAGAAAGAATATCAGATACACCAATTTATGTTGTAAGCTAGTTATTTTTTATTATTATTTTACTGCTGTCTTACTGGGATTCTGCACTGGCAGGCATTTATAATTGCATCAACTGCAACAGAGGAGGAAATGATTCGCTGGTAATAATCATACAGAAGAAAATTGTTAATTTTTGTAACCTGCTCTTTCATTTCAATCTGAACCTATACGGCTATACTTTTCTCTCTCTCTGTTATGATGAACATTGGTTAATTCAAGCTTAGAGAACATCAATTTGACAAGTCTACATGCTTAGAAATCTGAGTCCTTGAAACCTTTGTGCTTACATGAGGCTTCATAATATTATAATACTAGTAAAATTTTGATTCCTTAGAGACCACAGTGTGGTTTCGTGGTCTATAACATATTCTCTTTTACTTACTTTCTATGAATTACCTAAAGGTGCACATAAACGTTGCATTGGGTTTGATTGGGAATGAATGTTTTAGTGTTGCTTTGCCTAGCATTTGTAGGAACAACTATGATTCTAGGCCTTGTCTTTGCCCTTAATGAGAGTCAAAAATTGAAATTGTCAGTTGTGGAATCATAGAAAAGTTTCTCTATGTGGAATCACAGAAAAGATTCTCCCTGTGGAAGAAAACTTAACATCAATAATGCTAGGCCCAGGGAATAAAAAAGTTGGTACTCATTTCAAGCGTTATACAAATACAGAGGAACACTTCCATTTCTGCAGATGTCTAAATGTTACTCTCTGTATTCCTTGATATCAAATATTACAATGCCTGATCACTTGTGTAAATACATCTATGTACATTTGTTTCATATCAAATCAATAAAGAATCGTCCTAGGCTCCTAGCTAAGATAGATTTTAGTTGCTACACTAATTTTAAATTATTAATGTAAATGAGTCCCCCTTTTAAGGTTTTGTTTTGCCGATATTACTCTTTTTCAAGAAACAATAGAAATTGCATCTTACTACATCTTCTCCATTTTCATGGTTCCATTTGTAAATCGGTTCCCTATCTCCTTGTGGTGCCCAACCATGGCACCTGTTGATCAATTTCACTTTATTATTCTAATTTGCATTCTGGATTTGAAAAGCAGTACATTCTACCAGTATAGGGGCATATTTACCAACAAATGATTTTTGTAAATGGAAAATTAATGCATTCTCTAAAGTATATTCTTTCCTTCTCTTGCTTTAGGTATCGTGAACACATTGTGTGGACTGACAAAGCGCTAAATATGAAACTTCTAAAGAAGGGCATCTTGACTCGCATCTATGCCCCCATGGTGAGTTCAATTATCCAAAGTTTTTTATGGAAGTTCCTTTCTTTGTTTCTAATACATGTTTAAAATGTAAGGACAATAATATTGATATCAAATTTCTTAAAACCTTGCTATTCTCCATTTACAGGTCATTGTTCAAGGATTGAGGGAATCTGGCATTTTCAGTTCTGTGATTGCATCAGTGCAGACAGCTCTTTCAAAGGATAAGTTTTTATCATCCACTGAGAGTAGTAACACCTCTAGAGCCATTGATTCTGGGGGAATTTATTCAAGAAAGATTGGAAAAAGCAAAGAATCTCAAGCAACTGCAAGGAAGGTTTTGGAAATTGCAGAAACTGATTCTTTTGCAATTCCGCCACTATCTCCTCCTGGATTGGATGATATCCACTTTGAAATATAATACCCTTTTTATTTACGGTAACCTCTTCCTGGTTGTGGTCACTTTCATTGCTGTCTTCCTGCTTGAAAATGAGTTCTCTGAAGATGAGAGAGAGAGAGAGTCTCGGTGTTCTGATGGTCTTTGGTGTTCAGTTTCATGGGGATGCTCCCGATCATTAACCAAGCGCAGGTGTACATTTCTGGCTTAGATTGTAGATTTAGATTCAGAGATGTTGAGTGGGATTCTGGTTGCGGATCCTATTTTTCTTTCTATTTTCTTCTGGGTGCATTGGATGCTTGGCCAAGGTTGGATACAAGTACCTGGCCAGTTTTTTTTTTTTTTTTTGTTGTATATGAATCAAAAGCCACTGACGTAATTTTGATTTTACATGGAGCTATAGAGATGATTTATTATTAAAAATGGGTATACGTCTGTTTATTTTATGTATTCCTTACACAGAACATTGCAATTTCATTCTTCCATTGAAGAATTACCACAGATTGTAGGGAATTTGAGTTCAGACATGTTGGATTCATTCGTTTAAATTGAAGTGAACTTTTAGCATTTTTGGAACGATAGTGACACAAGCAGTTGAGCACACCTATGATTTGGTTTGGCCTATATTTGTATGCTATGTTGGAGAGGGAGACTCTAATTGAAATCCAAGACTTTGGAAAATGTAAAGCTTTGGTTTGGATGCAACTGCAAGGCTCTATTCTAAACTAAAACCTCGATTTGAAGTGAAGGTTCCTTCTCGCTCTAAATTCTAATGTAAGGTTGAGCATCTTTTCTTTTTGCAGTAAAACGTCCATTACCAAGTTGATGTTCTTTCCCTCTACTGTAAAACATATAAAGACTTTGTTTCAAGTCCAGGCTGTTTTCTTTCGATTTAAAGCCTCTAGTACAGAGTTTTTGACTTATCTACACAGTTTTTTATTTAATTTTTCCAAACTCATTCTCATTGTAACACGACTTTGAAAAAGAGACGTCTCCAAATTTGGTCTCTTAGATTTTTGGGTGATTCGGTCATAAGTTCACGAAATAGATCAAAATTGTCACGTGGCCCACTCCCAAACATATTAACTTAACAAGTTCTTCAATTATTTTGTGACTAAAATATTTTTTCAGTGTTTTTTTCATACTAGCCTAACTAAATTCCCGTAAAAGCTAAAACAATTTCAAGAAAGTTTTGCAAAATTTTAAAATTCAATAAGTTGTTATTTATAAATTCATTTTTAATAAAATTTATATGTTTGGACTCTAAAATTTGAGATCTATTAAACAATATTCATATTGCATATGAAATTTTGAAATTTTTTTTTTGTTGCATTTTGGACAATGAAATTTCACTGTCTTCCAAAAGCGTAGTCAAATTTCATTGATTTTCAAAACTAAAGTGAAATTTCACTATTTTAAAACTTGAAACAAAAAAATTAGGGAGGGAGAGAATCATCAAATAATAGCAATCAGAAATAAATGAACAATATGAATTAACTGGTTTTCGAATAAGTGAAATTTCACTATCTCTTAAAGAACTTGTTCCAAATAAGTCCTACAAGCATAATTAAGCTAACGAATGACCTCCAAGGTTACCTACTCTTGCATTTTTCAACGTTCTAGATACCATGGTAGAGTCCGTTTTGTCAAATAAGGTGTTAAAAATACAAATATGCAAAATTGATAATTCCTAAACATTTTTTAATGGTAAAATGAGCTACTAGAAGAGTATTGGAAATAGAAAGAGAGTCATACTAATGTTTATAGGACCATCTGGACTCAAAAATGATATTCGTTATAAAAAATTAAATATCAAAAAACACAATATACAAAAAGGAAAAATTTACAGTTATGCCCCTAATGGAAGAATAAGATGTCAAATGAACTTAGAAAATGAAAGAGGACTTATCTTAGAGTTTTTGATGACACTCCTATAAGAATCAAATTCATCCTCAATGATCACTTATACATTATGATGCATACCAATATAATATCATGAAATACATGTTTGTTACCATCTTACTAGTACTTGTAGTTTTTGTGATTTCATAACTCTCAGCTATTATATATTTTTACAAGTTTCTTAATGTATTTTATTAGTTTTTAAAGTATTTTTATTTATTTTCTAATGTATTTTAATTTACAATTTCTTGGTTATCTCATGGGGTTTTAACCCAAAAAAGTGATAAATAATTGAATTTTGGATAAATACATGTTAAATAATTAAAATTTTGACATAAATAATATTATTAAAAGTTAGGTTTGAAGAATGAATAGTGATTTGAAAATTGGTATGGTTGGAGTAAAAATGTGAAAATGTGGTATTCATCATCTTCAAATTTAAAAAAGATGCCAAAATGAAGGGATTGGGTTGGAGATGCTCTTAGTTCATTACAGAAATTTTACTCTAGCGAAACTACGAATTCTTTGAAAGTAGTGCATTGAAACTTATTTGATTAAAACAATGAAATTTCATTATCTGTAACTTAACGAAAACTAATTTAAGAAATTTAACTATTTTCTTTGAAAGTGAAAGTGAATTGAATCTGACTTGATTAAAATAGTGAAACTTCACTGTTTGTAACCTAATATAACTAACTTCATTAAAATAGTGAAATTTCACTATTAGAAATTTAATTGAATCTGCTTTGATTAAATAGATTAAAATTTTACTATTTCACAATTATCCAATTTGAATTGCATCTGATTTGATTAAATTTAGTAGTTTTCTTGAAAGTTGAATTGAATCTAGTTTGATTAAATACATTAATTTCTTTAAATGTTCAACTGAATTGAAGATTGTTTTGATTAATTCAATTTCTTTCATTATTTTTTATTAGGGTTAGCAATATGTGACAAGACCCGCGAATATGATTCAAAAACGATAGGAACTTAGCAAGTTTCGAGTCTGTCTTAAACATGTTTGCATAAAAACAATGGGTCAAACATGATTAATATGATTGCTATTCGTGTCATGTTCGGATTAACTTAATTGACTCGAAATTGACTCGTTTATTAAAACATGTCCAGTGATTCGAATTTTACTCAGGACCCGAAAGTGACATGTTAACTTGAAATTGACTTGATTAATATGTTTTTCCTTTTATTATAATACTAATAATATAAAGAGATTTTCTAAAAATTATTAATTATTAAATAATATAAATTATTATAATTATTAATATAAAAATAATAAAGGTATAATAATTTTAAAAGATTTTTTTTTTTTTTTAAGTCAAGAATGAAATATAATTTAGTGAAACACATCATTCACGTCAAACATGTTATTCGTGTAAAAAACATTTTAATAGCTAAATAGGTTATTCGAGTTTTGTCGGATCATTTAAATTGACAGAATCTATTTATTAAAAGGGTTAGTTGAGTCATGTCGTGTTCACCTAATTAAATATAGAGTCATATTTGTGTCAAAGAAGTTAACACGATTAGTTAATCATATTATGTTCAGGTTGACACAAATTTCAAAATATGAGTCTTGACACGACCTTAACACAATATGCAAACACAAATTGTCACCCTTATCTTATAAAGAACTAATTTTAATAGTATATTTGTTTCATATAGAGAGCTAAAATTGTACCATGAACAATCATGTCGATATGTTTTTTTCCATATTCAAATTATGAAAATAGATAATTGAGTAACTTGTTGTCCATAGTTGGGAGAAAAAAATATTTTGTGTAAAGACTTCAAACCGTTATAACTTTACACCTGATTGTTCTTTTTCATGAATTATATATACATATCATGTATTTTTTTTGTACAAGAGAATATAAACTTCATTGTTCCTTACCATTAAAGAGAGCATCAATATTTTTTTTTGTGACCATTCTGAGATCAATGCCATTGTAGCAATGAAGCTGAATTCTAATTTGAATTTGATCATTAGTTTAAAATTTCTATTGGAGTTTTTTATTTTCAAACCCATCTATTGCGTGGATTAACTAACTGTTACATGTTGAGATATTTTCAAACCCATCCGGTAGACAGCGTGGCAATCTGTTCTTTTAATGACATTTGGCCATGTGTGATATGACTAATTGCTATGTCACTGTACAAACCCATTCAAGAATTTTCCTATGAGGAGGGAATCTAAAATGCCTCAGATTGATTTAAAAATAAGGAAAGAAAGGAAAAGAAAAGGGAGGGATTGAAAAGTTTATTTATATCTCCTTCCAAAATTAGAAGAGACTGAGGATAAGATCAGAGAGTTAATAATTACCTATTTTCACCCTTTTAAAAAAAAAAAACAAGCAAATTTTTATTTCATTCTTTATATGTATATAATAAACCATTTCTTTCCTTTCATTTCTCTTATCTATCTTTCTCAAGCAAGATGAGAGAGAATTATAGTGTCATTTTTTTCTTTTCCTTTATTAGTTATTGAAGCATGAAGCGAGTACCATATCAATAGTAATAGTGAAATTCGGGTGATTAAATTAAGGAATCCTCATTCAAGAGTGGATGTAGGCTAGTGTGGGTCTTAGGACACTTCTAAACCACTACACAGGAAATTACACACCATGGAGCGTTTATCTGCGAACAGTCAAATTGTGGTTAAAATTAAGTGTTGATGTATAGAAGAACAACTAACAAGCACATAACAGGAATAACTACAAGAATAATTGACTAATTTACAGAGCAATGTAGCAGGTCAGTGATCAGTGGTCAGCTTTTGTGTCTTGTATGAAATGGTTTGATTAATAGATACATTCTCTAGTAGTGGTGAGTTGTCTCTTACGTGAGTTGTGATCTTATTTATTGTACTATACATTTTATTTTCTTTTAAGCACTTGTCCGTATAATTGATAGGAGTCTAATTTAAATTCAATTTGAACACTTTATTTACCATTTAAGTTCACGATTACAATCTAATTAGTTTTGGTTGATTATTTAGATAAATTATTTGGAACCATCGGCATAACTTTATAAAATATATAGCTAATTAATAAAATTAATTTTAATTAATTATTTATTGTCACGCCCCAAATTTTCATAAACCTGGGGAGTGAGTGAAATGAATTTATTAACTAGAAAAATAAATAAATAAATTTAAAGCATCCTTTTATTCTCAGTAGAAAAATTCATTATTCCATACTCTAAGGTCATTAACCAACATAAAAAAAAAATTTGAGAATCATTTGAATCCATTCTGAAAACTTTGTTTAGGCCTTTATACCTTTCGTGGTCAATTTCACCCAAACATATTTGGAGTCTCAAAGTGCAATTATTTTCAAACAAAAGTACTCGTCGAGATAATCAGTTTAGACTTTTGAATAACTCAATTCAGATTTAAAATGAATTTATATAAAAATCGAAAAGTTTGAAACAATCAAAAAAAAAAAAAAATTCGGATGAATAGTAATCTGAGAAACCAGTAGCTAAAAGTGAACAGTAACATTGAAAGTTACCGTTCACCTGGAGCAAAAATTCAACTTCAGAAAAATGCTGCGCTGAACCCCTTGATTCAAATCGATTTTTCTCTCAATCTACAAACTCAAATGTAATGAAATATGTGCCAAAATCTTCCTTATTGAGTCTAGTTTCTATACCATTTTGAATCACTCAAAAAGTCCACGTTGAACTCAAGTTATGATGAACACACTACCCATAGGTCAGATTTTGTACACTTGAACCAAAATCAATATAACTTTCTCATTTTAAAAAATTTTAAAGTCCATGATATATAAAAAGAAAGCTAACAGATAGATCTATCTAGAAATGTAAGGAACTTTAATTAATTCAAAATGACCAAAAAGTTATAGTCCCACGAAGTGGGCTGATCTGTCGAAATGATTTTGCAGAATCGAAATTAAGGCATGTTGTATGCTGTTTGACATTCCTTCTAATTCTTCAAGCTATTTAACCCCAACTTTTGTGGCACTTTTTCCCACTTATTGATGGGAATTTTACACACCTAATGACTCTTTTAATTTCACAAAATTTTGACATGGTTTTCTTTATTTTCTAAGTATTTTTTACCTAATATTCATGATACATTATACTATTCATGATGCACACATTTCCATCATCATTCAATGGCCACAATCTCATGGGAATTAATCTACATCATTCAAATATACAATACTCTACACATCCACATATACTTTGAAATTTAAAACATCACATTCTCCCTTTCATTACAATTATAGGGCCTTGCCCATTTTGTTCACACTACACAATACCATTACAAATGCATTACATTAGTTTTAGGGCTTATGCCCATACATACAAAAATGTGCCCCAAGGGCCAAATGTCCATTCAAGTCCTTTTCCCCTTATTCCTTCAAGACTTTATCAAGTCTCAAGTACCGAGAGCGTCATCTGTAATATGATATCCCACGAATGGGCCAGCTCAACTGCTGATATAACATAATGCTAATGCAAGGAACAAAATTAAGGCGTGACATGTGCAAGTGTACATTTATATTTACATGCCTTCCAAATCATCCATACAATGCAATGGCAATGTGCGTGACGCACCCATGCAAACTCTATGCCACACCCATGTCTCGGTTTCACGGATCGCTCCCGATGGTCAATTGAGTACCATGCTTGTTTCACGGATCGCTCCCGTTGGGTCAATCAGGCACCAATGCAATGACCAATTTTGAGTTTTTTACCACAAGATCTACACCCTCATAAAGCATAGCACCAAGTGCTCAACCCACACTATGTTTTCAAAGGATTCACCATATGCCAATATGCTTTGATTTCACCATGCAATAATGCAATTCAAGGAAACATTTTATCAACACATGGAGCATGACTTAAAATATGCCTCATTCATAAAGTAAAGCGTAACTTCAAATTCACAACACTTTGTCTACATGAATGTAAGTCAAAATTTAATGAATTAAACATATGATCAAGTTTCATGTTCATTACTTTAACAATTTCTCAAAGAAAATACAAATACACAAACTACCAATTCATGGAATAAATCATAATTCTCAAATCACAAGAGTTTCTCTACATGAACATAAGCTAAAATATAATAATCTAAACATATAAACAAGTTAGATGTTCATCACTTTGACAAATTCTCAAAGATCACAAAATACATAAAGCACCAACACTTTAAATAAATCATAACTTTCCAACTACAAGATTTTGTCTACATGAACCTAAGCTAGAATGCAATGAATTTCACTTATAGTCATGGTTCATGTTTATCACTTTTTCAAATTCTCAAAGAATAACAAAGAACACAGAAGTACATAAACAATCAACTCTAAGTTCTTCAAAGCAACTATGTCCTAAGTAATTTTCTAACATCAAATAAACATATGAATCATTCAATCAACATATAAATCACTCATAAACTTAATCATATTCCTTAGCAAAATATCATACCTAAAATGATTTTTCTCAAACCGAGGGAGTTATTTTCGCTGTGCAGCCGAACTGATCAGTTAGAATATAGTCCTTGTTAAGAGGAACAACTTCCTAGAAGGAACCTTTGCAAAAATCCAAGCCTAGAAGTGTGTTTTGGAAGCTTAAAGGTTGGAAAACCTAGGTTTTCTTTCTCCCTTTTCTCCATGAATGTGTTCTGCTACTTCTCCAGCCCAAAACTGATATTTTTACACTAAGGGGGCTGTATTTATAGTAATTAAAGGGGTAAAGTGGCAAAAAGACCATTTTGCCCTTAATGAATCCGGGACCCTGTTACACTACAACCTGTCCTGAAACACCTCAATTTGACATTTTGTTTTAACCAAAGTTCATAAAATTACTTTAAATAAAAATTTTCAAAAAAATAAATTTTCGCATGCAGCCAGGTTTGGCCGATTCCACCCGGGATGCCCTTTTGGTCCAATTTTTGAAACTATTTTCGCTTAGGCTCAAATTTGTATAGTAGGTGTATTTTAACATTATAAGTATATTTATGTTTTATGACATACTCAAAATATGCTTCTAAATATGACTTATGTCTAAATGATGCACGTAAAACGCCCTACCAGCAAACAGTACATGAATAGTGCCCTACCGGCAAAAATGAAGAATTTATCCTGATTTTTCAGATCTTTACATCCTTCCCCCCCTTAAATAAATTTCATCCTGAAATTTAAAAATGTACCTCTTCGACAAAATTTAGAAAGATCAATACAAAATGCGTAACATGGAAACGTGCAACCTTACCTATGGATCCTTTATCTCTGCCTTCCCCAGGCAATGTGGAATGAATTACCTTTTCCCCCCAAAGGAACCTCGTCCACTTGGGCAGACGTGCAGTGGCGTGCAGACATCTCCACACTCCTTGCTAGAGTCTGGTTCTGATCCCATCTGTAACAGCCTACTCCATGTAGCACAACGCATAATGAAATCCTCAAACATGTTGGCTTATCAACGCCAATTTCCCAAATCCATCCAAGCATCATGACCTACCTCAATAATGCAACATAAAAAAAAATTCTCAATGCTCACAAGGATACTTCAAAGTCTCTCACACATGTGATGACCATCTAACTAACCTCAAGTCAAGCTATGCAATCATCTAGTAATTTATTACAATGGCATCAATGTATCACTTGCACTTCAAGATCAACCCAATCGAGTACATGTGAAAGGTCAGGCTTATACTTCCTCAACATCAATACATGAAAGACATCATGAACCCCAAATAACTGTGATAGTAACGCCAATTGATAGGCCACTTCTCCAACACCTTTTTCCAATCAAGATCTCGCAAGGATTTATAACACTCACGTTGAGTTCTCAATTAATTAAAAGAATCCGTCAATCATATGCAACTTATCACATTACATTTCGAAACTATTCTACACAACAGGTTCATCATTTAGTTATCTCGTTATAAGTCCTCAAATTGAGTTTTCAACTCATATAATTTCACAATCATCACAAGATACATTTTTAAACCATTCTATAGAGGACTCACTCCCCTTATAATAGCAATTTCCCCAAGTGAATCATTAGAGTGTCCCAAACTAATTCATCACTATTAGTGTTCACTCATCATGTAAATTTATGATTATAATCTATCATCCATGAACTAGGGAAAAATAAAACAGGCATGCGCAGGCCTTACTAAAAAAATTACTTCTATCATCAAAGAAATATAGTAGAAAACCTCTCCCCTTGAAGATCAATCCAACCACCATGTGGCCACAACATGAAATAGTCATGACAAAATTCGTAACATTTTCATACTCCACTAAAGGTCAAAATCCATCAAATGCACTATTAAAATTCTCAATAGTCAACTTCAGTTCAATATGAATATCTATAAGTCACTCCATCCTTGAGACATACTATCTCTAATTAATCTTACATTCCAAGAGTATCCATCAATATTGGAGTAATTCATAACCCAATATTAACAATAACCCACCATTTCTGTTCACAAGTCCTTGGACTTTTACAAGATCATTCCATTTTCAAATTAAAATTTCCATTCTCAATTTACATGTTAAGCGAAATTTGAAATCATACTCACCACCAGCTTGACCTAACCATGCCATTCACAATTCACTTTCTGTGTCAACAACACTATCATCAACTAATAGTTCAACAATCTAATTTATCAAAGATAAGTTAAAATCTCTTCTACTCCGTATCCAAGGTATATTCCATACACACTCCCACATATTGTTCAAATTTTTTTCATTTTCATCCTTTTAAGCTTTTAAGCTTTTAATTCCATGCACTATCTAATGACATGCTCCAAAATGCAACATAAACATGTAAGCACATATGTACCCAATCCATGGGTGTATATAAAAACAAAACATGCAATACATATCTCTTACACATCAAAGAATTTAACATACTTCATTTATACCCACATACCTTACACATACATTAAGCAAAAAAAAAAAATCTCATACTTCACACATATAACAAATCAATCAAACCTCGACAAATACTAAAGATGCATTACGTTTCCATCATGTAATTAGTACATACTCATGCAAGTTCGCCTTAGTTAATTCATTTTTTTTTGTTGCCTTAAATCGTCTAATTAGGTATCTTTTACCTTTTTTCTGTATATAACTAGGTGATAACCCTTCATGGATCACAACTCATTTCGTTATTGGGTGATGGATTGGCCAGTCTACACACTTGTAACTCAAAACCTGCTACCAATTCAGTATATTCATAATATAATTTTTAAGTGATCCTAACCACATGGGTTTATGACCTAGTATATACATTTTTACGTCATATGCTCATAATAGTTAAAATTCATTTAATTATTCATACATACATAACATGGTTAAACATGCTTTTATACATGCATTACTACCAATCCAGTCTGTTTAGATATCATAGTCATAGTACTGTAACCCTATGAATATCGGGTACTAACCTAGCATACACATATAGAATCAACAAATAACATTCAACAGCTAACACGTAGCCTACCACATAAACACTTAAGTATGGATCCATCATAAGAATATACATACACATGAATAAGTATACAACTTACCATATAGGTAACTAGGCACATAGCCTACCTCATAAATCACTAGGTCTACTACATAGATATAAGCATCTATTCCCAGTTCATCAATAATCAAGCATATCACATATTGCACAATTTCACACACTAAAGCAACAAGCACTCACCTAATCATGTAATCCAAACCAGCCTAATTAATTTGAGGTCTAACCTCTCCTAACTCATGGTAGAGTCAATCCTAGAAGGATTCACGGACACCCCACTACCTAATAAAACATGGCCTAGAAACTGTACCTCCTAAAGCCAAAACTCACACTTCAAGAACTTAGAAAACAAATGATGCTCCCTCAACTCAGCTGGAGCCACACGATAAGGTGGAATGGAAATAGGCATAGTGCCTAGGATAAGCTCTATTATGAACTCTATCTCTCGTCTCGGCGGTAAACTAGTCAAGTCATCCGGAAAGACATCTGGGAACTCATCCTCTACTGATAGCAATATACTCTCTATAGTTCCACTCCTATCTATTATCAAACTAGCCAACAAATAGCTATGGCCTCCCTAACTCCTCGAGTCACACCAGGGTGGAACTAAGAAATCCCCACGATTCCCCGTAAAATAAAAGCTATCTCCCTCAGGAGTACACACTTTCACTTTCCCCCTGTAGCAGTCTATACTCGTTTAAAATGTAAATAACCAATTTATCCTCAATATACTATCAAAACTAGACATGTCAAGTAGAAGGAAATCAAAAGAAAGAATACGGTTAGCTATTTCTATCGAGCAATCTCCACAGATCCTCGTTAAGGTCACTCTACTCCTAACTGGTGTGTCAACATGTAATGGTGGATCTAGCCGATCTATTTCTAACCCCCAAGCAATAAATAAAATATACTATAACATACTTGCTTAATCAACACTTATATAACTCACGTCAACCATCCCCGCCTATTGTTTACAATAAACAAATAATTCTCACCGAGTTTTAATACAGCCTTTCGCAAGGAAAAATTCATTTAAGCAATACAATATACACATGCTCAAGTTATACTAGTGTTCAACTAGTCCAACTAACCTAAGGTCTAAACTCCATCCACTATTCCAAGACATTAGATCCTAAATCTTACGTCAATCGGGCTACCAAGGTTGATAGAGGTTAGAGAACTAAAGTTCTCACTCTCCCTCTCCCTCTTCCTCAACCTTGTGTTTTGGATAGCATCCTATAGTGTGAACAAGCATCATTTATCATTTTAGCTTTTACTCATCTAATGTATTTCACATCCTATGACATTCTTCCATAATGCTACATGATATGACAAAGGCAAAATAAGTATCATTTATTACACATGTAAACATATACCAAATCACATACGGTTATGCCAATATACACATTACACAAGGTTTTCAAAAAAATTTCAAATTATGCATCGTGGTCTCATTGTGTTTAACAACACCTTACGGTCCCTAAGTATTCAAACCTAAGCTCTGATACCACGTTTCCACGCCCCGAATTTTCATAAACTCGGGGAGTGAGTGAAATGAATTGATTAACTAGAAAAATAAATAAATAAATTTAAAGCATCCTTTAATTCTCAGCGGAAAAATTCATTATTCCATACTCTAAGGTCATTAACCAATATAAAAAAAAAAAAAATTTGAGAATCATTTGAATCCATTCTGAAAACTTTGTTTAGGCCTTTATACTTTTCGTGGTCAATTTCACCCAAACATATTTGGAGTCTCAAAGTGCAATTATTTTTAAACAAAAGTACTCGTCAAGACAATCAGTTTAGACTTTTGAATCACTCAATTCAGATTTAAAATGAATTTATATAAAAATTAGAAAGTTTGAAACAATAAAAAAAAAAAAAAATTTGAATGAATAGTAATCTGAGAAACTAGCAGCTAAAAGTGAACAGTAACATTGAAAGTTACTGCTCACCTGGAGCAAAAATTCAAATTCAGAAAAATGCTGCATCGAACCCCTTGATTCAAATCGATTTTTCTGTCAATCTACAGATCCAAATGTAATGAACTCTATGCCACATTCTTCCTTATTGAGTTTAGTTTCTATACCATTTTGAATCACTCAAAAAGTCCACGTTGAACTCAAGTTATGATGAAAACACTACCCATAGGTCAGATTTTTCACACTTGAAACAAAATCAATATAACTTTCTCATTTTAAAAGCTTTCAAAGTCCATGATATATAAAAAGAAAGCTAAGAGGTAGATCTATCTAGAAATCTAAGGTAATTTAATTAATTCAAAAGGACCAAAAAGTTATAGTCCCACGAAGTGGGCTGATCTGCCGAAATAATTTTGCAGAATCGAAATTAAGGCATGTTGTATGCCGTTTGACATTCCTTCTAATTCTTCAAGCTATTTAACCCCAACTTTTGTGACACTTTTTCTCACTTATTCATGGGAATTTTACACACCTAATGGCTCTTTTAATTTCACAAAATTTTGATATGGTTTTCTTTATTTTCTAAGTATTTTTTCACTTAATATTCATGATATATTATACAATTAATGATTCACACATTTCCATCCTCACTCAATGGCCACAATCTCATGGGAATTAACATACATCATTCAAATATACAATACTCCACACATCCACATATACTTTGAAATTTAAAACATCACATTCTCCCTTTCATTACAATTATAGGGCCTTGCCCATTTTGTTCACACTACACAATACCATTACAAATGTATTACATAAGTTTTAGGGCTTATGCCCATACATACAAAAATGTGCCCCAAGGGCCAAATGTCTATTCAAGTCCCCTTCCCCTCTTTCCTTCAAAACTTCATCAAGTCTCAAGTACCGAGAGCGTCATTTGTAATATGATATCCCACGAATGGGCCAGCTCAACTACTAGTATGACATAATGCTAATGCAAGGAACAAAATTAAGGCGAGGCATATGCAAGTGTACATTTATATCTACATGCCTTCCAAATCATCCATACAATGCAATGGCAATGTGTATGACGCACCCATGCAAACTCTATGCCACACCCATGTCTCGGTTTCACGGATCGCTCCCGATGGTCAATCGAGTACCACACCTGTTTCACGGATCGATCCCGTTGGGTCAATCAGGCACCAATGCAATGGTCAATTTTGGGTTTTTCACCACAGGATTTACACCCTCATAATGCATAGTACCAAGTGCTTAACCACACTATGTTTTCAAAGGATTCACCATATGCCAATATGCTTTGATTTCACCACGCAATAATGCAATTCAAGGAAACATTTCATCAACACATAGAGCATGACTTAAAATATGCCTCATTCATAAAGTAAAGCATAACTTCAAATTCACAACACTTTGTCTACATGAATGTAAGTCACAATTTAATGAATTAAACATATGATCAAGTTTCATGTTCATTACTTTAACAATTTCTCAAAGAAAATACAAATACACAAACTACCAATTCATGGAATAAATCATAATTCTCAAATCACAAGAGTTTCTCTACATGAACATAAGCTAGAATATAATAATCCAAACATATAAAAAAAATTAAATGTTCATCACTTTGACAAATTCTCAAAGATCACAAAATACATAAAGCACCAACACCTTAAATAAATCATAACTTTTCAACTACAAGATTTTTTCTACATGAACCTAAGCTAGAATGCAATGAATTTCACTTATAGTCATGGTTCATGTTTATCACTTCTCCAAATTCCCAAAGAATAACAAAGAACACACAAGTACATAAACAATCAACTCTAGGTTCTTCAAAGCAACTATGTCCTAAGTGATTTTCTAACATCAAATAAACATATGAATCATTCCTAAACTTAATTATATTCCTTACTTAGCAAAATATTATACCTAAAATGGTTTTTATCAAACTGAGGGAGTTGTTTTCGCTGTGCAGCCAAACTGATCATTGAGAATATAATCCTTGTTGAGAGGAACAATTTCTTAGAAGGAACCTTTGCGAAAATCCAAGCCTAAAAGTGTGTTTTGGAAAACCTAGGTTTTTTTTCTCCCTTTTCTCCATGAAAGTGTTCAGCTCCTTCTCTAGCCCAAAACTGATATTTTTACACTAAGGGGGTTGTATTTATAGTAAAGGGGTAAAGTGGCAAAAAGACCATTTTGCTCTTAATGAATCCGGGACCCCGTTACACTACAACCTGTCCTGAAACGCCTCAATTTGACATTTTGTTTTAACCAAGTTCAAAAAATTATTTTAAATAAAAAATTTTTAAAAAATAAATTTTCTCTTATGGCCGGGTTTGGCCAGTTCCACCTAGGCCACCCGGGATGCCCTTTTGGTCTAATTTTTGAAACTATTTCCATTTAGGCTCAAATTCACATAGTAGGTGTATTTTAACATTATAAGCATATTTCTCTTCTATGGCATACTAAAACATGCTTCTAAATATGACTTATGTCTAAATGATGCACGTAGAATGCCATACCAGCAAACAGTGCATGAATAGTGCCTTACCAGCAAAAACGAAAAATTTACCCTGATTTTTTCGATCTTTACAATTATAACCTTAACCGCCTCAAAGCTGCAAAAGTAAATAAATAAATTGATTATCTGAAATACTTAAAATACATATTCTTGTCAGCTATAATTTTTGTTTGATATTTGTTCAACCTTCGTTTGAACGAAGGGCTTGTTAGTTCAAACGAATGTGCAATAGAACACTTTAAGTTATGGGTTGAAAAGCCATTGTGCAAAATTTTCACTTTCCTTCTATTCAAAACCCTCTTTAGACAAGAGAAGAAATTGGGGTTTTATTTTTTATGAAGATCTAAGTCTTATCAACACATTATAGCACAAAGACTCATCATTAAGAAGAATCTTACAGATTGGAATCTAGGAATTCCAAGGAATTTTTCAAGAACAATGGGTAAGTTTTAGGGGTTTTTTTCCTGTTTCAAATCTCTTGAATTTTCTTGTGGATCTAGCTTTGTTAAGTAAAATAAATGGTGTAAAATCTTTCTTAGGTTCTTTTGGGTAAGGATTGAAGTCAAGATCTTAAAATCTCTCTCTACACTCAAGAAATCCTCTTCTCTCAAAATCTTGAAGTAGGGATTCTAACCTAGGTTGAGGGTTAGGCGTTTACATAGACACATTGAGCATTCTATTAAATTTTATGTCTTGCATTATGGATGTCATTATGCTTTGAGAAATGATAGGAGTATGAAATGTCATGCATTGAAATGTTCTTGACATGTACATGTTGATAATTAGGGAAAATGTTGAATGTCATTTACTTATACTAATCTTGTCACATACTTGTTGATCATTGGATTGTTGATGGCTATAGGTTGCTTGGTCATTGTTGTGTTCTTATGATATTTAATGAGGTGATATAAACTTTGGGTATGTTCGTGAATAAAGTGAAAAATATTGATGAATGATAAAATACAAAAATGAAAATGGAGAATGAGAATATAGATAATTAATCCCTGGAACATGTTGAGGGACAAGAAAGAGTGGCATGTTGTGAGGCCGCATTAGAGACCAGGAATATTTTGTGATGGGGATTGTGTCTCCCTTTGGTTGCCAATCGTAACCCCGCGAGGGTGGTAGTGCATAGCCAACAGGTTAGTAACTTGTGAAGTACTAGGCTTTTTTGGGGGCCATTAGGTGATTTGACGAGCTGGTTTTATTTAAGTGAGAGGATTAACGTGAGGTTTGAATGATAATTTACTTTGTACGTAGTTAATTGTAATTACGTGATGATTCTCCCATTTACTTATTGTTATATTTTCTTGTGATTGGGTTGATGGTTACATTATTAGGGGTATGATGAATCGTCTATTGATATGTATGCATGTTGATTCAACACTTGTATTGACACTTCACATCTCACATGTCTACACTTTGCATTGCCTTAACTTTCCCTATTTTAGAATCTCTATTGGGGTTGTTGTTTTGACCCTTACCAAATGCGGGTAATGGTAAGGAGCTGGCGTCTTTATGGCATGGACTAAAAGGCCACTTTCCTTTGGACTCTTTTGTTGATTTTGGGATGTACTTAAACTCACAACTCTATTTTGGTCTTGTGTTATTTAGGGAATGTAAAAAGGGCCTCTGGTCCTTATGTGTTTATGTGAAGGTTCGTAAGCCTTAACAAGACTAGTGTTCTTTTGACTTAGAAATATCCATCATATGATGAATACATTTTTAGAATTTATGTATGGAAACCTTGTTGGATTATATGTATGGAATATGAATGAATATTTGTGTTATGAAAACTCAAATGAGAATATGCTAATCACATGGTGGTTTGAGATATACTGAAATTATTTATTTAGTCTGGCCTTGATTCACAGGGTCACCCACGGGTTTTTGGAGCCAGGGGCATGACAAAATATATGTTAAATAATTAAATTTTAGACATAAATAATATTATTAAAAGTGAGGTTTGAAGAATGAATAGTGATTTGAAGATTGGTATAGTTGGAGTAAAAATGTAAAAATGTGATACCCATCATTTTCAAATTTAAAAAAAAAAATGCCAAAATGAAGGGAGTGGGTTGGAAATGTGCTTAGTTCATTATATAAATTTTACTCTAGCGAAACTATGAATTCTTTGAAAGTAGTGCATTGAAACTAATTTGATTAAAACAATGAAATTTCATTATCAGTAACTTAACTAAAACTGATTTAAGAAATTTCACTATTTTCTTTGAAAGTGAGAGTGAATTGAATCTAACTTGATTAAAATAGTGAAACTTCACAATTTGTAACTTAATATAACTAGCTTCATTAAAATAGTGAAATTTCATTATTTGAAACTTAATTGAATTTGATTTGATTAAATATAGTGAAATTTCACTATTTGGAACTTAATTAAATTTGGTTTAATTAAATAGATTAAAATTTTACTATTTCACAATTATCCAAACTGAATTGCATCTGATTTGATTAAATTTAACAACTTTCTTGAAAGTGGAATTGAATTGAATCTGGTTTGATTAAACACATTAATTTTTTTATTTTCTTTGAATGTTTAATTGAATTGATGATGTTTTGATTAATTCAATTTCTTTCATTATCTCTTATTAGGGTTAGTAATACGTGACACGACCCACAAATATGATTCAAAAACGATAGGAACTTAGCAAGTTTGAAGTCCATCTTAATGTGTTTGCATCAAAAATGGATCAAACATGATTAACATGATTACTATTCGTGTCATGCTCGGGTTGACTCAACTGACGCGAAATTGACTCGTTTATTAAAACTTGTCCAGTGACTCTGTAAAGACTTGAAAATTTAGAATGATTTTTTTTTTAGGAGCACTAATTGAATTTCTTAAATTTTTAATTGCTTTTAATTTATTTTAAATGATAATAATGATGATAATAATAATAAAACAAACGAAATAAAACATAATAAAACAAAGTGAAATAATGTGTATGAGTGATGCATGTGTGATCTGTGGTTATAAATTATTTATTATAATATAATATATATATATATATATACTATCTCAAGTGTATATATATATATATGGTGTGTGTTTAAAGTAGAATAAAGAAGCAGGAAATATTGTATGCATATATGTATATGTGTGTTTGTGTAACGTGGCAACATGAAGGCCATTTATATATATTGTGAAAAAAAAATGTGTGTACTTGTGTTGTGGCGGTGCAAGCTGGAGAGAAATTGAGAAGGGGGGAAGAAACCGATATAAGGTGGGGGCGGTGGAGTAGAAAAATGGAGAAAGGGAAAGAGAGAAAAGAGAGAAACCGAGTGATAGATTGAAACAGTGGAGATGGCACTGAGTTGGAGGATTTTGTGAGGGATGTTGATGATTGGAGGCTGCCATAAAAATCTGTCGCAGCCGTTGCATCGATCCAGCAGTGAGTGAGCTTCAAGTTGAGTGAAGCTGATGTTTCAAGATCTGATGTGCAGTTGTAGGCAGCACACCGGGGTAGAGAGATCGGGCAGTAGCTGCGACGGGGGTTCAGTGATGGTGCTGTAAGTGGGATCTGGCTGAAGATAGATCGTGCGGCTGAACGATGGGTGTTTGGAGAAGTATTGATACGATTGGGTTGTGGCGTTGGATGGATATTGCAGGGGTTTCTTGGGGCCGGAATTGAATTCGGAGGATGTTAGGTTCCAAAACTTCACGGCCTTGATCTGTCTCTCTCTCTCTGATTCAATCACGGTAAGCTGTGATGATTCGCTTATTTATATGGCTGTCTTTGTCATCTTATTTGATTTGAGTTTTAAATAAATAACGAAAAGCTTTATTGGGGCAGAACTCCCAATTCTGATCCTAGATTCTGTTTTTGACAATATTAAAGGATTTTCATATGTTCCTTCCTAATTATTTAAATGGTGCCCAGTTCTTGTAACTACTGATGATGGATTGATTATTATTCTGCCTATGGAATTCTTTATATAGCATGAGATTAAATTAGTAAAATTATATGTGGAGATGTGTGAAGATATAGTGTTGTACAGAAGTTCAGAATCAGATCACGCCCAAACGGTGAGCTGATCTGAACTGAATCTATCATGGAAATTCCCTGATTACGTCCCAGTAGTGGACTGCTTTTATATGATTACCAAGGTCTAATTTAAACTCAAACCTATTACCCACTGCTGCGGCTTAGGAAATCCACAATCTGTTCAGTCATAACTAATATAAAGAAATGCTGAGGTAACGTTGTCGTTGCAGATTATATGTATTTACTATATATGAATTCAGTGTAAGTCTTTGATTGGAGAAATTGTCCCGATCGACTATTTTACTATGGCAGAAACTGCTTCTGCCCTGCGCCATTCTCTCTTCCATTTTATTAATAGGTTCACCAATTGATGTGCAACAATTTGAATTTTCTAACTACCAATTTTTCCCACACGCAACTGTCCAGAATTGGTTACCTTCAACAGCGATTAACTGCTGTTAATTTTAATTTCTGTTGGTTGGAGTCTATATCATCTAATTACAAATTGACAGCAACGATGATTTCTAAAATTTCAGTAGTAATCACCTGTATGCTGTAAGAGGTCTGAGTTCTTGAGTTGTGCTCTGAATATTTTGAAATATACCTAGGAGAACAAGTGCACGTTCTGCTAATTTTCCTCCATTTCATTGTGCTGGTACTGAACTAATATAGTTGGGTTAGCCAAACATATGTCTTGATTTTGAACTACACTATTTGTAGCATTGAATACACACATCTCGCTTGGACCAAGATAAGTCTTAATTGTTTAAGTAGCAGGTCTACCTTGTAGTGGTTGTGAGGAATTAGTAAAGTAGGAAACATAAAATTTATATTAGACGTGAGGTCTAAATGCAATGATTTAACACTAGCCGTGGTATCTGTTGTGCATATATATATATATATATTATTTGCAAGTTAATTAAATTAATTTAATTAAATGTGTCGAAATGACCCGGAGTCCAAAATAAACAAGTCATTAGTGTTTTCTTTGTGTGTCGGGCATTCTGAATCCAATGGTGAGGTTTGTTTTGCGAGGCGAGGTTCTGAAAAATAAAAGACCCATAGGAACACTAAAATGATCGTTTCGCCCTTGCTAGTACAAATGTCCAAATTAAATTCCATGAAAACCTAGATCGATTTTGTTCGGCATCCCAGATTCAATGGTAAAGTTGGTTTGAGTAAAAGAGATACCAATCATAAAGAGACATAAAATTTGATGAATAGCATAATGTCATAGAGTAACATATCGAGATATAATTTGTGAATTTTAGGAACTCTGAAGGGGAAGGAGAAGGCGACTTGACTTCCTAGACCGACACAGTAGGAGGACTGAGTTGTTCACTGATTGGTTGGACTGCATAGTGGACACAACTTACTAGGGTTGTGACCAACCCTATCAGGTATGATATTTTGCTAAGTACGGAATAGGAGTAAGTTTAGGAATGATTTGCATGTTGATTGATTTGTACATGTGTTGATTTGATGATTAGGGAATCACGTAGAATATAACTGCTTGAAGAACCTAGAATTGATAACTTATGTACTCTGATATGTGCTTTGAATTGTTTTATAATTTGTTGCTATAGTGAAGATGGATCGTACTTCTGAGTTTGGATTATTATGTTTTGGCTTACATTCGTGTTGCTGTATCATATGTTTGGGAAGGTGCGATAGTTTGATATATTGGTACATTATGGAGTTATGTGTTTTTTTGTGACTTAATGAGATTGTGAATGTGTGAATCGAGCATGTGTTTAATTTGACTGCACATGGCATACAGGCTTGTGGAAGAAGTTTTGAGATTTGGATGATATTGTTGCTTTAAATATGCTGCATTATTGAAAGCATACTGCACGGGTTGGCAAGAAATGTTCTGTTGAGATTGTGGCATTGCATGGTGGAACCATGACATTTGGCATAGTGTAATTCATTGATGACATAGTGTGGGTTGAGCACGAGGTGCTGTGCATTATGAGGGTGTAGATCCTGTGGTGAAAAACCCAAAATTGGCCATTGCATTGGTGCCTGCGACCCAACGGGAGCGATCCGTGAACAGGTGTTGGTTACTCGGGTACCCATCGGGAGCGATCCGTAAACCGAGACATGACATGCATGGTGTTGACATGACATGCATAGAGTGGACATGGATGTGGCATAGAGTTGTGTGAGTGTTTCATATGCATTGTCATGTGGCATAGAGTTGTGTGGGTGGTTCATGTGCATTGTCATTACATTGCATGGACAATTGGATGGCATATGGATTCATTACCATTATGTGGTGTGCATGATTTGGAAAGCATGCGGATTATTGTCGTTATATTGCATAGATGATGTGGAAGGCATGTGGATTGTTATTATTGCCATGCATAGATGATTTAGAAGGCATATAGAGATAAATGTACACTTGCACATGCCACGCCTTACATTTTGTTCCTTGCATTAGCATTGTATCATACCAGCAGTTGAGCTGACCCATTCGGGCAACATTTTTCAGATGACACTCCAGGCACCTGAGACTTGAGGAAGTCTCACAGAGTGGAGGAGACCCGAACTTAGAAGGATATTCGGCCCGTGAGGCATGTATTATGATGTACGGGCTTAAGCCCAAAGACATGTATATATATATTGACCGAAGTGAACGTATGTACGTGTGTATCTATTTAATTGTCTTCGGTTGTATAAGTAGGTGATGTATATTTAACTTTGATAAAGTTGTGGCCATCGAGTGAGGATGGATTGTGATGTGTTTGTATATATATGATGTATTGTGATTATCAGGGGGAAAAAGGCTCGAAAAACAAAGGAGGTTCTGCCGAAATTTTTTAAAAACGGGAATGTATGTAGGCTTGTATCTAAATCAGTTAAATTGGTATTTATTTATTTATTCGTCTATTTATTTTCTTCTTTTATTTCGCTTTAGACGCGTCCCCGGGTTTGGTTGGAAATTCGGGGCGTGACAGACTCGAATTTTACCCACAACCCGAAAGTGACATGTTTAATTTATCAACCCAAAATTGACATGTTAACTTGTAATTGACATGATTTATTTGTTTTTCCCTTTATTATAATGCTAATAATATAAAGAGATTTTCCAAAAATTATTAATTATTAAATAATATAAATTATTATAATTATTAATATAAAAGTAATAAAGGTATAATAACTTTAAAAGAAAAAAAATTAAGTTGAGAATTATATATAATTTATTAAAACACGTCATTCATGTCAATCAGATTATTCGTGTAAAAAAATGTTTAATAGCTAAATAGGTTATTCGAGTTTTGTCGGATCATTTAATTTAATACAACCTAGTAATTAAAAAGGTTAGTAGAGTCATGTCGTGTTAACCTATTTAAATAATGAGTCATATTTGTGTCATAGAAGTTGACACAGTTAGTTAATCATGTTGTGTTCGGGTTGATACAAATTTTAGAATATGTGTCTTGACACGACCCAAACACAATACGAGAACACGCGCGAATTGCCACCCCTATCTTATAAAAAACTAATTTTAATAGTATCTTTGTTTCATATAGAGAGCTAAAATTGTACCATGAACAATCATGTCAATATGTTTTTTCCATATTCATATTATGAAAATAGATAATTGAGTAACTTGTTGTCTATAAGTTGGGAGAAAAAAAATATTTTGTGTGTAAAAATTTCAAACTGTTATAACTTTACACCTGATTGTTCTTTTTCAGGAATTATATATATTTTTCGTCTCTTTTTATTTTTTGTACTTGAGAATAGAAACTCCATTGTTCCTCACCATTACAGAGAGCATCAAGGTTTTTTTTCGTAACCATTCTGAGATCAATGCCGTTATAGCAATGAAGTTGAATTCTAATTTGAATTTGATCATTAGTTTAAAATTTCAATTGGGGTTTCCAAGTAAGGTTTGTTTTGAATTTTTTTTATATAGGTTGTAGTAATCTTTTTGTGTCAAAATGAAAATATAATCTAACAATTCCAGTCCATTATGGGTGGAATAGGTGATGGCGTTTTTGATTTTCAAACCCATCTATTGCATGGGCTAACTAACCATTATATGTTGAGGAGATATTTTTTCATGGGTCCGGTAGACCACGTGGCAATGTGTTTTTTTTTAATGACATTTTGCCATCATGATATGACTAATTGCTACGTCACTGTACCGAACCCTATAACAACCTGAAAGATTATCAGATGATGTTTTGATAATGTCCTCTTTAGAGTGACTGAATTTCAAGGATGTAATTTTTATAAGGGGTGAAGATTGTACGGACCTAGAAAATTATCAAAGGGCAATTTGGTAAATTGTCAGCATAGGCTAAGGACAAACTGGAGATAAATTAGAGATGCATCAGATAAATTACAAAATGAGTCGATAAGTCATTAATATGGCACAGTGAGGCTAAAAAAGAATTTTGGTAATTTATTCGAGATTGGAACCTCGGGGCTATACAGTCGTCTACAGGATGCCGATAAATATGAAAATCCAAATGAAGAAATTTGGAGAAATGGGCTGCATATTTGGAATCAGAGAATCAAAATTAGATAATATACCAATTTTGGTACGATTCTAAGACAATTTCAATTTGGGCGTGTGCGCGCGATCAGTTGGTCAACTGGCCATGTGGCACCTGAAGAAGCATGAAAAGCTTCTCCAGGAAGCGAAGTGGAGATTCTAGAAGAGGACATGTGGTAAGAGTAGGGTGGTGGAGGAGGAGATGATTGTGTGTGGTGAGGTGTATAGAAATTAGTGTGTGTGTGTATGTGTATATGTTATATAGATATTTGTGCAATTGAAGTGATGGGTGATAAGCAAGGGGTCTGCCCCCTTTCCTATTAGCCGAACCAACAGCCACCCCCCCACTCATAAGTTTTCTCTTTCTTTCTCTCTCTCTCCTTCTCCTTTCTCACTCTCCCTTTTATGGAAAAAAAAATTGAGTGAGTGTGTGTGTGTGTGTGTATTAGACATATTGTGAGTGTGTAAGAATGTTGTGTATTTGAGAGAGCAAAAATAATGAGAGTGTGCGACTGTGTAAAACTGTGTATGTGTGCGTGCAAGGTAGTGTGTGCAATCGTGTGTGTTTTTGTGTGTGTGTGTGTAACACACACAATGTTGAACCAAACCAAAGGAGAAGAAAAAATGGATGGAAAGGAAGAAGAAAAAGAAGGAGAGAGCAGGGACTGGGACAGTTGTCGACAGCCATGAATGGCTTCTAAGCTTTTCCTCTCTCTTTAGAAAATTCTTTCTCTAGAACAACCGCGACAGCACGATTAGAGGTAAAGGTTTTTAAACCTCCCATTTAGTTTAGAATTTGAGTTGTAGCATATACGTGTGGATATAAATGTGTGTTTGTCATTGTGGGCATGTATATAATAGTGTGTGTATATATATATATGTATATCTGAAGTGGGTCTTTGAGATCCTTACGACGTTCGGTTCTTTGGCACTTTAAGGGAATTATTCGAGTCTTTAAGAAAAGATTGAAGTGCTCTGAGGGGGAAATGTGTGCTTAATAGTGATTGGTCCGCCTTGGGGAAGCCATGGCCGAACCTTGAAGGTTTTGGAGTTTTGGGGTGTTCGATGATTTTCGAACCATGAAGCCTTACCTAAACTCCATTAGGGAATGTGTAGTGATGATTGGAAGAGAATAGGATAAAAACAATGGCCGGAAGTGGGGGAAAACACAAGTTCAGACCTTGGCTGGAAAAAATGATCTCCGTTGAAGATCCATGATTTTGGGCCCTTCGATCTACAAAACTGACCTCAAATGATATTATATGATGCATAAGGGTGTTTAGAATGAAAAAAAAAAAGATGAAAAATAGGCGGTAAAAATAAGGGAGAAAAATTGAGATTTTCCAGTTTTAGGCGAGGCTCGCCGGCGGTAGCTAACTCCGGCATTGACTTGTCAATGGGTCAACAGTTGACCATTGATGTAAAGACTTGGAAAAAAAAATAATAATAATAATAAAATAAAATAAAATAGGTTCAGAAAAATAATTAATCCAGTCATTTGAGTACCGGGATGAATAAATGAAGCCAATATCAATACTTAATTATGCTGATGAAAAAAAAAAAAAAAAAATAGAAAGCTGTTAGAAGAAGGGACAACATAATATATATATTATATTATATTATATTATATTATATTATATTATATAATATATGAAGCTTCTTGAAGAAGCTGGAGGAAACGGGAAAAAGAAAAGAAAAGAAAAGAAAGAACGAGAGGCGGTGCAGAGGGAGTTCCAGAAGTCTTCTGGTGGTGTAACGGACCAAGGTGTGTGTGGCGGTGGAGAGGAGTATATATATGTGTGTGTGTATGTGCGTATCTGGGTTTGCAGAAAAAAAAATGAGACAAAGGGAGAGAGAGAGTCGGTGCTACTGAGAGGGACGGTGCAGTAGATCAATAGGTGTATATATAAATATATATATATTAATATATTGTGTTGCTGGTAGTGGTGCTGAAATTGGAGGAGCACAGCAGTGTCAATTGATTGGATTGGGGAGAAAGGGTTGTGCGTATGCGTATAATGGGTGTATATGGGCAGCGTGCAGCAGGTATATATGTGTATGCGTGTAATGGTGCAGGAGGGACGGAAGTGCGGCAGAGAGGGAGCTGCAGCAGCAGCGGTGCGGCAGCACCTGCCTTCCAATTTGATGGGCTAGATCATGTTGATTTCAGATTTGAAGCAGCAGATTTTTATACCTGAATTTCGGATTTTTATGTGGTTTTAGTGCTGCTGTTACTGTTGTTTTGTTTGGTAAGAAAACAGAGGAAATGGAGGCCGTTACAAACAGCGGTTGCTGCTATCCAGCAGCAGTAGCGTTGCGTGGTGGGTGTTCAGGTTCCATCCCAGTTTCTTTAAAGGTCAGAATGGATTTTTGAAGGCTTCGGGTTTGAATTATTGATTTCCCTAAGCAGCAGATTTAGTAAGGAGAAAGGAGAAAAAATTTAGAAAAGAAAATAGAAGCAGCAGGAGCTGCTGTTCGGTGCCGCAAGTGGAACAGTAGCAGCAGAGTTGCACAGATGCAGCGTGTGCTGTGCTGTGTAGTGTGTGTTTGTGGTGGTGTTGTGTAGCCGTAGAGATGGCAGTAGCGGTTTAGGGGAGATATGTCGCGGCTGTTGGGAAATTCGTGTAGCAGCGGCTGCGATGGGGGTTCAGAATGGTGTTGTTAAGTTGCTACGAGTGGGACAGCAGCTGCAGTAACATCAAGACGCTGCGGCAGGGGGAGATATGGAAGGAAAATTGGAGCAGACCTTGAAAAATTAGGGAATGCAGTAACAGCAGGAACTGCTGTTGTTGCAAGATGAGTTGCGGCAGTAGCGCGGCAAACCGGATGAATTTGGAGTGAAGAAACGCGAAACAACATGGTAAAATGCTAAACTTTAGTCTTGGATTTTTAGAAACATGAATAATTAAATTGATTGTGGGATTTCATTAAATATAAAAATTGTTTTAGATCAAATGGGAATACAGAAAAATAATCCGAACAGAATTTAACGATTGAGTTTTGTATTTTATTCAGGCCAAACCGGGTTGAGTCCGACCCAACTCAACCATTCAGATAACTGCCTAACAATATTACTGTATGGATAAAATTTTAGATTTGAGTTCGGGAAGTGTTTGGTTGAAAAGGAGAAGCTATCCAATAATTGGCTTAAATTGGAAACGTACAGGAAAAATAATATAAACTTATATAGGGATTGGAAAAATTATGGGCAATAAATAGAACCTTGTAAGATTTTAATTATACCCAGAAATTAGGATTAATTGTGAATTGACCCGAGTAAATGACATAATATTTAATTAAATAATTATTTAAAGGGGAAATAACCAAAATGCCCCCAGGTCAAAGAGTAATCGAACGGAATCAGATTAAAGTAAAGAAATAGTGAATTCTAATTATTCCGAGCATCCCGGACTCAACCGTGGAGTCTGATTTGCGAAAAGAGACCTCGGGAATTGGGAAATCGTGAAAGGACCAAATGACCATTTTACCCTTTAGGGTACAAATGTCCAAATTGAATTCTGCGAAAGCCTGAACCGACTTTGTTCGGCCTTCCGGATTCAATGGTGAAGCCTAATTGAGTAAAAGAAATACCAATCATAAAAAGACATAAAATTTGATGAATAGCATAAATTTGGGTAGCGACATATATTGAGACCTGTTTGTGAATTTTAGGAACATCGAAGTGAAAGGCGAGGACTCTATAAACAGCTACAGTAGGAGGACTGAGTCATTCATCAGTTGATTGGACTACTTAGTGGATATAGCTTCTTGGGGTTGAGATAACCCGATCAGGTATGGTACTTTACTAAGTAAGGAATAGAATTAAATTAGGATTGATGTGCATCTTGATTGAATGATTTCTTGTGCTTATCTGCTAATAGAAAATCACATAGGAATTATTGCTTCTTTGAGTTGATTGTTTAATTGCTTCCGTGTTCTTTATGATTATTTGGGAGTTGTGATTTACTTCTTGAATTGTCATCATATGTGATTTCTGTTTTAGAAGGATTGTTGATATTGTGACACATGGGTTTGCGTAAGTGTTGAGATTGATTGAGTATGACACGTAGCATTGTGGATGAAGTCTTGTGATTTGATCTTCATTGTGATGCATTATTTAAAGTATGTTGCATGTGCTTTTGAAAGTGACTTTTCATTTGGACTGTATTGTTGCATGATGAAAGCATGGCATATTGGCATTGTGTGATTCCTTGAAAGCATAGTGTGGGTCAGCACGAGGTGCTGGTGCATTATAAGGGTGCAGATCCTGTGGTGAAAAACCCAAAATTGGCCATTAGGTACTCGCAAGCCTACGGGGTCCGGACCGTAAAGCGAGACATATATTGGTACTTGCATGCCAACGGGGAAGAACCGTGAAGCGAGACATGGGTGTGACATTGAGATGCATGGGTGTGTCATGCATATTGCATGTGCATGTGTTGATGAATTTGTGAACGTGATATAGAGTTTTATACAGATGTAGTTTGTACATTGCCATTATATATTGTATGCATGATTAGGGAGGCATGTAGATATACCTGTACACTTGCACATGCCACGTCTTAATTTTGTTCCTTGCATTAGTATTGTACCATACCAGCATGTTGGCGCTGACCCATTCGTGGGCACAGGTTTCAGATAAAGCTCCTGGTACGCGGGACTTGATGAAGTCTTGGAGAAAGGAGAAGGAAATGAATTTGGAAGGATATTTGGGCCCTTAGGGCGTATTTTGATTTTATAAAGGATTGGTGTGTTTCTAAAAAGAATGGAAATGGTATTGTATATTGTAATAAATGATCTTTTAGTTTAAGTGTAGGAGTAGATGTGATGGATTGGATAATTAGACAATGTATATTTAACTTTGATAAGGTTGTAGCCATCGAGTGAGGATGGATTGTGATGTATTTATATTTATATGATGTTATATGATGCATTGTGATTATCAGGGGGAAAAAGGTTCGAAAAACGAAGGAGGTTCTGTCGAAATTTTTATAAACCGGGAATGTATGTGTATTGACAGAGATATATGGATGTAGCGTTATGTTAGTGGAATAGGCTTGTATCTAAATTAGTAAACTCAGTTAAAATTCGTTAAATATTTATTTATTTATTTACTCGTTTATTTTATTTTCTTCCTTGAGTCGCGTCCCCGGGTTCGGTCGGGAATTCGGGGCGTGACAATTGACCAATCAACGGGTCAACCGGGTCAGTTCTCTGGTTATGGACCGGGTCGGGTCTCAGGTTTGGGTCTGGCCCATGGTTGGTTGGGCTTGAGGGGTTGTTTGGTTACAGTCGAATTGAAAATTCAAGAATTGATTGGAACTGGAATAATGTTATCCCTATTCTAAAAATTGAAATTGAAATTGATTAAGGCATGTTTGGCAACAGGGATTGAGAATTGATTTAGAAGAAGTTAAAAAAGGGTTGAATTGTTGGAGTTAATTACAAATTAGTGAACTAATTTTTAAGAAATTATATAAATGCCTACTTGTTTATAAAATTGAAATTAAAGCCAATTAAATTGAAAGAGAGGTCATTCTTAACATTTTTGGGCATTTCGAACTCGATAACTGAGTCAGTTTGGACATTCGGGGACCTAGGGTGGTCCCACATAAATATAAAAAATTACAAAAATGCCCCTAATAATAGTTTAAGCAACTTAAAGGCTAATTAAAATTCAGAAGGGACTATTTCAAAGTTATTGGATACCCAGGATTCAATTATATGATCAGATTGAATGAATTGAGACCCGATGATGGTCCCACATAAAGTGAGAAATGATAATTATACCCTTAGACCTATATTAAGCAATTGAAAGCCGAATTAAAATTCGGAAGAGGCGTTTTCAATGTTTTTGGACACCAAAGACTCAAATATGATATCAAAACAATGAAATAAGGACTCAAGGTAGTTCCACATGAAAATTTAAAATTACTAAAATGCCCTTAGACATGGAACAGATACCTAGAAGCCTTGATAAAATATAAAGATGACATCTTTAGGATTGTTGGACCTTCTAGATCCGATTCCAATGTTGGTTTTGAGAGACAACATCTCGGTAAACGCGTAACTTGTTTGATAAATTATGAAAGTACCCTTATGGATTTAAAAGATAGTCAAATGACTTAGAAACAATACGATAGGACTTCCTTAGGTTTTTTTGCACCTAGGAACATATTTTTGATATCCGTTTAGGTAAACAGGTACTTGAGGTGTAGGCTAATGAGTAATTGAATATAGAGAACTGTAAGACTTGATACGATGCCTTAGTGTTATGGGCCAATAATGTCTTGAGAATAGAACAGGAAATACGTAAGACAATTGACAAACATTATGAAAGACACAAGTAGTGTATCCTTGTAGTGAAATGAGGATGGGGACTAGAACAATGTCCTGATGTGTTGATGTGTATACTTGCTATGTTATTCACATGATATATTTATCTATAGCATTTGATACCTTTCCTTTACATTATCAGTATGATGTGATTGTCATATTGAATGTTATGATGTTAGATAATTTCATAATGGTACTGGATACATGTGATTATCATGTTGATATTTATCATAATTTTTGTTTCTGTCATGGATATATATAACTGCTGTTATTCTTGTATCTATTCATTAAATCATATATCCTCTCTTATGGTTGTTAGTATTGTTGTGGATGTGAATGATGATAATATGCATATTGTTGACTATAACTGAGCGGTGTGAGATTTGAGAGGATATTGATGTTGATGAGCATCGTTTGTGGTGTGGATTGAGATATTGAAGTTGTGGAAAAGAACACATATGAGAAAAAGATTTGGGATGAGAATTAGTCACGTCTTTTGCATGCTATTGAGCGTGGCGAGATTGCACTTTATCCGGGGTTCAATTTATGATAGGGGTGGTGTCTTCCCTCGGCTTGCGAGCCATAAACCCATGCGAGTGGCCGTTTGTTTCTATCTGGTTAGTAGCCCGTAAAGCACACAGGCTTACCGGGAGCCAAATTAGGTAGATACTCATGGGATTGAGATTATTGAGAAAATGAAATAAGATGAATAAGGTTTTATCCCCCTTTACTGTAAAGATTCGAAATTTTGGAATAATTTTTTTTTTTTTTTTTGTGATAAGGCAATATTTGAATTTCTTTAAATCTTATCTACTTTTAATTTAATTAAATCACGTTATGTGAATGTGTGTTATTAGAATTGTATATACATGTGTGCTCGAAAATTTGCTTGGACAAATATATATGATTTTATATTTAAAGATGGAAAAATATATAAAGAATTTATATATGTATATAGTTGAGAAGCTACTAGAATATACATAAACTAAATAAAATAAAATAAAAAGGAGGGGAGCTTCTAGGTCAGCCGAAGCCTTTGGGAAAATAAAAAAAATGGGGGGTATGGCGGTGGAGAAACGGCTGGAGAGGAAAAGAGAATTTCTGAATTCTCTATCGGTGCGGCAGGTGTATATAAATATGTATATGTGTGTATCTCGGTTGGCAGCCAAAAAGAAGAGAAAGTTGGTTCCGAGAGAATACCAAATGCGTTGAAGATGGTTGAGAAGTCTTGAAGGTTCTAGGCGGTGCGGCAGGGAATTTACAGAGAGTGCAAACAGATCAGGTCTTGCGGCTTGAGGAATTTGACGGAAATGAAGCAGCAGCGATGGGTTGGGACGGATCTGTCGAGGAGTCATCGCTGAGTTGATCTCTCAACTCTGTATAGAACATCGCAAGGAGGAAAGCAGCAGTTGGCGAAATCCCCTGTTCTGATCAGGCAGATGGGTTTCGCGATGGTCAACAGAGGATGATGGCACGGTTGTATCGGCATGGATGGATCTGAACTTGAGATTGAATTTGAGTAGTAATCAGAGCTGCTGATTTGGGAAAACGTTGCACCGTAACCTGATTCGAACAGGGGTATGTGAATGTATACGCGTGTGTGCGTGTTGGTATAGCAGTGTAGCGGTGTGGAACAGGAGAATGGGTTACGATGGCTGTCATGGATGTTGAGGGTTCGTATTGATGGATGTTGCGGCAAGGAAGGGTAGGAATTGAAGATGCAAAAGTCGATTCAGGAGAGCAAATATCTTGGATTTTGGTTCAGTAAGGTTCGGTTGGCTCACCTTCGAAACCCGAACAGGTTCTCTTCGTTGCTGCTCTACCCCAGTTTAAGTTCAGACTATCTCAGTTATTAAGAGGAGGAATTGGAGGGAGTTCAAGAGCAGTCTTGCTCGCAGCAAAAGAGTGTTGCAGGTGCCGTTTCATGCTATTTGGGGCCAATCCAGGTAAGGGAATTCTGATTGTTCGTCCACCAAATCTAGGATAGTGGTGATTCGGTTGGGATGGTTAGGAGCAAGATGGTGATGACTAGGCTCTGTTTTGTTGGTGAGGATGAAGCAGTTAGCTTGATTTCATCATATTTGCCATTGTCAAGTGAAGAATTCTATTGGCTGCTTGAAGATGATGAAGGGTGGAAACATGAATCCTCACCTGCCTTCTGTTAGTAGTGGTCACAGGCTGCCAGAGGAATTTTGCAAGGGAAAAATCAGATTCAGTTATAACCGTGTCAAAAGATTGTGATCATATAGGAAGGTTCAAACTGAAGTATTTGAATGGTATATCAAAAATACCTTGATACAAATAAGTTCAAAGAAAAGTGTTGCGATTGGACGAACGATGTCATCTTATGAAGATGAAGTATATGAGAATGTGAAGTCACTGGATGTGGATTTTGTCTTAGTTGTATTTGGAGGTTTCTGGCTAGTCTTCTAACGATATTAATAAATCTTTGTAGATGTCTTCAGTTTGGAGGATGTAAGGGCAGTTGTTGGTTGGGTCATGAACAGGGGTGGTTGCCACTCTGTTATTTCAAAAGGAAAAAGAAAATTTAAGAAGTGAATCATGCTGGTTGTTTCAATCAGGTTGGGTATTGGGTCTCTTGTTCAGGTGGAGATGGCTCACTCAATTTCAAGCAGAGAAGTTATTGTCCGTTCATTTAGAGGGTTGACTGAGCCTGGAACTTTATTCAAAAACTTAATGGCGATCCTTCGGGATGTTGTTATTTGTTATGATGGCACGGTGAGGAATGTATGTAGTAATTCAATTATCCAATTTGAGTATGGGGTCAAGGTTGGAACTAAGCCCCAGAATTTCTTCACTGCTGGCGAACCTGTTGGTGTGTTGGCTGCAACTACCATGTCGAAGTTTGCATATAAGACATTTCTTGATTCTTCTCCAAGTAGCAATTCGGGATGAGAGAATCCCTAAACAGTATTACAGTAGCATCAGGATGATGAGTGACTAACGACATAACTGGAGGATATCTATGAATGGAGATAAGCATAAGCTTGATATGATTCCATTGGAGGACTGAATTACTTACTGGTTGATTGGATTGCATAGTGGACACAGCTTAGTAGGGTTGTGACCAACCCTGTCAGGTATGATATTTTGCTAAGTAAGGAATAGGATTAAGTTTAGGAATGATTTGTATGTTGATTGATTTATACATGTGTTGATTTGATGATTTGGAAATCACGTGGGATATAATTGCTTGAAGAACCTAGAACTGATAACTTACGTACTCTGATATATGTTTTAAATTATTTGATGATTTGTTGCTGTAGTGAAGATGGATCTTACCTCTGTGTTTGGATTATTATGTTTGGCTTACATCCGTGTTGATATATCATGTGTTTTGGAAAGTGTGATAGTTTCATGTATGAGGGTGCTTTATGGAATCATGTGTTCTTTGTATATTGCTGAGATTGTGAATGTGTGAATCGAGCATGTATTTAATTTGACTGCTTATAGCATACAGGCTTGTGGAAGAAGTTTTGAGATTCAGATGATATTGTTGCTTTAAATATGCTGCATTATTTGAAGCATACTGCATGTGTTGGCAAGAAATGTTTTGTTGAGATTGTGGCATTGCATGGTGGAATCAGGCCATATTGGCATAGTGTGATTCCTTGAAAGCATAGTGTGAGTTGAGCACGTGGTGCTATGCATTATGAGGGTGTAGATTCTGTGGTGAAAAACCCAAAATCGGCCATGGTACTCATGCCAGCGGGGACGGACCGTAAAGTGAGAACAAGGTTACTCAGGCCTTCGGGGAAGGACCGTAAAGTGAGACATGGGCGTGACATAGAGTTTGCATGGGTGCGTCATGCATATTGATCATGCATTGCATGGATGACATTGCATGCCATGTAGAGATGAATGTACACTTGCACATGCCACGTCCTTAATTTTGTTTCTTGCATTAGTATTATATCATACCAGCATGTTGGCGTTGACCCATTCATGGGCACAGGTTTCAGATAAAGCTCTAGTACGTGGGACTTGATGAAGTCTTGGAGAAAGGAGAGGAAATGAATTTGGAAGAGTATTTGGCCCTTGGGGTATACTTTTGTAATATAAGGGCTTAAGCCCAAACAGTATGTAGGAGATAACTATTAAGTATATCTTATATGTATATATGTTAAAGGAAAAAAATGTGTGTTTAATTTTCATGAATTGTGGCCATCGAGTGAGGATGGATTGTGACGTGTTTGTATATACATACGATGTATTGTGATTATTAGGGGAAAAAGGCTCCAAAAACGAAGGAGGTTCTGTCAAAATTTTCTGAAAAATTAAAGGATTGTCAAGTGTGTAAAACGCCTGGTTTATTATGAAAACAAGGGGCAAAGCCCTATGGATTGTACAAAATAGGGAGTTTGGTTAGTGTTTGGAATGTCTTTGATTGTACTTTATTTCTTTATTATTTTATTTTCCTTTGTCTCGTTACTCGCGCCTCGGGTTCGCTGGAATTTGGGACGTGACATTTACTGTAGGTGGAATTACTTGAGATTATTTTCCTTGACTCATCTGTGATATTTCATTATGATTATTGATGAATTGTATACTAATAATTTATGATACTGTGACATTTGTAAATGGTTGCTTAGTTGTGAATGCATACATTGTTCTTGTGACTTTGAAGAGGACATTGAGGTGCATCATAGGCTGGGAAGCTTCCACTTACATCATGTGATTGGTTATGTATTTATATACATTGTTCTTGTGGCACTAAAATAGGAAATAGAGGTGCTTCGTGAGATTATATGTTTATAATCATGTCATGTGTCCGACCCTCTATATATTGACTACCTGGCTATTATTATCAAACCACATGTAGTGGTGTGATGCCCTTTTTATACTTATGTTTATGCCTGTGTTTGAGATATGATGATGCGGTAGACTTGTGATGCATACTGGACTATAGGTTGTGCCCTATTCGGACTTGCATTAGTTTTTGGTATGCTATTTGCTTGTGTGTTTTGGGAAAGCCTACTGAGCATTATGGCTCACCCTTGCTGTTTATGGGAATGATAGGTATTGATTTGATGGAAGATAGCTACAGGAGCAATAAAAGATGGACTGAAGTCAGTATAGCATTTAATTAAATCCTTGTATTTATTCATTAAGGGTGTTTGTACCCTTCATACTATTGTTGTATATGCATGTATATATCTATTAGACCATATAGTCAGCTCTGGACATTTCCATATAGTACCCTGTTGTTGGATGATTGACATAGTACCCTTGAATGTAAACAAACCGAAACCAATTAAAGGATATCGTTTTCAAAAAAAAAAATGGCCTATATTTTATGTACTTGATTAGGATGTTTAGTCCAATTACCTACCTGATCGGGGTCCAATGACCCCTTAGTCTGGCTTTGCGGGTTAGGGGCGTGACAGACCCATTCAAGAATTGTCCTATGACGAGGGAATCTAAAATGCCTCAGATTGATTTAAAAATAAGGAAAGAAAGAAAGAAAAAGAAAAGGGGGGGATTTAAAATTTTATTTTGCTCTCCTTCTAAAATTAGAGGAGTCAAAGGATAAGATTAGTGAGTTAGTAATTTTTAACATTTTAAAAAAAAAAACTAGTGAATTTTTATTTCATTCTTTATATGTATATAATGAACCATTTCTTTCCTTTCCTTTCTCTTATCTATCTTTCTCAAGCAAGATGAGAGAGAATTATAGTGTTATTTTTTTCTTTTCTTTTATTAGTTATGCAAGCATCAAGCTAGTACCGTATCAATAGTAATAGTGAAAATCCGGGTGATTAAATTAAGGGATCATCATCCAAGAGTGGATGTAGGCTAGTGTGGGTCTTAGGATACTTCTAAACCACTATGCAAGAAGCGTGTATTTGCGAACAGTCAAATTGTGATTAAAACTAAGTGTTGGTGTGTAGATGAACGACTAACAAGCCCAAAATAAGAATAACTGTAATTATAATTGACTAAGTTTACAATTGCTATCTAATTATTTTTTTTTGATTATTTAGAGAAATTATTTGGAGCTATCGGCATAATTTTAGAAACTATATAGCTAATTAATTAAATTAATTATAACCATAACCGCCTCAAAGCCACAAAAAGTAAATAAATAAATTGATTATCTAAAATACTTAAAATACATATTGATAATTTGGTAATATAGTAGCATTTATTACTTGAAACATTAGTCCAATTGCTAAATTAAAATACAAACACGGAAGCACATAAATTTACATAGAACAAACAATTGCATCCAATCATTAATTCCAAGAGGACAAATAGAAAGAAAACTGCATTCTTCCTTGGCTGCTACAGTTGGAAATCTGCAAATAAGAAATTCTGTTTTTATAGCCTGAATTTTGTGCATAATTATACATAAATGAAATGAAATGAAGAGAATAAAAATATAAATCATTACCTCATGAACAGAGCAATAATTTAAAACCTAAACTTTGGAAGGATAGAATCATTAACCGAAACAAGAAAAAACAAATATATAGATTAGATTGATTTGAAGGAGTGCAATAATTGATTAAAGTTCAAAGCAAATGGTCAACTTTCAGTACTTACCACAAACAAGAAAGAATTTGAGAGAGACAACAAGGGTCAGAGGGTCTCAGATCTTGTAAACTTCTTCATCCAAATAAAACTCTGGGACATGAGCTATCTTGGGCCAATCCTCACAAATTCCTTTCTCACATCTTCTACTCAAGTGGGGGCAGTCTTTAATCGTCAGTACTTTTAGATTCGTGAGGCTGCCCATACCTTGTGGCAATGCCGTTAATTTGGGGCAATTAATAACGGTGAGCCTCCGAAGTGATGCGAAGGTTCCCAACCCCTCCGGCAATGCTATCAAACACAAACAACATCTAATGTATAGACATTTGAGTGTGGTAGCAGCATGTTGAAGCCCCAATGGAATCCGCACCAGCCTTGGGAGAGATGTAATGCTCAGCCGTTGAAGGTTGTAGAGGCCTTTCATGTCGTTCTCTGAAAAGCAGAGCCCAATTTATAACGAAAATTCCAGATCCTCAAGGACTGTGAGGTTTTGCATGCTGTTTGGCAAAGATTCCAAATATCGACTACCTGAGATGGACAAAGTTCGAAGAGAGGTCAAGCATCCTACCCCTCTCTCCGGAAAGAACCTCTGTTGTGAGGTTACAGACAGATGTCTGAGGCAGATTAGTTTCCAAGTATCTTTTGGCAACTCTTGTAAACTAAAAGTAAAAGAAAGAATATGAACTGTATTAATTTTAATAATATATAAAATTATTTATATAAAATTTATTATCACCTTACTAAATCTATAAATATTGAAAGCACAATAATATTCATAACAATACAATAATATTACAAATATCATATTAAATTAATATCTCAAATATAAAAATAATGAAATATAATCAAAACATTTAAGATAACCAATTTAAATATAAAGATTGCAAAAGCAAAGTTTTTTTTTCCCGCTTTATTAAAGGATGTTCTCAAAATTGTTTAATTTAACCAAAATCTCATAATTGTATTAATTTAAAATAAATTATTGGAAAAAAAATAAAAAGTCCCTAAAATAAATTTTTTCAATTCAAAAAATTCATGATACATTTTTTCTATCTAAAAAGTCCAAAAAAGAAATTTTTAATATAAAAATTCTAATTGTTAACTTTCATCTCAACACCGTTTAAAAATATTACTGATTATACTAAAATAACATTCAAGATACATTTTAGAAAAAAATACAATAAAATAAATTTTTTAATCCCAAAAAATCATAACATTTTATAACGTAAAAAGTTATTTAATCCCAAGATAAATAAAAAAATGTTATTTTTTTTTGAAATGAAGAATTTTTTTTATTTATTATCTAGTATTTTTTAAAATGTATCTTGAAAGTTATTTTGGTCTAATTAATGATATTTTTTAACGGTGTTAAGATAGAAGTTAATAATTAGACTTTTTTATATTAAAAGTTTTTTTTGTGGATATTTTAGATAGAAAAAATATATAATGAAATTTTTTAAATTGAAAAAATTATTTTAAAGACTTTTTTAATATTTTTTCCTAAATTATTTTTCTAAGGGTCCCACGTCAGGTAGAAGATATGAAGTGCAAGAATTATGCAAAGTTTGTTTCATATCTATATTTCACTCCATTTGTTCCACATCGGACAAGAAGCATAAGATATAAGGCATCTTTAATGATTATTCAAACTCTACTTTAAATTTGAGTTTGAGTTTGAATAAAATATCTTTCAAATCCATACTAAATCTATTTTTACTCAAATTCAAATCTATTATAAAGTCAAATTTATAATTTTAACTTAATTTGAGTTAGACCATTGGAGAGCATGAAACTCAAATTCAACTTTTATTCAAATTTTAAATGAAATTTGAATTTAAGTTTGAGTCACTACCGGTGATTCTAAGGAATTGGAGGCCTATAAAAAATGCCAATCAGATTGGCAATTAAAGTATTAGATCTCGACATATTTCTATGCTATTTTATGCTGGTTATTCTGATTTTTAAGAGAGATTATTACACTTGCTTATTCTAAAAAGTTTTTGATAATTGCATACTGTATCTCTAAGGTTTCTGATATAATAGTGTCCTTTTGTTAGTCTTATCGAGTCAACAACAGTGATGGAAAATATAAAATTACTAAACTATCTATATAATTAAATATGAATATCTTTATTAAAAAAGTAATATTTGGTGAAATGTTAAATATATTCCTTTCAATTTAAACTCTCTTTTGTACACTAACTCATCTCCAATTTTCTTGGCTGGAACTTTCTTTTTTTAATTTTCAACTGAAGACCAATTTCATTATGATAAGGATATATTTTTCAATTTCAATTTCAACGGAAGATATATTTTTCTTGGCTGGAACTCTCTAGACGAAAACCTAAACCCCTGAAAACACTCATGCTAGGGTGGTGATCGGCTTTGACGATCAGGATGACGATGGAGACGACAGTAGCGGGATAAGGCAACGATGGTGGAGTTGTTTGAGTCGACGGAAATGATGAATGAGTAGAGGAAGGAGTTCAATTGGGTCAACGAGTTCTTCCATTTTTATGTCAAAATTGCCTTCAATCAGGTTTCATTTGGAGAATGGTGGTGTTAATTAGCATGATAGAGGTTAAGTTGCCCTCATTAGGTTCAATTCAAATGTATCTTTGGGTTTTGACTGTTGGCGAATTAAACTAATTACATATATTTTAAAAAGATTTTAATTTTGTTTTATTGAATCTTATTAATATTTGGAGTGTTTTTAATTAGTCCTAATTGTAATTAGAGTAATATTCTAGTGATGAGTTGAATCAATTATATTCATTTTTTTATGAAATTAAATGTCTTTATCAATATAGAATTTAGAATTAGTAAATAAATAAAAGAGTAGTGACCGAAACTGGCTGAGAGAGCCGTGAAGAGTGATGACCATGAGTAGCCATGACTTTGAAAGTTTTTTCTTTTTGGTGGGTAAATAAGTTAAATTTCTTTTTGGTGGGTAAATAAGTTAAATAGAAGAAGAAAGAATATACAAAATTAAGAGGGTATACCCTCGGATAAGCTAGAGGAAAGAAAGGGCTTCTACAGACAGAAGAACTCCCGTCCCTAAGCTGCAAAAAACATTACACTTTAAAGATGCTATTAAGTAAAGACCAAGAACATTGAAGATGTCTATTAGAATTAGTATCCGTAATCCCTTTAGAGGGAGTTAGCCTGCCACGTTGCCTTGGGTTTGCTATTGTAATATTTATGGCCATTATCTTTATAATGGAATGTGCGAGGGTTTTTTAATATAATATCTATTTTGATTGTTTGTTATATAATTGAGAGTAATTTTAAATCATATATTTGGTATTAGAGCGATTTTTAATTCCTATATTGACAGAGAGTATTGATTTATTCAAAGATTTTCTGTAGGTGTTTGGGTGGCTAATTTTTTTTTTTTTAAATTGGGATGTTTGTTTCAAGAATTGGGATTTAATTAAAGTTATTGTCTTATTTTTTGTTCTTCAGCAATTGTTTTTTAACCCTGTAAATCGACAATTTGATTTATCTTTAACATACACATACAATCCTAAAGATTTGAAATTCTTGTCAATTGAAATTCTTACTGAATTAGAAATTCATGTGGGTTGAAATATATACTACTGCTCTAGAGAGAGTCAAACAGGTAAAAAAGAAAATTTCTATATGTTTGCTGAGTCTTGCACCTGCTTGAGTGGTCTACTGATCTTTGATTTGGTTGTGGAGGACCTTTGTTTTTTTAAGGCAGGATGTGCCAATTTAGTCCTATATATGATTGGAGATGGGTTTGATTTGCTCCTTTGTAGGACCATCATTAATTTCTTTTGGGGTCTTTGTTTGTTTCGCCCCTGCTTGTAGATGGTGTTTCTTGTATCTTGTAGCATCTTGGAGACAGAGGAATTATATAATTTTTAGAGGGAAGGATTTTAGAGAGATTTTTAAATAAATAAATTAATTAAAGATGTATTTTAGATAAGGTTATAGAGAGAGATTTAGACAATGCTTAGATAAATAGGAGATGAGATGAGATGAGATGAGATGATAACATTAGTTATGAGGGAGAGGAAAAGAGAATGTAATCCCTACTTCATGCTTGAATAACAAATTAGAAAAATGAGAGTGTAATCCCCTTATATTGCTTGGAAATAACAAGAGAAAGATAAAAAAAAAGAAAAAGAAATGATTATATTTTTTTCTACTATATATGCCTTGGGATATAGGTGTCTTTTTATTTTTTTTATTTACAATTTTAAGATTAGAATTTGTATTATAAAAATTTATTAAAGGTTCTCTCAATTTTTTTTTATTTCCATCCACCTTTAGATTGAGAAAAAATTGAATAAAATAAGCATCCGTTTGATAGGCTAGAATTAATAATGGAATGAGCATTCCTACCCCATTATATTCCCACATTTGTTTACTCATTTTAGAACGGAATGCCATGGATCACTAATCCTACACAAGTCGGATTCACCTTTCCGACTTAAAATACGCAACTTAAAATACGCAGAATGCCCATTCCATTCCCATAAGACTCCCGATCTACTATTGTGCCTCTTGTATCTTGCTGAATCAAAACCGATCTACTGTGTCTCGTTCGTCCCCTGCATCTCTGACCTACCATGTCTCGTTCGTCCCCTGCGTCTCCGATCTACATGTAAGTCTTCTTTTTTCTCTTTATTTTCTCTTTCATGCTCTCTCCATTGTTGCAGATTTTCTCTTCCGATCTACTATTTTTTTTTTGCTTCTTTATCTTCTCTAGATTCTTCTTCTTCTTAGCTTTAATATCTAGAAGTTTATACATAAACAGATTTATATCAATATATAAAAAAATTTCTCTCGATCTGGAATTTTCATATTATTTGTTGTCTCGAGATCTCAAACCTTTCGTGTTTCAAGTTCGTCTTTTTATCCACATTTCATTTGTACACCTTCTCCTATATGTAAATCTAGGGTTTTTCCTGGATCTGTTTGCAAACGCTTTTCAGCTCATACTAGGGAGTGAGTTGCATTTGACATTTAAGACGATTGTTGTAATATGTTGGGGTTGACTAATTTTACCTGCATCTTTTTCTTTTGCAGGTTGATTTTTTTTTTTTTTCCCAATAAATTTTTTTTTGACAATAATAAAAATATAGGTTAAATTTTTTTTTTCATTAAACGTACATAAAAGTTTTGAAATTTATACAAGTATTTTAAATATTTAACTTAATATTAATTTCATTCTAATAATTTGATGGTTCAAACTAACACAAAAACGTAATTGTCATTCCATTATTGGGTGTTCAGCCAAACAAAAAAAATAGAATAATTATTCTTATTCCATTTCTACTCTGTCTTATTCTATTCCATTCCAGGATATCAAACGTAGCCTAAAGGGTTAAGAGACCCTTCCTCTCTTTTCCTAATTTTAAACTAAACACAAAATAACATCTCTTTCATTCTCTTTTTCTTTTCTTTCTTTCCAAATCACTCAATTTGAATTTTTTCTTTAAAATTGTACTAAAGTGACCTATGTGGCACTTTAAAGAGTTACTTTTTGTCAAAAAAAAATTATAATATTTTCCATAGACTCTTCAAATATCAATATTTTATTACTTTATTTTTTTAATATTATTAAATTTTGTTTCATATTTTGACTTCCCACTGCTTTTAAATTTTATTAAAACTCAAATTTGAGTGCTTCTAATTTTATTTATCAACTTAAATTTTAAAATTCTTCAATATGGTTTTGTTACTATAGGAAATTGTTGGGGTTTGAACAAAATAATGAAATATATATATATATATATATATTTTTTGAAAAAAGTAATGTGATGTCAATCAACTCAACTCTATTACTACTCAATTAATAAACTCGATCAACTTATAAGATATAACCTAACTCAATAACTTATCTGATATAAGTCTTGGACAATATGTTTGACAAAGTAGAAAAGTGATATAAAAAATTTGATGGCTCGGCAATAGAAAAATTGACATATGCTAAGGCTGTTGGAGCCTTGGTTGCTGATGTGGATCGGCAAATAAAGTGAATTCTGACAATTGGTATGTCTCTTAGAGATAGAAAATTTTCGGAAAATAATTTAGACAAAGTTTTAAAGAGATTTAGGTGGCTTGTTTTATTGAGATTATCTCTCTTAAATTAAGAAAGAGAAATGAGGTTTTAGAAAGAGACACGATATAAAATTTTAGAGAGAAAAAAAAAATTAGAGAGAAATAATTTTATAGAAAGAGAATTTTAGGGAGAGAAGCTGATTTATTTTTTAGAGAGAGAAGTTGATTTTCTTTAATTTTGGGAGAAATGAATATTAAAGAGAAGCTAATTCTTATATCAATTTTAGAGAGATAAACATAATTTTTAGACATTTTTATTAAGAAAAATACAAATTCTTTAGACAGAGAAAAATTAATTTATATGTATCACGTGTGTATTTCAAGAAGGGGCATGCTTACATATCACATGCAAATACTGATGGCTTAAATCAGGGACAATATTGTAATTTTATGAGTAGTCTTGGGGTTATTATTGTCCTTGCATTATCTTTACGGATAAAATTGGCATTTGGATAAATTTTATTGTTTACATTATCAAATTCTGTTAGGTCAACTAACGGATATTAACGAGAGGGAGGAATCTGTTACTAACATTAAAAATAGAAAAGGTGCAGTTTTATATCAAAAATTTTAGAGGTACTGTTTGTAGTTGTTAAAAATTTTATGGAAGGTAGTAATTATTCATTTTTAATAAAAATAGACGATTTTTACAAAATAACGGATTGTCTGGTTTAGTCCGATTTTTAAAACAATGATTAAAAGTACACCAAATCGAATTGGATCAAGAGATACATGTAGTAAAACATGTAGTAAAATTGCAACAAAGTGCACCAAAAATTGTGGGTGCTTTGATATTTTATTATTATATTATGAATAGTTTGGAAGAAAAATTTGGAAGGTGTTTTTGGTAAGTAAATTTTATTCATACCCAAAAAGAGAAAGGAAAAACTACCAAGGTAGCTTACAAAGACTCAAGACTGCCCACCAGAAGCAAACAAAGCCAACCCATTAACCTAAGCAACTACTCTTTCATCAGATGCTTATCTTCTCAAGAAAATTGAATTTGAAGCCCCCCAATTCTCAAACTCAAAATCCAATTGTCTTGACTATTAGGTATTCTCCTCCAAGTAGAGACTATTTCTCTCATTGCTTTAATCACCCCTGTACTGACAGAATTCATATCCTATAGTTTCCCTCTAAAAAGTTGAATGTTTTAAAAAATGTTAAGTAATAATTTTTTTAAGGTTGATAATTCATTCGAAAATATGAGTGTGTATCTGATAGGCTTAGTTGAATTATAGTAGTACTAATCATCACATATAAAGATTTTCGAATGAATCATCACTAGGTTTTTAATTGGAGGAATAAAGGTAAAGGATAGCCTTTTATTACTGAAAAGCATCAATGGGACCCTTCTGATGTTGGCACTTGAAGATGCCAAATTTTCACTCTCCATCATGTTAATTAAAGATCTGGCTACTGTATAGCTCATGCATTTGCTAAAATTGCTCTGCTCGTTCAAGATTGTGAAGATTGGTTGGCCCCTTGAATTGGATGGTTTTATTCATATTTATATTGCATTTTAAGGTATAATTCATTTGTGTGAATGGAGTAATTCAAAACCCGGTTTTGGGGGTGGGGGGGGGGGGGGGGAGAATCTCACCATAATTCTTCCAATGTGATCATTTTTACGTGTTCTTGAATGGACCAATATCATGATTTCAATTATCATTTCTGATTTAGCAAACTTTTTTTATTTTTATTTTTTTAAGGTATGTGGAGCATGGTGGACCAAACAGTGAGTGCAAAGAGGAAATCGGGTTTGGAGAGTGCGAGAAATTTTGAGGTTTTTTTTTTTTTGGGGGGGGGGGGGGGGGGTGGATTTTGATGATAGATCTAAGTTTATGGTAGTTCTATTTGAAGTCTAGAAGAAATCGTGACTAAAGAAAAGACAACGGCATAATGGAGCTACAATGAGCCGCCAGAAAATCAAGATTCACTAGAACTCCATTGTTTCAAGCCTTTTAGTCATTAAAACTTGACCTAAAATGTATACAACAATTTTAAATGAGATTTGATATTAAAAATGAGGAAAACCCATGGAAAAAATCGCAAAAAAATGAGCTGAAAGTTTCTAAAATCGATGGAGAAGCTTTTTTGATGGGTTGACGGGTTGAGTTCAGTCAATAGACAGCTGTTTATTGGATCGGATCATGGACCATTGACTCGGATCCTAAGCTGGTCTAGTTGGGTGGTGCAATTGGGGTTGTATAGATGCAGGTGCAGGTTGTCAGTGTTTGGCAGCTAAAATTGGAGTAAGGCTATCCTTATTCCCAGAAATTGGGATTAAATCGAATTACACTTGTTTGGAAACCAGATTAAAAAAATGAAACTATTGAAATTTAAAAAAGATGAATTGTTTATGAAAAATTACAAATCAGTGAGAAAATTTGTGAAAATTTTGGAAAAGTCTACTAGTTTATAAAATTGAAATTTAAGCCAATTAAAATATAGAAAAGGGGTATAGCCACAGTTTTTGGATGCTTTGAACTCAATGGCGAAGTTCATTTGGATATCTAGGGACCTGGGGATGGTCCCACATAAATATGTGAAGTGATGAAAATACCTATAGTGTTAAATAGGGCAATTAAAATCCTGAATGTGCATGTTCAATTTTTTTGGATGTTCAGAATTCAAATATGATGTTTAATTGAAAAAATTAGGTCACGAAGGTAGTTCCACCTAAATTAGTAAAGTGAAGATAATGACCATAGAATTAAATTAAGTAATTAAATGACTAATTCAGTCCGAAAATGACATTTTCAAGGTTTTTGGACTCCTTAATTCAAATATAATGCCAAAATTGAAAAATTGGGACATGGTATTGGTCCTACATGAAAGTGTAAAATTATGATAATGTCCCTAGACATAAAATAGATATCTGACAGAGGAATTAAAATATAAGGAGTGCTACCTTAGGATTTTTGGACTTTTTGGATCCATTTCCAAGGTTTATTTTATGAGACCAAATCTCGATAGATATGAAACCAGTATCAGTGAAATTATAAAAACACACTTAGAGATTTAAAAGACATCTAAATGATACAAAACATTTGGGATGGGATCTCCTTAGGGTTTTTGAGGTTCATGAACTCATTTTTAACATCTATTTGAGAAAAAGAATACTCTATACATTGGTTAATAAACCATTAATTCTACAGAACTTGTGAAACAGATATGAAACCTAAGACAAAAAGACTAAGGCGGCCGAGAAGACTATGATTCTAATTCATAAAATACCTAAAGCATAACACAAAATACACAAGTAGTGTTTCGTTAATAATCTGGTGATGACTATGATTAGATTATACACTAATTGGCTGGTATTGCATACTACTACTAGAGTTTCCTTGTTTGATTGATTATACCTACTCTGCTGTATTTACTATGAGGTATATATGTGTATTGTTGAGATAAACTATGGACTTGTGTAAGTATGCATGATAGTAATTGGATTCTGGTAGCAAAATGATGTAGTTGGACACTGGTATATTGTGTTTGATCTTGTGTGATGTTGTAAATGGATACTTTTATTGTGCATATAAATATTGTACATACATACAATGTGTATTGCATTGCATGGCATATAAATAGATGTTGTTATGAGGAAATAATATCTAATAATGGATGTAGACAATATAGTGAACCTATGTAGTACATTGAATACATTGGCATAACCTAGTGTGAGATTTAGTTTCAGCTTAACCTTTTGAGAAAGGGTTCAAGCCTTGATAATTATTGGGCATCCTGTGTTAGGAATTGTGTAATCCCTTGGCTGCGAGTTGTAAATCTGCACAAGAGGTTTCTTGGTTCTATGGGTTAATAGTCTATGAAAAAGATATATATATATATATATATATATATTTTGAAAAAAGCGATGTGATGTTGTAATTCATATCAATCAACTCAACTCTATTACTACTAAATTAACAAACTCGATCAACTTATAAGATATAAACTAACTCAATAACCTCTCTAATATAAGTCTTGAACAATATGATTGACAACGTAGAAAAGTGATATGAAAAATTTGATGGCTCGGCAATAGAAAAATTGACATATGCTAAGGCTGTTGGAGCCTTGGTTGTTGATGTGGATCGGTAAGTGTAATTATTTATTTTTAATAAAAATAGACAATTTTTACATAATAACGGATTGGCTAATCTGGTCCGATTTTCAAAATAGGGATTAAAAGTACACCAAATCGAATTGGATCAAGAGATACATGGGGTAAAATTGCAACAATGTGCACCAAAAATTGTGGGTTCTTTGATATTTTATTATTATATTATGAATACTTTGGAAGAAAAATTTGAAAGGTGTTTTTGGTAAGTAAATTTTGTTGATACCAAAAAAGAGAAAGGAAAAACTACCAAGGTAGCTTACAAAGACTCAGACTGCCCACTAGAAGCAAACAAAGCCAACCCATTAACCTAGCTTGTTAAGCAACTACTCTTTCATCATATGCTTATCTTCTCAAGAAAATTGAATTTGAAGCCCCCCAATTCTCAAACTCAAAATCCAATTGTCTTGACTATTAGGTATTCTCCTCCAAGTAGAGACTATTTCTCTCATTGCTTTAATCACCCCTGTACTGATAGAATTCATATCCTATAGTTTCCCTCTAAAAATTTGAATGTTTTAAAAAATGTTAAGTAATAATTTTTTTAAGGTTGATAATTCATTCGAAAATATGAGTGTGTATCTGATAGGCTTAGTTGAATTACATTAGTACTAATCATCACATATAAAGATTTTCGAATGAATCATCACTAGGTTTTTAATTGGAGGAATAAAGGTAAAGGATAGCCCTTTATTACTGAAAAGCATCAATGGGACCCTTCTGATGTTGGCACTTGAAGATGCCAAATTTTCACTCTCCATCATGTTAATTAAAGATCCAGCTACTGTATAGCTCATTCATTTGCTAAAATTGCTCTGATCGTTCAAGATTGGTTGGCCCCTTGAATTGGATGGTTTTATTCATATTTATATTGCATTTTAAGGTATAATTCATTTTTGTGAATGAAGTAATTCAAAACTGGGGGGGGGGGGGGGGGGGGGGGGGGGGGGGAGGGGGGAAGAATCTCACCATAATTCTTCCAATGTGATCATTTTTACATGTTCTTGAATGGACCAATATCATGATTTCAGTTATCATTTCTGATTTAGCAAACTTTGTTTTATTTTTTTATTTTTTTAAGGGATGTGGAGCATGGTGGACCGAACAGTGAGTGCAAAGAGGAAATCAGGTTTGGAGAGTGCACGAAATTTTGAGGGTTTTTTATTATTATTATTATTTTTTTTTTGGGGGGGGGGACTTTGATGATAGATCTAAGTTTATGGTAGTTCTATTTGAAGTATAGAAGAAATCGTGACTAAAGAAAAGACAAAACGACATAATGGAGTTACAATGAGCTGCCAGAAATCAAGATTCACTAGAACTCCATTGTTTCAAGCCTTTTAGTCATTAAAACTTGACCTAAATTGTATAGAACAATTTTAAATGAGATTTGATATTAAAAATGAGGAAAAACCAAGGGAAAAATTGCAAAAAAATGAGCTGAAAGTTTTAGCTTTCTGAAATCCATGGAGAAGCTTTTTCGATGGGTTGACGGGTTGAGTTCAGTCAATAGACAGCTGTTTACTGAATCGGATCATGGACCATTGACTCGGATCCTAGGCTGGTCTAGTTGGGTGGTGCAATTGAGGTTATATAGATGCAGGTGCAGGTTGTCAGTGTTTGGCAGCTAAAATTGGAGTAAGGCTATCCTTATTCCCAGAAATTGGGATTAAATCGAATTACACCAGTTTGGAAACAAGATTAAAAAAATGAAACTATTGAAATTTAAAAAAGATGAATTGTTTATGAAAAATTACAAATTAGTGAGAAAAATTGTGAAAATTATGGAAAAGTCCACTAGTTTATAAAATTGAAATTTAAGCCAATTAAAATATAGAAAAGGGCATAGCCTTAGTTTTTGGACATTTTGAACTCAATGTTGAGGTTCATTTGGATATCTAAGGACCTGGGGATGGTCCCACATAAATATGTAAAGTGATGAAAATATCTATAGTGTTAAATAGGGTAATTAAAATCCTGAATGTGCATGTTCAATTTTTTTTTATGTCCAGAATTCAGATATGATGTTTAATTGAAAAAATTAGGTCACCAAGGTAGTTCCGCCTAAATTAGTAAAATGAAGATAATGACCATAGAATTAAATTGAGTAATTAAATGACCAATTTCAAGGTTTGTGGACTCCTTAATTCAAATAAAATGCCAAAATTGAAAAATTGGGACACGATATTGGTCCCACATGAAAGTGTAAAATTACGATAATGTCCCTGGGCATAAAATGGATATCTAACAGAGGAATTAAAATATAAGGAGTGCTACCTTAGGATTTTTGGACCTTTTGGATCCATTTCCAAGGTTTGTTTTATGAGACCAAATCTTGATAGATGTGAAACCAGTATCAGTGAAATTACAAAAATACACTTAGCGATTTAAAAGACAACTAAATGATACAAAACATTTGGGATAGGATCTCCTTAGGGTTTTTCAGGTTCATGAACTCATTTTTAACATCTATTTGAGAAAAAGAATACTCTATGCATTGGTTAATGAACCATTAATTCTACAGAACTTGTGAAACATATATGAAACCTAAGACAAAAAGACTAAGGCGGCCGAGAAGACTATGATACTAATTCATAAAATACCTAACGCATAACACGAAATACACAAGTAGTGTTTCGTTAATAATCTGGTGATGACTATGATTAGATTATACACTAATTGGTTGGTATTGCATACTACTACTAGAGTTTCCTAGTTTGACTGATTATACCTACTCTACTGTATTTACTATGAGGTATATATGTGTATTGTTGAGATAAACTATGGACTTGTGTAAGTATGCATGATAGTAATTGAATTCTGGTAGCAAAATGATGTAGTTGGACACTGATATATTGTGTTTGATCTTGTGTGATGTTGTAAATGGATACTTTTATTGTGCATATAAACATTATACATACATATAATGTGTATTGCATTGCATGGCATATAGATAGATTCTGTTATGAGGAAATAGTATCTAATAATGGATGTAGACAATATAGTGAACCTATGTAGTACATTGAACACATTGGCATAACATAGTGTGAGATTTAGTTTCGGCTTACCTTTTTGGGAGAGGGTTCAAGCCTTGATAATTCTTGGGCATCTTGTGTTAGGGATTGTGTTTTCCTTTGGCTGCGAGTTGTAAATCCACACAAGAGGTTTCTTGGTTCTATGGGTTAATAGTTTATGAACGACACCTCAAGTATTGATTTTTGTGGACCCGTAGGTTTTAGGACTTTTGTGGGCCTTGCGTGCGTTAAAGCGTTTCATTAAATCATAAAGCATGAGTTACTGCATTCATAAAAAGGGACATGCATGGATCATGAGTGATTTGTTTTAAATGTATTGATGGATGATATTCTCCCTGATGATGTGGATTGTGTTGTATAGATTTCACATGTATATTTCGTTGTTGATGTTACTTTGAATAGGAAATGTCGGTGCATCACAGGGAAGGTATATATAGATACATTGCACATTTGGAAATATGCTATATTGTTCACTTTACTGTTGTTATACATCATTAAATTATATCCTAGTATCTTGATCAGTGTATTCGTATTCATGTATTGGTATGTGATGTTTGAAGTTCATGATATATCATTTTTGCTTGAACAAACTAGAGAAGGATTAAAAAAAATAGATATATAATAAAAATAGTATTAGCAATAAAATGAGTATTAAAAATATTAGATATACAATAAAATTAGTATTAATATATATATATATATATATAGTAAAATTAGTATTAACAAGAAAATTAGATATCTCACCTTATCAGGTGTAGTCATTCCACTTTGTTGCCTATTTTTAATATGTGAAAGGTACCCATGAAATTTATTACAAGACTTCGTGATTAAAGCCCACGGAGCTTGGATAGAACCATGTAATCGTACATTTTGATCGTTAGTGTTCTCAATATGATTTTGGAATATTCGATTCTAAAAATTATTCTGTGATTAAGAGTTACCTAAAATCAAATCTTGGGTGATGCTCAACCAAGTATTGCAAATTGCTTCAACTTGATTCGTTGTAAAAGACTTTCCTCGCTTTATTGATTATTGAGTGGTTTCCATTTTTATAAAGCTACGATAAAAGAAGTTTGTTGGAAAAAAAGACTTGAAGGTAAAACAAATTGAGCATACAAAATAAACATTCTCCAAACAAATTTATGGAAGTTGTATGGAGTAGAATAGCTTTTGCTAGAAAAAAAAGGGAGCCATTAAATGAGAAAGAGTCATTGCACTCTGCAAAATGCAAATGAGCCGTTGCAATTGAGCTTTAAACATGAAAAAAATACCATTAAAGTTGTACTATTGATATCTTGCAATTTGAAGTGTTGATGTGGATAGTAGCCTACCAAAACAAAATTTATATTGGATAAAATATTTGACTTTCGTCAAATTTTAAGAGGATGAAAACACATTGTTAGAGCATTGCTTTTTAATTGACCGGCCAAAATTTAACTTTAGCAGCTCATTTGACCTCACTATTATAGCTACTTTTCATTTACATGAATTGAGTAAATATTTGTGAGTCATATTGATGAACTTATTTAGAGATGAAGGTGGTAATGGAACAAACCACTTAAACTCGATTATCTATAGTCATATTGATGAACTTATTTAGAGATGAAGGTGGTAATGGGGTGTTCATGACTTAAATTTGACTATGGATAATGGAGTTTACGTGGTTTGTTCCCATATTGATTGGACACTTGTACTTCTCATCTTCGTAACAGTAACTATTTTAAGATTAGAAACCCAAGAAGGGGTATTGACTCTAAGATTGGAAGTTTGGAAAGCTCGTATCTTTTTCCGCAATAGATTAGTCCCATGGCTAATCAAAAACACAAAAATAGTAGAATATAAATTTACATAGAGAAAACAGTTGCATCATCAATTCCAAGATGACGAACACATGAAAACTACATTATTCTTTAGTTATTACCGCTGGAAATTTGCAAATAAGAACCTTTACATTAGGTGCTCAAATATGCTCATCACTTTATATCTTATTATTCTTCACTTCTTGTCATCTTGTAAAATGCATCCATGCATGTGTCAAAAATAGAAAAAGGAAACTTATGAGTCATAAAGTTTTAGTAACTTTCTATTATAATAAGCCAATTCGAGGAGTGGTGACATTAATATCTTAGTATGGAGGCATTTTGTATACTAGAATTTGTGGAGATTACTAGTCACCCTATGACAGGAGACACTAGCATTTCTAATACACAAACACAAACACACACACATATATTATGTGTGTGTCTATATATATACACACACACACACACATGTACAATTCTCATGGTCATTGGTGTAACATTAACCACAAGACCACACCTTGTGTAAAAAGAAAGTTTCAGGGTTCAAAGTATGGGAATGTGACAAAAGAGGTGAGAAATTTTTCTATAAAACAAATAAATAAATAAAGATTTAATTAGTTGGTCCTTTATAGGTTTTCAAATACAATATTTGAACAAAATGAGCCAATTACTATAAACACATTAATAAATTGAGTGAGGGTGGAGAAAAGGGAAAAAATAATGAATTAAAAGTAAATCCTATAAAAAAATAATATTCTCTACTATAGAATATTGAAGAAACAAATGAACTTATTGTAGTCGCCAGCACTAGAAAAAAGGAAAAGTGTTATCTTTTTTCTATGGATTTAGAAGAATCTCAACTGTCTCTTTCCCTTAAGGTGAGAAGGAATGCCTCTTATGAGAGATGGAGAAATTGTGGAATTGCCAACTTGTTTTTGGGCAAGAAACAAGCGACCCGTTACAAATTGAACAATACATCTGAAGGAAAACTGAAAGAAATGGAATGAAAATTACATTACTTTTAATCCTAAATATATACTAAAGGATCCCTTGACATGGATTAAATAAAGATAAAACACTGAAATAAAGCGGAAACACCAGAGAAACCGACTCGAGGGCTAAAATACGGAGTGGGAAGGTGTTAGGCACCCACCCCACCCGATTCGAATAGACCGGCCTCAAATATTCACTTGTAAGGCTATTTTTTCATGAGAAAAATGAAAAGAGATATGTGAGTCAAGAAGAAACAAATAATAAAGAATTTGACATAAAGAAATAAAATAAAATGAAAAAGACAAAAAAAAAAAAATTTGACTTGGGCCTATGGGCTTCCTTCGTATCTGTTCAAAAAATGGAATCAGAGTCACGTAGTTCTACGATTTACCATCTTTTTATCAAGAATGATAAAAGAGATGAGATCAATCGGATCTAAGAAAACTATTAAGGGTTTGAAAGCGTACCTTATTCAGTCATGGTAGTCAGGCAGCACTTTGGTTAGGAAAGTCTTGATTGAAGGCTTGATATTAAAGTCTTTTCCTCTCTCCTCAAAAAATTCTCTCCCTAGAACAACCATGGCAGCATGCTTGGAGGTAGGAGTCTCTGAACCTCCCATTTAGTTCAGAATCTGAGTTGCAGTACATACGTGTGGATATAAATGTAGGTTTGTCATTGTGGGCATGCATATAATAGTGTGTGTGTGTGTGTGTGTGTATATATGTATGTCTAAAGTGGGTCTTTGAGATCCTTGCAGCATTCGGTTTTTTGGCACATTAAGGAAATTTTTAGAGTCTCTAGGAGAAGATTAAAGTGCTCCGAGGGGGAAATGTGTGCTTAATAATGACTGGTCCGCCTTGGGGAAGCCATGGCTGAACCTTGAAGGTTTTGGAGTTTTGGAGTGTTCGATGATTTTTGAACCATGAAACCTTGCCTAAACACCATTAGAGAATGTGTAATGATGATTGGAAGAGAATATGATAAAAACAATGGCCAGAAGTAGGGGAAAACACAAGTTACAAACCTTGGCTAGAAAAAATGATCTCCGTCAGAGATCCGTGATTTTGGGCCCTTCAATTTACAAAACTGACCTCAAACGATGTTATATAATGCATAGGGGTGTTTAGAATGAAAAACGGACATGAAAAATAAGGGAGAAAAACTAAAATTTTCTAGTTTCCTGCGAGGCTCACTGGAGAAGGTGACCAGAACTTCGCCGACAATAGCTAACTCCGGCGTTGACCGGTTAACCGGTCAACAGTTGACCATTGACCAGTCAATGGGTCAACCGACTCGGTTCTTTGGTCATGGACTGGGTCGGGTCTCAGGTTCTAGTCTAGCTCATGGTTGGTTGGGCCTGAGGGGCTGTTTGGTTACAATCGAATTGAAAATCCAAGAATTGATTGGAATTGGAATAGGGTTATCCCTATTCCAAAAATTGAAATTGAAATTGATTAAGGCCTGTTTGGCAACAGGGATTGAGAATTGATTTAGAAGAAGTTAAAAAGGGGTTGACTTGTTTGAGTTAATTACAAATCAGTGAACTAATTTTAAAGAAATTATAGAAAGGCCTACTTGTTTATAAAATTGAAATTAAAGCCAATTAAAATGAAAGATGGGTTATTCTCAACATTTGTGGGCATTCCGGACTCAATGGCTGAATCGGTTTGAACATTTGGGGACCTAGGGTGGTCCCATATGAATATGAAAAATTATAAAAATGCCTCTAATGATAGTTTAAGTAACTTAAAGGCTAATTAAAATTCAGAAAGAACGATTCCAAACTTGTTGGATCCCCGAGACTATATGATCAGATTGAACAAATTGGGACCCGGTGATGGTCCCACATAAGGTGAAAAAATGATTATTATACCCCTAGACCTATATTAAGCAATTGAAAGCCAAATTAAAATCTGGAAGAGACGTTTTCAATGTTTTTGGACGCTAGAGATTCAAATATGATATCAAAACAATGAAATAAGGACTCGGGGTAGTTCCACATGAAAATGTGAAGTTACTAAAATACCTCTAGACATGGAACAGATACCTAGAAGCCTTGATAAAATATAAAGAGGACATCTTTAGGATTATTGGACCTTCTAGATCCCATTCCAATGTTGGTAAATGCATAACTTGTCCGATAAATTATGAAAGTACCCTTATGGATTTAAAAGATAATCAAATGACTTAGAAACAATATGATAGGACTTCCTTAGGTTTTTTGACACCTAGGAACATGTTTTTGATATCTGTTTAGGTAAACGGGTACTTGAGGTGTAAGCTAACGAGTAATTGGACATAGAAAACTATAAGACTTGATACAATATATTAGTGCTACGGGCCAAGATGGTCCCAAGAATAAAACAGGAAATACGTAAGACAATTAACAAACATTATGAAATACACAAGTAGTGTCTCTTTGCAGTGGAGTGAGGATTGGGACTAGGACAATGTCCTGATGTGTTGATGTGTATACTTGCTATGTTATTCACATGATATGTTTATCTATATCATTTGATACATTGCCATTATATTATCAGTATGATGTGATTGTGATATTGAATGTTATGATGTTGGATAATTGCATAATAGTACTGGATACATGTGATTGTCGTGTTGATGTTTATCACGATTTTTGTTTCTGTCATGAATATGTATGACTGCTGTTATTCTTTTATCTATTCGTTAAATCATATATCCTCTCCTATAGTTGTTAGTATTGTTGTGGATGTGAATGATGCTAATATGCATATTGTTGACTATAACTAAACGGTCTGACATTTGAAAAGATATTGACATTGATGAGCACCGTTTGTGGTGTGGATTGAGATACTGGAATTGGGGTAAAGAACACATATGAGAAAAAGACTTGGGATGAGGATTAGTGACGTCTTTTGTGTGCTATTAAGCATGGTGAGATTGCGCTTTATCCATGGTTCAATTTATGATAAGGATAGTGTCTCCCCTCGGCTTGCGAGCCGTAAACCCACGCCGGTGGTCATTTGTTTTCATCGGGTTAGTAACCCGTAAAACACACAAGCTTACCGGGAGCCAAATTAGGTGGATACTCATCGGATTAAGATTATTGAGAGAATGAAATAAGATGAATAAGGTTTTATCCCCTTTTACTGTGGGTGAAATTACTTGAGATTATTTTCCTTGACTCATCTGTGATATTTCATTATGATTATTGATGAATTATATATTGACAATTTATGATACTGTGACATTTGTAAATAGTTGCTTAGGTGTGAATGTATACATTGTTCTTGTAACTTTGAATAGGAAATGGAGGTGCTTCATGGACTGGGTGAGCTTCCATTTACATCATGTGATTGGTTATGTATTTATATACATTGTTCTTGTGGCATTAAAATATGAAATGGAGGTTCTTCGTGAGATTATATGTTTATAATCATGTCATGTGTCCGACTCTCTATATATTGACTACCTAGCTATTATTTTCAAACCACATGTAGTGGTGTGATGCCATTTTTATACTTATGTTTATGCTTGTGTTTGAGATAAGATGATGTAGTGAACTTGTAATGCATACTGGACTATAGGTTGTGTCCTCTTCGGACTTGCATTAGTTTTTGGCATGATGTTTGTTTGTGTGTTTTGAGAAATCCTACTGAGCATTATGGCTCACCCTTGTTGTTCATGGGAATGGTAGGTATTGACTTGATGGAAGATAGCTGCAGAAGTAGTATAGGATGGACTAAAGTTAGTATAGCATTTAATTACATCCTTGTATTTATTCATTTATTCGTTAAGAGTGCATGTACCCTTCAAACTATTGTTGTATATGCATGTATATATCTATTAGACTATAGAGTCAGCTCTGGACGTTTCCATATAGTACCTTGTTGTTGGATGATTGACATAGTACCCTTGAATGTAAGCAATTCCATTTAATCTTGTTACGGTACTTGAACAAGTCTAATCAAAGAGTTGAACCGAAACCAATTAAATGAAATCGTTTTTTTAAAAAAAGGCCTATATTTTATGTACTTGACTAGGATGTTAAGTCCTATTACCTACCTGATCGGGGTCCAATAACCCTTTAGTTTGGTCCTGCGTGTCAAAGGCGTGACAGACCCATTCAAGAATTGTCCTCTGATGAGGGAATCTAAATTGCCTTAGATTGATTTAAAAATAAGAGAAGAAAGAAAAAGAAAAGGGAGGGATTTAAAAGTTTATTTTGCTCTCCATCTAAAATTAGAGGAGACAAAAGGATAAGATTAGAGAGTTAATATTTACCTATTTTTACCATTTTCTTTTTTAAAAAAGGTGAATTTTTATTTCATTCATTATATGTATATAATGAACCATTTCTTTCCTTTGCTTTCTCTTATCTATCTTTCTCAAGCAAGATGAGAGAGAATTATAGTGTTATTTTTTTCTTTTCTTTTATTAGTTATGCAAGCATCAAGCTAGTACTGTATCAATAGTAATAGTGAAAATCCGGGTGATTAAATTAAGGGATCATCATCCAAGAGTGGATGTAGGCTAGTGTGGGTCTTAGGACACTTCTAAACCACTATGCAAGAAATTACATACCATGGAGCGTGTATCTGCGAACAGTCAAATTGTGGTTAAAACTAAGTGTTGATGTGTAGATGAACGACTAACAAGCACAAAATAGGAATAACAACGAGAATAATTGACTAAGTTCACGATTGCTATCTAATTAGTTTTGGTTGATTATTTTGAAAAATTATTTGGAGCTATCGGCATAATTTTATAAAATATATAGCTAATTAATTAAATTAATTATAACCATAACCGCCTCAAAGCTACAAAAAGTAAATAAATAAATTGACTATCTGAAATACTTAAAATACATATTGATAATTTGGTAATATAGTAGCATTTATTTCTTGAAACATTAGTCCAATTGCTAAATTAAAATACAGACACAGAAGCATATAAATTTACATAGAACAAACAATTGCATCCAATCATTAATTCCAAGATGACAAATAGAAAGAAAACTGCATTCTTCCTTGGCTGCTACAATTGGAAATCTGAAAATAAGAGATTCTGTTTTTATAGCCTGAATTTTGTGCATAATTATACATAAATGAAATGAAATGAAGAGAATAAAAATATAAATCATTACGTCATGAACAGAGCAATAATTTGAAACCTAAACTTTGGAAGGATAGAATCATTAACTGAAACAAGAAAAAACAAATATATAGATTAGATTGATTTGAAGGAGTGCAATAATTAATTAAGGTTCAAAGCAAATGGTCAACTTCCAGCACTTACCACTAACAAGAAAGAATTTGAGAGAGCCAACAAGGGTCAGAGGATCTCAGATCTGTTTAACTTTATCCAAATAAAACTCTGGGACATGAGCTATCTTGGGCCAATCCTCACCAATTCCTTTCTCACATCTTCTACTCAAGTGGGGGCAGTCTTTAATCGTCAGTACTTTTAGATTCGTGAGGCTGCCCATACCTTGTGGCAATGCCGTTAATTTGGGGCAATTAATAACGGTGAGCCTCCGAAGTGATGCGAAGGTTCCCAACCACTCCGGCAATGCTATCAAACACAAACAACATCTAATGTATAGACATTTGAGTGTGGTGGCAGCATGTTGAAGCCCCAATGGAATCCGCACCAGCCTTGGGAGAGATGTAATACTCAGCCGTTGAAGGTTGTAGAGGCCTTTCATATCGTTCTCTGAAAAGCAGAGCCCAATGCATAACGAAAATTCCAGATCCTCAAGGACTGTGAGGTTTTGCATGCTGTTTGGCAAAGATTCCAAATATCGACTACCTGAGATGGACAAAGTTAGAAGAGAGGTCAAGCATCCTATCCCTCTCTCCGGAAAGAACCTCTGTTGTGAGGTTACAGACAGATGTTTGAGGCTGATTAGTTTCCAAGTATCTTTTGGCAACTCTTGTAAACTAGAAGTACAAGAAAGAATTAGAGTTTGCAAATTATACAGCTTGCAAATTGAAGTGGGGAGTCTTTTTATTATAATGTTGCCACCAAGATTTAGGTACCTAAGATACTTCAATTTCTTAATGGACCTTGGCAACTCTTCGAAATCAAAACCCAACAAATCTAAAACACGCAGGTACCTGAAACTAAAGATGATTGGATCAACGCAAATTGACGAACCATAATTATCAAATAGCCATATAAATGTCCACAACATTTTAAATTTGAGCAACAACTCAGGGAAAGTAGGTCTTCTGAGCAAAACATGACGAACACACTTGGAAATATCTTGGTCTTGGTCTTGGTCTTGGTCTTGTATTTTTGAGAATTCTGTCCCTATTACTGATCTTGCAAGATCATTCATAAGGTCGTGCATCTTGAAGGTGGTTGTTAGTAGTGAATCACTCTCATTTACATCTTCAAAGAAAGACCTAGCCCATAATTCATTGAAACATTGACTGCCAATATCTTCCGATTGGATAAAACCTTGCGCCATCCACAGTTGGATCAGTCTTTCCTTACAGAGAACATTTCCCTTCTCGTAAATTGCACAATATGCGAAGCATCGTTTCATATACGACGGCAATTGATCAAAGCTCAACCTCAGTGCATGCATAATACCATCTTCACTCTCATCTGATTTCCATATATCATTATTTAGAACTGAAACCCATTCCTTTTCCTCTGTTTTGGGAAACAACATGCCACCTAAAGTCTTCATTGCCAGAGGCACCCCTTTGCATTTTTTAGCTATTTCTTTTCCAATCGCTACGAGGTTTGGATGCTCCTTATCTTTTATTTCTTCAAATGCACATTTCATAAACAGAGAAGTGGAATCATCATCTGACAAACCTTGTAATTTGTAAGGAACTGAGCAGCCCACAATCCGTGAAACAATTTCTGAACGTGTTGTTGTGAGAATTTTACTTCCCTTGGCCCCGACAATAAGTAGGTCTCTCAAATCGATCCATTCATTAGGATTTGTTATCCAGACATCATCTAACACAAACAGAAATTTCTTTCCCTCTAGTTTTTGTCGAAGAAGGATTTGCAACCTCTCTAAAGGTAAGTCGGGATTTTGATTTTCTATTATATTTTCAATTATCTTTCTTAAATTGAAGTTGCTGGAAACATACACCCACTCTTTTAGATCAAATTGTGCTTTTACCCTTTTGTCATCATACACACACTTGGCAAGTGTGGTTTTTCCTAGACCTCCAATTCCTACTATGGCTATAACTGAGAGCTCAAAATTGCTGGAGTCACCTAGAAGCTCTTTAACAATATTTTCTCTTGTCATTTTCTCTTCCAGCAACTTCTGATTGACGCACATAAGAATAGGTTTCTCTCCCTCTAGTCGTAACTGGCATATCGCTGTCTCGATTTATGAAATTAAATTGTCTTGCATCTGCAGAAATCTCATCTAATCTCTTCCTAATATACCTTATTTTATGACCCATCTGTAATTGAAATTTGGGTTTTGAAAGAAGTCGAGTTACCTTATCAGTGATCTGATTTTCCACTTGTCGCCGCAAAGCTTCTGTTGCAATATCATCCACCACATTAGTAATATCACGGACGACATCTTGAAGCCTTCTCAACCACTCTCTCACCGCACGGCTCCTCACTTGTTGTTCTTCTGCATCCAAAAGTACAGCTTCGATTGTGGTTGCCGTGTCTTCGAGTCTCCGAAGTTCCTCTTCGAGACCCCACGCCAGTGCGACTTCATCGGCAGCAAGGGACGCTAACTTCTGGGTGATTTCCCGCACGATGCCAAAGAGAAATGTATCCGCCATGGCTTTTTTCACAGTAAAAATGGCAAAAAGCCTTCAAGAAGAGAAGTGATTCAAGGTAAGGACTAATTATGAATATGGGCTTCTTTGTGTGTGAATGGATACCAATCATCTTGACTTTCTTCAACTTAACAATTTCCACGAAGTAGGTAAAGGATGAGCTGCCAACATCCAAAACATTTTGGATTGGAGGGGTAAAATTTCAAGTAGAAACACAAATGCCTATTTTATTAAAATTAAATACATCTTTAAAATATATTGTTAATTTAATGTTTTAACGTATATATGAAAAAATTTATTAGTGATAAGTTATTAAAAAAGAATTATTTGGAGCGTGGACTAATTATAAGATTTTTTTATGAGTTGTCTAACTAATTTTTATACATAGTTGTTTTGTCTTTAAAAGTAGGAATGAAAAAATAGCAATCTAACTCATCGTCATTTCATATTCAAATTTGAAGATATAAATATGATTTTTATTTTTTATCATCAAATTTGAAGGTCTTGTAAAAAAAATTTAAAGATGGTTTTCAAATCACTAATCATATATTATTCATCTACTAGTTATTTTTATAATACTCTAAATTAATAATTAATTATTTTATATTATTTAAAATTTTAAATTAATTTATCAATACTTTTTTCCATTTTAATTATTAATTATTTATTTTGAAATTAATTTTAATATGGTAGAAAAAATTATCAACTTATCATCACCTTTAAAGATTTCAATAACAATTAAATTTTTAGTATTTCATTGAAAATAAAAATAAAATAAAATTTCAACTTGAGCAATAACATAAAGATTATATGAAAAATGATCTTTGTACATCATTCATTAAAATTACATAAAGAAGGGTCACATGAAGTATTACTGTGTTTTTTTTTCTTTTATAAGTGATCAATCAATTCATTTCGAAGTTTGTAATGAGCTTTTTTATTTTTGATTTGCTTATGTGGAGTAAGGAACCATTGGAATTGTTCTATTTCAACTACAACCATTTAAACGTCGGGTATTAGATTTGAATCAATGACACTCAACTATCAAATTCATCATCGACAATCATATATATATATATATTAAGACGCACACCGACATAATATCATGAAATACATGTTTGTTACCACCTTACTAGTACTTGTAATTTTTGTGATTTCATAACTCTCGGCTATTATATACTTTTATAAGTTTCTTAATTTATTTTTACTTTTTTAATGCATTGTATTAGTTTTTAATGAGATTTTATTTATTTTCTAATGTATTTTAATTTACAATTTCTTGGTTATCTCATGGAGTTTTAACCCCAACAAAAAGTGATAAATAATTGAATTTGGGATAAATACATGTTAAATAATTAAATTTTAGACATAAATAATATTATTAAAAGTGAGGTTTGAAGAATGAATAGTGATTTGAAGATTGGTATGGTTGGAGTAAAAATGTGATATCCATCATTTTCAAATTTAAAAAAAAATGCCAAAATGAAGGGAGTAGGTTGGAGATGTGCTTAGTTCATTATAGAAATTTTACTCTAGCGAAACTATGAATTCTTTGAAAGTAGTGCATTGAAACTAATTTGATTAAAACAATAAAATTTCATTATCAGTAACTTAACTAAAATTGATTTGAGAAATTTCACTATTTTCTTTGAAAGTGAAAGTGAATTGAATTTGACATGATTAAAATAGTGAAACTTCACAGTTTGTAACTTAATATAACTAGCTTCATTAAAATAGTGAAATTTCATTATTTGAAACTTAATTGAATCTAATTTGATTAAATATAGTGAAATTTCACTATTTGGAAATTAATTGAATTTGGTTTGGTTAAATAGATTAAAATTTTACTATTTCACAATTATCCAAATTGAATTGCATCCGATTTGATTAAATCTAACAGTTTTCTTGAAAGTGGAATTGAATTGAATCTGGTTTGATTAAATATATTAATTTCTTTATTTTCTTTGAATGTTCAATTGAATTGAAGATTGTTTTGATTAATTTAATTTCTTTCATTATTTTTTATTAGGGTTAGCAATATATGACACGACCCATGAATATGATTCGAAAACAATAGGAATTTAACAAGTTTCGAGTCCGTCTTAAATGTGTTTGCATCAAAAATGGGTCAAACATGATTAACATGATTGTTATTTGTGTCATGTTCAGGTTGACTCAATTGACCCGAAATTGACGGCTTTATTAAAACATGTCCAGTGACTCAAATTTTACCCACAACCCGAAAGTGACATGTTTAACTTGTTAATCCAAAATTGATATGTTAACTTGAAATTGACATGATTAATATGTTTTTCCCTTTATTATATGTAACGTTTCGTAAAATTAAAAAATAAATAAAAGAATAAATAATGGATAGTGTTAGTTTTGCATTGTCACGCCCCAAATTTCTAAAACCCGGAAGTGAATGAAAATGAACTAAAAAGAATTAATAAAAGACAAATGGATTTAGTTGATTACACATTAATTTTTCCATGTTCCCCCAAAATTAAGAATAGAAATTTGCTAACTAGACTCACCCAAGATGGGTTTTAAATACCAATCAAATATCTCCCCCAACCAATGGTCAAAAATAGTCTAAGTCATGTTCAAGCATGACTTCCAAGATAGCCTCAAAATGTCTCTAAATATGCCTTGAAACAATGGCCCAAATGGGCCCCAAATGCCCTAAGTCATACCCTAAAAATAGGTCAAAAAGTCTACCAAAAGTGGTTTAAGGAGGTGGCCAAACATGGCCTTGAATAATGACTAAAATGTATCCCAAAAAGGTACCCAACATGGCTTGGTATAATGGCCAAAAGTGGCCTAAAAGGAGCTCCAAAAGGTGGTGTCAAACCTAGGAGGGAATGGTTTTAAAATGGCCTTGAAAGGCAAGTTATGGCATGCCCATAACGTGCCCTAAGCATCAGGTGCGCCCAGGCAAGGTAATAGGCGTGCGGGGCACGCGAGGCGCACGGCAGGCGAGCACATGCGCGAGTGTGCGTGTGGGCTGGTGTGTTGGCTATTGGTTTACTGTTCATTGCTACAGTATTCCTGTAGCCAAAATGCTACAGTAGCATAATTTCAACCTTTGTCCAAAAATCTTAGTTTTGACATTTTTATACCCATTTCAATTTATTTCATTACCAAACTTGGTGTGGTACTCTATAACATGTAAAATGACTATTTTACCCTTTTTTCCTTATTTTTTGACTTCAAATAATTTTTGGACTAATTTGCCCCTATTTTTCATTTCTTTACCTTTCTTTTTCTTTACATCCTCATCATCTTCCTCAACAACAACACAACACCTTATGGAACAATTATTTATACAATTTTTGTAATTCTAACATTCATAAGCATATTTTTAGAACAAGTAACTACATGGAGCTCCATACTCCTCATTTACATTCAATATTCAATTACATACAATCCAACATAAAATTAAGCTTATAACTTACACAAGGTCTAAACTTTAAACAAGAAATAAACTTCATGGGACTTATGCTCTTACATACAAATATAGCCCTTAGGCCAAATATACTTCAAAACCCATTTTCCCCCTCCATGCTCCTAGATTTTTTCAAGTCTCAAGCGCCGGGAGTCTCATCTGAAATACGTAATCCTATATAGGATAAGTACGATGGCTTGTATGACATAATTCTAATATAAAGAACAAAGGTAAGGTGTGGCATGTGCAAAGTGAACATTTATAAGCTATATCCCTTCCAATTCAATGATGCAATGCAATGGCAATATGCATGACACGCACATGCAACTCTATGCCACACCCATGTCTCCCTTCACGGTTCTTCCCCGTTGGAACGCAAGTACCAGTCGTATGTCTCGCTTCACGGTCGGTCCCTGTTGGAACGCAAGTATCATGGCCAATTTTAGGTTTTTCACTATAAGATTTACACCCTCATAATGCATAGCACTAAAGTACTCAACACACGCCATGTTTTCAAAGATTCACGTATGCCAAGATGCCTTGATTTTTCTATGCAATTTCAATGAGGCATTTATCAAACCCATGGAGTGTGCCTTAAATAATGCATCATACATAAAGAAAACTATAACTTTTAAACTACAAAACTTTTTCTACATGAACATAGCATATAATCCAATCAATTATGTATATAGTCATGTTACATGTTCACAACCTTACCAAATTCTCAAAGATTACACAAGTATACAAAGTACCAACACATTGAGCAAACCATAACTTTCAAACTACAAGATTTTGTCTACATGAATATAAGCTAGAATGCAATGAATTATACATATATTAATGTTACATGTTCATCACTTCACCAAATTCTCAAAGAATACATAAGTACACAAAGTACCAACCCTAAGTTTTCAAAGTAACTATATGCTAGGTGGTTTTCTAACAACAAGTAAGCATATAGGTCATACAATCAACTTTTAAAAACACTCTTAAACTTAACTATATTCTTTACTTAGCAAAATATCATACCTAGAAGGGTTTTTCTCAACCTTAGGGAGTTGTGTTCACATTGAAGTTGAACCAATTGGTAGGATTGTAGCCTTTATGGTGGGGTACAACTTCCTAGAAGGAAGCCTTGAGAGATTTCAATGCTAGAGATGAGTTTTGGAAGGTAGAAAGTTAGAAAACCTAAGTTTTCTTCATGCTCTCTCTCCATGCATGACTTGCTGTAACTTCTCCAGAATTTTCTGAAGATTTTTCATCCCAAGGGTTCTATTTATATTAAAGGGCCAAAGGGGTGAAAAGACCCTTTTGCCCTTAATGAGCTACGGAACCCCGTTACACTACAACCCGTCCTGAAACGTCTCAATTTGATATTTTGCTTTAACCAAAGTTCTTAAAATTATTTTAAATGATATTTTCCCAAAAAATTTACTTTCGCTTGTTGGCGGATGTGGCCAGGCCCACCCGTGATTCCCTTTTTGGTCCATTTTTTAAAATATCTCCGATTATGCTCAAATTCTCACAAAAGGTGCATTTTAACATTCTAAGCATGTTTACCTTCTATGGCATACTCAAATGTTGCTTCTAAACATGACTTATGTCTAAATGATGCATGTATAGTACCCTACCAGTAAATAGAGGATGAATAGTGCCCAACTAGCAAAAATGAAAAATTTATTATAGAGATTTAAATTTTTGAAATGATTTTTTTTTTTGAATATGTGTGTATGTACGAAATGTGTATTATGTATTTTTTATGTATAATGATGTAGAGATCTAAATTTTTGAAATGATTTTTTTTTTTTTTTTTGAATATGTGTGTACATACGAAATGTGTATTATGTATTTTGTGTATAAATATATATATATGTATACATAATATTACATTTTATATGCACACATATATATATATACATGTGCTTAAAATATATATATATATATATATATACACACAATGTGCACAACAGCTGTGTGTGCAAGTGGTTGTGTGTGTGTGTAAGGACTGATCGTGTGTGTGTGGTGTGTGGTGTGTGGTGTGTGTAATATAATATATATATATATATATATATATTTAGAAAAATCAAAATGCAAGCAATGAATTAAATGCAAAGCTGCTTTCTGATAGGAAGGAAAAGAAGAAGAAGTTAGGGGCAGTAAGGCTGCTGCAGGTGTTTGCGTAAGGGTATGTATATACCCTTATGTATATGAAAATTGTGTGCATTGGTTAGAGAGAAAATCAGAAAGGGAGAGGCTGAGTTGGAGAGGTCGTGAGACACTGGGAGATTTAGAGGCTTGAACCAAAAAAGAGGGAGAAGAGGAAGAGAGGGACTGCACTAGAAAAACCCAAAAAACTTGGTGAGTGGCTCAGTCCTGTTTTTAAATTTTTGAAGCATGATAATTAGTTCGGTTTATGAGGTTTTGTAGAGCATGAGATGTAGATTAAATTGCAAATAGAATCAAGAAAAATGTTGAAGAAATGAATTAGAAAAGTGGAGTTGCAGGTAGAGAGAGATAATCGGCTGTGTGGGTTGAGTGCTTTAAAAACTTGTTTAAATCATGAGGAAGTGTTCCTCTTAAGTGCAGAAAATGATTTGAAGAAGAATGGGGTTAAAACAATAGGGGAACAGTCATGAAACTGAAAGGACAGGGTTGGCCGGAAAGTCGGCCGGAGAGGTTTGACTCCCTATTCGTGAAGATTGGAAGGTGGTTGAGGGGAAATAGGGTTAGGGTTGAGATCCTTTAGGGAAGAGGAAGAAAATGGCATCAAAAAGGGGGAGAAAAATGATCGGAATAAGGTCATCGGCGCTGGAGAAGACACCGGAGACCCGCTGGAACCCTACCGGAATGTCGAGGAAGAAGGAGACTGTTCAGGGTCTTGGGTTCGGGTCTGGTCGGGTTCGGATCAGTTCGAGTCAAGTTAGACTCAACCCATCCACACGTGTCAGACGTATGTTATAAATTAAAATGGGATTGGGAGTGTTTGGCTATAGGTTTAGTAAATTGAAATTGAAATTGAAATTAAAGATAGGGATATCTTATCCCTGTTTTGGGGATTAGCCACTGTTTGGCTACTCTCAATAGAAATAGTGATTCCTAAATTTATGAATTGGCCCAAGGGTTTGGAGAAATTCAGATTTGACCCCAGAACTTTTAATAATTATAGTTTGACCCCCCTGAATAAAATATTAATTAATTATTAATTTAATTAATTAATTAAAAATAAAAAAAATTACAAAAATGCCACTGAGTCAAAAAGCAATCAAACGAACTCCGATTAAAGTAAAAAAATAGTGAATTTTTATTATTTCGAACATTCCAGACTCAACCGTGGAGTTTGATTTTTGAGAAGAGGCATCGAGATGTAAGAACACGTAAAAGTGCAAAATGACTATTTTGCCCTTTTTAGTACAGAAGTCCAAATTGAGTTCTGTGAAAGCCTAAACCGACTTTCTTTGACGTCCTGGACTCAATGATAGAGTCTATTTTAGTAAAATATAAACTCAAAAAATAAATACATAAAATTTGATGAATAGCATAATTCAAGTGGCAATAGACTGAGTTACATTTTTATGATTTTAGGGACACTCAAAGGCAAGGAGAAGGTGGTCTGACCTTCTACATTGTCACTGTTAGTTTAGTTACAGAGCGAGCATGACTTCTTAGGGTTGAGACAAACCTATCAGGTATGATATTGTGCTAAGTAAGGAATAGGATTAAGTTTAGGATTGATTTTCATGTTAATCTCATGATTTGTATTTTTAGCCGATTGTTTATGTGCTTACGTGTTTCTTGAGAGTTTGGTTAAGTGATGAATGTGGATCATGACTATATGTATATTCCATGTGTTAGCATAGTGTGTGATTTATATTCTTCGAGAATTGTTGAGATTGTGAAATATGTAACTTGGGCATGTGTTTAAATTGAGTATGAATAGCATGCATACATGCGGATGGAATTGTGTGATTTAAGTGCCATTATTATTCCAAGTATAATGCATTATTTACAGCATGCTACATATATTAGTAAAATGTTTCATTGAAGCTGTATCATAGCATAGTAGAATCAAAGCATATTGGCATGGTGTGATTCCTTGGAACATGGTGTGGGTTGAGCACGTGGTGCTATGCGTTATGAGGGTGTAGATTTTATGGTGAACAACCCAAAATCAGCCATTGGTACTCATGCCAGTAGGGACAGACTGTAAATTGAGACATACAGGTGGTACTCATGCCAGCGGGGAAGGACCGTAAAGTCAGACATGGGTGTGGCATGGAGTTTGCATCGGTACGTCATGCATATTGTTCCTACACTACATTGATGATATTAGATGACATGTAGATATAAATGTACACTTGCACATGCCACGCCTTAATTTTGTTCCTTGCATTAGCATTGTATTATACCAGCAGTTGAGCTGACCCATTCGTGAGATATCATATTACAGATGATGTCCCTGTTACATGAGATTTGATGATATCTTGACAAAAAGAAGAGGAAAGGATTTAGAAGTGTATTTGGCCCTTGGGGCACGTTTTGAGATGTAAGGGCTTAACCCAACTGATGTGAACAATATGTTTATTGAATGTATTTTATGTGTTTATGTATTGAAGGAAAGGAATGCATGTTTAATTGAATCCATTTAGATTGTCTTTAGTTTCCTTTTCTTTATTGTTTTCCCTCACTCCCCGGGTTTGTGGAAATTCGGGGTGTGACATTTATCCTAAATTTTTAGATCTTTACATTCTTCCCCCCTTAAAAAAATTTCATCCCAAAATTTAGAAATGTACCTCTATGAACAAACGACTCTGGATACCTAGCGTGGACCTCAGCCTCGCGTTCCCAAGTGGCCTCCTCGACTCCATGGTGGCTCCAAAGAACCTTGACCAAAGGGATGGTCTTGCCCCGCAAAACCTGGTCCCTCAAGTCCAATATCTCTAGAGGTCTCTCATCATAAGAAACATTGCCTTCCACTTGAAGATCGACCCAATCAAGCACATGTGAAGGGTCAGGCTCATACTTCCTCAACATCGGCACATGAAAGACATCATGAACCCAAATAATTGTGACGGTAGCGCCAACCGATCGGCCACTTCACCAATCCTTTTAAAGATCTTGAATGGCCCTATAAACCGTGGTAATAGTTTCCTACTACGTCCGAATCTCATCAATCCCCGTCGTGGTGTTACCTTGAGGAACACATGTCCCGCAACATCAAATGACAGAGGTTTCCATGCGCCTCTTGTCTGCATAGCTTTCCTGGTGGTTCTGTGCTATCAACAGACGTTGCCGAATCATCTGTATCTTCTCCATGGTCTCATGGACTATGTTAGGCCCCAAAGTAGTCGTCTCCCCCACCTCGGTCCAACATAGCGGTGAATGACACGACCTGCCACACAACGCCTCGAAAGGTGCCATCTCTATACTAGACTGATAGCTGTTGTTGTAGGAAAACTCTACTAGAGCAAAATAATCCTCCCAACTACCCCTGAAATCCATAACACACGCCCTAAGCATATCTTCAAGTATCTGGATAGTACGCTTTGACTAACCGTCAGTCTGAGGATGGAAAGCAGTACTAAATAGTACATGAGTCCCCAAGCCTGTCTAAAGACTCTGCCAAAACCATGCAGTGAAACATGGATCTCGGTCTGAAACAATGGAAACAAGAATCCCATGTAGTTGTACTATCTCTAACTAATCTTATATTCAAAGAGTATCCACTAATACTGACAGTAATTCATAACTCCAATATTAACAATAATTTACCATTTTTGTTCACAAGTCATTGGACTTTCAAAAGATCATTCCATTATTCAAATTAAAATTTTCATTCCCAAATTACATGTTAAGCAAAAATTTGAAATCATACTCACCACAAGCTTGACCTAACCATGCCATTCACAATTCATTTTCTATATCAAACAACACAATCATTTCTTTATTTGTATTTTATTTTATTTTATGTTATTTATTTCGTTATTTTATTATTATTTTCCAATCTACTAATAATTCAATAATCTAATTCATCAATTTTTTTTTCTTCTACTAATAATTCAACAATCTAATGCATCAAAGGATGATTAAAATCTTTTACTCTGTATCCTAGGTATATTCTATATACATTCCCACATATACAAAGTAACGCCAAGCGTTCATCTCCACCTTTTCTTATTTATCTCAGCTATTTCATCTTATTATAATTCCTTTCCATTCATACCACTTATTGTTAAAAGTTTTTCCATCTTCATCTCTTTTTTTTAGCTTTCAATTTCATGCATTATCCAATGATATGCTCCAAAATGCAATATAACCATGCAAGCACACATGTACCCAATCCATAGGTATTATGAAAATAAAATATGCACTATATGTGTCTTACACATCAAAGAATTCAACATATCCTATCAACACAATAGCCAAGCAATACATGTGCCATCAAATTAACACATTTCTAGCAATCCATGCTCTTAAGCACCATATTCTCATCACATGTACCAGGAAAAGAAAACATGCAATAGATGCATTTCATCCATTACAAGTAAACCCACATGCTCTATCCTTATGAGGTATCTCTAGTTATTCATACCTAAATATATATTTACATATACATAAACATGATATGTCTCCACTTTCGTCAACAATATTGATATATCCACATACCTTATACATACATTAAGTAAAAATCTTATATTTAACACATATGATAAACCAATCAAGCCATGACAAACTTATCATACCATATATATATATTAACTTTTTTTTCATGCGTATACTAAAGATGCATTACGGTTCCATCATGTATTTAGTACATATTCATGTAAGTTTGCATTAGTTAATTTCTTTTCGTTGATGTCTTCAATCGTCTTATTAGGTATCTTTTACCTTTTTCTTGTATATAACTAGGTGATAACCCTTCATGGATCACAGCTCCTTTTGTTACTGGGTGATGGATTGGCCAGTCCATACACTTGTAACTCAAAACCTGATACCAATTCAGTATATTCATAGTACAATTACAAGTGATTCTAATCACATGGGTTTATAACCTAGGATATACACTTTATATTATACACCCATAACAGGTAATATTCATTCAACCATCCATATTTACATAACATGGCTATTATACACTATATAATCATAAAGAAGTAGATCTTAAGCACGCAATCATGTATACCAACCCAAACAATCTTTACACATATTCCAAACAAGAACATACTCAACACATACTTCATGTATAGATAAGTTTTCAATCAATTATTTATGTCCTCATAATCTCATCATTTTTTTTCCAAGTACTTCAAAAACACAAAAGTCAATTTAAACCATAAACATGTTAAGTATATTATCTAATTATACACAAAACCACCCTATTAGGAATTTTATTCACTTCATCAAGTAACTAGGCATACCAATGGATACAAGCACCCAATATGCATCATGTTTAAACCAAATTATGCAACACTTAATCAAGTAAGTCTTCTCAAAAGATATTTGAAACTTACACACAATTGGTGGTAACACTACCGATACCACCTTACCTCAACTCGGTGAATCATATAGTGGTGGAACAAGGCAATTATCACAAGCTCCCAAATAGAATAAACAATCTCCCGAGTATAATATTTATTATCTAGGTCTAGACAATACAACCATTTATAACTTTATCCAAACTAATCAGATTCGTTCACAACTTTTACCCATATGTTTTGAAAATGATAAGTGAAAATTACCATTCACGTATAAGTTATATAACAATCCAAGTTCTCATCACTTGAACTTATCAATATGTACCCTAAGCACAAAATTGAAATTCAATTACATCATAACCCGGATTAATCCACATCAATATTTTTCAAACTATTCATGTTTATACAATTTTCCTAAGACAAGATATCATCAATCATCACCTGATAACCTAACAAATCCTATAGACATACTTGCTTAATCATAACTTATAAAACTCACATCAACCATCTCCACCCATTGTTTACAATAAACAAATAACAATTTTTTTTTTTTCGAGTTCAAACACAGTCTTTCGCAAGGAAAAATTCATTTAAGCAATACAATATACACATGCTCAAGTTATGCTAGTGTTCAACTAGCCCAACTAACTTGAGGTCTAAACCCCATCCACTGTTCCAAGGCATTAGATCCTAAATCTCACGTCAATCGGGCTACCAGGGTTGATAGAGGTTCGAGAACTAAAGTTCTCCCTCTCCCTTGACCTACTCTACTTCAATCTAATGTTTTGGATGACATCCTTTAGTAGGGACAAGTATTATTTAGAAATTCAGCTTCTACTCATCTAATGTATTCCATATCCCATGGCATTCTCCCATAATGCTACATGATATCATGAAAACAAACAAGTATCAATCTATCATGTATATAAACATATACCAAGTTACCACATATAGTCATGCCAATACACACATTACCCATATCATGCACCTCACTGCACCAAATCAGGTAACCATGCATCATAGTATAGCATTAACTAATACGTAATCACAACATATGATGCGTCAAGTATAAATAGACACATAACGTACAAGATCTTATCATATAGCACCGATAGTTCATACTAATTCACACGCTTTCCTCTAGGGTCTCATGGTGTTCAACAACACCCCACCGTCGCCAGGTATTCTCAAACTAGAGCTCTAATACCAAGCTGTCAGAGCCTACACATTACACAATGTTTACAAAAAAATTCAAATCATACGTCGTGGTCCCAATGTGTTCAACAACACCCCACGGTCCCTAAATATTCAAACCTAAGCTCTGATCTGTCACGGCCCGCTCCACAATGGCATGATATTGTCCGCTTTGGGCTCACAGCCCGCACAATTTTGTTATTGGGCTTTTGCCCAAAAGGCCTCATGTTGGTATCAGAGTCCCCACAGTGCACGTCTGGTGGCCCCAACCATGATATTGTCCTATTTGGTCAGAGCCTCTGCTCCATAACCTCAAGGTTTTGTTTCCAGCGAGCCCTTACGCCCCTAGAAGGCCTCATACCATTGGAGATCACCACCATACTTATGAATACCCTTCACTTTCTCCCCCAGGAAATGTGGGATGAGCTTACCTCAGACTCCACCCCCTATGCTGACTCGACGTCCTCATCGAGGGGCCGACCACGACTCGCAAGTCGGCTGGGTCACACACTTCCGGCTGGGGTCTGGCTCTGATATGCATGATAATAAACCTCACGAATATAATAATAAGATGAAAAGAATTTAAATAACATAATATGGAGTGTGATGATACATGTGGAATAAATTAGAAAGGTACAAACTTGAATTATAGAAATCAAAAAAAGACGTAAGGTTTCTATTCTTCGTTCGAACGAAGGGGTTATTCGTTCGAATGAGCAGCCGAAAGTTTGGTGTGATTTTTGTTTGATACTCGTTCGAATGAAAGGAACTCGTTTGAACGAAGACTTTGTTTGTTCAAAGGAGTGTATCTTCATTCAGTTGTGAATCGTAACCCCGCGCGGGTAGTAGTACATAGCCAACGAGTTAATAGCTCGTGTACTAGGCTTTTCTGAGGGCCAATAAGTGATTTGATGAAGTGATTAAATTTGAGTGAGAGGAATAACGTGAAACTTGAATGGTAATTTATTTTATAAGTATTAAATTGTGACGACATGATGACTTTCCCATTCACTTATTGTTATGTTTTTCTTGTGGTTGGATTGAGGGTTTGTATTGTTGGAAAACATGATGAATGGCCATTGATATATATGTATGTCGGTTGAACACATGCTTTGAAACTTCATAGTTCACATGCCTACACATTACACCACCTTAACTTTCCTTATTTTAGAATCTCTAGTGGGGTTATTGTTTTGACCTCTACCAGATGTAGGTAACGACAAGGAGCTGGTGCCTTGATGACATGGATTGAAAGAATGAATTCTTTTGACTCTTTTGTTTATTTTGGATGTAATTGAATTCCCAACTTCCTTTTTGTCTTTTGTTTATTTTGGGAATGTAAAAGGGCCTTATGGTCTCTTTATGTTGATGTGAAGGCTTGGAAGCCTTAATGAAACTCGTATTCTTTTGACTTAGAAATAGTAATCTCAAGATGAATACACTTTTGAGATGATGTATGTAAACAATTGAGTTGTATGGATGAAATGTAAATGATTATACACATGTTATGAAAAATTCAAGTGAGAATATGCTAATCACAATATGGTTAGAATACACAAGAAATTATTTATTTAACTTGGCCTTGATTTACAGGGTCACTCTCGGGTCTTTGAGACCCAGGACATGACATTATAATACTAATATTATTAAGATATTTTCCAATAATTATTAGTTATTAAATAATATAAATTATTATAATTACTAATATAAAAATAATAAAGGTATAATAATTTTAAAAGATTTTTTTTTTTTAAGTTTAGCATGATATATAATTTATTGAAACACATCTTTCATGTCAAATAGGTTATTTGTGTAAAAAAATATTTAATAGCTAACTAGGTTATTCTAGTTTTGTTGGATCATTTAATTTGATACAACCAATTTATTAAAAGGGTTAGTTGAGTCATGTCATGTTAACTTATTTAAATAACGAGTCATATTCGTGCCAAAGAAGTTGACACGGTTAGTTAATCATATTGTGTTCGGGTTGACACAAATTTTAGAATATGTGTCTTAACACGACCTAAACACAATATGCGAACACGAATTGCCACCCCTATCTTATAAAGAACTAATTTTAATAGTATCTTTGTTTTGTATAGAGAGCTAAAATTGTACCATGAACAATCATGTCAATACGTTTTTTCCATATTCATATTATGCAAATAGATAATTGAGTAACTCGTTGTCCATAAGTTGGGAGAAAAAAAATATTGTGTGTGTAAAAACTTCAAATTGTTATAACTTTACACATGATTGTTTTTTTTTTCGTGAATTATATATGCATTTCATGTATTGTTTTTTGTACAAGAGAATAGAAACTTCATTTTTCCTCACCATTAAAGAGATCATCAAGATTTTTTCTATGACCATTCTGAGATCAATGCCATTGTAGCGATGAAGCTGAATTCTAATTTGAATTTGATCATTAGTTTAAAATTTCAATTGGTTTCCAAGTAAGGTTTGTTTTGAATTTTGTCGATGTAGATTGTAATAATCTTTTTGTGTCAAAATGAAAATATAATCTAACAATTCCAATCGATTGTAGGTGGCATAGATGATGGAATTTTTTATTTTCAAACCCATCTATTGCATGGGTTAACTAACCATTATATGTTGAGGAGATATTTCTTCTTGGTCTAGTAGATCACGTGACAATGTATTTTTTCAATGACATATTATCATGTGTGATATGACTAATTGCCATGTCACTGTACCAGGCCCATTCAAGAAATTTCCTATGATGTAGGAATCTAAAATGCCTCAGATTGATTTAAAAATAAGGAAAGAAAGGAAAAGAAAGGGAAGGGATTTAAAAGTTTATTTTGCTCTCCTTCCAAAATTCGAGGAGACGGAGGACAAGATTAGAAAATTAATAATTACATATTTTTAAAAACAAACAGTCAATTTTTATTTCATTCTTTTTATGTATATAATTAACCATTTCTTCCCTTTCCTATCTCTTATCTATCTTTCTCAAGCAATATGAGAGAGAATTATAGTTTCATTTTTTTTTCTTTTATTTGTTATTCAAGCATGAAGCTAGTACCATATCAATACTAATAGTGAGAATTCAGGTGATTAAATTAAGGTATCATCATCCAACAGTGGATGTAGGCTAGTGTGGGCCTTAGGACACTTCTAAACCACTATACAGGAAATTACATACCATGGAGCGTGTATCTGCAAATAGTCAAATTGTGGTTAAAACTAAGTGTTGATGTAAAGAAGAACGGCTTACAAGCACAAAACAGGAATAACTACAAGAATAATTGACTAATTTACAAAGTAATGTAGCAAGTCAGTGATCAGTGGTCAACTTTTGTGTCTTGTATGAATTGGTTTGATTAATTGATACTGTTAGAAGTATAATAGTTCACATATATATTATTGTGTAATTCTAGTAGGATTAGGGTTTCATAGTTTTTTCTTTTATTAACACTTTCTATGTACAACCTCATGACCTTTGTTTCCTTTATTAATACTTCCCATGTACAATCTCATAACCCTCCTATATAAAGAGCTCTCTTGTTTAGTTTCTATATCAACTTATCTAATACAATGTAGTCCTTTGGATTTCTCCTTTCTTCCTTTTCTCTCTTTCTTCTCTATTTCTTGTATCTTTTATGTTATTTCACCAAATCTAACATGGTATTAGAGCCTAAATTCTATTCCTGCTATATTCATCTTTATCATCACCATTTTTTATCGTTGCCATCATCACAACACTTACATTCAAAAAAAAAAAAAAAAATATATCAAAACCAATCACAGACTCCATATCATCTTCAGTGCCTCCTTTGCCATTTTACAGAATGGTCGTGCCCACATTAGTCGCTGCACCGCCACAGCTGCGTCATTGCCACTGCATCGTCATCCATCATAGTTCTATTATTTTTGATCGATCCCCTTGCAGATTTGACGCCATCATAACAACAGAGTCCTTACGGTCATCTTCGTTGTCGGGTTCCCAATGCTGAACTATTAGACTGCCGAACCCCCATCCATCACAATCACGACCTAGTTACATCACTACTGTAGCCATCATCGCAAGTTTCCAGTTGTAGACATCTTCTAGCAACCTCTCCACCATCGTCTTCCAATCTATCAGTTCATCACCATGGTCTCGTCAAAGTACCACTGGTTACCCTCAAGCCCCGCCAACAGCCACAACAACCTATCTCAACCCTGTACCTTCGCAACATCTACTAATCAACAATGTAACATCTCTATTCATCATCACCTAATCAACCTAGTCTTTTTCATCACCATATACAAGATTGTGATTTGTTCAAGTGATTTCATCAAATCTAGAAAGGTGACGCTTAATCACTATGTGTTCATAATAAAGCCAAAGATTCTTCACTAAGGATGAGCCTCTTCTCCCCAAGACAACAGTTACAAAAGTGTCCCAAAACTGCCCACTACAAGACTCGATCATCCATCTCGTAACCCCCCTCTCTCAATCTCTCTACCCTCAGCCCCTCACAGAAATAATCCAACACCCATCACCACCAACAAACCACTGTTAGTAAGGCTCCGTGGGTTGAGAGAGACGACTGCCACCAACAGCTACAGCCTCTCAACCAGTAAGAGAACAGAGCCTTCTCAATCGAGATTCAATGATCGACTGTCATCATAGAAGCTTCATTGCTCTAGCTAATCGCCGACCCTCCGTCATTAAAATTTCTAGCAATCACTGTTATGGCCACTTGTCACTTGTTCACCAACACTCCCTTTCCTTTCTTTCCACTGTCGTGTAAAAAAAAGAGCAGGAAACTTCTCACTACTACATTGATTTCCACAGTCTGATCCTCTATCTTCATTAGCAATAACAATAATATATTTATAGAAAAACAAAGTCACGAAGAAGCTCTCACATCTCTTCTTCGATTCTGCATCTCCAACACTCGATCAACCATCTGGCTCAGTCGTGACCATGTTACTGCTCCTCACTGTCCCTACCAAAAATAATGGCTGCCACCGCTAAAAACAAATATCCACCAATGCACCAAATGGGTGCTCCACCGCGAAAATCAGAAAACTCACTCACTGTTGCACCACCAGAATCTTCTCATCATCATGCAAAGGCCTTCAATCATGCTGTCATCTTCTCTATTCTCACCATCAGAAGCCCAACAACCAACAGCGGACGACGTTGTCATTTCTCAACTAAGATTCAACCGCCTAGGCATTTAACGGGGCCTTCCTTTCATTACTTGTGAAACCACTATCATCAAAACCACGGTGTCCTACGACGCCACCAACAAAACCCACAATGTTCGCTACCCCTCAACCACTTCTACCATACCACTGTCCAAATTCCAACATCACCAACCCTTCATAGTCAACGTCCTTGTCACAGCCATTCATCAATGCCGCTCCACAACTTCATCGCAAGACCCTTGGGACCTCAGCCAAACCACCACCATTCTCATTGTTCATCTCTAGACCGTCAATGCAAAACAAAGTCCCAGCCCCCATCGACCACTTAACATCATCAACACCCATCATCAACATCTCTTGCTGTTGTTGTCGTAGCAACACAACCAACCAATGATAAATTTCCCTCACCAGTATCCTTCATCCATCATCTCCAGCACACTCTTTTCATCACTACTGGCTATCATGACGATTAAGCCACTAGCCGCCATCACTATGAATGGCATCTCTGGCTGCCATCGTCACTCTGTTGCACTACTGCATGAAGAAGAAACTAAAAGAGTTGATTTGCCCTTTGCCCGAAAAGTGACCACCCAAATGCTGCATTCCCACTAGTCTATATCAAAATTTCATTACACCTAGGATATAAGCCCAAGTTTTGCCACATAAGCCCTCACATATGTTCTGCTACGTATTCAGTATCTTCAGTTACGTGTTATGTCACGTAAGCTCTCGCACGTGTTTTGTCACTTGTTCAATGTGTTTCCAGCCCCACCAACTATGTGTTCTGTCATGTGGTCAGCTCAATTAGAATCGGGTACACAGTTCTATGCATCACCATTAGAATCGGCTATGCACACCATCATTTGCGCTTCCATGTGTTGTCATTAACTCTATTGAGATTCCACCTCCACAACCATGTCAACTTAGGTAACATCTACATTTCAACCACAACGCTAACAAGTCAACTGTCCACTTTCAGAGATTTTTGTTTGCAAGCTTAAGTTAGTCTCCTTCCTACCATGAGTTTGAGGGGGGTATTAGAAGTATAATAGTTCACATATATATATATTATTGTGTAATTCTAGTAGGATTAGGGTTTCATAATTTATTTCTTTTATTAACACTTTCTATGTACAACCTTATGACCTTTGTTTCCTTTATTAATATTTTTCATGTACAACCTCATAACTCTCCTATATAAGGAGCTCTCTTGTTTAGTTTCTATATCAATTTATCTAATATAATGTAGTCCTTTGGGTTTTTCCCTTTTCCCTCTTCTCTCTTTCTTTTCTATTTCTTGTCTCTTTTATGTTATTCCACCAAATCTAACAGATACATTTTATAATAATGGTGAATTTTCTTTTTTAGTGGTGAGTTCTCTCTTACTTGAATTGTGCTCTTATTTATTGTACTATACATTTTATTTTATTTTTAGCACTTGTCCGTATTATTAATTGGAGTCTAATTTAAACTCAATTTGAACACTTGATTTATCATTTAAGTTCACGATTGCTATCTGATTAGTTTTGATTGATTATTTAGAGAAATTATTTGGAACCATCGGCATAACTTTATAAAATATAGAGCTAATTAATTAAATTAATTTTAATGAATTAATTATAACCTTAACCGCCTCAAAACCACAAACAGTAAAGAAATAAATTGATTATCTGAAATACTTAAAATACATATTGATAATTTGGTAATATAGAAGCATTTATTCTTGAAACATTAGTCCAATTGCCAATTAAAATACAAACACAGAAGCACATAAATTTACATAGAACAAACAATTGCATCCAATCATTAATTCCAAGATATGACAAATAGAAAGAAAATTGCATTCTTTGTTGGAAATCTGCAAATAAGAAATTTTGTTTTTATAGCCTGAATTTTGTGTATAATTATACATAAATGAAATCAAATGAAGAGAATAAAAATAAGATGGAAAAATATAAATCATTACCTCATGAACAGAGCAATAATTTGAAATTTAAACTTTGGAAGGATAGAATAATGAACTGAAACAAGAAAAAATAAATATATAGATTAGATTGATTTGAAGAAGTGCAAAAATTAATTAAAGTTTAAAGCAAATGGTCAACTTTCAGCACTTATCACTAACAAGAAAGAATTTGAGAGAGAGAACAAGGGTTAGAGGATCTCAGATCTTGTAAACTTCTTCTTCTAAATAAAACTCTGGGACATAAGTTATCTTAGGCCAATCCTCACTAATTCCTTTCTCACTTCTCACATCTTCTACTCAAGTAGGGGCAGCCTATAATCTTCAATACTTTTAGATTCATGAGTCTGCCCATACCTTGTGGCAATGACGTTAAATTGGGGCAATTAATAACGATGAGCCTCCGAAGTGATACGAAGGTTCCCAACCACTCCGGCAATGTTATCAAACCCAAACAATATCTAATTGATGCTGCACTTTTCGACTCGCAATAAGTATGGGCTCCGTGACCTGTAGAACACTCAGAAAGATGATCAGAGGACCACCGGATTGGCTTCGGCGGTAGCCGCTCCGATGCTTAAGTAAGTAAAAGGAATTGAAAGACTGTATTGAAACCCAAAGAATAAGCATAAAAATAAAGCGTACCTTTAGGGTTTAATTTATAGGTCGTGGCCTTCCTAAGTTGATTAGGATTCGATGCCATGAATATAGGGATTTGATCATCGGAGATTGCAGTTACCTTGTGGAGTATTGTGTCGTAGATGGAGATAATCATAGATAGTAGTTTCCGTGTTGAAGGCTGTTTCCTTATTCTCTGCTTGGTAGTTATTAAGGAAGTCATAAGGTCGGAACCGTATGAGATGTTGAATGAATATTGCCCAGAGCATAAGGTCTGGAAGATATGCGCATGAGAATGCCTTGGAGGCTCCGCCTGCACTGTATGACCGACTTTGTCGGTTCTGTAAGATATATATATAAGGATGCCCTGAAGGCTTATGGCTGCTCTGTATGACCGAGAATATCAGCTCTGTATGATGTATATATATAAGGATGCCCTGAAGGCTTATGGATGCTCTGTATGATCGAGAATATCAACTCTGTAAGCACACGTGTCTCAAGGTGATTGGTGTGTCTATTTGTGGTATATCAGCTACTCCCCCTCCCCCCCCGAGCCCTAGTTAGAAGCTAGGGCTTAACTAGGGTTATGGGCTTTGTGAAGAGTCATACGTTTCGTTTCTCCATTTCTCGAGACGTCGGTTTAATGAGTCATTTATTGCGCAGCCGATACTTGAGAAGCCATCATTATCTTCAACCGTTGTGTCGGCTCGTCTTGGGGGGCTCATATTTTGAATGAGTATATAAAGAGAAGGAAAGGTCTTGTATACCTTTCTTTTGCACTTGCGTCTACAGTACCAGAGGCTGCCACCGCCATTTGACATATTTTGAAGTTTGAAGGATATCCGGTATTCATAATCCTTTCTTGATCTCAGGTTTGATTTTAGTCCCCTTCTACATTCCTTCTCATTTGCTTCGTTTCTTTCTTTTGTTCGCCATGTCTCGTCTTGAGTCACCCTCTGGTTCAGGCAGTCCTTCCGGGACCATTCCTCAACTTCAGTTAGTAAATGTTCCTTCCGTAGATGATGATGGGAATAGAATAATAGACCCCCCATCTAGTCCGGGGGTTAGGATTGTCGATGCATTTGATGAGCCCCTGAATAGGGCTGGTGAGACCTCTGGTCGATTCGGTTACAGAGAGGAGGGTGAGAGTGCAATCACCGAAAAAATGTTGAAGGAGTTATGGGAGAAATTCAAACTTCCCTCCAATGTTACTTTTAGGGTCCCTGACTCTCGGGATCGCCCGAGCGATGTTAGAGAGGGGGAAATCTGTGCCTATCTGGCCTGGTTTGAAATGGGATTGACACTCCCCCTTCCTGATATTATAAAACAATTCTTCTGTTGGTTTGACCTTTGCCCCGCAGACTTGAACCTTAACAGTTGGAGACATCTGTTGAGCTTCATTGTGTTGGGGCATATGAATAATGTCAAGGTGTCCCTTGACCTGATCCGTAGTAATATGGATCTAAAACTTTAAAAGGCGGAAGGCCTTTATTACATGTCTTTTGATAGTGGGTTCAGACCCCTTACTTCCGTGCCCTCTTCCAACAAGACCTGGAAGAAGTGGTATTTTTTCATAAAAGGAGGATGGGAGTTCAAGGACTTCGAAGGCCGACCTTCAGCATTCCCTCGAACCTCTGGGCGAAAGGGTGAGGCCCAATTTTTCCGTGGCTGTGTTGACTTCTTTTTGTACACCAATTATTGAACTGATCAATTTTTGTGTTTCTTGTGCAGTTAGGAGCGTGTGGAGAAGACTGAAATTCTCCTCTACGATTCAGAAGCAATACAAGAAGCTCTTAAAGCCCAGCATTCGAAGCCATTCCTCCATTGTTAATCCTGACAAACTGATGGCTGCCAGAGGAAGTGTTGAGGAGCTTGCAAAGAACATGATGGCACGGTGGGAGACTGAGCTATCTTCATCTGTGGCAGCGGGGGAGGCTTCTTCCCTAGTGGACCTTCCCAACCAGGCGAAGAGGAGGAGGATACTCTCGATCTTTCCTGATCCCATTGAGGTGGAGAGAGAGGTGCCTACCCCCATTTCTATGGTCCCCCCAATCCCGTCCACGCAAGCGGGCAAGGGGGCGTCATCCTCGGTGGCCCCTGATGCTGTGGGGGCCAAAAAGATTCTGGAGGACTTTTGGGCCAAGGGCTCAAGCAAAATTAGACCCCAGAAACCGGAGAAGCTTCTTGTTGACCTGGCTTCTCTTCAAGTCAAGGTAAGTTCTTCGGGTCTTTATCTCCCTTCCCCTTTTTCCAAATGCTTTGGTTGGTACTGAACTGTGTGCTTCGCACGTTGTAGGCTCTGCACACCCTTTCTGCCTTGACGGAGGTCTCTCCTCCTTCAGAGGAGGTTGATGATCTGAAGACCGAGCTGGACGAACTTAGGCTTAAGCTTGGTACTGCCCAGTCGGAAGCCCACGATTCTGCAGAGAAGTTGAAGGAGCTTCAGAATTCTCTGATCGTGATGGAGTCGGAGAAGGACCTTGCCATTCAGCGGGAAAATAGGCTGAAGAGGGAGTTGGACAGCCTGTGGTATGAATTCAACCAGAAGCTTGATGATGTGGTGGAGCAGGCCAAGGTGGACAATGAGATAGAGATGAAGATGGAATTGGAAGGAATGGCCACCACCCTGATTCTGTTCGGCTTCAACAACTTCCGGGATAGGTTTCTTGCCAAATTTCCCGACTTTGACATATCCTCGATTATGCCTCCAAGGGTTACCCCTCTTGAGGTTGCAGTTCCGAACGAGGTGGTCGAGGTTCTCCTTGCCACTCCTACCGAAGTTGTCGTCCCAAGTGAGACGATTGATGCTGTTTCTACCGATCCCTTCCCAGCCGTTGAGCCTGCCGACCAGGCTTGAAATATGATTAGCTTAGGTTTTTGTTGTTTTTTTTTTTTTTTAAAAAAACTTCAGTGTAACAGACTTCTTTAATGGAACGGCTTTCTTTTATCAAATGTCTTCTCTTGTGCTTGGTTGACCCATGTAGCATTCCTTTGAATTTGTTGTTGATGTAAGTAAGGTTGTTCTGGATCCCTCCAGATCAGCTTCCAAGAAGTGGCAGTTATCTTCCGAACTGTAGTTGTGATAAGATAATGATTGTAGCATAGTTCTGATTGCTCCTTCCTCTCTGGATGAGGTAGGAAAGCAACTTATATAGGATATATAAGGATCTGACGATGATCTCGTGCCATATATATATTGAGAGTGAATTTCTGAAGAATTCTGAGGCAGTTCGTCCTGAACCCAAGTCCTGTAGTAAGAACGGTGTCTTGTGTCTGTTGCTCTAATGATGGAGACTCCTGCCTCCTAAATCATTCAGACCTGGATAGAGATACATCCGAACTAAAAGCTTTACGTGGTCTATCAAGGATCAATAGAATAGCAAAGACAATGAGGTCTGTATGTTAGACAGGAGGCCTTTGTATAAAGGTGGATCGGACTTTGTTTGCCTTGATCAGTTCGGTATGCTTAGGGAAGCCTTGTATCTTGTCGCCTAAGTATCCGAAAGGACGATTCTATACGTCATCCATTTATACAGCTGTTTTTTGGGTTTTCGAGAACAACCCTTTATTTAACCGTTGCGACGGTTCGTCTGGGCGACTCTTGGGCTTCGAGGGTGTATATATACGAAGGAGGAGCATAAGGTTGCCCCCTATCTCTTTTACTTGTATCCCCATATTGTTCCCCTATCGGAGAGAATTTAAATGCCTTTTAGAGGCTTACCGTTTGCCCGGAGATGATTGACGATTTTCAGTCCGAGTTGGGAATGATTAAACTGTGGCCGAGAGTTAACCTTCCCTTCGATTCAGTCTTCAAGGAATGATTAGAGGAGGCTAAGATCTTCTTGTCCATCTTAGCATCTGGTCGAGATTTCTCCAATGGGAGGTGGACCCTCCTTGATTCAACCGAGGCTTGGAGCGTTGGTGATGAAAACGAAGGTGGGATGCCTCCTTCCCTCTATGTCTTGGCAGAGACCCTTGCTCCAATCGGTTGGGGTGTGACAACTGCTCTGAGGGAGATGAATGGAGGTCCCCTGAGACCCAAAGCCCTCATCCTCCGTTGGTCTTGAGATCAATGACAGTGATGATGAAATGGCCTGGGTGCTCCTTGCTGCAGATTGGGGTTCAAGATTCCTTCTTTTTCAAATGGAGCCGGTGGCGGCGGTAATGGAAGTTTGGATCCTGGATCCCTTTCTCATTTGAAGAAGAAAGCCATGATGTCGTATAATGTTTGCCTTTGTTGTAGCTTTTTGTGTACTTGTTCCATTTCTAGTCTTCTTGTACTGATGTAAATCTTCTGAATCATCAATAAAATTGAGTTCCTTCTCCTCAGATCTGATGTTCTTTGTATTTGAATGTGATTTTTTGGAGTTTAAAACCCCTTCTTGTGCACTTCTGATACATGATTGTTCTAAGAATAGATCAAAGAAACTTTGTAGAAGTTCTGAATCTAGGTACTTCGCACCTGCTTGGCACTATAGTACTTTTTGTTTGCTGATAGATAAGCCAAATAATCTAAGTGTCAGATCTGAGGTGTTCCGATCTAAAAAACTTTAGTTTGTAGATGTTCTAAACTTCTGTCTTTGGATGGACTGGACCGTAGAAAAGATGGACCAAGCACGAAGACTTGTACATTATGGACCAGGTTCTGGAGGCCTGTGCATTATAGATGGACCAAGTACGAAGACTTGTACATTAAGGACCAAGCTCTGGAGGCCTGTGCATTATAGATGGACCAAGTACGAAGACTTGTACATTAAGGACCAGGCTCTGGAGGCCTGTGCATTATAGATGGACCAAGTACGAAGACTTGTACATTAATGACCAGGCTCTGGAGGCCTGTGCATTATAGATGGACCAAGTACGAAGACTTGTACATTATGGACCAGGCTCTAGAGGCCTGTGCATTATAGATGGACCAAGTACGAAGACTTGTACATTATGGACCAGGCTCTGGAGGCCTGTGCATTTTAGATGGACCAAGTACGAAGACTTGTACATTATGGACTAGGCTCTAGAGGCCTGTGCATTTATAGATGGACCAAGTACGAAGACTTGTACATTATGGACCAGGCTCTAGAGGCCTGTGCATTTATAGATGGACCAAGTACGAAGACTTGTACATTATGGACCAGGCTCTGCAGGCCTGTGCATTATAGATGGACCAAGTACGAAGACTTGTACATTATGGACCAGGCTCTGGAGGCCTGTGCATTATAGAGGAACATTCCATGGAGGTAAAAAAAAGAAATATCTCTATTGATAATACTTCCGTAAATGTTCCACATTTCATGGCCTAGGAATAGGCTTCCCAGTCATGTCTTCTAGCCAGTAGGTGGTAGGCCTTACAACCTTTGTTACTTTGTAGGGGCCTTCCCAGTTTGGTGACAACTTTCTCATAGTGGGATCCTTGGTGTTTTGAAAGACTCTTCTGAAGACGAGGTCTCCGACTTGAAAGTTGACCATTTTGAGTCCTACCTTGGATTTGTCGACCATTCTCTGTTGATAGGCCTCCATCCTGATGCTGGCTTGATCCCTTCTTTCTTCAAGTAAATCCAAGTTTTCCATCAGCTGCTGATCATTGGACTCTTGCTCAAAGGCTTCAGTCCTCAGGGTTGGCATACCGATCTCAACCGGAATTACTGCTTCTGTACCATAGGCCAATGAGAAGGGAGTTTCAGATGTGGGCGTTCTTCTGGTTGTTCTGTAGGACCAAAGAACTCCAGGGAGTTCTTCTGCTCACTTTCCTTTGGCTTGTTCCAACCTTTTCTTTAACCCGTCAAGGATCGTTCGGTTGGTGACTTCTACTTGCCCATTTGCTTGTGGTTGGCCCGGAGAGGCAAAGTGTTGCCTAATATTGAGATTTTCACAGAATTTCTTGAAGCCTTTACCAGTGAATTGTGTTCCGTTGTCGGAGATAATCACACGTGGTATGCCGAACCTGCACACAATGTTCTTCCAGGTGAAGCTCTTGACTTCCTTTTCTGTGATATGTGTTAGAGGTTCAGCTTCGGCCCATTTTGAGAAGTAGTCAATGGCTACCAAGAGATACTTCCTGTTTGGTGGAGCCCTTGGTAATGGACCCACGATGTCCATTCCCCACTGAACAAAGGGCTAAGGACTAGGAATCGGGATGAGCTCGTGATGAGGCTGATATTGATATGGGGCAAATCTTTGGCATTTGTCGCACTTCTGAACATACTCCTTAGCCTGCTTAAGCATGCTAGGCCAGTAACATCCCTGAGACAGAGCTCGGTGAGCTATAGTTCTGCCCCCATTGTGATTCCCGCAAATTCCCTCGTGTATTTCAGCCAAAGCATATTGTGATTCTTCTAGAGTTAAGCATTTCAACAGAGGTTGAGAATACGACATTCTGTAAAGCTTGTTGTTCAGGATCAGGTACCGAGCCGCTCTGATTCGGATTCTCTTGGCTTTGTTTTTATCTTCTGGGAGGAGCCCGGATTTCAGGTACTAGAGGATTGGAGTCATCCAGTTCTGGGGCTGTTCAGCAATTTGAGCAACTTGGGCTTCCTCTATGCTAGGTCCTGGCTGGTAGGAGATTTTTACTGTGGAGTTTGCTTCAGACTTTAGGCGGGACGCCATGGTAACCAAAGCATTTGCTCTGCAGTTCTGGCTTCTTTCAATTTTCTGGATATTGAATGTCTGGAAGAAGTGCTTCAAGTGGTTCACCAGTTCGGAATACCGGAGCATCCGATCGTCTTTAATGGCAAATTCTCCCAGGACTTGGCTTACCACCAGTTGGGAGTCTGAGAAGACTTTGAGGTTCTTAGCCTTACATTCCAAGGCAAGCTTCATGCCTAAGATTAGAGCTTCATATTCTGCTTCATTGTTGGAAGCTTTGAACCCCAGGCTAACTGCTTTTTCTGACGTGAGCCCATCAGGGGACTGTAGTACCAGGCCTACTCCCGAACCCTGATCGGTTGATAATCCATCGATGTAGAACAGCTAGGTTCCCGATGTTTCGATGAGTTGTGCCTTGTCATGGAGTGTCGGGGTGAACTCGGCAACAAAATCAGCCAAGGCCTGCCCTTTGATGAAGTTTCGGGGTACATATGATATGTCGAATTCCCCTAGCTCTACAGACCACTTCACTAATCTTCCCGATACCTCAGGTTTCCTCAGTATTGACTTCAGAGGATAGGCAATTGGGATCTCGATTGGATGGGCTTGGAAATAAGGTCGGAGCTTTCGAGCTGATATGACCAAGGCATAGGCCAGCTTTTCTACTTCTGGATATCTTTTTTCCGTGTCAAATAGTGCCCTACTGACGTAGAATATAGGCCTCTGTACTCCCCTGTCCTGTCTGATCAATGCGGAGCTGACCGCGTTTTCAGAAACTGCGAGGTATAAGAGTAGCTTCTCACCTTGTACTGGTTTCGACAGAAGCTCTGGAGAGGCTAGATACTCCTTTAGCTCTTGAAAAGCTTTCTCGCATTCTTCTGTCCACTACAAAGCCTTATTGCCCTTCAGAGCTTTGAAGAAAGGTAGGCAGCGATCAGTGGATTTTGAGATAAATCTGCTTAGTGCTGCGATTCTGCCATTCAGTGCCTGAATTTCCTTCATGGTTCTTGGTGACTTCAGTCCAATCAGAGCTTGGATCTGAGTGGGGTCTACTTCGATACCCTTTTGAGAGGCAATGTATCCCAAGAATTTTCCCTTCGTAAACCCGAAGGTACATTTCGAGGGGTTGAGCTTCATCTTGTGCTGTTTGAGGATATCGAAGGTCTGGGCTAAGTGCTGGAGGTGACTACCTTTCTGCAGACTCTTCACCAGCATCTCATCGATGTATACCTCCATGGTACTGCCGAGCAGTGGGCTGAACATCTTGTTCACCAACCGCTGATAAGTGGCTCCAGCGTTCTTCAAACCGAAAGACATTACTCTGTAGCAGTAGAGCCCTCGTTCGGTTATGAAAGCTGTCTTCTCTTGGTCTGGAGGGTACATCTGGATCTGGTTGTACCCAGAGTAGGCATCCATGAAACTCATAAGCTCATGCCCCGCAGTGGCGTTAACCAGTTGGTCTATCCTTGGCAGTGGAAAGCTGTCCTTGGGGCATGCCTTGTTGAGGTCTGTATAATCAATGCAGACTCTCCACTTGCCGTTTTTCTTCTTGACAAGCACGGTGTCGGCTAGCCACTCGGGATAGAACACTTCTCGTATCATCCTGGCTTCAAGCAGCCTCTGGACTTCTTCATTTATAATCCGATGCCGTTCAAGAGCAATCGGTCTTCTCTTCTATCTGACTAGTGGATGATCTGGATAACCATCAGCTTGTGAGTTATGAGGCTAGGGTCTATACCCTCTATGTCCCTGGTTTCCCAAGCAAATATAGAGAGGTTGTTTTTTAGAAACCTGACTATATTTTCCTGCTCGGTGTGCGTCAGATCTGGGCCGATACACAAATAACGCCCCTCTGCTTCTGAACTGACCAATACTTTGATGGGTGTGCCAATAGGTTTGGCTCGGCTGTCGCGTCCCCTTGGGCTCAGGGGTTCTTCAATGCTGGATGGGCAAACTTCTACCTCGGGAGTGTGGGTGAGAACTGGATCTGTAGAGTCCCGAGTGTACTGTAATTGCTATTTAGGAGCCTTCTCCTTGAGGGCAATAGCATGGCACTCCCGGGAGGTTGGCTGACACCCTCTGACAGAGTGAACATTCTGGTTGTGGACGTACTTCAGACACTGATGAAGGGTCGAGGTGACCGCCCCTATTTGGTGTAACCAGGGTCTCCCGATTATGATGTTGTAGGGAGATTTCATGTTCAACACCATGTACTCCGAGATGGTGGTCTTCTGCCCTTCACCCTCTCCTACAGTGGTAGGAAGGTCGACTCTCCACAATAGGGTGCTGAGATTGCCATCAAAAGCTGCCATCACGGTAGTAGTGGGCTTGACGTTGTCATGGTCCATCCCCATCTATTTAAGTGGCTCATGGAACAGTATGTTGACGGAGTTGCCAGTATCGACCAGGACTCTCCTGATCTCGAAGTTGGCGATTTTGAGAGTGATAACAAGGGCATCACTGTGAGGGCAGTGTACCCTTGCTAGATCTTGTTCAGTGAATCGGATATCCGGTGCTGGCTTGAGCCTCTTTTCTACGTTGGAGATCTGTAATACGTTCGGGGCTGCTCTGGCCTCTCGAGCATATCTCTTTCTTGCCCTGTTGGACATTCCTGTGATAGGGGAGTCAACATGGAGGACGTAGATGACATGGTTGTTCTGCCTCTGAGGCTCGTTTCGTCCTTCCCTCTGCTCTTACCTCTGCTCAGGCCTCTGGTCTGGCCGTTGTTGAGGCTTGTCTTCTTGGGGGTTCTGCCTTCCGTCTAGCTTGACGAACTCCCGAAGACGTCCTTTCTTTATGAGCTGCTCTATCTCATATCAGAGGGTCTTGTATGTGTTAGTTGTATGTCCATGATCTTTATGGAAATTACAATACTTACTTTGGTCCCAAAGACTGGGATCTCCTTTGATTGGTTCCGGCCACCTCAGGTTCTCCCGATCTCGAATCTGCCGGAGTACTTGGTTCGGTGTGGTGTTCAAAGGAGTGAAGTTAGTGAACTCCCTTGGTCCGAAGTTGTACACAGCCCTGGGTGTTGTTCTCTTCTCTGGGCTCCTGGCCCTTTTCTTGTTGGAATCTCTTCTATGGTCCTCCTTCTTGTGATCCTCCCTCTTCGGATTATCCCTCTAGGTTTGATCTTTGCCCTTTTGGGATGTGCGGTTGGCTTCTTCCAGGTTGATATATTTTCTGGCCCGATCCATTAGTGCCGCCATGTCGGCTGGAGGGCTCTTTGTTAAGGAGTCTCTGAAACCACCTTGGGCAAGCCCAGCAGTTAGGGCTGCTACAAGGAATTTTGGGCTGCAGTCAGTGATCTCCGTGAGTTCAGCACTGAAGCGCGCAATGTAGGCTCTGAGGGACTCCTCCTTAGTCTGCTTGACATTTAATAGGAACTCTGGTCCCCGTCTGAGCCTTCTGCTGGTCATAAACCTGTCCAAGAATTGCCTACTGAGCTCATAGAAGCTGGTAATTGAAATCGGAAGGAGGTTGTGGAACCACTTCAGAGCAGTTCCCTTTAAGCTGGTGATGAAAGTTCGGCACATAAAAGCATCAGAGGCCCCGTGGAGGGCCATAGTATGCTGGTAGTGTGAGAGATGATCTCCTGGATCTCCAGACCCGTTATACAAGGTGAACTTTGGCACCATGAACTTTCTGGGCCTTTCTTCTGACATAATGGCATGAGTGAATGGGGTGGCCAGTCTTCTGAGCAGCCTGGCCAACTCGTCTTGCTCTGGAGGGTTCTGAGGTCCTCTCAAGGCAATTGTTCGGTCCATAAACTCGGTAATTTCCTCTACCCTCCGCGGGTCTCTGAGTCTGACATCTTGCGAACCCTGCCTGACAACCTCGGCTTCAGGGTAGTAGGGTTGAGTACGCCCTTCGGACGGAGGAGGGTTCTGAACCGGAGGGATTGGTGCTGCATGGGGATGAGGCTCTTGTGGTGCCGGATGTGCTCCCGAAGCCCTTGGAGTTGGGGCTCGAGTAGTGCTCCGGTAATGGACGTCAGGAACGAAGGTTGATGTTCCCCAGCCTGGAGCTGCTGACGGTTGTGGATCTCTGCCAATGCGGGCAACACCCTGGGGGTGCCCGGGCTGGTTATTTGGAGCCTGCTCATGAAGTTCTTCATTCTCCGTGGCAACAAGAGGTTGAGTTCCTGCAGCAATGTTGACCGGTGGGTTAGGGGGGTTCATCCCTTGATTCTGTGTGAGCATTGCCAGCGTTCTAGTGATAGCAAGCAACTGTTCCTACACCAGTTCATTGTGTCGTTTGATCGATTCGATCTCTTGTCGCATGGGATTAACCGTCGGCCCCCTTGCTCGTGGAGCGGGCGGCTGACGCTGAGAGCTTTGCGGAATCTGAGTATTCTGTCACGGTCAGAGATTTGGGGCCATAGTTTTCTGCTGAGGAAAGAGATGAGTTTGTGAATAGAGCACTTGGAGATTAGTCATTCCCACAGACGGCGCCAAACTGATGCTGCACTTTTCGACTCGCAATAAGTATGGGCTCCGTGACCTGTAGAACACTCAGAAAGATGATCAGAGGACCACCGGATTGGCTCCGGCGGTAGTCGCTCCAATGCTTAAGTAAGTAAAAAGAATTGAAAGACTGTATTGAAAGCCAAAAAATGAGCATAAAAATAAAGCGTACCTTTAGGGTTTAATTTATAGGTCGTGGCCTTCCTAAGTTGATTAGGATTCGATGCCATGAATATAGGGATTTGATCATCGGAGATTGCAGTTACCTTGTGGAGTATTGTGTTGTAGATGGAGATAATCATAGATAGTAGTTTCCGTGTTGAAGGCTGTTTCCTTATTCTCTGCTTGGTAGTTATTAAGGAAGCCATAAGGTCGGAACCGTATGAGATGTTGAATGAATATTGCCCAGAGCATAAGGTCTGGAAGATATGCGCATGAGAATGCCTTGGAGGCTCCGCCTGCACTGTATGACCGACTTTGTCGGTTCTGTAAGATATATATATGAGGATGCCTTGAAGGCTTATGGCTACTCTGTATGACCGAGAATATCAGCTCTGTATGATGTATATATATGAGGATGCCCTGAAGGCTTATGGATGCTCTGTATGATCGAGAATATCAACTCTGTAAGCACACGTGTCTCAAGGTGACTGGTGTGTCTGTTTGTGGTATATCACTAATGTATAGACATTTGAGTGTGGTAGCAACATGTTGAAGCCCCAATGAAATCCACACCAACCTTGGGAGATATGTAATGTTCAGCCGTTGAAAGTTGTAGAGGCCTTTCATGTCGTTTTCTAAAAAGCAGAGCTCAGTGCAAAAAGAAATTTCCAAATCCTCAAGGTCTGTGAGGATATGCATGCTGTTTGGCAAAGATTCTAAAAATTGACAATTGCAGTCTTTTTATTTTACTAACTTTATCATCGGAGCAGCTACCACCAGAACCTACCCGGTGATCAACTAATTTTGAGTTCTTGACAGGTGATGAAGAATGGAAGCCCCACTGATCAGAAAATGAAACATGAAAATCATTAACTGAAACAAGAAAAAACAAATATATAGATTAGATTGATTTGAAGGAGTACAAAAATTAATTAAAGTTCAAAGCAAATGGTTAACTTTCAGTACTCACCACAAACAAGAAAGAATTTGAGAGAGACAACAAGGGTCAGAGGATCTCAGATCTTGTAAAATTCTTCATCCAAATAAAACTCTGGGACATGAGCTATCTTGGGCCAATCCTCACCAATTCCTTTCTCACATCTTCTACTCAAGTAAGAGCAGTCTTTAATCTTCAGTACTTTTAGATTTGTGATGTGGCAATGACATTAAATTGGGGCAATTAATAACGATGAGCCCCGAAGTGTTGTGAAGGTTCCCAACCATTCCGATAATGCTATCTAATGTTGCACTTTTTGATCAGTGGGGCTTCCGCTCTTCGTCTTCTGTCAAGAACTCAAAAGAGAGATCAGAGGGCCACTAGGTTGGCTTCGGTGGTAGCTGCTTCGATGATGAAGTCAGTAAAAATAAAGGAAAGACTGTAATTGAATGACTATAATTGAAAAACGCACCTTTAGGTCCAATTTATAAGCTGCGGATCGTCCCAATTTGAATAGGATTTGGAGTCACAATAATAGGGATTTGAGTGTTATCTGATAATAGCAGTTACTATGTTGATCACTGTGCTCCGTGAGAATAGGAAGTGAATGATATCCATGAATGGCAGTTTTCCTGTTACGCACTGTTTCCTTATCCTTAGGTAAGTAGGCTATCTGAGGCGGTGGTCAGCTCGGGATCTCTTTGTGCTTGTGCTCAGTATTTTCTGCTCTAAAGGTAAGACCGGAGGTCGTGGGGGACTCCGAGCAAAGAAGCTCTGGACCCTATATAAAAGTCTATTCTAGATGGGTAAGCTTCGGCTATTCTGTATGTACACGTGCTGCACGGGGGTTGGTCTATCACTTTGTGGTATATCAGTTATTCCCCCCCCGAGCCTTAGTTTAGCACACCGCGTGATTGAGGCTGTGAAAGGTCACGTGCTATGTCCACTTGTCTTGCCTCTTTGTTTTCCCAAATGATCGTTGATGTGGCATTTATTACGCTTGACGTCATTTGGGCTTTTGAGGCCATCATTCCTTCAACCACCATAACGGTTCCGTTTGATAGGCCCTTATTATGAAACCTTTTATAAAGGGGGAAGGGGGTACGCGTACACCCTTCCCTTCATCATTTTCATTGCTTAAAAAAAAAAACACAAACACCCCGCCGTCTAATCAAAGTGAATAGAGAGGTTGAAGGGATCGTTTCCATAAAAAGGTTCTTTCTCCGGTCAAGCCTCAGGTTTGATTTGTCTCTTTTTCATTCTATTTTTTTTTTGTTCCCTTCTTTTTCTCCCTACTCATTTTTGTTTTTGCAATGTCAGCCTCAAATGCCATGTCTAGCATTGGCTATGGTTCGGAAAGTTCGTCTGAGTCAACCATTCCATCATAAATTCAGGTGATAGGTAGTAGTTCTTCCGGGGATGCCAAAAATATAATAGTCGAGTCTCCCTCTAGTCCTGAACTTAGGATCGTAGATGCGTTTGTCGAACTTAGGAATAGAGTGGGGGAGACCTCAGGTAGGACATCCCAAAGAGAGGAAGGAGAAAGTGCCATCATTTAGGACATGCTAAGTGACTTAAGGGCTCTTTTCGACTTTCCTAAGAACGTGACATGTAGAGCCCCAAGTTCTTTGGATCGCCCTACCGATGTTGGTCTGGGAAAAATATGTATTTATCTTGAGTGGTTTGAAATAGGGCTTAGATTCCCCCTTCCTCCCATAGTTAGGGAATTCTTTAAATGGTTCAATATTTGTCCTGCCAACCTCAATGTAAATAATTGGAGGCACTTGTTAGGATTTATAGTTTTAGGGCATTTGAATGGCATTGAAATAAATCTTGATCTGATTCGTAGCAATATGGATCTAAAATATCTGAGGTTGGAGGGCTTGTTTTATATGTCCTTTAATAAGGGGTTTAGACCCCTCTCCTCTGTACCCACTTCTAACAAGACGTGGAAAAAGTGGTACTTCTTTTTAGGAAGAGGATGGGAGCAAGAAGACTTTGAGGGCCAGACCTCGACATTCCTCCTAAGTACCGGGTTTAAGGGTGAGACCCCCCTCTCGATATAACCTTGCTTTTGTTTCTGTTTGATTTCTTGATGTTTGTCTGATTGTGTTGTTTCATGGCTTCTGTGCAGATAAAAGGGCTTGGAAGAGATCATTCTTTACCGTTGGTCTTCAAGACAGATACCATTGACTCCTCCAAACCAGCAACAGGGCCTATACCGCTATTCTCTCTCCTGAACACCTAATGGTGGCTGGCCTGACAAAAAGTAGAGCTGGTAACTTGAAGAAATCCCTGATGTCTAACTAGGTACCAGGGAAGAAGAAGAAAATGGCGGGGGAAACTTTTACCCTTACCGACCCATCTCTTCAAGTGAAGAGGAGGAGGCTTCTCTCGAGCTCTCCAAACCAGACTCCATCTGAGGACGTGAGGGAGCCTCCTGCTCCTGTGCCCGTTCTTCTCCTTGCCCCTGAAGTTCCAACCAAGCGAAGGGGGAAGGGGAAGGCTGCCGCTGCCGCAATTGAGGCACCTAATGACTCCGGCTATCTAATAGCGAAGAAGGCTTTCGATGAGTCTTGGGCTTTAAGCCTAAGAAAATATAAAGGTCTGAAGGCAGAAAAAATTGCCAAAGACCTGCTAACCTTCCAGTTTAGGGTAACTTCCGAGTTTCTTAACTCTTTTTTTCTTTTTTCTTTTTTTTTATATTCTATAACCTTACTTGTTCTGACTTGTTTGCTTTTTTTTTTTTTTTTTTTTTTTTACTTTTTAGACTATGCATGGCCTTGCTGCCATTATGGAGTCCTCAGCAGATTCAGAGTTGATTGATAACCTCTAATCCGAGCTGGATGAAGCTAGGCTGTAGTTGGGGATGACCCAGTCCACTGCCACTGCTACCAAAGAGAAGTTGAAGGAGGCTACGAACTCCTTATCCATTTTGGAGTCTGAACGGGACTCCCTTGCTCAGAAGTTAGAAGACCTACAAAAGAGGTTTAGAGACTTCCAATCCGCCTCTATCCAGAAGATCAAAGATACAGTCGAATCTGCCAAGGCCTAGACCGAAGCAGAGATGAAGGCTGAAGTTGAGGAGATGGGTGGAGAGCTGATCGAGCATCGGTATAACACGAAGTACCCCGACCTTGATCTGACTAGGATCGACGATGCTGAAGTCCCTTATAGTGAGATCGAGGTGCGGGACGATGATGATGAGGTAGCACCACCTGATTTTCCCTCGGTAGAAGCACCTGCTTAAGCTGATATGGATACAGTGCTCTGAGTTTGAAGAGAATGAAGAAAAGGAAGAAGAGAGCAATCTTGACATAGTGGACTCCTCCTTATTCGTAATGCTCCAGAAGTGGCTGAACCAACAGTAGACTAGGATCTTTTGTATTTCACTTTTTCTTTTTGTAATTATTCCCAAGTTTTTGGGCCAATTATCAATGAAATTGACTTTTCCAGAACTGGTGTATTCTGTCCTCTTTATCTTTAAGATTTATTTGTTGATTGAATCTCTAGAACACTCATACTTGTGAGATTTTATGGATGTCAATGTGTGAATCGTTATGGTATACTGAGCTTCCAAGCTTGCAATAAATTCCAGCACAGTTTCAGACCATCAATGCTCTATAATAAAGCTTTAGACTCCCTATCTTTAAAACTTGCAATTAAATCAAGTAAGAATATTTAGGAATAATGGATCAGGTTTCAAGCTTCAGATCTCCCTTAACTTGTAATTAAATCAAGTATGGATTGATAACTGTCTTCCAAATAAAAAGACTTATAGTCAAATATTGACCTTTAGGCGCAGCAATTGATCCAACCTTCTGTAATAAGAGCTGGTGATAATCCTAAATAATTGAATCTATATTGAGCAACCAACACCTTTGGTATTTTTGATAGTCCCCTTTGAAAGATGGACCAAACCTTCAGGGTTTGTAAGAAATCATTGAATACAGACTAAACCTATAACTCTTGTCATTGCTACAAGGTTTTTAGAGGTCTGTATATTGAGATGGACTAGACCTGTAACTCTTGTATTGGATGCAAGGTTTTTAGGGGTCTGTACATTGAAATGGACCAGACCAGTAACTCTTGCTTTGGATACAAGGTTTTTAGGGGTTTGTACATTGAGATGAACCAGACCTGTAACTCTTGCATTGGATGCAAGGTTTTTAGGCGTTCGTACATTGAGATGGACTAGACTTTTAACTCTTACATTGGATGCAAGGTTTTTATGGGTCCGTACATTAAGATGGACCAGACCTGTAACTCTTGTATTGGATGCAAGGTTTTTAGGGGTCTGTACATTGAGATAGATCAAACCAGTAACTCTTGCATTAGATGCAAGGTTTTTAGGGGTTCGTACATTGAGATAGACCAGACCTGTAACTCTTGCATTGGATACAGGTCTGGTCCATCTCAATGTAAAGACCCCTAAAAACCTTGCATCCAATGCAAGAGTTATTGGTCTGGTCCATTTCAATGTACAGACCCTTAAAAATCTTACATTTGATGCAAGAGTTATAGGTCTGGTCCATCTCAATGTACAGACCTCTAAAAACCTTGCAGCCATGACAAGAGTTATAGGTTTGGTCTACATTCAATGATCTCTTACAAACCCTGAAGGCTTGGTCCATCTTTCAAAGAGGACTATAAAATACCAAAGGTGTTGGTTACTCGATATAGATTCAATTATTAAGGATTATCACCGGCTCTTATTACAGAAGGTTGGATTAGTTGTTGTGCTTGAAGGTCAATATTTGACTATAAGTCTTTTTATTTGGAAGACAGTTATCAATCCATACTTGATTTAATTACAAGTCAAAGGAGATATGAAGCTTGAAACTTTATCCATTATTCTTGAAGATTCTTACTTGATTTAATTATAAGTTTTAAAGATAGGAAGTCTAAAGCTTTATTACAGAGCAATGATGGTCTGAAACAACGCTGGAATTTATTGCAAGCTTGGAAGCTCAGTATACCATAATGATCCACACATTGACATCTATAAAAGCTCACAAGTATGAGTGTTCTAGAGATTCAATCAACGAATAAAGCTTAAAGATAAAGAAGACAGAATACACCAGTTCTGGAAAAGTTAATTTCATTGATAATTGGCCCAAAAACTTGGGAATAATTACAAAAAGAAAAAGTGAAACACAAAAGATCCTAGTCTACTGCTAGTTCAGCCACTTCTGAAGCATCACGAATAAGGAGGAGTCCACTATGTCAAGATCGCTCTCTTATTCCTCTTCTTTATTCTTTTCAAACACAGCACACTGCATCCATATCAACTTGAGCAGGTGCTTTTGCCGAGGGAAGATTGGGAGGTGCTACCTCATCATCATCATCCCGTACCTCGATCTCACTAAGAGAAACTTCAGCATCGTCAGTCCCAGTCAGATCAAGGTCGGGGGTACTTCGTGAGGAGCTTGTCTCTGAAGGTATTATACCCATGCTCGATCAGCTCTCCACCCATCTCCTCAACTTCAACCTTCATCTCTACTTTGGTCTGGGCCTTGGGAGATTCGACTGCATCTTTGATCTTCTAGATGGAGGTGGATTGGAAGTCTTCAAACCTCTTTTGGAGGTCTTCCAACTTCTGAGCAAGGGAGTCCCGTTCAGACTCCAAAATGGATAAGTAGTTCGCAGCCTTCTTTAACTTCTCCTCGGCAGTAATGGCAGTGGACTGGGCTAGGTGCAGCCTAGCTTCATCCAGCTCAGATTGGAGGTTATCAATTAGCTCCGAATTTGTTGAGGACTCCACAATGGCAGCAAGGCCATGCATAGTCTAAAAAGCAAAAACAAAAAAAAAACAAACAAATCAGAACAAGTAAGGTTATAGAATATAAAAAGAGAAAATAAAAGAGTTAAAGAGCTTAAAAGTTACCCTCAACTAGAAGGTTAGCAGGTCTTTAGCGATCTTCTTTACCTTCAGACCTTTATATTTTCTTGGGCCTGAAGCCCAAGACTCATCGAAAGCCTTCTTCGCAGCTAGATAGCCGGAGTCATTAGGCGCCTCAACTACGGTAGCGGCAGCCTTCCCTTTCCCTCTTCGCTTGGTTGGAACTTTAGAGGCAGGGAGAAGAGCGGGCACAGAAGCAGGAGGCTCCCTCATGTCCTCAGATGGAGTCCGGTCTAGAGAGCTTGAGAGAAAGCCTCCTCATTTTCACTTGAAAAGGTCGGTCGGCAAGGGTAGAAGTTTCCCTCGCCATTTTCTTCTTTTTCCTTGGTGGCCAGTTGGACATCAGGGATTTCTTCAAGTTACCAGCTCTGCTTTTTGTTAGGCCGGCCTCCATCAGGTGTTCAGGAGAGAGAATGGCGGTATAGGCCCTGTTGCTGGTCTAGAGGAATCGACAGTATCTGTCTTAAAGATCAACGGTAAAGAATGATCTCTTCTAGGCCCTTTTATCTGCACAGAAGCCATGAAACACCACAATCAAACAAACATCAAGAAATCAAACAAAAACAAAAGCAAGGTTATATCGAGAGGGGGGTCTTACCCTTAAAGCCGGTACTCTAGGGCAATGTCGAGGTCTGGCCCTCGAAGTCTTCTAGCTCCCATCCTCCTCCTACGAAGAAGTACCACTTCTTTCACATCTTATTGGAAGTGGGTACAGAGGAGAGGGGTCTGAACCCCTTGTCAAAGGACATATAAAACAAGCCCTCTGACCTCATATCTTTTAGATCCATAGTGCTACGAATCAGATCAAGATTTATTTCAACGCCATTCAAATGCCCTAAAATTATAAACCCAAACAGATGCCTCCAATTATTTACATTGAGGTCGGTAGGGCAAATATTGAACCATTTAAAGAATTCCCTAACTATGGAAGGAAAGGTGAATCTAAGCCCTATCTCAAACCACTCAAGATAAACACAAATTTTGGCTGACCAACGTCGGTAGGGCGATCTAGAGAACTTGGGGCTCTACATGTCACGTTCTTAGGAAAGTCAAAAGCAGCCCTCAGGTCACTTAGCTTGTCCTGAGTGATGGCGCTTTCTCCTTCCTCTCTTTGGGATGTCCTACCTTAGGTCTCCCCCACTTTGTTCCTAGGTTCAACAAATGCATTTACGATCCTAAGTTCAGGCTTGACCGGAGAAGGAAGTTTTTCATGGTAACGATCCCTTCAACCTCTCTGTTCACTCTGATTAGACGGCGGGGTGTTTATGTTTTTTTTGAAGCAATGAAAATGATGAAGGGAAGGGCGTATGGGAAAAAAAATAGAACAAAAAGGAGACAAATTGAACCTGAGGCTTGACTGGAGAAGGAAGCTTTTCACGGCAACGATCCCTTCAACCTTTCTGTTCACTCTGATTAGACGGTGAGGCATTTGCATTTTTTTTTTTTGAAGCAATGAAAATGATGAAAGGAAGGGTGTACGCGTACCCCCTTCCCCCTTTATAAAGGTTTTCATAATAGGGGCCCATCACACCGAACCGTCGTGGCAGTTGAAGGAATGATGGCCTCGATAGCCCAAATAGTAGAAGACGTAATAAATGCCACATCAATGGTCGTTTGGGAAAATGAAGAGGCAAGACGAGTGGACATAACACATATCCTTTCACAGCCTCAGTCACGTGGTGCGCTAAACTAAGGCTCGAGGAGGGAGTAACTGATATACCACAAAATGACAAACCAACCCCCGTGCAGCACATGTACATACAGAATAGCCGAAGCTCACCCATGCAGAACAGAATTTTATATAGGGTCCAGAGCTTCCTTGCTCAAAGTCCCCCACGACCTCTGGTCTCACCTTCAGAGCAGAAAATACTGAGCACACGCATAGAGAGATCCCGAGTTGACCACCGCCTCAGATAGCCTAACGACCTAAGGATAAGGAAATAGTGCGTAATAAGGAAACTACCATTCATGGATATCATTCACTTCCTATTCTCACGGAGTGCAGTGATCAATATGGTAACTGCTATTATCATATAACACTCAAATCCTTATTATTGAGATTCCAAATCCTACTCAAATTGGGAAGACCCGTAGCCTGTAATTGGACCCAAATGTGTGTTTTTCAATTACAGTCATTCAATTACTTTTAATTACGGTCTTTCCTTTATTATTATTGACTTCATCATCAGAGTTGCTACCACCGAAGCCAACCTGATGGCTTTCTGATCTCTCTTTTGAGCTCTTGACAAAAGACGAAGAGCGGAAGCCCCATTGATCAAAAAGTGGACCAAACCTATAACTCTTGCATTGGATGCAAGGTTTTTATGGGTTCGTACATTATGATGGACCAGACCTGTAACTTTTGTATTTGATGCAAGGTTTTTAGGGGTCCGTACATTGAGATGGACCATACTAGTAACTCTTGCATTGATGCAAGGTTTATAGGGGTCTGTACATTGAGATGGACCAGACTAGTAACTCTTGCATTGGATGCAAGGTTTTTAGGTGTCTGTACATTGAGATGGACCAGACCTATAACTCTTGCATTGCATGCAAGGTTTTTAGGGATCTGTATATTGAGAGGAGAACATTTTGGAAAGTAAAAAAAGAATTTTTATTGATAGTATTTTCACAAGTTTTCAATATTTCAAGGCCTGCGGATAGGTTTCCCAGTCATATCCTTTAGCCAATACATCGTAGGCCTGACGATCTTGGTTACCCTATAAGGGCCTTCCCAGTTGGGTGAGAGCTTTTCCATGGTGGGATCTTTGGTATTAGGGAATACTCTTCTTAGGATGAGATCCCTGAGCTGAAAATTAAGGGGCCTTATTCTTTGACTAGAGCTATTGGTCAACCTGCACTTGTGTGCTTCAGTCTTGATCCTGGCCTGATCCCATCTTTTTTCAAGTAGATCTAGGTTTTTTGCAAGTTGTTGGTCATTGACTTCCTAGTCAAAAGCATCCGTCCTTAAGGTTGGCATTTTGATTTTGACAGAAATAACTGCTTCTAAACTAAATGCAAGTGAGAATGGGGTTTCTGTGGTTGCCACTATTCTGGTAGTGCAGTAGGCCCAGAGCACACCGGGGAGTTCTTCCACCCATCTTCCCTTGGCTTCTTCCAACCTTTTCTTTATGGCATTAAGAATTGTGCGGTTGGTGAACTTAGCTTGCCCATTAGCCTGGGGATGCCCCGACGAAGAGAAATGATGACTGATGTGCAGATCTTCACAAAATTTTTTAAAAATTTCGCCAGCAAACTGCATACCATTATCTGAAATGATGACGCGAGGTATGCCGAACCTGCAAACCATGTTCTTCCATGTGAAACTCTTCACCTCCACTTCAGTGATGCGAGTTAGAGGTTCGGCCTCTGCCCACTTGGAGAAGTAATTGAAGGCGACCAGTAGGTACCTTCTGTTTGGAGGGACCTTTGGTAATGGCCCTATGATGTCTATCCCCCACTAAGCGAAGGGCTATGGGCTGGTGATAAGGATGAGCTCTTGGTGGGGCTGGTGCTGGTATGAGACGAATCGTTGGCATTTGTCACACTTCAGGACGTACTCTCTAGCTTGCTTTAGCATGCTAGGCCAATAGTAGCCTTGGGTTAGAGCTCAGTAGGCTATGGTTCTGCCACCATTGTGGTTGCCACAAATTCCCTCATATATTTCTGCCAAAATGTATTGAGACTCTCCTAGAGTTAGGCACCTCAAAAGGGGTTGCGTATAGGATCTTCGGTACAGCTTCCCATTCAAGATCAAGTATTGAGCTGCCCTTATTCGGATCCTTCAGGTTTGGTTTTTATCCTCTGGGAGCAGCCCCTCTTCTATATATTGGAAGTGGGAGTCATCCAATTTTGGGTTTGCTCTGAAACCCGAGAGGATTGTACCTCCTCAATGCTCGGTCCTCCTTGATGAGAGATGTCACGCCCCAAATTCCAGCGAACCCGAGGCGTGAGTAACGAGACAAAAAGAAATAAAGAAATAAAATAATAACGAAATGAAAGATAACAATGACATTCTCATACATTCCGTACACAGTTCTAATACATACATAAAGTCTGGTCCGTTGGTTCACAACATTCAAAATGAAATACAGTCTCGGGCTTATGCCCTTACATAATATCACAAGCGCCCATCGGGCCCAATATAATCCTCAATCAGACCATCTCTATATCCCGCACAGCTGGAACATCATCTGAAATGTTTGCCCCACTAAAGGGGTCAGCTCAACATGCTGGTACAATATAATGCTAATGCAAGAAACAAAACTAAGGTCGTGGCATGTGCGAGTGTACAGTTATTTCTATATGGTATTCTATATCATGATGACAGTATATAGACAGTATACAGTATATGAGCAATATGCATGACACACCCATGCAACTCTATGCCACCCATGTCTCATGATACGGTCATTCTCCGCTGGCATGAGTACCACCACTTATGTCTCGCTTCACGGTCCGGAATCCGTCAGGCTCGCAAGTACCTAATGGCCGATTTTGGGTTTTTCACCACAGGATCTGCACCCTCATAATGCAAAGCACCAAGTGCTTACCCACGCCATGCCCAAGGAATCACACCATGCCAATATGCTCTAATCTCATCATGTCAGAATGCAATCCCAATGATACATTTCAGTCATACATAAAATATGCTTTCAAGTGTACAATTCATAACATCGACAGTTCTTCAAGTAGATAATTCACACACCACGTTAATACATGCGATATACTCATAATCATCATTCAACTAAACAAGATAGCACATAGCACGTAAACATGTGAACACTCGGGCAAACATGTGAACAATTTACACAGCAAAGCAAGTATTCCTAATCTCAATTCTATTTCTTACTTAGCACAATATATCGTACCTGGTAATCGATCTCAAACCGGAAAGGTATACTCGTAGTCAAGTGAAACCACCGTAAGAACACTGAAGGTCAGGTCACCTTCTCTTTGCCTTTCCGTGTCCCTAAAATTCATAACATGTAACTCAGTTTAATCGTCACTTGAATTACGCTATTCATCAAATTTTACATCTTTATCTTATAAGCTTCTACTTTGCTAAATTAAACTCTACTGTTGAATCCGGGACGTTGAAGAAAATAAGTTTAGGCTTTCGTAGAATTCAATTTGGGCATCTGGGCCAAAAAGGGCAAAACAGTCATTTTGCACTTTACACGGGTCCTTACATTTCGTGATCTCTTTTCACAAATCTGACTCCACGGTTGAGTCCGGAATGTTCGAGATAATGAAATTCCACTATTTGTTTACCTAATTCGGAATTCATTTGATTGTATTTCAATTCAGGGGTATTTTGGTAATTTTACACGTTGCTACGTGTCTTTTATTTTTCGGGACCCCGTCTCATAAAACGGACCTCACCATTGGTCTCAGAATGGCCGAGATAGTCAAAATACACTAATGACTTGTCCCATTTGGACTCCGGAATTTATTTGAATATTTAATTAATTAAATTAAATAATTAATTAATTAATTTAATTAATATTTTATTAATATTTTAATCAGGTGGGTCAAAGTGTGATTTCTAACAGTTGGGGGGGTCAATTCGTAATTTCTGAAAGTTCAGGTTGAGGTTCACATTCAAAAGGTTCAAATTCCAAAAGGTTCAAATTCCAAAAGGTCCAAATTAAAACTAGTTTAATTTGTTATTCTAAATCAGGTTAACCAAACAGGGTTTATCCAGAACAGGGATAGGATATCCCTGTTCCTATTTTAATTTAAAAGTTTTAAATTCCTTACCTCCGTAACCAAACGCCCCAATTGGTTTTTAATTTAAAACCAGTGGGCGACACATGGCAGGGGCGGGTCAGCCCAAGCCCGACCCGACCCGAACCGACCCGACCCGACCCGTACAGTGCCCATCTCCCCCCCCCGTTTTTCCGGTAGGGTTCCGGCGGCCTCCGGTCATCTTCTCCGGCGACGTCGCCGGAATTTCAGGAAAATCAAGTTTTCAAACTTGATTTTCTTGGTGTTTTTGATGCCCCTTTCAATCCCAAACCATTCTAAAACACTTTTGGAACTCTTTAACATCATTTTGAAGCTCTTAATCACAATGAAAAATCAGATTTCCCCCCCCATGGCCGTGACCTGCACATCCATTTTTCTCCCTCATTTCTCAACCATTTTGGTTGATTCTTGTCCCTAAATTCTCCATATTTTATGCTCTATAAGTTCTAACAATTAAATCTAAGCAAAATGTTACAAAACAAGTTGAAAAATTGAGAGATTTTCTAGAGAGAGAAAGCTCACGGTTATGGGTTTCCAACCCTGTGATGGTGCTCCTCTCCTCTTGCTTTGCCTCTGTTCTCCCCTTTGGCCTCTTTAGCTTCCTTCTTTCTGCTTCTCTTTCAAAAACCAGAGCACACACCTCACTCTCTCTCCTTCCTTTCACTTTCTCTCTCTACACTTCTCTCTCTCTCTCTCTCTAAAATCCCACGACCAGTCTGCTCTTCCCCACTCTCTTCACTCACTTATACACACCTATACATGCAGACCACACTCACACACTTCCAACAACTCTCTTACACACACCACACCTCCCATGCTCCTTGGAGTGTTTTACACTCCATCACCCACTCACTCACTGCACACACCCACCCACATGGCACACACAATCAGCTTTTATACATATATATATACACATTTAAATACACACTCATATGTACACACATATACACACCAAACAATTTAATTTATATATACATACACACACATCTTAACAATAATAATAATAATAATAATAATAATAAAAAAAAAAAATTAATTATAACAACTTGAGAATTTTATTTTTAAAAAAAAAATTTTCAGGTTGTTACAAGAGATCCTCAGAGTTGAATCCCTTTCAGATTTAAGATGGGAGGCCACGTTTGCCAGAGCATCTACCCTGGAATTCTGACTTCTCTCAATCTTCTGAATGGTGACTTTATGGAAAGAGTACCTTAGTAGTCCTACTAGTTTTGAGTATCGGATCATTCTTTTATCCTTCGTGGAAAACTCTCCCGAGACCTGGCTTACCATAAGTTGGGAATCAGAGAATGCTTCAAGATTCTGAGCTCCGTGTTCCAGAGCCAGCTTCATCCCAAGGATGAGGGCTTTGTATTCAGCTTCGTTGTTGGAAGCCCTGAATCCCAAATTAACTGCCTTTTTCGTTATGACCTCGTCGAGGGATTGAATCACTATGCCAATGCCAGAGCCTCTGTCGGTGGATGATCCGTTCATATGAAGTTGCCATACCGAGGTGTTTATATCGAGTTGTGCTTTAGCGTGTAGTGCCGGAGTGAACTCCGCAACAAAATCCGCAAGTGCTTGTCCTTTGACGGAGGTTCATGGTACATAGGATATATCAAACTCTCCCAACTCCACAGACTACATGACCATTCGTCCTGAGATTTCAAGTTTGCGTAGTACTGACTTCAAAGGATAAGCGGTAGGGATCTCAATAGGATGCACTTGAAAGTAGGGCCTAAGCTTCCGAGCAGAGATTACTAAAGCGAAAGCCAATTTTTCAATCTCGGTATACCTAGTCTCTGCATCTAGGAGTGCCTTGCTGACATAGAAAACAAGTTTTTGGACTCCTTTCTCTTGTCTGATTAGTGCAAAACTGACAGCGTGCTCTGAAACTGCAAGATAAAGGAGTAATTTTTCTCTTTGGACTGGCTTTGATAGGAGCTCAGAGGATGCTAGATACTGCTTCAATTCCTGGAAAGATTTTTCACACTCCGAGGTCCATTGCAAGACCTTGCTCCCCTTCAGGGCTTTGAAGAACATAATGCATCGATTAGTAGACTTGGAGATGAATCGGTTCAGAGCCGCGATCCTCCCATTCAAGGCTTGAATGTCTTTCTTGGTTTTTGGTGACTCTAGTTGAATTAAAGCTTTGATCAATGTAGGGTCTATTTCGATACCCCTTTGAGAAACTAGAAAACCTAAGAACTTTCCCTTGGTTACCCCGAAGGTGCATTTCAAGGGATTCAATTTCATCCTGTGTTGCTTTAGGATTTAAATGTTTGGCTTAGATGTTGGATGTGACTGCTCTTCTGCAGGCTTTTGACTAGCATATCATCTATATAGACTTCCATTGTGTCACCGATCAGAGGGCCGAACATCATGTTTACCAAACGTTGATACGTAGCCCCAACATTCTTCAGACCGAACGGCATTACTCTATAACAATAGAGACCTCGTTTGGATATGAAGGCTATCTTTTCGTGGTCTAGGGGGTGTATCTGAATATGGTTATATCCAGAGTAGGCATCTATGAAGCTCATGAGTTTGTGCCCAGCTGTCGCATCAACTAGCTGGTCAATCTTTGAAAGGGGAAAGCTATCTTTGGGACAGGCTTTGTTGAGTCCGTATAGTCAACACAAACCCTCCACTTGCCATTTTTCTTTTTGACAAGAAGGGTATTGGCGAGCCATTCTGAAAACACTTCCTTTACCATTTTGGCGTCTAACAATCTTTGCACTTTTTCGTTAATGATCTTGTGGTGCTCTGGAGCAAACGTCCTCTTTTTTTTGTCTTATAGGATGGTGGTCAGGATTAGTCATCAAGTTATGGGAGATAAGGCCAGGGTCTATCCCTTTCATATCTTTTGTTTCCCAAGCGAATACTGAGAGGTTTCTCAAAAACTCCACCATCTCCTTCTGTTCGGAAGGGGATAGGTCCGAACTGATCTGCAAGTACCATCCACCTCCTTCAAGATTGACAAGTACTTTGATAGGATCTTCTATTGGCTTGGCCCTGCTATCCTTTCCCCTAGGGCTTAGTGGTTCATCAATTCTGGAAGGGCACTCCTCCATCTCATGAAGGTGGGAAAGAGCTAGACTCCCGCCCTCATGAAGATGCTGTGATTGCTATTTAGGGGCCTTCTCTCTTAATGCGAGAGCGTGGCATTCTCGAGCAGTTGGCTGGCAGCCTTTGAGAGAGTAGACCATATTGTTGTGCACATACTTCAAGCACTAATGGAGGGTCGTGGTGACCGCTCCCATTTGATGGAGCCAAGGTCTCCCGATGATGACGTTGTAAGGGGATTTGGAATCTAGTACCATATATTCGGAGATCAAGGTCTTTTGTCCATCCCCTTCTCCCGCTGTTGTTGGTAGGCCAATCTTGCCCAGCGGGGAGCTGAGATTTCCATCGAATCCTGCCATTATTGCAGTGGTAGTCTTGATGTCACTAGGGTTAAGCTTTATGTGCTTGAGATGCTTATAGAATAGTATATTGGCAGAACTCCCTGTACCTACCAAGACCCTTCTAATATCAAAATTGACAATTTTAAGTGAGATAACGAGGGCGTCACTGTGGCGACAGTGCACCCCTGCAAGATCCAACTCTGAAAATTGGATTTCAGGTGCCGGTTTCAGTCTTTTTTCGATTACAGAGATCTAGAGGACGCTAGGAGTTGTCTTAGCCTCCTTTGCGTACCACTTTCTTGTACGGTTGGACATCCTTGTGACTTGGTTCTTGGCGTGGAGGACAAAGATGACCTGGTTGTTCTGTTGTTGCAGTTTATTCCATCCCTCTGTTCAGGCCTCTATTCTTGCCTCCTTTACTGCGGCCTGTCATTACGGGGGTTCTGCTTGACAAACTCCCACAGTCGCCCTCGCCTAACGAGCTGCTCAATTTCTTGTTTGAGGGCTCTACATTCGTCAGTAGTATGCCCGTGATCTTGTGGAAGTCGCAGTATTTATTCTGGTCCCTGGTATCGGGATTACTTTTTAGTGGTTCTGGCAACTTCAGATCTTCACGGGCTTGCACCCGTCGAAGTATATGAGTAAGGAAGGCATTCAGAGGAGTGTACATGCCGTGCCTCCCAGCATTGGGGTTATTTTGTGCCTTGGGTGTCATTCTTTTGTCGGGTCTTGTAACACCCCGACCAGATTAAATGATAATTAAGTCACTAATTATTAATTAGTGACTTTAAAAATAATAATTAAGAGATTTAAACAAAAAATAGATAATGATTTCAAAATAATTCTGAGACCTTAAAAATTAAGGTCGACTCCGGGAAAAATAATCTACGGCTACAATTTATAAAATCGGTACATGAAAGAGTAAATATTAAATTTAAAATCACAAAGTGGAAATATAATGCAAAAAGTTAAAAATAAATAAATTAAATGCCAAACAAGGCACAAAGAGGAAAATAGCAAAGATAAGCCCAAATTGAGGCCAATGGGTTTTGAACCCTTGACCCAAGGTAGACAAAGCACTTAAGCCCAAAAAAAATACCACTTAGGCTGCCCACCTATTTGTGATTAAAATACAACCTATATGCATATAAACACATTAAAATGGAGCCCCACTTCCCAAATTGGCCAATGGCCATTCATGCAACCAAAAGAAGTATTTTTAAAATAAAAGTAAATAAAATATGATGTGTATCTATATATGTTGCATGTGTTGAACTCAGAAGATCAGAATTAGAAAGAGTAAAGTGAGGTCTGATGTAGAGAGAGAAAGTGGAGAGAGTCTAGAGAGAGAAAGTGAAGTCTTGTGTGAGGAAGTGTGTGTACATGCATGTGTGTATGGCCACTTGAAGGTGCACAAGAAGGAAGTATGGTTGCATTTGGAAAGGCTCAAAGAAATTAGAATTGAACCACCAAAGGAGGGGAGTCCACTATTGTGAAGGTAAATTTATGTAGCCATTTAAAAAGCAATTTTTGTCTTTGAAATAGTCACACACATGCACTGTTTGAAGGCCTATGAGTGTATGCATGTAATTAGAGATGTTAAGGGTAAGAAAATGAGGGAAAATAGACTAGCTTGAACCATTTTTGAGCACTAAACCATGAGAAACTGAGAGTAGATATTCTGGGTTTTTGAAAAATTAACCCTAAGCTTGATTTAAAATGCTTGGGCGTAAAGAACATAACAAATGGGTTTCAACGCAAGTTAAATGGACCAAAATGGTCCAGAAATGAGAGAGAAAGACGTGGTTGCAGGTGCGGCCAATAATTTGATGAATGATTGGATCTTGGTCATTTCGTGAGGTTTAGACAACAATAACATGATCTAATCGATTTTAGGAGTTCAAAGAATGAAAATGGGGCGAAAACAGTGCTCGTAGCACTTAAAACAGGAACAAACCATAGTCGCCAGAATCTAGGTAGCAACCACTGTAATTGGACGTTTGACGGCCAAGATGCAATCCAACCGAAAATCTAAAAGCAGATTTGAAATCTTTGAGAAATTTCCTTTCAAACCCCATTAGACCGAAACCAAAAGGCCACTAGAATCTCCTTGCCATCGTCGGAGAAAACGACTGTGGAGAAGAACACAATAAACCCAAATTTGATGGGGATGATGAATAGTGATGGGTCATGGGTCGGTCCTGATTCGATGTTTTAATTAGGATTTGGGTCACCCAAAACTACGTCGTTTTAATAAAGACAATTTAAAGTTCAAACATTAGGGCTGACGTCATCATGACGTCAGCATTACATCTTGAACCGGCCAAACCCGTTGGTCTAGTGAAACCCTAGACCGGTTCAGTTAAAAATAAAATAAACCCTCTGGTTTATTTTAAATGTTTTAAGGAATTTCATTTTGGCCCCTAGGGAATTCTAAAATTTCAGTTTAACCCCATCAGTTTTAGAAAATTTTGTTTTGGCCCAACTTTTGAGGATTTATTTCAAATAAACCTCTGGAAAAATAATTTAAATTAATTAAATTATTTTATAAATAGTATAAAATGATGAAATTACACTTGGCCATAAATGGAGCAAATAAAGTCCAAATTGAGATCTGGAAAGAGCTATCTTAACATTTTTGAACATTCCGGACACAATGAAAATGTCAGATTAAACATCCAGGGACTCCAAGGTGGTTCCACCATAAGATATAAAATTATCAAAATGCCCCTAATACAATACGAAGCCCAAATGAAATCCAAATTGGACGAAATTGATACCAATAGAAGCCCAAATAATTGTGAACTTATATATATGACTAAATAATGATTCGGGGTCAGAATTTCATAAAAAATTAAATGACCAAAATACCCTTGAGTATGAGAAATACAAGCAAAAGTCAAAAATTAACTATCATAAGCATAATTATGAAAATTTAAGAGCTAAATAAGATTTCGGGACAGTCAACGTACAAAATGAGAAATGATCGATGTGTCCCTATGATCAAAAGCAGATACCAAATGAAGTCCAAAAGACTTAAATTTACGTATAAGATATGTAGAATATTCTGAGGACCACGATAGGTCCGGGGCAAGAAAAATAAATTACCATTTTACCCCTGCATATGCCTGAAGCCAAATAAAAAGATGAGAGGGTCTAAATTGACTTTCTTCGACGTTCCGAACCCAACGGTGAGGTCCATAATAAGAAAATAGGTACTGAAAAATAAGTCACGTGAAAAATAAAAATTGATTAAGTCACCACAAGTAGACCGGTAAGACCAATCCTAGGAATTATGATACGTCGGGTCTAAGATTAAATGAAGAGCATCAATTTAGAGATGATTTGAAGTAAATGAGGAGTTAATTGAAGTCTTGATGAATTTGATTTTTAGGAATCTCAAAGGGAAAGGGGAGGCCATCAGTAGTGCTGACCCAGGAGAATAAGGTGAGTAATCCTGTATTTTGAAGTGGAAGTTTTTAATCTCCATGGATTCAAAAGTAAATTGAAGTTTAAATATTCTGAAGTGTTTTCATGTTTTAAATATCTGCAGTATTTCAAAATTTAAATTCTCATATTTATATGCTTTCTACTATCGTTTAATTTATAAATTCTAACATGGCATGTAAAATTTGCTACTTGATATTTCTTACAAATGATACGTTTATGTCCATATGTCCATGTAATTTTCAGTTTTATTAAATGCTTTTTGAATTAAATGTTTTTATTCTGTCTACACTTTAATAAATTCCTGTACATCGTGATTTAAATTCCTGAACCTCATGTGTTAAATGTTTCAAGTATGGTCCTCCAAGTATTTAAAAACTCTATTAAACTGTCAATGTTTTAAATACTCATGAAAACCCACCCTTTTTATTGAAGTCATACTTTTATACTCATGAAAAGCATTTATTTGAAAAGTCATATTTCAAATGCTCATGAGAAGCATATATTTGAAGAAGTTATGTTTTTAAATGCTTATAAAAAGCATTTCTTAAAGAAGCCTTGTTTTAAATGGTCATAAAAAGTATTTCTTGAAGAAGCTATGTTTTTGCAAGATAATGATGCATAAGCATAAAAAACTATTGAGCTCCCGTCGGGTTCTCAATTTCACAGATGCTTAGTAGAAGGTTTATCCCCCAGGCATGAGATCTCTCAGAAGTAAAATTAGCGTCTAGTTCGAAACGGATCCTTGAGTTAAAAAGTGAAAAGAATAAAAAGGTTTTTAGAAATGGTAACAGGTTTTAAACCCCCATTATCTGAAATGGGTTTTTATATAACCCTTTGAAGTTTTGAAGAAGAAGAAATTTACATCCTTCTATTTTTATGGATAGGATTTCAAATTATTTCCTTGGTCTTCAAATGGCCACTCTGCACATGTTTATAAAGTCTATTGCATATTAAATGCTTTATTGAATGCTTTAAAATGCATCATGCGATGTGATTTGAAGAATTCTTGTATTCAGTGATCATTGAAATACGTGCCTAGCTTGAATGCCTTGTATGCCTCACGTTATCTTTTGAAGAATTTTGTTTTCTGTATCTAAAGAATATGTACAATTAGTAGTGTATGTTTATATGAACCTTCTCTTATAACTAACCCACTACCAGTTGAAACCCATGATAAAGTACTGGAATTACTCACTGGGCTTTTTGAAGCTCACTCCATTCCTCAACATTTTTCAAGTGATGATGATGGATGAGAGCCTTGCCCAATTTGAAGATTGGTGATTGGCAGCTCCATTTTGATTAGAAATTTTGGAAGTACTAGGACCCGTAGTTGGTCAAATTTTGATGTAGTAAATTTTGGACAAATATGTACTTAAGCTCGAGAGGCAACGGATATGTAATATGTATAACTTTAAATTTTTAGTATGCTCTGAATGTATAATAATTGTTTACCGCTCCGAAGAAGAAGAAAAAGCGATGGTACCGAGCGGGCATGTGAAAAGAAAAAGTTTTTCACGCTTCCGCAATTTGCCAGTCCTGGCAGCACCGCACCGCTGTCCGGCGCCGTTGCTTACTTGAGCCTCACCCGACGGCCCACAGGTCGAAGGATGGCGGTCGCGATCCTGGATCTGCAAAGGCCGGACTCTGGGTTGTGACAGGACTCCTGACCCTCTTTTTAGTTGCACTGGAGTTTCTTTTGTGATCATCCTTCTGAGCCTGCCCTTTAACCTTTTGGGAGGATATCTTTGTTTCCTCCAAGTTTATGTACTTTCGAGCTCGTTCCATGAGCACTACCATATCAGTGGGAAGATTCTTTGTTAAGGAATCCTAGAAATGCCCCAGCGCTAAGCCAAAGGTGAGAGCTACTACCAGTAAGCTCGGACTACAATCCGTGATCTCTGTGCGCTCGACATTGAAACATGTGATGTACTCTTGGAGCAACTCTCATTTGGCCTACTTTATGTTTAGTTGGAACTTTGGCCATTTTCTCAACCTTTTTTTGGTCATGAATCGGTCAAGGAACCACTTACTAAGCTCATAGAAATTGACGACAAACTCTTGAGGGAGGCTGTGGAACCACTTCAGAGTAGTACCCTTAAGGCTAGTTACAAAGGTGCAGCACATGAAAGCATCAATGACTCCATATAGCGCCATGATGTGTTGATAATGAGAGAGATGGTCTTCGGGATCCTCAGACCCGTCGTACAGAGTGAACTTTGGGACAATAAATTTCTTTGGTCGTTCTTCCACCATTATGGCAGGGGTGAACAGTGTGGTTTACCTCCATAGCAGCCTAGCCAGTTCATCTTGCTTTGGAGGGAAGCAAGTACCTTTAGTGATGACGATGTGATTCATGGAGTCTTCTACTTCCTCAACCCTTTGTGGGCCTCTAGGCTGTGCCAGTTGTTGTTGGCCTTGCGTTGCAACCTTTGTCTCTATATGGAAGGGACGATCCTGTCCAGCAGTAGGGAGAGGGCGTCGGTCTTCTTGGATCAGGAAAATCGGTGTTGATTGAGGCTAAGACTCATGTGGTGCTGGGTTGGCCCCTGAAGCTGCCAGAGTTGGGACCCTTGTCCTCTTTTGGTAATGAATGGCCAGATTAAAAATCGGCATCCCCATACCTGCTGTGGTGGATGGCTGGGGATCTCCTCCTACTTGAATGGTGCCTTGGGGATGCGCCCGTTATTCGCTGGGAGTCTCTGCGTAGGGTCTTCCGCCCATGGTGGTGGCAGGAGGCTGAGTCCCTTCATTAGCCACACCGACAGGAGGATGAGTGGGATTGCTCCGCAGGCTTTGGGTGAGCAATGCCAAAGCTCTAGAGATGGCAAGGAGTTGTTCCTGCATCTAATCAGACTATCGCTGGACTCGATCAAGTTGCTACTACATAGGGTCGGGTGCTTGCCCCTTTCCTCTCCCGATCGAAGGCTGGTTTTGAGGGTTCTTCCTCAGACGAAGATTGGGAGCCATGGTCCTTTAGTGAAAAAGATGAAAAGCTGACGTTGAAGAAAAAACTTAGCAAGAAACGATTCTTCGATTCTCATAGATAGCGCCAAATTGATGTTGCACTTTTTGATTAGTGGGGCTTCCATTTTCCGTCTTCTGTCAAGAACTTAAAAGAGAGATTAGATGGCCACCCGGTTGGCTCCGGTGGTAGTCGCTCTAATAACGAAGTCAGTAAAAATAAAGGAAAGACTGTAATTGAAAGTAATTAAATGACTGTAATTGAAAAATGCACCTTTGGGTCCAATTTATAGGTTGTGGATCTTCCCAATTTGAGTAGGATTTGGAGTCGTAATAATAAGGATTTGAGCATTATTTGATAATAGCAGTTACCATGTTGATCACTGCGCTCCGTGAGAATAGGAAATGAATGATATCCATGAATGGTAGTTTCCTTGTTACGCATTGTTTCTTTATCCTTAAGTCTGTAGGCTATCTAAGCCGGTGGTCAACTCGGGATCTCTTTGTGCAGGTGCTCAATATTTTTTGCTCTGAAGGTGAGACTGGATGTCGTGGGGGACTTTGAGCAAGGAAGCTCTGGACCCTATATAAAAGTCTATTCTAGATGGGTGAGCTTCGACTATTCTGTATGTACACGTGTTGCACGGGGGCTGGTCTGTCATTTTGTAGTATATCACTATCAAACCCAAAAAATTTCTAATATATAGACATTTGAGTATGGTAGTAGCATGTTGAAGTCCCAATGGAATCCGCACCAGTCTTAGGAGATCTGTAATGCTCAGCCGTTGAAGATTGTAGAGGCATTTCATATTGTTCTCTGAAAACCAAAGCTTTGAGCAATGCCAAATTACCAGATCCTCAAGGATCGTGAGGTTTTGCAAGTTGTTTGGCAAATATTCCAAAAGCTGCCAATCTAAGATAGACAAAGTTCTAAGAGAAGTCAAGCATCCAACCCTTCTTTCCGAAAAGAAACTCTGTTCTGAGGTTACAAACAGATGTTTTAGGCTGATTAGTTTCCAAATATCTTTTGGCAACTCTCATAAATTATGATACTGTTGAAACGAAGATTCAATAACCTTAGATACTTTAATTGCTCAATGGAACTTGGCAACTCTTTGAAGTGTATAAGATACAAATCTAAAACACGCAGGTACCTAAAACTAAAGATGATTGCATCAATGCAAATTGATGAACCACAATAATCAAATAACAATGTAAATGTCCACAACATTTTAAATTTGAACAACGACTTGGGTAAAGTAGGTCTTATGAGCAAAATATGACGAACACACTCAGAAATATATTGGTCTTGGTCCTGTATTTCTAATAATTCTACCCCTAATATTGATGCTGCAAGATCATGCATAAGGTCGTGCATCTTGAAGGTGGTTATTTTTTGTGAATCACTCTCATTTATATCTTCAAAGAAAGACCTAGCCGATAATCCATTGAAACATTGACTGCCAATATCTTCTGATTGGATAAAACCTTTGTGCCATCTATAGTTAGATTAGTGTTTCCTTGTAAATAACATCTCCTTTCTGGTAAATTGTACAATATACGAAGCATCATTTCATATACGACGACAATTGATCAAAGCTCAACCTTAGTGCATGCAGAATACCATCTTCACTCTCATCTAATTTCCATATATCATTATTTAGAATTGTAAACACTCAATACACATAGCATATATATGGGTTAAGTCATATCTGACTATGGAAGACATCCGTAAATCGTATATTACTTGTTGTTACGTGTCAAACATTAAATTATGGCTTTCGTGTATGTCCCCAAACTTCGCGAAGTTATGCAGGGTTGGCTACTAAAGTTGCCCCTTCAATCTTCACATTTCAAACCCACTAGAGAGAAAAGACTAGAGAGAGAAAGTGTACTGTATCTAACAACCACATTACGCAGACCACATATCTGCATATTTATTTTAGATATATATAGAATTTTGTTAGGATTTAAAATATTGATCTCTATTAACACATGATAGAAACGTATTTGAATAAGGATAGGAACTTATCCTATCAGTCACTTAAATGAGTCAAGGCTCATTCCCTAGTGGGTGGATCTTATTCACATATGGGTTGATCAAAAACCCAAAAACTAACATCTCTCACTCACCCACATAGGGCAAGTTATCTCTATGATTTCTCTCAATCTCTTATTTCCTCATCTCCTTATACAGGAAATGGAACGTGCGACCTCATGAAAAGAACATACAGCCTCAAGAGCACAATTATCAAATCATCACTTGACCAGTAAAAGCGCATTACTCGGAAGCATCTCGAATATGCCCAAGAAAATTTAATTACACTAGATCCAGCACTTCTTAACCCCTCAAGGAAGTAGTGCTACACCCCTAATATGTAATGCACTCATGACTCGTATCGTAAACAAACACGACACAGTCGCCCAGGCTATGAGTCACACTAACATGGTGTAATATCAAATCGTCTTCCCTAAGCCCTCGTATCAATTAGATTAGACTCAACCACTTTCTCAGAGACACCCCGCGAGATGGTATCTTCCATCGTCCTTAGGAAACATTCCAAAGTAACGATATCGAATATCCTCTTCATGACATAGTCTTATGTTAAACAATGGCATAAGTAAGATCCAATGATCTAAGTGGCTCACACAGCAATGAAGCAAGGATTCATTCATAATTCCCATTATCAGTCGATACAGTACATACAGTAAGAAATGTATGTTATAGCGTCATCCCACAAATGGGTATGTCACTGAACAAATAAGCAAAGGACACCATATGAATTTGGGTCTAATCGCTAACAAGCACCTAACCTGAGTTTCAGCCTAATCACTATCTAAGCACCTACCTAAAATCTCACATTCAGCTATAACAGGCTTCATGGAGTTTGTGGAAATACTCCATGATTGACCTATACGTGAAGGTCTCATCTTAGCTCTAACTAAGGCGACATATAGCATTAAATGTTTGTGAATATATCTTGATCGCCTTTTAGGTGCCACAGACATAAATGTCTTAGCTTGCTATGTAAGCGCTATAGACATCAATGTCTTATCTTGCTCGCTATTTCAGCACCAAGGTGAATCACCTGTATAAGTGGGTTAACTCTTGGCCTGGTGACATATAACAAAGATGTACACAATAATAAAAATCATGTAACGACTTGAAAATTTTTTTATTTTTTGGAATGAAATTTATTATTATTATTATTATTATTGGTTTAATTCAAAATATGTGTTATGTATGTATATGATTATGCATGTGTTTAAATATAGATATATGTATATATGTGCTTAATGTGATGTATGTATGTGTGTATATATATATATATATGTATTTTAAAAAGGGTGTGCTATTGTGTACAGTAGTATGTGTGGGTGTGCAGCCGAGTGTGTGTATGTTAGTGTGTGTGTGTGTGTGTGTGTATGGATGAGTGAGAAAAATATACATAGATATATATGCTTGGGCCACAATGTCAGCTTGCATTTAATGCAAAGCTGGCATAGACATAAAAAGGAAGGGAAAGAAAAGAGAGAAAGTCAGAAATAGTGGGGCTACAACAGGTAGTTGTGTATAGCTATGTATATGTCTATGTGTATATGATGGCTGTGTGCTTTGGATAGAGAGAAAGGAAACTAGAGAGAAAGAAACTGAGAGGGAGAGTCTTGACGTCCAGAAGTTGGAGAAGGAAGGAACAGAAGGGAGAGACCTCAGGATTATTTCAAAACAGGTAAAAGAATTTATATTCTGAGTTTTTATTTTTTTTATTTTTTTTTGAAGCATGATAAATTAGTTTAAACATAAGGTCTTGTTAAGCATGAAATGAGGGAACTAAAACAAAAAGAATCATTTGAATGATTGAAAAATCAGTTAGCAATGTTTAGTTATAGATTTAGAGTGAAGCTTCGGTTCTTGGTATTTTTGGGTGTTGAAACATCATTTGATTATTGGGAAAACAACCCCCATTGATGCAGGAACATTTCTGGTTTTAAATGGGGTCAGAACTGTAGGGGGGAAGGTCAGAAAAATGAAGAAATAGGGTTGCCGGAATCTGGGTTTTTGTTGGCCGGAGCTACTGCCCTTCTTCATTTCGTGAGGATTAAATGGGCTAAAATAATTTTAAATGATTCCTAAATCTGCTAGGGGTAAATGCATATAAAAAGATGAAAGTTTGGATGTCAAAAACTTGAGAAAAAATGGGGAGAATGATCGCAGTCCGACGACCGGCCGGAACCCTAGTCAGGGAAGACGACCGGAAGGTCGTAGGGACGCAGGGGCGGCTTGGGCCTGTTTATTTAAGACCCTTGGGCCTGTTTGTTTAAAGGATCAGTTGGCCAGTTTGTTTTAAAAAGGGTGTTGGGCCTGATTTGTTTAAAGAGATTTTGGGCCCAATAGTTAAAAGTTTAAAGAAATAAAAAGGAAAAGAAAGAAAGAAGAAAAGGAGGGTGGGGGGATTCGATCCAAGGACGGCACGGATGAGAGGGACACGCGTGACCAAATGGGGCGGTTACCAAACGTGCCCATATTGGGACCGAATATATATATATATATATATATATTACACTTGATAATTTAATTAATTTAATTAAATTAAAACATCACGAAATGGCCCGGAGTCCAAATTAAATAAACCATTAGTGTTTTCTTCATGTCTCGGACCTTCTAAACCCAATGGTGAGGTCTGTTTCATGAGGTGAGGTCTCGAAAAATAGAAGACCTGTGGGAACTTCAAAATTACCAAAATGCCCTTAATTCAAAGACCAGTCAAACGAACCCCGATTAAAATAAAAGTATAGTAAATTTTTACTAATTCGAGCATTTTGAACGCAACTGTGGAGTTCGATTTGTGAGGAGATGCCTCAAGAATTAGAAAACCGTGAAGTGCGAAATGACCGTTTTGCCCTTTTAAGTACAAATGTCCAAATTGAATTCCGCGAAAGCCTAAGCCGACTTTGTTCAGCATTCCGAACTCAATGGTAGAGTCTATTTTAAAAAAATGGAAACTTATAAAATAAAGACATAAAATTTGATGTATAACATAATTTAAATAACGATAGACTGAGTTGTATTTTATAATTTTAGGGACTCTGACTGCACGGGAGAAAACTGTCTGACCTCCGACATTCTCATCATTTAGTTCAGCTACACATCAAGCACGATTTCATAGGGTTGAGACAACCCATCAGGTACGATATATTGTGCTAAGTAAGAAATAGAATTAAGTTTAGGAGTAATTGCTATGTTGACTTGATGATTCACATATTTGTTTGGTTGCTCATATGCTTATGTGTTCCTTGTTATCTTTTTGAAAGTTTGGTGATGAATGAGAATCATGACTATGTGTATATCGCATGTGTTAGCATAATGTGTGGATTATATTCTTAAAAATTGTTGGGATTATGAAATATGTGATTTAAAACATGTGTTAAATGGACTATGTATGGCATGTAATCTTGATGAAAGGATCTTTTGATTTAAATGTTATTGTGTAATACATTATTTAAAGCATGCTTCATGTGTGGATATGATGCTTTATTGAGATTACATTATGGCATGGTGGAATCAAAGCATATTGGCATAGTGTGATTCCTTGGACATGGTGTGAGTTGAGCACGTGGTGCTGTGCATTTTGAGGGTACAGATTCTGTGGTGAAAAACCCAGAATTGGACATTGCATTTGGTGCCCGAACCAACGGGAGCGATCCGTGAAAGGACATGATATTGCATTTGGTACCCAAACCAACGAGAGCAATCCGTGAAGGGACATTACATTACATTACATTACATGAGTTGGCATGGGTGTGGCATCGAGTTGACATGGGTGTGACATAGAGTTTCATGGGCGTGTCACGCATATTTTCATTACATTATATTAATGAATTCATGAATGTGTGATGAATCTTGTTAATACATTGTATGGATGAATTGGATGGCATATAGGTTATAATGGTACATGTAGATATAACTGTACACTTGCACATGTCACGCCTTAGATTATGTTAACGAGTTGGATGGCATGTAGATTATTGCTAGTACATTGTATGAATGATATTGAATGACATGTAGAAATAACTGTACACTTGCACATGCCACGCCCTTAATTTTGTTTCTTGCATTAGCATTATATTGTACCAGCAGTTGAGCTGACCCATTCATGGGACACCATTTCAGATGACATTCCGGCTACGTGAGATTCGATGATGTTTTAGTGAAAGAAAGAACTTGAAGTGTCTTGGCCCTTGGGGCATGTTCTGAGATATAAGGACTTAAGCCCGAATGACATGTGAAATGTTTTTATTGATTGTGCTTTACATGGATGTGCATTGAAGGAAATGGATGTAAGTTTGAGTTAAGTCTGTTAGATTGTCCTTTTTCTTTTGGTTTCGTTACTCACGCCTCGGGTTTGCTGGAATTCAGGGCGTGACAAATCACTCCATCAAACAACATATGCAAAAGGAATGTATATCATAATTAATGTCAAATAACAAGATGAAGTGCCCATACATATCAAATCCTACGGAGTCCCATACTCCTAATATGAGATAAAAACAAATCTCTAGCAATGGGCTTGGTCAACGGATCAGCCACCATACTGCTTGTGGATATATGTCTCAGGGCCACTTCCCCTTATGCAACTATGTCTCGAATGTAATGGAAACGAATATCTATGTGTTTGGATTTCCCATGATACTTGGGATCCTTAGCATAGGCTAGGGCTGATGTGCTATCACAATAGACAAGCACAGCCTCATCTCTATGGGTCAAAAAACCCAACCTCTACAAAAGTTTTCTCGACCAAACAACCTCCTAAACAGCCGCTAAACAAGCTATGTACTCTGACTCCATCTTGGATAATGCTATGCATGTCTACTTCTTGCTACACTAAGAAACAACTCATCCTCTGAGTATAAAAGCATAGCTTGAAGTGGACTTTCATCTATCTTTATCTGCAGCCCAATCTGCATCGTTGTATCCTCTCAGTCTCAGGTTTCCACCATGGTAGCATAAAGCGAGATCAATGGTCCCACGAAGGTACCGAAAAATCCTCTTCACTACCTTTCAATGATCTAGACTAAGGTTATTCTGGTAACGACTGACTATACCAACTACATGGTAGATGTCTGAACGTGTGCACAACATAACATACATCAAACTCCCGATTGCAGTTGCATGAGGCACGGTGAACATCTGGTTCTTCTCTTCATCATTCTTAGGACACTGGTCTAGGCTTAAGGCGCATCCCTTTTCCATTGGAGTGTTAATGGGTTTGGAGTGACGCATATGAAAACGCTCAAGAATCTTCTTTATATCAGTCTCTTGGGACAAACTAAGAAGTCTCTTTGAATGGTATCTCATGATCTTAACTCCCAACACATAATTTTCTTCACCCATGTCCTTCATCTCAAAAATAGAGGACAACCACTCTTTAGTGGCGACAATGGAATCCATTTCATTCCCAACCAAGAGAATGTCGTCGACATTAAATGAGAGGATAAGAACATTTTTCTTGGATCGTTTCAGATACACGCAATGATCTTCATCAATCATCTTAAAACCAATAGAGGTAATGGCATTATGAAATCAAAAATATGACTACCTAGACGATTGTTTAAGGCCATAAATAGAATGAGTGAGATGACAAACTTTGTGCTATTGTCCCTTGACCTCAAAACCCACTAGTTGATCCATATAGATCTCTTCGTCTAGTTCTTCATTGAGAAATGCAGTCTTAACATCCATCTGAAAAAGCTCTAAGTCCAAATGCGCTACAATAGCAAAAATAAGTTGAAAAGAGGCAAACCTCACCACTATGGTGAATGTCTCTTCATAATCTATACCCTTTTTTTGGGTATAAGCCTTCGCTACAAGATGTGCCTTGTACTTATCAATTGAACGCCTTGGCGGAAGGTCAATTAACTCCCAGACCTTCTTCTTCATCATGGAGCTTATCTCATCCTACATAGCAACCATCCACTCATTCTTAGCATGTGAGGAAAGTGTTTCTTCCAAAAAAATAGGTTCTTCCTCATCTAATGTAGCACATAAGAAAGTATCCCCTTCAATCCCGAAATGATGACAAGGAATATTTCCTCGTTTGCTTTGACGCACTTGAGAATCTTGAGTTTTTAGTGGTTGCTCACTCCCACTAGGCTAAAAACCACTCACAATATCTTCAGTGATTACTAGATAAAGAACTAATTCCTTACCCTCGCTTCAAGATGGTAAGATATCTTCAGTCTCCTTCTATTCATAGAGATCAAGACTTTCCTTTGTATCGCCTATGCTAGGGAAATCATTCTCAATGAAATCCACATCTCGTGACTCTTTTTCAGTTCTTCCTCCATCAGGATGTTCACTGTACATAATGTAGCCTTTTGAGCTCTCAGAATATCTTATAAAGATATGTTTCCTAGCTCTAGGGCCCAACTTCCCATACTTATGGGATGCATCGTGAACATAACCTATAGATCCCCATGGGCGCAAATTCTCCAAATTGGGCTTTTCGCCTTTCCAAGATTCATAAGGAGTGGAAGAACTGACTGTGAAGGCACACAGTTTAGGATATATGCTGCAGTCAAAATAGCATTCGCTAAAATGAAATTAGGAGGTTAGTTTGCGCCATCATACACCTAACCATATCTAGCAAAGTTCTATTACTTCTTTCTCCAACACCATTTTATTGCGGAGTGTGTGAAATAGTCAATTATCTACGTATCCCCTTTTCCTCACATAATTCCTTGAACTGATCAGATAAATACTCTTGTCCTCTGTCTGTTCGAAAAGTTTTTAAACTTTTTTCTTTTTGATTTTTAACCTCTGCTACAAAGCGTTTGAAAAAATTCAAAGCCTCATAGCAGTGAGCAATTAGATAGACATATCCATATCGCGTGTAGTCATCTATAAAAGTGAGAAAATATGAGGCGCTATGGCGTGCCTTTGCAGTCATAGGCCCACAGATGTTTGAGTGAACTAACTCAAGTGGTTGAGTAGCTCTGGCAGCCTTACCAAAATGCTTTCTATATGTTTTTTCATCCAAACGTGACTCACATATAGGTAGGTCAACCTTAGCGAGTGAGCCCAAAAGGCCTTCTCTATCTAATCGGGTCATCTTATCACATCCTATATGCCCCAGTCTAGCATGCCAAGTAACAGAATCTATATTCTTATTAGTATTAGCAACATATGTTGAAGATAAAGATTAATCAATTAAATCTAAACATAAGAAATTATTCATTAAAAAACCATGTCTAAAAACAATACCATCTAATAAAATATCCATTCTACCACTACCAAAAGAAAAAACATAACCAAAATCCATAAGTGTAGTAACTGAAAGTAAATTATGTTGAATTCCAGGTATGTATAGTACATCATGTAGAAGCAATGTGCGTCCAGTGTGCAGTTGGAGTTGATACGATCCTACTCCTAATGCTTCTTCACACGCACCATTTCTTATATACACACAACGGAAATTATTTGGAACTCTGCGATAATCTACGAACCCCGATCTATCTCGAGTCACATGTTCCGTCAAAGTCAAACTTAAGTTAGTCTCACATCTCCTTAGGTGTTTTAAAAGTCTCATACTTTTCAATAAGGTCATTGTGCATGCTGTTTAGCATAGTAAAGTGCGCACCACGATCCTTTTTTAACCAAGTCTAATAGGTCTCAAGGTCATGACGGTGTAGGGCCGTAGTGCCCCCTCCTTGGGTCACATCATGGAACTAGTCAATGTTTCCAGGAGCTCTTGCTCATTCAGAAGGTATTCAATTTTTCTATGCCACATGTCATAGTTAGTCCCTACTAGCTTTTCACCTATTGTCAAGTCAGCTACTACATTTTTGGTTGCCATTTTTCTACATTCAATTTTGCGCAAGAGTTGACATTAGTTATTATTTGTATATCTTAATTTATTCTCAAAAATCAATTTTAAAAAATATTATTCTTTATCATAACTTTGGAACCAAAAGTTCGCTATTACTCGCAATCAAATCCCATCATTATAGTTTAGGAATATATTTTTCAATTGATTCTTAAACAAATTTTATATTGGGAGGACTATAATCCTCTTTCAATTTAATCCACATGATTGTATTTATTATATAAATAAATATTGCGCCAAACAACAAAATGCATAGGGGCACCCAAATGGATTCCAATTGACAATTTTAGAGCCTATGCTAAGCTAATTCTTATTTATTATTGTGCAAACAAAAAATTCATCCCCTTCCATGGTGGCTTCAAAAACTTCTCTCCTCACAATACATCATATGAAAAGAATCCTATACATTTGATCTACTACAAGCCAAAATGAGGATGTTTGTTTGCACATATAAATAAGGATAACCTTAACAATAAAACAAGTAAACATAAGCTCATTCAAAATTGTCAATTTAAAATTCATCCAATCATGCTCATAGATAAGGGTAATTAAATAATTAAATAAGAGAATGAATGAGCTTAACTTACCACCTTAGGTAGTTAGTCATAGGTCATAAAACCTAATAATCAATGTGTGATAATAAAACAAATTCACAGTACACAAACTCAATAAATGATCTATGCATTAAAATATTTATTTCTCATGTCCAGACCTTTCAAGTGAATTTTTCAAAATTAAAAATAATTTTTATTTCAATTTTGGCTTAAAAAATAAATTTTAAAGCCCAAAAATTATCAAAAATAGGTAGAAAATTCACCCAAAATTATTTTAGGCCCATAATAGTGTACACAACACTATTTTGTAATTTTGAACAATAATATAGCTCATTGGAATGTTTTTAAAAATTATTTAATCATATTTTTAACACTTTGTTTTGGATAAAATATTAATTTTAAAATAATTTCAGAAGCTTAAAAATTACATAAAAAATATATTTAGGGCCTACACGTGTGGAAAAGCCTTACTCTCTAGAGCTGTCAAAAAAATATGGCCAAAACATGTCTCGCGCGAAAACACGTGCAACATTTTTTCGGACTGTAAATTAATTTTAAAATACCTTCAGAAGTCCAAAAATTACACAAAATATATTTTTAGGACCAACAGTGGATGTGAGAGGCTCACTCTTTGGAGGCGTCAAAAAATAGGCCCCGGAAATGATATACGAGCTCCCACGCGCCCCTCCGAGAGTAGGGATTGCATTCTCTGCAATTCATCTTTTCCAAAAATAAGGTTTGATCACGACTGTTGTTAAACTTTGAGACTTTATATCTCACTCATTTTTCAACGAAAAATTGTGTACCATATATCGTTGGAAAACTCTCGCGACAAGGAACAATTCGATATAAATCTCATGCATAATAATCAAGGTTTTACAGATCGTATTAAAACCCAAAAATTCATATTAAAGTTGTGTTTTCTTGAAAAATCATAACTTTAAACTCAGATCTCTTACAGATCCGACGGTAGATCGTCATGAAATTTTAAGAGCTACATGCTGAATTTATAAAGAACACATCCACCGTGACGGATTGTTCAAAAGGTGTTCTTATAATAATCTTTTAAAAATCAGCCGTGTGAGTTAAATACATAATTTTTTTTTTTTGATAAATACCAATGCATACAACATATATATCAACGAACACAAGTTTATGGCTCTGATACCAATATAAACACTCAACACACATAGCATGTATATGGGTTAAGTCATACCTGACTACGGAAGATACCCGTAAATCATATATTACTTGTTGTTATGAGAAAAATGTTAAATTTTGACTTTAATGTATGTCCCTAAATTTTATGAAGTTACGCATGATTGACTACTAAAGTTACAAGAACTGAAACCCATTTCTTTTCCTCTGTTTTGGAAAACAACATGCCACCTAAAGTCTTCACTGCCAGAGGCACCCCTTTTAATTGTTTAGCTATTCTTTTCCAATTGCTACGAGGTTTGGATGCTCCTTATCTTTTCTCCGTTCAAATGCACATTTCACAAACAGAGAAGTGGAATCATCATCTGACAAACCTTGTAATTTGTAAGGAACCAAGTAGCCCGTAGTCCGTGCAACACTTCCGAACGTGTTGTTGTGAGAATTTTACTTCCCTTGGCCCTGACCATAAGTAGGTCTCTCAATTCGGTCCATTCATTACGATTTGTTATCCAAACAACATCTAAGACAAGCAAAAATTTCTTCCCCTCTAGCTTTTGTCGAAGACGGATTCGCAAACTCTGTAAAGGTAAGTTGGAATTTTGGTTTCCTATTATATTTTCAATTATCTTTTTTAAATTGAAGTTGTTGGAAATGTGCACCCACTCTTTTAGTTCAAACTGTTCATTTACCCTTTGGTCATCACACACAGACTTGGCGGGTGTGGTTTTTCCTAGACCCCCAATTCCTACTATGGATGGAAAAGGAGCATGTTACTTTGCGTGTCAAGCACCAAAATATTCAAAGTAATATTAACTTGCTGACCAGATTTTTGATTGGAGGGGGTAAAGGATAGCTTCTCACGTCTGAAAAGCATCGCTGGGACTTAAACTTTCGGATGTTGGCACTTAGTAATTTGATTGAAGATGCCAGATTTTTGCTTTCTATCAGGTTAAAAGATCTGGCAACTATGTATCCCATGCTTTTGCTAGAAAATGCTCTGATCATTCAAGCTTGTGATGCTTGGATGAGATAAAAAAAAAAAAAAACATCAGTACGTGGAGATTCAAACCAATGCTATTTTTGGGTTATGTTGAGGGTCCATGAAAGTTTAATCAAAAGTCCTATAGGACTACATTTCTCCATAGATATGGTTGCTATTGTTTTAGAAGCACAAGTATAATACATATGTGACAAATTGTGTAATAACAGATAAATATGATTACTATTGTTTTAGAAGCACATGTATAATACATATGTGACGAATTGTGGTAATAACATATAAGTAAGAAGAGATTTCTCCTACTCAATATGAAACTAAACATTGTTTGCAATTCGACAATAGATTTATATTGTTTGTATTTTGAACAACTGATTCTTCATTAAAATATATCCAACCACCCTTAGGCACATTTCATACAATTTCTATTACTTATAAAAAATATTTGAACATAATTTTGACATTGCTTTTGTAAATATTAACTTTTTATTTCATAGTTTTTATACAAAAATCTTTACAATTATCCTTTACAAGTCCTCTCCTATACAACATAGATCTCTCTCTTTTATTTCTAAATTTTTTAACACCTCTTAAAATAAGCATATTAATTAATTTAGTTGTTTCAGATTTGGATGAGTCATGGAATAAAGACTAACGATAACTGTGTACATAGGATTCAAATAATTGTCTACGTGAATCAATTTAGCTATTTTAGATTTGGATGAGTGAGTTAATTTTTTCACTGTGTACATAAGAAAGTAAGAAAATAAATTATTATTTTTTTGTTAAATCCTAAATCAAGTGTGAAATGAGAGTATAATAAGAGAAAGACAATTAAAGGAAAGTTTAATTAAATTATTTAAATACATTAATTATAATTATTAGGATGTAAAGTTTGAGTTAAGGACTTTTCTTTATTTAAATTACATGTTAAATTATCAACCCTTCAAAAAACTTAAACTAATAGAAATACTATAACTTAATTATTTAATCATCTAATATTTTATTTTTTTCAATGTCTATCCCTAAATATAATTAATTAAAAAATTTGTGAAAACAAACTCATTTGTGCATGTGATAAATAGATACTTAAATACAATTTCAATTTCTAATTCATTTTATACTTTAAATCTTGCAATTTAATTGGTTGTGACAATTTCTTCTAAGTAATGCTACATGTAATTATATATTGAGTTAATGATTTAGTACTAGTTGTTAAAAGTAATGTTTTGAAATCTAAACTATTTTGCGAATCAGAAAAATGATTGGGTCACATGTTAGTGATTCAATCGTCGAATCAATCGAAATCAAATCGTAATGTCATAAATAAATATATATATATATATATTTTATTAATTTTAATAATATATAAAATTAAATATGAAAAAACAAAAATTAAATAAAATTTATGTTAAATTTATTATCACCTTACTAAATCTACAAATACTGAAAGCATAATAATATTCAAAACAATACAATAATATTACAAATATCATATTAAATTAATATCTCAAATATAAAAATAATGAAGTATAATCAAAACATTTAAGATAACCAATTTAAATATAAAGATTGCAAAAGCAAAGTTTTTTTTTTCTAGCTTTATTATGGGATGTTCTCAAAATTGTTTAATTTAACCAAAATCTCATAATTGTATTAATTTAAAATAAATTAGTGGGAAAAAAAACTAAAAAGTCCTTAAAATAAATTTTTTCAACCTAAAAAATTCATGATACATTTTTTCTATCTAAAATGTCCAAAAAAGAAATTTTTAATACAAAAATTTCTAATTGTTAACTTTCATCTCAACACCATTAAAAAATATTATTGATTATAGTAAAATAACATACAAGACAAATAAAAAATGTTATGTTTTTTGGATTGAAGAATTTGTTGTATCTATTATTTAGTATTTTTTAAAATGTATCTTGAAAGTTATTTTAGTCTAATCAATAATATTAGACTTTTTTTGTATTAAAAGTTTCTTTTTTAGATATTTTAGATAGAAAAAATATATCATGAAATTTTTAAATTAAAAAAATTATTTTAAAGAATTTTTTAGTATTCTTTCCTAAATTATTTTTCTAAGAGTCCCACGTCAAGTAGAACATATGAAGTGCAAGAATTATGCAAAGTTTGTTTCACATCTATATTTCACTCCATTTGTTCCACATCTGACAAGAAGCATAAGATATAAGGCATCTCTAATAAAATATTTTTCAATCGTAAACTCAAAACCATACTAAATCAGTTTTTATTCAAACTGAAATCCAAATCTATTGTAAACACAAATTAAACTCAAATTTATAACTCTAACTTAATTTGAGTTAGACCATTGGAGAGCATGAAACTCAAATTCAACTTTTATTCAAATTTTAAATAAAATTTGACTTTGAGTTTGAGTCACCACTGGTGATGACCTAAGGAATTGGAGGTCTATAAAAAATTCCATCAGATTTGCAACTAAAGTATTAGATCTCGACATATTTCTATGCTATTCTATGCTTGTTATTCTGATTTTTAAGAAAGATTATTACACTTATCTATTCTAAAGTTTTTTTGACAATTATAGACTGTATCTCTAAGATTTCTGATTACTAAACTATCCATATAATTAAATATCAATATCTTCATTAAAAAAGTAATATCTGGTGAAATGTCAAATATATTCCTTTCAATTTAAACTCTCTTTTGTACACTAACCCATCTCCATTTTTCTTGGCTGGAATTTTTTTTTTTAATTGTCAACTGGAGACCAATTTCATTACGATATGGGTATATTTTTCAATTTCAATTTCAACGGAAGATATATTTTTCTTGGCTGGAACTCTCTAGACCAAAACCTAAACCCCTGAAAACACACATGCTAGGGTGGTGATCGGCTTTGACGATCAGGATGACGATGGAGACGACAGTAGCGGGATAAGGCAACGATACTGAAGTTGTTTTAGTCGACGAAAATGATGAATGAGTAGAGGAAGGCGGAGTTCAATTGGGTCAACGAGTTCTTCCATTTTTATGTCAAAATTGCCTTCAATCAGGTTTCATTTTGAGAATGGTGGTGTTAATTAGCATGATAGAGGTTAAGTTGCCCTCATTAGGTTCAATTAAAATGTAATTAAGCCAAGCCAAACTAGCTCAGAGTCTTTTTGGTTAGTTCTAATTACTTTATTTGTGAAATTAGATGTCGTTATTAGTATACAATTTAGAATCAATAAATAATAGATAGTGACCGAAAGTGACCAAGAGAGCCATGAAGAGTGGTGGTGGCCGTGAGTAGCCGTGACTTTGAAAGTTGCCTTGGGTTTGCTCCTGTAATATCTATGGCCATTATCTTTATAATGGAATGTGCGAGGGTTTTCTAATATAATATTGATTTATTATTTTTTCTATCTATTTTGATTGTTTGTTATATATTTGAGAGTAATTTTAAATTATACATTTGGTATTAAAGCGATTTTTAATTCTTACATTGACAGAGAGTATTGATTTATTCAAAAGTTTTCTGTAGGTGTTTGGGTGGTGTGAAAATTGATTTTGTTGATACTTTTTTAGATTCTTTGCTAATTTTTTTTTTTAGATTCTTGGCTAATTTTTTTTTGTTAAAATGGGATGTTTGTTTCAAGAATTGGGATTTAATTAAAATTACTGTCTTATTTTTTGTTCTTCAGTAATTGTTTTTTTCCCCTATAAATCGACAATTTGATTTTATCTTTAACATACACATACAATCCTAAAGATTAGAAATTCTTGTCAATTGAAATTCGTACTGAATTAGAAAATCATGTGGGTTGAAATATATACTACTGCTCTAGAGAGAGTGAAACAGGTAAAAAAGAAAATTTCTATATGTTTGCTGAGTCTTGCACCTGCTTGAGTGTTCTACTGATCTTTGATTTGGTTGTGGAGGAACTGTCTTTTTGAGGCAGGATGTGCCAATTTAGTCCTATATATGATTAGAGATGGATTTGATTTGCTCCTTTGTAGGGCTATCATTAATTTCTTTTGGGGTCTTTGTTTGTTTTGCCCCTGCTTGTAGATGGTGTTTCTTGTATCTTGTAGCATCTTGGAGAGAGATGAATTGTATAATTTTTAGAGAGAAGTATTTTAGAGAGATTTTTAAATAAATAAATTAATTAAAGATGTATTTTAGATAAGGTTATAGAGAGAGAGATTTAGACAATGCTTGGATGAATAGGAGAGGAAGGAGAGGAGATGAGGGGATAACATTAGTTACAAGGGAGAGGAGAGACAAGGAGAGTGTAATCCCTACTTCATGCTTGGATAACAAATTAGAGAAATGAGAACGTAATGCTCTCATCTCACTTGGGAACAACAAGAGAAAGAAAAAGAAAAAGAAATGATTATATATTTTTTTACTATTATGCCTTGGAATATAGATATCTTTTTATTTTTTTTATTTATAATTTTAAGGTTAGAATTGATATTTTAAAATTGTATTAAAGGCTCTCTCATTTCCTTCTGTTTTCGTTTACTTTTGGAATGAGAGAAAATTGAATAAAATAAGGGTTAAGAGACCCTCCCTCTCCTTTCTTAATTTTAAACTAAGCACAAAATAACATCTCCATCATTTCCTTTTCTTTCCTTTCTTTCCAAATCACTCAATCCAAGCAGAGTGTTAAAGCATCTCCAAAAGATACTTCAAATTTTTTCTTTAAAATTGTAGTAAAGTGACCTATGTGGCACTTTGAAGAGTTACTTTTTGTCAAAAAAAAAAAATTATAATATATCCAAGAAACTCTTCGAATATCAATATTTATTACTTTATTTTTTTAATATTATTAAATTTTGTTTCATATTTTGACTTCTCACTGCTTTTAAGTTTTATTAAAACTCAAATTTGAGTGCTTCTAATTTTATTTATCAATTTAAAATTCTTCAATATGGTTTTATTACTATAGGAAATTGTTGGGGTTTGAATAAAATAATGAAAAAAGATGTATTGTTTTTTGAAAGAAGCAATTTGATGTTGCAATTCATATCAATCAACTCAACTCTATTACCACTAAATTAACAAATTCGATCAACTTACAAGATATAACCTAACTAAATAACCTCTCTAATATAGGTCTTGGACAATCTGCTTGACAAAGTAGAAGAGTGATAAAAAAAAAATTTGATGGTGCGGCAATATAATAATTGACATATGCTTAAGGCTGTTGGAGCCTTGAGTGCTGATGTGGATCGGCAAATAAAGTGAAGCCTGACAATTGGTACGCAAATACTTAAGGCTTAAATAAGGGATAATATTGTCATTTTATGAGTAGTCTTAGGGTTATTATTGTCTTTTCATTATCTTTAAGGGTAAAATTGCTATTTGGATAAATTTTATTGTTTACATCATCAAATTCTATTAAGTCAACTAACAGATATTAACGGAAGGGGGAAATCTATTACTAACATTAAAAATAGAAAGGGTGCAGTGTTATATCGGAAACGTTAGAGGTACTCTCTATAGTTGTTAAAAATCTTATGGGAGGTAAGTGTAATTATTCATTTTTAATAAAAACAGACAATTTTTACATAATAACGGATTGGCTCGTCTGGTCCAATTTTCAAAACAGTGATTAAAAGTATACCAAATCAAATTGGATCAAGAGATACATGTGGTAAAATTCCAACAATGTGCACCAAAAATTGTGGGTGCTTTGATATTTTATTATTATATTATGAATACTTTGGAAGAAAAATTTGAAAGGTGTTTTGGTAAGTAAATTTTATTGATACCAAAAAAGAGAAGGAACACCCCCCCCCCCCCAACACACACAAAAAAAAAAAAAAAACTACCAAGGTAGCTTACAAAGAGTCAGACAGCCCACCAGAAGCAAACAAAGCCAACCCATTAACCTAGCTTGTTAAGCAACTACTCTTTCATCAGATGCTTCTCTTCTCAAGAAAATTGCATTTGAAGCCCCCCAATTCTCAAACTCAAAATCCAATTGTCTTGACTGTTAGGTATTCTCCCCCAAGTAGAGACTATTTCTCTCATTTCTTTAATCACCCTTGTACTGACAGAATTCGTATCCTATTGTTTCCCTCTAAAAATTTGAATCTTTTAAAGAATGTTAGTCAAAAATTTTTTAAGGTTGATAATTCATTCAAAAATGAGTATGTATCTGATAGGCTTAGTTGAATTATATTAGTACTAATCATCACTAAAGATTTTCGAATGAATCATCACAAGTTTTTTAATTGGAGGAATAAAGGTAAAGGATAGCCTTTTATTACTAAAAAGCATCAATGGGACCCTTCTGATGTTGGCACTTGAAGATGCCAAATTTTCAAGCCTTTTAGTCATTAAAACTTGACCTAAATTGTATAAAAAAATTTTAAATGAGATTTGATATTAAAAATGAGAAAAACCCATGGGAAAAATCGCAAAAAAACAAGCTGAAAGTTTCAGGTTTCTGAAATCGACGGAGAAGTTTCTTCGATGCGCTGACGGGTCGAGTTTAGTCAATAGAAACTGTTTACTGGATCGGATCATGGATCATTGACGCAGATCCTAGGTTGGTCTAGTTGGGTGGTGGAATTGGGGTTGTACGGATGCATGTGCGAGTTGTCAGTGTTTGGCAGCTAAAATTGGAGTAGGGCTATCCTTATTCCCAGAAATTGGGATTAAATCGAATTACACCTGTTTGGAAACAAGATTAAAAAAATGAAACTATTAAAATTTAAAAAAGATGAATCGTTTATGAAAAATTACAAATCAGTGAGAAAATTTGTGAAAATTATGGAAAAGTCAACTAGTTTATAAAATTGAAATTTAAGCCAATTAAAATATAGAAAAAAGGGCATAGCCACAATTTTTGGACACTCCAAACTCAATGGTGAGGTTCATTTGGATATCTAGGGACTTGGAGATGGTTCCTCATAAATATGTAAAATAATGAAAATACCTATAATGTTAAATAGGGCAATTAAAATCCTGAATGTGCATGTTCAATTTTTTTGGATGTCCAAAATTCAAATATAATGTTTGATTGAAAAAATTAGGTCACGAAGGTAGTTCCACCTTTATTAATAAAATGAAGATAATGGCCATAGAATTAAATTGAGTAATTAAATGACCAATTAAGTCTGAAAATGACATTTTCAAGGTTTTTGGACTCCTTAATTCAAATATAATGCCAAAATTGAAAAATTGGGACACGATATTGGTCCTACATGAAAGTGTAAAATTACGATAATGTCCCTAGGCATAAAATAAATATCTAAGAGAGGAATTAAAATATAAGGAGTGCTATCTTAGGATTTTTGGACCTTTTGGATCCATTTCCAAGGTTTGTTTTATGAGACCAAATCGCGATAGATGTGAAACCAGTGTTAGTGAAATTACAAAAATACCTTTAGAGATTTAAAAGAGATCTAAATGATACAAAACATTTGGGATAGGATCTCCTTAGGGTTTTCAAGGTTCATGAACTCATTTTTAACATCTATTCGGGAAAAAGAATACTCTATGCATTGGTTAATGAACCATTAATTCTACAGAACTTGTGAAACAGATACGAAATCTAAGACAAAAAGGCTAAGGGAGTCGAGAAGACTATGATACTAATTCATAAAATACCTAACACATAACACGAAATACAAAAGTAGTGTCACGCCCCGAATTTTCATAAACCCGGGGAATAAGTGAAATGAATTAAGAAAAATAAATAAAAGGCAATTAAATGGATTTAGTTGATTATTCATTTATTTTCCCATGTTTCTCCCAAAATTTAAAATGAAAACTTGCTACTAGACTTACCCAAAATGGTTTTCTAATGACAATCAAATATCTCCCCCAACTAATATTCAAAATTAGTCTAAGTCATATTCAAGAATGGCCTCCAAGATAGCCCCAAAATGTCTCAAAATATGCCTTGGAACAATGGCCCAAATGGCCCCAAATGCCCTAAGACATAGGCCAAGAATAGGTTAAAAAGTCTACCAAAATTTGTCTAAGGAAGTGGCCAAACATGGCATATAAGAGTGGCCAAACATGGACCAAAAGAGTGGCCAAATATGGCCTAAGAATTGGCCAAATATGGCCCAATAGGGTAGCCAAACATGGCTCAAAAGGGTGGCCAAACATGGCTTAAAAGGGTGGCCAAGGGCTGGTGTCAAGGAGGTGTCAGGCTAGGCGCGCATGGGGGCAAAGCAGCAGACGGGCGGCAAGGTAGGGCGTGGGCGCGCACGGGGCGCGCGACAGGCAAGCGTATTGCGCGTGCGCGCGGGGACTGGGCTTGGTCAGGCTGTAGGCTGGGGCTGCTGCACTATAGCAACAGTGTATTTGCTGCAGCCGATTTTCTTTGTTTTCTGAATTTTTTTCCAAAGTGCTGCAAGCTACTTTTTTCCATTTTTAGCCTATTTTCTCAAGGTTTTTAACCCCCCCCTTTTGGCACTTTTCCCACTAATATATAAGGTGTTTTACACACCTAACAACCCTTTTAATTCCACAAAATTTTAACATGGTCTCCTTTGTTTTCTAAGCCGTTTCCACCTAATATTCCATAATACAATCCACCATTTCTCAAGCTAGCAACCAAAATACATCCTTTAATTCAACTAAACATTTATATATCATTTAAAACATACAATCCTCCATACATACATATATACTTAAAATTCAAAATGTTACAACCTCATGCTCATTACAAATGTAGGGCCTTGCCCATAGTTTCCATACTACACAAGGTTTTACAAGTTAATTACATATGTCTTAGGGCTTATGACCTTATACAACTCAAAAATATGCCCCAAGGGCCAAATGTTCTTCATGGTCCATTTTTCCTCCATTCTTTAAGACTTCATCAAGTCTCAAGTACCCGGAGCCTCATGTGTAATATATAATTCTCATATAGGGTCAGCACGACTGCTGGTATGACATAATGCTAATATAAAGAACAAAGTTAAGGCGTGGCATGTGCAAGTGTACATTTATAAGCTATATGCCTTTCAATTCATAAATGCAATGCAAAGGCAATATGCATGACACACATGTTTCTAAACATGACTTATATCTAAATGATGCATGTGTAGTGCCCTACCGGCAAACAGTGCAAGAATAGTGCCCTACCAGCAAAAATGAAAAATTTACCCTGATTTTTTAGATTCTACATCCTTCCCCACCTTAAAGAAATTTCATCCCGAAATTAAGAAATGTATCTCTATGAACAAATAACTCTGGATACCTAGCGCTGACCTCAGCCTCGCGCTCCCAAGTGGCTTCCTCGACCCCATGATGGCTTTAAAAAACCTTGACCAAAGGGATGGTCTTGCTCCACAAAACTTGGTCCCTCGAGTCCAATATCTCTACAGGCCTTTCATCATAAGAAACATCACCCTTCACTTGAAGATCGACCTAATCTAGCACATGTGAAGGGTCAAGCTCATACTTCCTCAACATCGATACGTAGAAGACATCATGAACCCTAAATAACTGTGGTGGTAATGCCAACTTATAGGCCACCTCACCAACCCTCTTAAGGATATCAAATGGACCTATAAACCGCGGCGATAGTTTCCCGCTGTGCCCGAATCTCCTCAATCCCCGTCGTGGGGCTACCTTGAGGAACACATGTCCCCTAACATCAAATGATAAAGGTCGTCGCCTCTTGTCTGCATAACTTTTTAGGCAGCTCTGTGCTGTCAACAGACACTGCCATATCATCTGTATCTTCTCCATGGTCTCACGGACTATGTCACGTCCTAAAGCAACTGTCTCCCCTACCTCAGTCCAACATTTCAGTGAACGACACGGCCTGCCATACAACGCCTCAAAAAGGTGCCATCTCAATACTAGACTAATAGCTATTGTTGTAGACAAACTCTACTAGAGCAAGATGATCTTCCCAACTACCCCTAAAATCCATAACACACGCTCTAAGCATATCCTCAAGTATCTGGATAGTACGCTCTAACTGACCGTCAGTCTCAGGATGGAAAGCAGTACTAAACAGTAGCTAAGTCCCCAAAGCTGTCTGAAGACTCTGCCAAAACCGTGCAGTGAAATGTGGATCTCGGTTTGAAACAATGAAAATAGGAATCCCATGTAGTCGTACTATCTCTTGGATATACAACATACTGAGAACATCCACTAAATCAGTTTCTCTAATCGATAAGAAATATGAAGACTTCGCCAACCTGTCAATAATAACCCAAACTGCATCGTGACCTCTAGGTGACTTTGGAAGACCCATCACAAAATTCATAGTAACAAACTCCCACTTCCACTCGGCCATTGGCAATGGATGTAATAAACTCCCAGGTCTTTGGTGCTCAGCCTTAACCTGCTAGCACGTGAGACATCGATACAAACTGCACAACATCTCCCTTTATCCCCGTCCACCAATATTGGCAGCATAAATCATGGTACATCTTAGTGCCCCTTAGGTGCACTACTAGACGCGAATGATGGAAATCTCTAAGAACATCAACCCTAAGAGACTCTAGAACAAAGACTCTACCCATATGCCTCAGGCTAAGGTCAGAATGAACTATCCATCCCTCAAAGCCCTCAGTACTAGCAACTCGTGCTCGAATATGCTCTGCCTCTGTGTCCTGTAACTGTGCCTCAATAACCTTACTCAACAGTGTAGGTTGTACACACATACTGAATAGTGTGGCATATCCCTTAGACTCGACGAAGTCTAAGTCAAACTCACCAATATCTCCCATCATCTCCCACTCCTTAATAGCAGTGCTAGCAATAATGTTCCTCGGTCTCCTACTAAGTGCATCTGCTACGACATTGGCCTTCCCAAGATGGTACTGAAAATTAAAGTCATAGTCCTCCATATACTCCATCTATCTCCTCTGACGAAGGTTCAAGTCCTTCTGCATGAAAATGTATCTAAGGCTCTTGTGATCTGAGAACACCTCAAACCTCTCCTGCATAAGTAGTGTCGCCAACTCTTAGGTGCAAAGATGATGGCAGCTAACTCCAAATCATGTGTAGGATAGTTATGCTCATGATTCTTCAACTGACGAGAACCATAGGCTATCGCCCTACCCTTCTGCATCAATACACAACCTAGTCCCTTTTGTGAAGCATCACAATAAACTGTGTAGCCAAAACCTCCCTCAGGTATAATCAGGACAAGTGTTGAAGTCAGCCTCCTCTTCAACTCCTAAAATGACTACTCACAGTCGTCTGTCCACTCAAATCTAATGCCCTTACGCGTTAGACGAGTCATCGGCCAATCCTAAGAAACTCTGAATCTCAAACACATTCTTTGGCCTCTCCCAACTCATAATAGAGTCAATCTTAAAAGGATCCACGGATACCCCGCTACCTAATACAACATGGCCTAGAAATTGTACCTCCTGAAGCCAAAACTCACACTTCGAGAACTTAGCAAATAAACGATGCTCCCTCAAAATCTGTAATACAGTCCGTAAGTGAAAAGTAACATCCTCAGAGGGTGAATAAATCAAAATGTCATCAACAAAGACCACTACAAACTGATCTAAATAAGGACTAAAGATACAATGCATCAAGTCCATGAATGCTGCCGGGGCATTCGTCACACCAAATGGCATAACTACAAACTCATAATGGTCATAATGAGTGCAAAAAGATGTCTTTGCCACATCCTCCTCCTGTACTCTCAGCTGATGATACCCCGATCTAAGATCGATCTTTAAGAAACATCTCGAACCCCTAAGCTGATCAAACAAGTCATCTATCCTCGGTAGCGGTTACTTGTTCTTGATAGTGACCCGGTTCAGTCTCCTATAATCCACACACAAACATAATGTCCCATTCTTCTTCTTCACAAATAATGTCGAAGCACCACATGGAGAAGTACTAGGACAAATAAAACCCTTATCCTGCAAATCAGTCAACTGCTCCTTCAGCTCCATCAACTCAACTGGAGCCATACGGTAAGGTAGAATGAAAATAGGCATAGTGCCTGGGATAAGCTCTATCATGGACTCTATCTCTCATCTCGGTGGTAGACTAGTCAAGACATCTGGAAACCCATCCACTACTGGTGGTAATACACTCTTTATAGCCCCACTCTCATCTGCTATCAAACTAGCCAACAAGTAATTATGACCTCCCCAACTCCTCGAGTCATATAGAGGTGGCATTAGAAAATCTCCATGATCCCTCGTGAAATAAAAGCTATCTCCCTCAAGAGTACACATTATCACTCTCCCCTTGTAGCAGTCTATACTCGCCCGAAAAGTAAACAACCAATTTGTCCCCAATTACATGTTAAAAAAAAAAAATTTGAAATCCTACTCCCCATAAGCTTGACTTAACCATGCCATTCACAATTCATTCTCTATGTTAAACAATACGATCATTTATTTATTATTATTATTATTAGTATTTTTTTGAATCTACTAATAATTTAACAATCTAATTCATTAAAGGTTGATTAAAGTCTTTTACTCTGTATTCAAGGAATATTTTATATACATTTTCACTTTTTTATAGCTAGGTAATAACCCTTCATGGATCACAACTTGTCACGCCCCGAATTTCCATAAATCCGGGGAGTGAGTGAAATAAAATAAGAAAATTAAATAAAAGGTCATTAGGATGGATTTGGTTGATTATGCATTCATTCCCCCCTATTTCCCCAAAATTAGAAATGAGAACTCGCTATTAGACTTAACCAAAATGGTTTCCTAATGTCACTCAAACATCCCTTTCAATCAATAGTCAAAATAAGTCTAAGTCATATTCAAAAATGGTTTCCAAAGTAGCCCCAAAATGTCTCTAAGTATGCCTTGGAACTATGGCCCAAATGGGCCCTAAATGTCTTAGAACATAGGTCAAAAATTTTACCTACGTAGTCCAAGAAAGTCGCCAAACATGGCCCATAAGAGTGGCTAAACATGGCCCAATAAGTTGGCCAAACATGACCCAAAAAAATGGCCAAACATGGCTCAAAAAAGTGGCCAAACATGGAACTATGGCCCAAATGGGCCCTAAATGTCTTAGAACATAGGTCAAAAATTTTACCTACGTAGTCCAAGAAAGTGGCCAAACATGGCCCATAAGAGTGGCTAAACATGGCCCAATAAGTTGGCCAAACATGGCCCAAAAAAATGGCCAAACATGGCTCAAAAAGGTGGCTAAGGGTAGGTGTCAGGGGCTGTTAGGCTGACACGCGCATGGGGGGGCGCAGGGCTAGGCGCGCGCATGGGCGTGCAAGGGGCAGGGCGCGCGGGCTGCGGCTGGGGGCTATCATGGCCTGTTTCCTACAAAAACACTGTAGCTATAATGTATTTACTGCAGCTGAATTTCTTTATGCTGCACTGCTTTTCTCTATGTTGTAAAATTTTTTCCAAAGTTTTGAAGGCTACTTTTTTTCTATTTTTAGCCCACTTCTTCAAGGTTTTTAACCCCCCCTTATTGACACATTTCCCACCTATTTAAAGGGTGTTTTACACACCTAACAAATCCTTTAATTTCTCAAAAATTTTAACATAGTCCTCTTTGTTTTCTAAGTCTTTTCCCCACCTAATATTCATGATACTTCATATAATTAAGGGTTTATACATTCCATCCTCACTCAATAGCCAAAATTTCATAGAAATTAAACATGCATCATCTAAATATACAATCCACCATATGTACTCAAATACTCTAAGTTTAAATATTACAAACTTCATGTTCATTACAATTTTAGGGCCTTGCCCATTGCTTTCACACTATACAAGATTGCTACAAATAAATACACATGTGTTTTAGGGCTTATGCCCTTATACATACAAAATATGTCCCAAGGGCCAAATATCTTCCATGGTTCATATCCCCTCCATCCTTCAAGACTTCATCAAGTCTCAAGTATCGGGAGCCTCATCTATAATATGATATCCCATGAGGGGTCAACTCAACTGCTGGTATGACACAATGCTAATGCAAGGAATAAGATTTAAGGCGTGGCATGTGCAAGTGTACATTTAGAATCTGGATGCCTTCCAATTCATTAACACAATGCAAAGGCAATATGCGTGACACACCCCGGGAAACTCTATGCCACACCCATGTCTTGTTTCACGGATCACTCCCGTTGGTCAATCGAGTACCAATACCTGTTCACGGATCGCTCCCGTTGGATTAATTGGTCGGGCACCAATGCAATGGCCAATTTTAGGTTTTTCACTACAGGATCTACACCCTCATAATGCATAGCACCAAGTGCTCAACCCATACTATGTTTTCAAGGAATCACAATATGCCAATATGCCTTGATTTTTCTATGCAATTTCAATGAGGCATTTTTTCAAATATATGGCATACACTTTAAATCATGCTTCATTCATCAAGTAAACTCCAACTTTCAAACCACACAACTTCTTCCACATGAACAGATGCTATATACAATCAATTTAAACACATGCTAAAGTTACATGTTCACTATATTACCAATTCTCAAAGAACACATAATTACACAAAGCATCAATGCATTAAACAACCATAACTTCCAAAACACAAGGTCTATTCATACGAACATAAGCCACAAAGTAATGAATCAAACATATCTTCAAGTTACATGTTCATTATTTTGACAAATTCTCAAAGAACTCAAAGAACACACAAGTATACAAATTACCAACTCTAGATTTTTCAAAGCAACTACATCCTAAGTGACTTTCTAACCACAAGTAAACATATAAATCGTCAAATCAACATATAAAACACTCCTAAACTTAACCCTATTCTTTACTTAGCAAAATATCATACCTAAAAGGGTTTTTCTCAACCCTAGGGAGTTGTGTCCACTGTGTAACCAAACCAATTAGTGAGAATATAGCCCTTGACATGAGGAACAACTTCCTAGAAGGAAGCCTTGTGAGAATCCTAGCCGAGAGATGTGATTTGGTGGCTTGAAACTTGGAAAACCATAGGTTTTCTCACCTTTTCTCTCCATGAACGAGCTGTAGCTCCTTTCTTAGACCAATTCTATGATTTTTATCTATAAGGGGCTGTATTTATAGTAAAGGGGTAAAGGGGAAAAAAGACCTTTTTGCCCTTAATGAATTCGGGACCCCGTTACACTACAACCCGTCCCGAAATGCCTCAATTCAACATTTTGCTTTAAAAAAAGTTCTTAAAATTATTTTAAATGATATTTTTCTTAAAAATTTATTTTCTCCTGTGGCCGGGTGCGACCGGGTCCACTCGGGCCACTTGGGATGCCTTTTATGGTTTATTTTTGAAACTATCTCCGATTAGGCTCAAATGTTTACAGGAGGTGTATTTTAACATTATAAGCATATTTCTCTTCTATTTCATACTCAAAATATGCTTCTAAATATGACTTATGCCTAAATGATGCATGTATAACGCCCTACCAGCAAACAGTGCATGAATAGTGCCCTACCAGCAAAAATGAAAAATTTACCATGATTTTTCAGATCTTTACATCCTTCCCTCCCTTAAAGAAATTTTGTCCTGAAATTTAGAAATGTACCTCTTAGATAAAATTTAGAAAAATCAATACAAAACGCGTTGTAACATGGAGACGCGCAGTAGCCTTACCTATGGAGCCTTCACCTTTCCCTTCCCTAGGCGATGTGGGATGTATTACCCTCTCCCTCAAAAGGAACCTCGTCCTCCCGGGCGGGCATGCAGCAGCGTACAGACATCCCCACACTTCCTGTTAGGGTCCTGTTCCGATACCATCTGTAACGGCCCACTCCACATGACACAATGCATAATAAAATCCTCAAACATGATGGCCTATCAATGCCAATTTGCAAATCCATCCAAGCATCATGCCTCACTTCAATAATGTAACATAATTAAAATATAAAATTCTCAATGCCCACAAGGATACCTTAAAGTCTCTCAAGATATGTGATGACTATCTAACTAACCGCAAATAAGCTATGCGATTATCTAAGTAACCCATCACGATGTCATCAATCCATCACCTGCACCTCAATGTAACTTAGTAATCTAATATTCTCCAAGTACTATAATTATCCATAAGATATCAACAACATAATCTCAAGGTAAAGTCATCATTATCTACCTTACTCTATATATATATATATATATATATATAACCGAGACTAAACATCAAGCATTTATAAAGATTAGCCTATTAATTTCAATCATATACATATCAATTAGATATCCAAACGTAGACAATGTAGTCTATGTATTCCAAACATGAAACCTAAGGCAATATATCAAGGTTTAAAAATCTAAAACATTAGAGAAGGTAAAAAAAAAAAAAATCCCAATTTCATCTAATGTTATTCTAATTCATCACTATTCTAATCAATATATCAAATAAGGTGTCAAAACAAATGAGATTCTTAGTGAAACTCTTTACCAAATTTTAACTATGAATCTATAAACCTATGCACATATGTATCAAAACACACTTACATACTACATGGTTAAGCATACCCTTATACATGCATTAATATCAATCTAGTATGTATAGATATGATAGTCGTAATACTGTAACCTAAGAATATTGGGTACCATCATAGCATAGATATATAGAATTAACAAGCAACATTCAACAGCTAACACGTAGCCTACCACATAAACACTTAAGTATAGGATCCATCCTAAGAGTATACCTATACATAAATAAGCATACAACTTATCATATAGGTAAATAGGCATACAACCGATCCTATGGATATCTAGGCTTGTAGCCTATCTTATAGATAACTAAGCATATAGCCTATCTCATAAATCACTAGGTCTACTACATAGATATAAGCATCTAGCCCAATTCATCAACAATCAAGCATACCACATACTCCCAGCAAATCAAGAAAATAAGCACATTGTACAATTGCACATACTAAAGTAACAAGCACACACATAATCATGTAATCCAAACCAACCCAATTAACTTAAGGTCTAACCTCTCCCAAATTATAACAGAGTCAATCCCAGGAGGATCTACGGACACCTCACTTCCTGATACAACATGGCTTAGAAACTGTACCTCCTGAAGCCAAAACTCATACTTCGAGAACTTAGTCAACAAACGATGCTCCCTCAAAATCTGTAATACAGTCCGTAAGTGAAAAGTATGCTCCTCCTCAAAAGGTGAATAAATTAGAATATCATCTATAAATACCACTAAAAACTGATCTAAATAAGGAATAAAGATGCGATGCATCAAGTCCATAAATGTCGCCGAGGTATTTGTCACACCGAATGGCATAACTACAAACTCATAATAGCTATAACGAGTGTGGAAAGCTGTCTTCGCCACATCCTCCTCCCTTACTCTCAATTGATGATACTCTGATCGAAGATCGATCTTCAAGAAACATCTCGAACCCCTAAGCTGATCAAACAAGCCATCTATCCTCGGTAATGGGTATTTATTCATGATAGTAACTCAGTTCAGTCTCCTATAATCCATATACAAATGTAATGTCCCATCCTCCTTCTTCGCAAACAATGCCAAAGCATCCCACGGCGAAGTACTAGGACGAATAAAACCCTTACCTTGTAATTCAGCCAACTGCTCCTTCAGTTCCCTCAACTCTACTGGAGCCATATGGTAAAAATTGGAATGGAAATAGGCATAATGCTTGGCATAAGCTCTATCGTGAACTCTATCTCTCATCTCGGCGGTAGACTAGTCAAGTCATCGGGAAAGACATCTGGGAACTCATCCACTACTAGCAGTAATACACTCTCTGTGGTCCCACTCTCGTCTGTTATCAAACTAGCCAACAAATAGCTATAACCTCCCCAACTCCTCGAGTCATACAAGGGTGGAACTAAGAAATCCCCACGATCTCCCGTGAAATAAAAGCTATCTCCCTTAGGAGTACATACAGTCACTCTCCCCTTGTAGCAGTCTATACCCGTCTAGAAAGCAAACAACTAATCCATCCACAATATAATATCAAAACCAGACACATCAAGTAGAATGAAGTCAAAAGAAAGGATACGATCTACAATCTCTATCGAGTAATCTCTACAGATCCTCGTTAGTATCACACTACCCCCAACTGGTGTGTCAACATGTAATGGCACATCTAGCCTATCTATTTCTAACCCCAATGTCATGGCAAGCATGGTAGATATGAATGAATGAGATCCACTAGAATCTATCAATACGCTGGCCCATAAACTAAACACAAGGAATGTACCTCGAACCACTAAAGGTCCAGAAGTAGATGCCTCTGGTGTGGCCACCACATAAGTACGACCCTGAGTGGTCTGGCTTTGTCTACCTCCCCCTCTCGATCCCTGTTGGCCTCCACCAGAAGCTCTAATACTCTGTGCAGAGGGTGTAGGCTGTAAATATGGCGTTGGAGGTCTATGGCCTAACAGTGGTTGTGGCAAAGGTGGCTGAATGAGCTGATAGTAATACGGCCTCTACGAGCCCTGTGAAGTCTACCCATGAGGACAGTTGGCCCTAACATGGCCCGTCTGGTGGTAGGTGTAACAAAGCTGGGGGGCTTTTTACCCTTGACCCCGTACCGAAAGAGGAAAAGATCCCTAGCTCAATCCAGCTCCGTATCCTTGATTGGGATCCTTCTAGGGGCAATTGGCCACTCTATAGCCAGGCTGTCCACAACGATAACAAGTCGAGGGCCTCTAAGGTACTCCCTCTTAGGAATCAGTAGGCATAGTAGGTCGGGGGGTCAAAAACTGAATGGGTCTCTGCGGCATCCGTGCAGAAGAAGTACTAGCTCGGTACCTCTTCAGTGGTCTCCTACCAATGTATGCTGGGACAAGTGTAGGTGTCTGTGCAAAAAAAGTACTAGCTCGATACCTCTTCAGTGGTCTCCTACCAGTGTATGTCGAGGTAGGTGTAGGAGTAACGGCCTCTTTTACTGTGTTGCGAGCAGGAGCAGCAGCTCGAGGCCTACCACGCCGAGGTGGTACTATAGCCCTAGGCCCACCGTGCCCAGGTGGTGCTAGTCTTGCTAGGGTTTTCTTTGGTGGCATGTGTCTACAAGTCCAAGAAGGACAATTAATACCCTTTTTCACATTAGACATCGGTATTAAAAGAATAATAAGCCTATACTTGTCAACAATTCACACTTCATAAGTAACAAATATAATATGTTATGACACACTTGCCTAATCAACACTTATATAACTCACGTCAACCATCCCCACCTGTTGGTTACAATAAACAATTAACACCAAGTTCTAACATAGCCTTTCGCAAGGAAAAATTTATTTAAGCAATACAATATACACATGCTCTAGTTATGCTAGTGTTCAACTAGTCCAACTAACCTAAGGTCCAAACCCCATCCACTGTTCCAAGACATTAGATCCTAAATCTCATGTCAATCGGGGTTACCAAGGTTGATAGAGGCTCGAGAACTAAAGTTCTCCCTCTCCCTCGACCTACTCTACCTCAACCCAGTGTTTTGGATAGCATCCTATAGTAGGAACAAGCATTAATCTATCATGTATGTAAACATATACCAAGTTATAATCGCGCATGTAATGCTTTAAGTATCAATAATCACATAATACACAAGTTCCTATCTCATACCACCAACAGCTCACACTAATTCACACGCTTTCCTCTAAAGTCCCATGGTGTTCAACAACACCCCACGGTCCCTAAGTATTCGAACCTAAGCTCTGATACCATGTTGTTACGCCCCGAATTTCCACAAACCCGGGAAGTGAGTGAAATGAAATAAAAAAATTAAATAAAAGGTCATTAAGATGGATTTAGTTGATTATGCATTCATTCCCCCCTATTTCCCCAAAATTAGAAATGAGAACTCGCTATTAGACTTAACCAAAATGGTCTCCTAATGTCACTCAAACATCCCTCTCAATCAATAGTCAAAATAAGTCTAAGTCATGTTCAAAAATGGTCTCCAAATTAGCCCCAAAATGTCTCAAAGTATGCCTTGGAACAATGGCCCAAATGGACCCCAAATGTCCTAGAACATAGGCTAAAGATAGGCTAAAAATTCTACCTAAGTAGTCTAAAAAAGTGGCCAAACATAGCCCATAAGAGTGGCTAAACATGGCCCAATAAGTTAGCCAAACATGGCCCAAAAAAATGGCTAAAAATGGCCCAAAATGGTGGCCAAACATGGCCCAATAAGATGCCCAAACATGGCCCAAAAAGATGGCCAAACATAGCTCAAAAAGGTGGCTAAGGACAGGTGTCAGAGGGTTGTCAGGCTGACACGCGCATAGGGGGCGCAGGGCTGGGGGCGCGCATGGGCGTGCAGGGGGCAAGGCGAGCGTGGGGGGGTGGCTGGCAGACAGGCTGGGCACGCTCGGCGTGTAGGAGCGCTTGGCCTACAGGCACGCATGGGGCACTCAGAAGGCTGGGCTAGGTGCGCGGGCTGCGGTTGGGGGCTGTCATGGCCTGTTTCCTGCAGAAACACTATAGCTACAGTGTATTTACTGCAGTTGAATTTCTCTGTGTGCTGCACTGCTTTTCTCTATTTTATAAATTTTTTTTCAAAATTTTGAAGGCTACTTTTTCCCCATTTTTAGTCCACTTCTTCAAGGTTTTTAACACCCTCTTATTGACACATTTCCCACCTATTTAAAGGGTGTTTTACACACCTAACAAATCTTTTAATTTTTCAAAATTTTAACATAGTCACTTTGTTTTCTAAGTCTTTTCCCCACCTAATATTCATAATACTTCATATAATTAAAGGTTTATACATTCCATCCTCACTCGATGGCCACAATTTCATAGAAATTAAACATGCATCATCTAAATATACAATCCACTATATGTACTCATATACTCTAAGTTTAAATATTACAAACTTCATGTTCATTACAATTTTAGGGCCTTGCCCATTGCTTTCACACTATACAAGATTGCTACAAATAATTACACATGTGTTTTAGGGCTTATGTCCTCATATATACAAAATATGCCCTAAGGGCCAAATATCCTCCATGGTCCATATCCCCTCCATCTTTCAAGACTTCATCAAGTCTCAAGTACCAGGAGCCTCATCTGTAATATGACATCCCACGAGGGGCCAGCTCAACTGCTGGTATGACACAATGCTAATGCAAGGAACAAGATTTAAGGCGTGGCATGTGCAAGTGTACATTTAGAATCTGGATGCCTTCCAATTCATTAACACAATGTAAAGGCAATATGCATGACACACCCCTAGAAACTCTATGCCACACCCATGTCTCGTTTCACGGATCGCTCCCGTTGGTCAATCGAGTACCAATACCTATTCACGGATCGCTCCCGTTAGATTAACTGGGCACTAATGCAATGGCCAATTTTGGGTTTTTCACCACAGGATCTACACCCTCATAATGCATAGCACCAAGTGCTCAACCCACACTATGTTTTCAAGGAATCACAATATGCCAATATGCCTTAATTTTTCTATGCAATTTCAATGAGGCATTTTTTTCAAATATATTGCATACACCTTAAATCATGCTTCATTCAGTAAGTAAACTCCAACTTTCAAACCACATAACTTCTTCCACATGAACATATGTTGTATACAATCAATTTAAACACATGCTAAAGTTACATGTTCACTATATTACCAATTCTCAAAGAACACATAATTACACAAAGCATCAATGCATTAAACAACCATATCTTCCAAAATACAAGGTTTATTCACATGAACTGTCATGCCCCGAATTTCTACAAACCAGGGGGGGTGAGTGAAACGAAACTAAAAGAAAAAAAAATGAAAGACAATCTAATGGATTCAATTAAACATGCATTTATTTTCATCGACATATAAAAGCATAAAGCATATCCCTAAAGTATATCGTTCACATGTCATTTGGGCTTAAGCCCTTACATCTCAAAACACGCCCCAAGGGCCAAATATCCTTCTAAGTTCATGTCTCCTCCACTCTGCAAAACTTCCTCAAGTCTCAAGTGTCGGGGGCATCATCTGTAATATGATATCCCACGAATGGGTCAGTGCAACTACTGGTATGACACAATGCTAATGCAAGGAACAAAATTAAGGCGTGGCATATGCAAGTGTATATTTATATTCTACATGTACATTTATAATCTACATTTCATCCAATTCATCAACATAATACAAAAACGGTATGCGTGACACACCCATACAAACTCTATGCCACACCCATGTCTCGTTTACGGACCACATCCAATGGATCCATGAGTACCAATGCAACAGCCAATTTTGAGTTTTTCACCACAGGATCTACACCCTTATAATGCATAGCACCACGTGCTCAACCCACACTATGCTTTCAAGAATCACACCATGCCAATATGCCTGGATTCCACTATGCAATAATACAGTCTCACTGAAGCATTTTATCCACACAAGAAGCATGCTTTAAATAATGCATATACAATAATATTCAAATCATAAAAATCCATTCCTCATGTGTGTATGTCATACACATTCCATTTAAACACATACTCCAGTTACATATTCACAATCTTAACAATTCTCAAATAATATAAATCACATATTGTGCCAACATATGGAACATACATATAATCATGGTTCATGTTCATCACTTAACCAAACTTCCAAGGAAACAACAAGGAACACATAAACACATAACAATCGAATAAGCATACGAATCATGGAAATCATTCCTAAACTTAATTTTATTTCTTACTTAGCAAAGTATCATACCTAATGGATTGGTCTCAACCCTAAGAAACCGTGCTCGCGGTGTAGTTGAACTAATCAATGAGTATGCAGTCCCTTTTAATGTCTCCAACCGGAAGGTCTAGACTGCCTTCTCCTTGCCCTTCAGTGTTCCTAAAATCATTGCGACACAACTCAGTCTATCTCTACTTGAATTATTCTATTCATTAAATTTTATATTTTTATATCATGAGTTCCTATTTTACTAGAATAAACTCTACTATTGGGTCCGAAACATCGAACAAAGTCGATTAAGGCTTTTGCGGAATTCAATTCGGGCATCTGTACTAAAAAGGGCAATTTGGTCATTTCATACTTTTACGGGTTCTTACTTTTCAAGACCTCTTTTCACAAATCAGATACCACGGTTGAGTCTGGAATGCTCGAAATAATAAAAATTCACCATTTTTTTACTTTAATTGGAGTTCGTTTGATTGCTTTTTAACTCAAGGGTATTTTGGTAATTTTAATGTTCCTATGGGTCTTTTATTTTTTGGGACCTCGTCTCGTATCACGGACCTCACCGTTGGTCTCAGAAGGTCCAAGATAGTCAAAATACACTAATGACTTGTTTAATTTGGGCTCCGGGCCATTTAGCTAATATTTAATTAATTAAATTAATTAATTATTTCACTTACATAATATATATATATATATATATATATTTGTGGCTTAATAAGACACGGGTGGTACCTGTCCTAGGCAGTTACATGCGCCTTCCCCCACACGCGCGATCCTAGGTTCGAGTTGTAGGGGCTGTGCCCCTGCGCATTTTTTTCTTAATTTCTTCGGGCCAAACACTGGACAAGGACTGAAACAGGGATAGGATATCCCACCCCCCAATTTAATTCAAATTTCAATTTCCTGAGGCCGCAACCAAACAACCCAATTCAGATTTTAATTAAAATGCCCTCACTCTTAAAACGACGCAGTATCACCGAATTCAAGCACCAAACGGTGTCGTCTAACCCAACACTGTCTGCCATCACCCCCACAATTTTTCGGTGAGAAGCAGTAGGGTTTCGTTGCCATCTCCGGCGATGGCGACCAACTTCTGACCATTTTTTAACTTGAAATTTATGTAGTTCTTTTCATTCTTTCATGGGGAGTTCATACCTAAACCCAGTTTTTGATTTAACCCAACCAAACTCCACGAATAGGCCTAGACAGTAGCTCCGGCCAGAAAATACAATTTTTCGGTGAGGCTTCTACACCATGATTCTTCCACTGTTTTGGCTCCCTTTTCTTCCAATTAGTTTATGCACCTTATAGGAATCATTACACATTATTTAACCCAAGTTTTAAGCCTGAAAATCCTAAAACTGAATTATTTCCAACAACCTGAACTCCCTTTTTCTCTCTTGCTTTTAAACCATTTTAACTAGTTCTTTTTGCAATGTGTTCCATATTTCATGCTCTTTACAACCCTACAATCTAAACTAAACGAATCATGCTTGAAAAATTAAAACAGAATCTAAACAAGGCATACCTATTTTTGTATTTTCCTTGGCGCAGCCTCAACTTCCGTCCTCCTACCCTTCTTGGTTTAACTTCTAGGCTTCTCAACGTACACACCTACATATACATCATCACCACAACTGCCCCTCTCTCTCTCTATCATTTCTCTCTCCATTCCCTCTATCTGCTTCAGATCTGCACACATTCAACTCACACCTGACACATACACATAGCCACTTGCATGCATATGTCATGCCACACACACTGCCACACACAATCTATGCATATATATATATTATATTTAAAACACACACACCAGCACGCACACACACACACACTTACTGTATGCTTAATGTTTCCCCTCCTTCTTTCCTTTTTCCCACTTTGATACACACATACGTATATATATATATATATATATTTACCTTACTAGATATATATATATATATATGCATATACATATATTATACTTTATGCCTACACACATATTCATAAAAAAAAAATTATTCCAAAAAAAAAAAAAAAATTCAAATTTCTACATGAACATAAGCCACAAAGTAATGAATCAAACATATCTTCAAGTTACATGTTCATCATTTTGACAAATTCTCAAAGAATTCAAAGAACACACAAGTATACAAATTACCAACTCTAGGTTTTTAAAAGCAACTACTTCCTAAGTGACTTTCTAACAACAAGTAAACATATAAATCACTCAATCAACATATAAAACACTTTTAAACTTAACCCTATTCTTTACTTAGGAAAATATCATACCTAAAAGGGTTTTTCTCAATCCTAGGGAGTTGTGTTTGCTGTGCAGCCAAACTAATCAGTGACAATGTAGCCCTTGACGTGAGGAACAACTTCCTAGAAGGAATCCTTGTGAGAATCCTAGCCTAGAGATGTGTTTTGGTGGCTTGAAACTTGGAAAACCATAGATTTTCTCACCTTTTCTCTCCATGAACGAGCTGCAACTCCTTTGTCAGACCAATTCTATGATTTTTATCTCTAAGGGGCTGTATTTATAGTAAAGGGGCAAAGGGGCAAAAAGACTTCTTTGCCCTTAATGAATTCGGGACCCCGTTACACTATAATCCATCCCGAAACGCCTCAATTCGAAATTTTACTTTAACCAAAGTTCTTAAAATTATTTTAAATGATATTTTTTCAAAAACTTTATTTTCGTCTGTGGCCGGGTGCGGCCGGGTCCACCCGGGCCACCCGGGATGCCCTTTATGGTCCATTTTTTAAACTATCTCTGATTATACTCACATTTTTACAGGAAGTTTATTTTAACATTCTAAGAAAATTTCTCTTCTATGGAATATCAAAATATGTTTCTAAATATGACTTATGCCTAAATGATGCATGTATAACGCCCTACCGGCAAACAGTGCATGAATAGTGCCCTACCGGCAAAAACGAAAAATTTACCCTGATTTTTTAAATCTTTACACAACTCCTTTTGTTACTGGCTAATGGGGCACCATCCATCAACTGTAACGCAAGACTTGAGACCAATCCAGTTTGTATAGATATCATAGTCATAGTACTGTAACCCATGAATATCGGGTACTAACCTAGTATACATATATAGAATCAACAAGCAACAGTCAACAGCTAACACGTAGCCTACCACATAAATAGTTAAGTATATAATCCATCATAAGAATATACATATACATAAATGAGTTTACGACTTACCATATAGGTAACTAGGCACACAACCAATCCTATGGATATCCAAGCTTATAGCCTATCTTATAGATAACTAAGCATATAGCCCATCTCATAAATCATTTGGTCTACTACATAGATATAAGCATCTATCCCCAGTTGATCAAAAATCAAGTACATCACATTCCCCGAGCAAATTCGGAAAACAATCGCATCGTACAATTGCACATACTAAAGCAACAAGCACACACATAACCATGTAATCCAACCCAGCCCAATTAACCTAAGGTCTAACCTTTCCCACTGTCCCTAGGTATTCAAAACCTAAAGCTCTAATACCACGTTGTCACGCCCCGAATTTTCATAAACCCGGGGAGTGAGTGAAATGAATTAAGAAAAATAAATAAAAGGTAATTAAATAGATTTAGTTGATTACACGTTTATTTCCCCATGTTTCCCCAAAATTAAAAATGAAAATTTGCTACTAGTCTTACCCAAAATGGATTTCAATGCCAATCAAATATCTCCCTCAACTAATAGTCAAAATTTGTCTAAGTCATGTTCAAGTATGGCCTCCAAAATAGCCTCAAAATGTCTCTAAATATACCTTGGAACAATGGCCCAAAAGGATGGCCAAACATGGCCCAAGGATTGGCCAAACATGGCCCAATAGGGTGGCCAAACATGGTCCAAAAGGATGGCCAAACATGGCTCAAAAGGGTGGCCAAAGGCTGGTGTCAGGCTGGCATGCAAGTGGCTGGGCAGCAGGCAGGCACGCGACAAGGAGAGGCATGGGGCGCGCGATAGGGCAGTCAGGTTGGGGCTAGTCTGGGCTGTTTTCCTCTAGCTACAGTGTAAATGCTGCAGTTGATTTTTCCTGTTTTCTGAAATTTTTTTTCTAAAGTGCTACAAGCTAATTTTTTCAATTTTTAGCATATTTCCTCAAGGTTTTTAACCCCCCATTTTTTGTACTTTTCCTACCTATATATAAGGTCTTTTACACACCTAACAACCCTTTTAATTTCAGAAAATTTTAACATGGTCTCCTTTGTTTTCTAAGCCTTTTTCACCTAATATTCCACAATACAATCCACCATTTCTCGAGCTAGCAACCAAACTACATCCTTTACTTCAACTAAACATTTATACATCATTTAAAACATACAATCCTCCATACATACACATATACTTAAAATTCAAAATGTCACAACCTCATGCTCATTACAAATGTAGGGCCTTGCCCATAGTTTCCATACTACACAAGGTTTTACAAGTTAATTACATCTATCTTAGGGCTTATGCCCTCATACAATTTAAAAATATGCCCCAAGGGCCAAATGTTCTTCATGGCCCACTTTCCCTCCATTCTTCAAGACTTCATCAAGTCTCAAGTGTCGGGAGTCTCATCTGTAATATGTAATCTCATAAAGGCTAAGCACGACGGCTTGTATGACATAATGCTAATATAAAGAATAAAGTTAAGGCGTAGCATGTGCGATGTGTACATTTATAATCTATATGCCTTCCAATTCATCAATGTAATGCAATGGCAATATGCATGACTCACACATGCAACTCTATGCCCAACACATGTCTCGTTTCACAGTCCTTCCCTGTTGGATTCGCGAGTACCACTTATATGTCTCGTTTCACGGGCGTGCTCCTGTTGGATTAGTGAGTATCAATAGCCAATTTTGGGTTTTTCACCATAGGATCTACACCCTCATAATGTATAGCATCAATGTGCTCAACTCACGCCATGTTTTCAAAGATTCATGTATGCCAAGATGCCTTAATTTTTCTATATAATTCCAATGAAGCATTTCATCAAATACATGGAGTATGCCTTAAATAATGCATTATACTTAAAGCAACTATAACTTTTGAATCACAAAACTTTGTCTACATGAAACTCACATGTAATCCAATCAATTATACATATAAACAAATTACATATTCACAATCTTACTAAATTCTCAAAGATTACAAAATACATAAAGTACCAACACATTGAACAAATCATAACTTTCCAACTACAAGACTTTGTCTACATGAACATAAGCTAGAATGTAATGAATTATACATATAGTCATATTACATGTTCATCACTTCAACAAATTCTCAAAGAATACATAGGTACATAAGGTACCAACCCTAGGTTTTCAAAGTAACTATAAGCTAGGTGGTTCTCTAATAACAAATAAGCATGTAAGTCATATAATTAACATATAAAAACACTCTTAAACTTATCTATGTTCTTTACTTAGCAAAATATCATACCTAAAAGGGTTTTTCTCAATCCTAGGGAGTTTTGCTCACTGTGCAGTAGAACCAATCGATAAGAACATGGCCTTTGACGTGGGGAATAACTTCTTAGAAGGAAGCCTTGTGAAAATCCAAGCCTAGAGATGAGTTTTGGAGGGTTGAAAGTTGGAAAACCCTAGGTTTTCTTCACCTTTCTCTCCATGCATGACCTGCTGCTCATTCCTTAGACCAAATTCTGTGATTTTAACACTAAAGGGTCCTATTTATAGTAAAGGGGTTAAGGGGTGAAAAGACTTTTTTGCCCTTAATGAGTTCGGGATCCCATTACATTACAACCCATCCCAAAACGCCTCAATTTGACATTCTGCTTTAGCCAAAGTTCTTAAAATTATTTTAAATGATATTTTTTAAAAAAATTTATTTTTGCCTGTGGACGGGTGCGGCCGGGTCCACTCGGGTCACTCGGGATACCCTTTATGGTCCCTTTTGTAAACTGTCTCCGATTAGGCTCAAATTCTCACAGGAGGTATATTTTAACATTCTAAGCATATTTATCTTCTATGACATACTCAAAATATGTTTCTAAACATGACTTATATCTAAATAATGCATGTGTAGTGCCCTACCAACAAACAGTGCATGAATAGTACCCTACCAGCAAAAATGAAAAATTTACCCTGATTTTTCATATCTCTACATACATAGCACATTGAATCAGTATTTATTTCAACATTATACTTCTGATAAGCTCATTAAGTCATAAGGACGCATTCGTCATTTTTTAGTTTATTATCGGGTCTTGTATATAAATTTTTGAGTCTTTTGGATCTCATTTGGTATCTATTTTCAATTATCGAGACACATCGATCATTTTTTATTTTATACTTTGAGTATTTCGAAGTCTTATTTCGACTCTTAATTTTCATAATTATGCATATAACAGTTAATTATATCATATTGGCTTTCTTTTAGAATTTATTCGGCCTTTACTTTATTTTTTTATGCTTAGGAGTATTTTGGTCATTTTGTACTTTATGCAATTTTGACCTCGAACCATTATTTAGTCATATATACGAGTTCACAATTATTTGGGCTTCCACTGGTATCAATTTTGTCCAATTTGGACTTCATTTGGGCTTCGTAATATATTAAGGGTCTTTTACTAATTTTACATCTTATGGTGGGACTACCCCGGAGTCCCCGGATGTCTAATCTGATATTTTCATTGTGTCTAGAACGTTTGGAAATATTAAAATAGCCTTTTTCGGATCTTCATTTGGACTTTATTTTCTTTATTTATGGCTCAAGGGTAATATCGTCATTTTACCCTATTTATAAAATAATTTAATTAATTATTTAATTATTAAATTATTTTTCAGGGATTTATTTGAATTAATTTCTCAAAGGTTGGGCCAGAACAGGATTATTTAGAACTGTTGGGGTCAAAGTGTAATTTACCAAAATTTTGGTTTTTTTCTTTTAATTTAATCAGCGAATCAAAAGGTCTTTATTTGGAACCTAAACTGGTCTAAGAGCATGGTGAACTAGCCGGTTTAGGCTCCTTCAGAGAACCGGGATGGAATATCCCAGTTGTCTTCCTTATCCACAGTTGGGTTAACTCTTGATTCAGATTTCAATTTATTACACCTGTATTCAAACAATCCAAATGACCTATTAATATAACACTTAAACCTCAAAACGACACAGTTCTGTCAATCCATATTTGCGTTTTACCAGGACCCAACCCGACCCGACCTAAGGTCCGACCCACAGACTGAAAATGACCCATCTTCTTCACGATATTCCGGCATCGTCTCTGGCGCCGGCGCCAAAACTGCAACTCATTTTCTTCATTTTTCTCCCTATTTTCACGTCAGTTTGAGTAGATTTTTATACCAAAATAACCCTAAGACTTTATGCAGTCATTTGGAATCATTTTAAACCTCAAAATCTACAATTTTCTAACACCCATTTACTTTTCTGGCCATGCACCTGTTGGCCATAATATAGTCATTTTGTTTTTGACTATTTTTCGTAAATCCAACTGTTTTGGATTCCCTACCTTCTTTCATTCACAGGATCAGGTTTAGTTGCATTCAAAATTTTCTCATTTTGACTGTAAGTTCCAGGGTGAATTTTCTTGGATTTTCTTTCATTATCCCCTATTGTTTTGGTTTATAATTCTCTATAGAACACAAGAGAGGGATTTGGTACATACCTCAGTCTAATCTAGTCTTTCTGAAGCTTTCTTTTTCTCTATTCATGGCAATTTTGCCTGACTGCAACAGCTTCTCTCTCTCTCTCTCTCTCTCTCTCTCTCTCTCTCTCTCTCTCTCTCTCTCTTCCTCTCTCCCTCATTTACTTCACTTAAGTCATGATTCTTTATTTCTTGTCCACTTGTCGAGCTATTTATTTTTATATATAGATGTGCATCCGAAGGCTCTAGAATACGCTACTGCCTTCTCCTATTTTTTTCCCTATACGTATCATATATAGGTTGTGTATACATAGGTGGCTGCCACTTAGAAACTCTAGAGGTTTCCTGATTTCTCAGATAAATATAGATAGATATACATATATATATATATAGCTGCCTCTTTTCTTTTAGTCAAAGGTGGCAGCTGAAGCTTGCTTGGTTGTGTATCTTGCTGCTCAAAGAGGTATCCAACAGCTTTTATATGGAAGCTTCCTGAAGTTAGGTATACACACATATATATATATATAGATATATATTTTGTATAGCTATATATCTATATATATTTTCCTTGGTATATTAGTCAATATATATATGTATGTATTTTCCTTGGTATACCATATACATATATATGTATATATATGTTGTCCACGTTATGTAGGTTTTTTGGATGGTTATCACATATACATGTATACGTCATATATTTTTCGATATTTATTCCTGTATTTGATATTTTTATTCCATAAAATATTAAGTTATGGAATGCCGACAAATTTAGCATAAAGCCGGGCTTGATATCACTATTACTTATTTTGGGTCTCCGTTCGTGTCTTATATTATATTCATATTATTTTCATAATTAATTCTTCGTATTGGCCTCATTTGTCTATCTTGGCACTCAGTTGACCCGGTTGTCAATTTCACGAGCATACACCATTTTTGTTATTTTTGGGTTAATCTCATATCTTAGGATAATACATCATGTTATAGCTTATTGTATTTTGAGCCATTTTGATCTATTTTAAACATTATTATCACATGGCTTACTTTTGTTTGATTGGGGTACAACTTGAGTCATGTTAGATTTTTTGGGGTGTTACAAATGGTGTCTCCCCTCGGCTTGTGAGCCGTAAACCCGCGTGGGTGGTCATTTGTTTTCATCGGGTTAGTAGCCCGTAAAGCACACTGGCTTACCGGGAGCCAAATTATGTAGATACTCATGGGATTGAGATTATTGAGAGAATGGAATAAGATGAATAAGGTTTTATCCCCTTTTATTGTGGGTGGAATTACTTGAGAATATTTTCCTTAAGTCATCTGTGATATTTCATTATGATTATTGATAGATTGTATACTGACAATTTATGATACAGTGACATTTGTAAATGGTTACTTAGTTGTGAATGTATACCTTGTTCTTGTGACTTGGAACAGGAAATGGAGGTGCTTCATTGATTGGGTAAGCTTCCACTTACATCATGTGATTGGTTATGTATTTATATACATTGTTCTTGTGGTATTAAAATAGGAAATGGAGGTGCTTCGTGAGATTATATGTTTATAATCTTGTTATGTGTCTGACCCTCCATATATTGACTACCTAGCTATTATTGTCAAATCACATGTAGTGGTGTGATGCCCTTTTTATACTTATTTTTATGCCTGTGTTTGAGATATGATGATGTGGTGAACTTGTGATGCATACTGGACTATAAGTTGTGTCCTTTTTGGACTTGTATTAGTTTTTGGCATGTTGTTTGCTTGTGTGTTTTCGAAAATCCTACTTAGCATTATGGCTCACCCCTGTTGTTCATGGGAATGGTAGGTATTGACATGATAGAAGATAGCCACAGGAGAAGTATAGGATGGATTGAAGTCAATATAACATTTATTTACATCCTTGTATTTATTCATTTATTCATTAAGGGTGTCTGTACCCTTCAAACTATTGTTGTATATGCATGTATATATCTATTAGACTATAGAATCAGCTTTGGATGTTTCCATGTAGTACCTTATTTTTGGATGATTGACATAGTACCCTTGAATGTAAGTAATTTCATTTAATCCTATTATGGTACTTGAACAAGTCTAATCAAGTAGTTGAACTAAAACCAATTAAAGGAAATTGTTTTCAAAAACAAAATGGCCTATATTTTATGTACTTGACTAGAATGTTTAGTTTTATTACCTACCTCATTGGGGTCAAATAACCACTTGGTCTGCCCTGTGGGTCAGGGGCGTGACAAACCCATTCAAGAATTGTCCTATGATGAGGGAATCTAAAATGCCTCAGATTGATTTAAAAATAAGGAAAGAAAGAAAAAGAAAAGGGAGGGATTTAAAAGTTTATTTTGCTCTCCTTCTAAAATTAGAGGAGACAAAGGATAAGATTAGAGAGTTAATATTTACCTAGTTTTACCATTTTTTAAAAAAAAAACAAGTGAATTTTTATTTCATTCTTTATATGTATATAATGAACCATTTCTTTCCTTTCCTTTCTCTTATCTATCTTTCTCAAGAAAGATGAGAGAGAATTATAGTGTCTTTTTTTTCTTTTCTTTTATTAGTTATGTAAGCATCAAGCTAGTACCGTATCAATAGTAATAGTGAAAATCCGGGTGATTAAATTAAGGGATCATCATCCAAGAGTAGATGTAGGCTAGTGTGGGTCTTAGGATACTTCTAAACCACTACACAAGAAATTACATACCATGGAGCATGAATCTGCAAACAGTCAAATTGTGGTAAAAACGAATTGTTGATGTGTAGATGAACAACTAACAAGCACAAAATAGAAATAACTACAAGAACAATTGACTTAGTTCACTATTGCTATCTAATTAGTTTTGGTTGATTATTTAGAGAAATTATTTGGAGCTATCGACATAATTTTATAAAATATATAGCTAATTAATTAAATTAATTCTAAGCATAACCGCCTCAAAGCCACAAAAAGTAAATAAATAAATTGATTATCTGAAATACTTAAAATACATATTGATAATTTGGTAAATATAGTAGCATTTATTTCTTGAAACATTAGTCCAATTGCTAAATTAAAATACAAACACAGAAGCAGATAAATTTACATAGAACAAACAATTGCATACAATCATTAATTCCAAGATGACAAATAGAAAGAAGACTGCATTCTTCCTTGGCAACTACAGTTGGAAATCTGCAAATAAGAAATTCTGTTTTTATAGCCTGAATTTTGTGCATAATTATACATAAATGAAATGAAAGGAAGAGAATAAAAATATAAATCATTACCTCATGAACAGAGCAATAATTTAAAACCTAAACTTTGGAAGGATAGAATCATTAACTGAAACAAGAAAAAACAAATATATAGATTAGATTGATTTGAAGGAGTGCAATAATTAATTAAAGTTCAAAGCAAATGGTCAACTTTCAGCACTTACCACCACAAATAAGAAAGAATTTCAGAGAGACAACAAGGGTCAGAGGAACTCAGATCCTGTAAACTTCTTCATCCAAATAAAACTGTGGGACATGAGCTATCTTGGGCCAATCCTCACCAATTCCTTTCTTACATCTTCTACTCAAGTAGGGGCACTCTAGAATCTTCAGTACTTTTAGATTCGTGAGGCTGCTTATACCTTGTGGCAATGACGTTAACTTGGGGCAATCAATAAGGGTGAGCCTCCGAAGTGATGCGAAGGTTCCCAACCACTCCGGCAATTCTATCAAACCCAAACAAAATCCAATGTGTAGACATTTGAGTGTGGTAGCAGCATGTTGAAGCCCCAATGGAATCCGCACCAGTCTTGGGAGACCTTTAATGCTCAGCCGTTGAAGGTTGTAGAGGCCCTTCATGTCGTTCTCTGAAAAGCAGAGCTCAGTGCAAGACGAAATTTCCAGATCCTCAAGGACTGTGAGGTTTTGCATGCTGTTTGGCAAAGATTCCAAAAATTGACCTGAGATGGACAAAGTTAGAAGAGCCGTCAAGCATCCTAACCCTCTCTCCGGAAAGGACTTCTGTTGTGAGGTTACAGACAGATGTCTGAGGCTGATTAGTTTCCAAATATCTTTTGGCAACTCTTTTAAACAATCAGTCTCAGAAAGAATCAGAGTTTGCAAATTATACAGCTTGCAAATCGAAGTGGGGAGTCTTTTTATTGCCGAGTTCCCAAAAAGATTTAGGAACCTAAGATACTTCAATTTCTTAATGGAACTTGGCAACTCTTTGAACCGCATTAAAGACAAATCTAAAACACGCAGGTACCTGAAACTAAAGATGATTGGATCAACGCAAATTGACGAATCATAATTATCAAATAGCCACATAAATGTCCACAACATTTTAAATTTGAGCAACAACTCAGGGAAAGTAGGTCTTGTGAGCAAAACATGACGAACACACTTAGAAATATCTTGGTCTTGGTCTTGTATTTTTGAGAATTCTGTCCCTATTACTGATCTTGCAAGATCATTCATAAGGTCGTGCATCTCGAAGGTGATCGTTAGTCGTGAATCACTCTCACCTACAACTTCAAAGAAAGACCTAGCCGATAATTCATAGAAACATTGACTGCCAATATCTTCCGATTGGATTAAACCTTGAGCCATCCACCGTTGGATCAGTTTTTCCCTACAGAGGAAAACTCCCTTCTCGTAGATTGCACAATATGCGAAGCATCGTTTCATAAACGACGGCAATTGATCAAAGCTCAACCTCAGTGCATGCATAATTCCATCTTCACTCTCATCTAATTTCCATATATCATTATTTAGAACTGAAACCCATTCCTTTTCCTCTGTTTTGGAAAACAACATGCCACCTAAAGTCTTCACTGCCAGAGGCACCCCTTTGCATTTTTTAGCTATTTCTTTTCCAATTGCTACGAGGTTTGGATGCTCCTTATCTTTTCTTTCTTCAAATGCACATTTCATAAACAGAGAAGTGGAATCATTATCTGACAAACCTTGTAATTTGTAAGGAACTGAGCAGCCCACAATCCGTGAAACACTTTCTGAACGTGTTGTTGTGAGAATTTTACTTCCCTTGGCCCCGACCATAAGTAGGTCTCTCAAATCGATCCATTCATTAGGATTTGTTATCCAGACATCATCTAACACAAACAGAAATTTCTTTCCCTCTACTTTTTGTCGAAGAAGGATTTGCAACCTCTCTAAAGGTAAGTTGGAATTTTGATTCCCTATTATATTTTCAATTATCTTTGTTAAATTGAAGTGGCTGGAAACATAAACCCACTCTTTTAGTTCAAATTGTCCTTTTACCCTTTTGTCATCATACACACACTTGGCAAGTGTGGTTTTTCCTAGACCTCCAATTCCTATTATGGCTATAGCTGAGAGCTCAAAATTGCTGGAGTCTCCTAGAAGCTCTTTAACAATATTTTCTGTGTCATTGTCTCTTCCAGTAACTTCTGATTGACGCACGTAAGAATAGGTTTCTCTCCCTCTAGTCGTAACTGGCATATCGCTGTCTCGATTTATGAAATTAAATTGTCTTGCATCTGCAGAAATCTCATCTAATCTCTTCCTAATATTCCTTATTTTATGACCCATCTGTAATTGAAATTTGGGTTTTGAAAGAAATCGAGTTACCTTATCAGTGATCTGATTTTCCACTTGTCGCCGCAAAGCTTCTGTTGCAATATCATCCACCACATTAGTAATATCACGGACGACATCTTGAAGCCTTCTCAACCACTCTCTCACCGCACGGCTCCTCACCTGTTGTTCTTCTGCATCCAAAAGTACAGCTTCGATTGTGGTTGCCGTGTCTTCGAGTCTCCGAAGTTCCTCTTCGAGACCCCATGCCAGTTTGACTTCATCGGCAGCAAGGGACGCCAACTTCTGGGTGATTTCCCGCACGATGCCAAAGAGAAATGTATCCGCCATGGCTTTTTTCACAGTAAAAATGGCAAAAAGCTTTCAAGAAGAGAAGTGATTCAAGGTAAGGACTAATTATGAATATGGATACCAATTAATCATCTTGACTTTCTTCAACTTAACAATTTCCACGACGTAGGTAAAGGATACCAATCATCTTGACTTTCTTCAACTTGACATTTTTCACGTTTGAAAAGCATAACTGGGCCGTGACTTTTGGATGTTGGCATTAAATTTTTTTGACAATTATAATTTTTTTTTTGAAATTTTTAAAATTATATTAAATTTTTTTATTTTTACTTACAAATTAGAAAAACCTATCTTCCAGCATTAATTTGTTTTTCAAAATGACATAAGTATCTTTTTTATTTATTACCGTTAAAATAAATTCCAATTGTGATAGTTTAAATTTAATAAATTAATAAAAAAATTTCAAAGTCAGTTAAAATAAAAAATATGATTGAAATAACTCATGAAAAAATGACTATCTAAATTAACTTTATAGTCATTTTAAAAAAAATGGGGTGAAAATTTGGAAAGTTTAATTGGAGTTGCTCTCATATCCTATACATTGTTGTAATCTATTTTGCAGATGAGATGAGATGTATTTTTGAAGTTATTTGAAAATTTCAAGTAGAAACACAAATGCCTATTTTATTAAAATTAAAGACATCTTTAAAATATATTGTTAATTTAATGTTTTAACGTATATATTAAAAGATTTATTAGTGATAAGTTATTAAAAAAGAATTATTTGGAGTGTGGATCCATGCTTTAACTAATTTTTATACATGGTTGTTTCGTCTTTTACAGCATCTCTAAGACTCTAACCCTACTTCAAATTTAAAAGTAGGAATGAAAAAATAGCAATCTAACTCATCGTCATTTCATATTCAAATTTCAAGATATAAATATGATCTTTATTTTTTATCGTCAAATTTAAAGGTCCTGTAAAAAAATTTACTCTAAATTAATAGTTAATTATTTTATATTATTTAAATAAATATTTTAAATTTTAAATTAATTTGTCAATACTTTTTCCATTTTAATTATTAATTATTTAATTTGAAATTAATTTTAATATGGTAGAAAAAATTATCAACCTATCATCACCTTTAAAGAATTCAATAACAATTAAATTTTTAGTATTTCATTGAAAATAAAAATAAAATCAAATTTCAACTTCAGCAATAACGTAAAGATTTATGAAAAATGATCTTTGTACATCATTCATTAAAATTACATAAAGAAGGGTCACATGAAGTATTACTGTATTTTTTTTCTTCCATAAGTGATCAATCAATGCATTTCGAAATTTGTAATGAGCTTCTTTATTTTTGATTTGCTTATGTGGAGCAAGGAAGCATTGGAATTGTTCTATTTAAACATCTGAGACAGGTACTGGATTTGAATCAATGACACTCAACTATCAAATTTATCATCGACAATCATATATATATATATATATATATATATATATATATATATTATGACGCACACCAACATAATGTCATGAAATGCATATTTGTTACCACCTTACCAGTACTTGTAATTTTTGTGATTTCATAACTCTCGGCTATTATATATTTTTCTAAGTTTCTTAATTTATTTTTACTTTTTTAATGTATTGTATTAGTTTTTAATGAAATTTTATTTATTTTCTAATATATTTTAATTTATAATTTCTTGGTTATCTCATGGAGTTTTAACCCCAAAAAAGTGATAAATAATTGAATTTGGGATAAATACATGTTAAATAATTAAAATTTAGACACAAATAATATTATTAAAAGTGAGGTTTGAAGAATGAATAGTGATTTGAAGATTGGGATGGTTGGAATAAAAATGTGAAAATGTGGTACCCATCATTTTCAAATTTAAAAAAGATGCCAAAATGAAGGGAGTGGGTTGGAAATGCTCTTAGTTCATTATAGAAATTTACTCCAACAAAATTACGAATTCTTTGAAAGTAGTGCATTTTTAAAATTTTGACCAATTTTTTTAACATACTAGATAACAGATCAACCAGATTCAAATCATTATTGGATTAACAGATCACAGCCTCTTATGGATTATCGGATTGAAATCAGACACATGGACAGGACTCCACAACAAAACAAATCAATATAAAATAGGGTCATTTAGTTAGAATTCTAAGAAAAATATAAAAATTATTATATGATCTCAATTTAAATTTAAGTAATTTATCAAGTCTTTCAATCTTTCAATGACAAAAATATTCTCACATTCTTAATCAATTCATCACTTTAAAAGAATAAGCACGTGAATGATGTACCATTTTCAATATTTCAAAATTTAATATTATTAATTATAAATCTATTTTTAATAAAATATATTTATTTGGACTCTAAAAAACGAAATCTATCAAACAAGATTCATATTACATATGAAATTTTGAAGAAAAAAACCGATCTAAAGCTGTAAAATTTCATCTCAGCAAAAGTATAAATTTTATATTTTTCCAGTGAAAAACCTTCATACCAACGAATTTTATAGTTTTATAAAAATAAAAAAAAAATTCAATTGTATTTAGTATTATTGAATTTTTGCCACATATTGGATGCTCAAAACTAACTTTTTGAGGGTGTGAAAATTTGTAAAAAAATGAATCAGTATTTAAAGCAATGAAATTTTACACTATTGAACTTCACAATATTTGATCAAAAAGGTTTGAAACACCGCGAGTACTGTAGCACTTTTTAAAATCATTTACCAAGAATGCACATGAAAAAAATTAGATGATTCATGGAGTTAAAAATATGAGTGAGAGAGAAAGAGAGTATATTTCAATTTAAATTTAAATTTCGTTTGAGGTTTTATTGAAAAGTGAGCTAATTTTTAACAACATATAAAAATTATATTAAAGGCCTCTCAATGGGCCAATTCTATAAGTCATGAGTGATGCACTTAATAGTAGTTAAAAAAAAAAATTTGAATCAATTTTCATTAGTAATAAAAAATTTCTGAATCAATTTCCATGTTAGTAGAAGAGAGAAATCAGAGAAGGAAGTGGAGAGTTGGAAAAAAATTAGTTTCATAAAAAATTAAGAAAGAAACCTGAATAGGATAGGAAGGGTAATTTTTTCATATAATAATAAAAATAGTTTGTGCCAACTCATCAAAGTAGTCCTTCTCATAAAATAAGTATTTAACCATTATCTTTAGTACAAAAAAAAAAAAAAAATTACCAAATAGACCTTAAATCAAGGAACTACATACCAATTAACTCTATAAAATATCCAGTGAAAAACTTCATCCCAACGAATTTTACAATTTTCTGAAAGTATAAATTTTACAGTTTTATAAAAATTTAAAAAAAATCTCAATTGTATTTAGTATTCTTGAATTTCTGCTACATATTGGCTACTCAAAACTAACTTTTTAAGGGTATGAAAATTTGTAAAAAATGAATCAGTATTTAAAGCATGGGTAATTAAAAATACACTCGTTATAAATGTGTAAAATTTTACACTATTGAACTTCACAATATTTGATCAAAACGGTTTCAAACACCATGAGTACTGTAGCACTTTTCTTAATCATTTACCGAGAATGCACATAAAAAAATTAGATGATTCGTGGAGTTAAAAATGTGAGTGAGAGAGAAAGAGAGAGTGTATTTCAATTTAAACTTCATTTGAGATTTTATTGAAAGTGAGCTAATTTTTAACAACATATGAAAATTATATTAAAGACCTCTCAATGGGCCAATTCTATAAATCATGAATGCTGCACTTAATAGTAGTAAAAAATAATTTCTGAATCAATTTTCATTAGTAATCAAAAAGAATCTCTGAATCAATTCCCATGTTAGTGGAAGAGAGAGATCAGAGAAGGAAGTGGAGAGTTGGGAAAAAAATTGGTTTGATAAAAAAATTAAAGAAGCAACCTGAATAGGATAGGGAGGATAATTTTTTCATATAATAATAAAAATAGTTTGTGCCAACTCACCAAAATGGTCATTCTCACAAAATAAGTATTTAACCATTGTCTTTAGTACAAAAAAAAAAAAAAAAAGACCATTCTGTGAGGGAGTCCAAATAAATCTTAAATCAAGGGACCACATACCAATTAACTCTATAAAATATGCAAATATAGTTGAAAAGTCAAGTTGCTAAGATATCATAAATTTGAGAGATATAGCATTAGATAAATTTTAAACACGCATCTACAATCCTGTGAGGGAGTAAATTTTGAGTACTTCATAATGAAGTATTGTATTTCTACAGGTAAAATCAACAATCACTTGTATAAGAGTGTATTATTTTTGCACCTGTAATCATTGACCCCACACCTTTGAAGTATAGGTTGAAAATTACTCAATATTCGTCAATTTTCTCTCCTCAATATTCTAATTATAAAATACTCCAAAGAAAAATTATTCAATAATTTTGATTTAATAGACTAGATAGTAAGATTGTAACACATTTACCATATAATGTTACACGTACTTTTTAATTTGACTGAGAATCATTAGTCCCAAAGTGATCTCAATCTGACTGAGAAACAGCGGTCCCAAAGCACCATTGTCTAAAGGGACCACGGTCCCAAGAGACCTCCCCATAATTCCTTCACAAGGTCTCATGGATCCCTCGTCACTGTCTCCCATTGTATAGGGATGACTCTGCCAGTGCCGCCTCAACTCCGATGCACGTAAACTACCAGTCTTGGATGAGAGAGGAGATTCGAGATATACAACATTGGCCAACATCTGGAACTTGTCTCTCGGCTTCAGGTAACCATTCCTTTATATATTTTTTGGTCGAACCGAATGTTTACTTGAGAACATAGAGAAAACGATGAAGGCTTATGTTGTCAAAGTATATAGTATATAGTATATGGTATATAAATTGTTCTTAAAACTATACATTTTTTTTTGGAGCTAACAGTTTTCTTGAAAGTGGAATTGAATTGAATTTGGTTTGATTAAATACATTAATTTCTTTATTTTCTTTGAATGTTCAATTGAATTGAAAATTGTTTTGATTAATTCAATTTCTTTCATTATTTTTTATTAGGGTTAGCAATATATGACATGACCCACAAATATGATTCGAAAACAATAGGAATTTAACAAGTTTTGAGTCCGTCTTAAATGTGTTTGCATCAAAAATGGGTCAATCATGATTAACATGATTGCTATTCATGTCATGTTCGGGTAGACTCAATTGACCCGAAATTGACGTGTTTATTAAAACATGTCCAGTGACTCAAATTTTACCCACAACCCGAAAGTGACATGTTTAACTTGTTAATCCAAAATTGATATGTTAACTTGAAATTGACATGATTAATATGTTTTTTCCTTTATTATATGTAACGTTTCGTAAAATTGAAAAATAAATAAAAGAATAAATAATGGATAGTGTTAGTTTCGCATGATAATAAACCTCACGAATATAATAATGAGATGAAAATAATTTAAATAACGTAATATGGAGTGTGATGATACATGTGAAATAAATTGAAAAGGTACAAACTTGAATTATAGAAATAAAAAAGGCATAAGGTTTCTATTCTTCGTTCAAACAAAGGCGTTATTCGTTTGAATGAGCACCCGAAAGTTTGGTATGATTTTCGTTTGAACGAAGGGAACTCGTTTGAACGAAGACTTTGTTTTTTCAAAGGAGCGTACGACAAAAAACTTTTAAGTTCTGGACTGAAAAATAAATTTTGCACATATTCCATTTTCTCTTCTCTTCTAAACTCTCTCTAGACAAGAGGAAAGTTAGGGTTAGAGTATTTATTGAGCATTCATGGATCTCTAAGCCTTGTAAACAAGTCACACTACAAGGATTCAAGCATAAGAAGAATTTCTACCAATTGAAAAGTTAGGATTTCAAGATTTCTTCAAGAATAAAAGATAAAATTTGGGGTTTTTCATTTCCTTTTCAAATTTCTTGCATTTCCTTGTAGATCTAACTTGGTTGAGTGAAATAAATAGTGTAAAATCTTTCTTAGGGTTTGTGGGCAAGAATTGAAGCCAAGATCTTGAATTCTCTCTCTTTCTACACATAAATCCACACTTGTTTGGAGGTGGGGATTCTAACCTAGGTTGAAGGTTGGGTGTTTTCCATGTGAAGCATAATGCATTTTTCTTATCTTGAGGTTTTCTCCACAATATCATATTTTACTATATTGCTCATGCCTTGTATTATAATGAAATGTTGAATATCTTGATTTCACTAGTATTGATATATCCTTGTGATGAATGATGAAATTGTTGAAGGCCATATATGTTTGTATTTTTCATGCTTGAGTTAAATGATTGGATTGTTGAAAGTTTGAAGTTGTGTCATTATTGTTGTGTTTTGTGATGAATAATGAAATAATGTGAACTTTGCGCATATTTATAAATGAAGTGGAAAACATTGATAAAAGACGAAATGTGAAAATGAAAATGGAAGACAGGAATGTGGAATATTAATCCTTAGAACAAGTTGAGGGATAAGAAAGAGTGGCACGTTGTGAGGCCGTATTAGAGATCGGGACTATTTTGTGATGGGGTTTGTGTCTCCATTCGGTTGTGAATCGTAACCCCGTGCGGGTAGTAGTACATAGCCAACGAGTTAATAGCTTGTGAAGTACTAGGTTTTTCTGAGGGTCAATAGGTGATTTGACGAAGTAATTAAACTTGAGTGAGAGGAATGACACGAAACTTGAATGGTAATTTATTTTATAAGTATTAAATTGTGACAACATGAAGACTCTCCCATTCACTTATTGTTATGTTTTTCTTGTGGTTGGATTAAGGGTTTGTATTATTGGAAAACATGATGAATGGCCATTGATATGTATGTATGTCGGTTAAACTTTTGTGTTGACACTTCACATTTCACATGCCTACACATTGCACCACCTTAACTTTCCCTATTTTAGGATCTCTACTGGGGTTGTTGTTTTGCCCCCTACTAGATGCAGGTAACGACAATGAGCTGGTGCCTTGATGACACGAATTGGAAGAATGAATTCTTTTGACTATTTTGTTTATTTTGGAAGCAATTGAATTCACAATTTTCCTTTTGTCTTTTGTTTATTTTTGGGAATGTAAAAGGGCTTTATGGTCTCTTTATGTTGATGTGAAGGCTTGGAAGCCTTAATGGAACTTGTATTCTTTTTACTTAGAAATAGTAATCTCAAGATGCATACACCTTTGAGATGATGTCTGTAAACATTTGAGGTGTATGGATGAAATGTAATGATTATACACATGTTATGAAAAACTCAAGTGAGAATATGTTAATCACAGTGTGGTTGGAATACACAGAAAATTATTTATTTAACTTGACCTTGATTTACAGGGTCACTCTCAGGTCTTTGAGACCCAGGACGTGACATTATAATACTAATAATATTAAGATATTTTCTAAAAATTATTAATTATTAAATAATACAAATTATTATAATTACTAATATCAAAATAATAAAGGTATAATAATTTTAAAAGATTTTTTTTAAGTTGAGAATGATATATAATTTATTGAAACACATCATTCATGTAAAAAGAATTTTACTAGCTAAACAGGTTATTCTAGTTTTGTCGGATCATTTAATTTGACACAACCTATTTATTAAAAGGGTTAGTTGAGTCATGTCGTGTTAACTTATTTAAATAATGTGTCATATTCGTGTCAAAGAAGTTGACACGGCTAGTTAATCATGTTGTGTTTGGGTTGACACAAATTTAAGAATGTGTGTCTTGACGTGACCTAAACACAATATGCGAACACGAATTGGCACCCCTATCTTATAAAGAACTAATTTTAATAGTATCTTTGTTTGGTATAGAGAGCTAAAATTGTACAATGAACAATCATGTCAATGGTCATTGTACAGATATTTCAATGGTCAAGAATTTCGAACTAATTACCGTCTTCCATAAACTACCGACCTCATTATAAAGAAACATATTTTAATATGAAAATTACTATCTGTAGATATTCTCAAATCTCTACTTTCAAGATTCCTAATCCTACTCAAATTGAGAAATATAAAGTTTTCATACTTGATTAAGAGAATAAATTTACAAAAGTAACCTTTTTTCACATTTAATACATTCACATTAAATTTGTGAAAAGGGTAAATTAAAAATTTCACAATTATTTATGCATTGATTTTTCAAAGAGAACTCTTATTATGAAATATTTCAAAATGGAATAAGGGACTTTTAATTCGGGACAGAGGAAGTATGAATTTAAATTGAAGGATCTTCGACTAATTAATTAAATCAAATAATATTCAATTTTAAAGTCTAATTGTCAAATCAATAATTTTACGTTTCGTAAGAGTCAAAACTAAATATCAAGTAGGCAAAAATCATAGAACTTCTTAAATTATTGTAATATTTTGGTATTCGTAAATATTAAAAAATAAGTGGTGGATAGAGAATTTCAACATTTAATGATTCAAAGTATTCACATTCCTCAAAATTATGAATATAAATTATATATGGATGAGTTATTTTCAATAATTAGTATTCAATGACACTTTTTTGAAAATTTTCGTTTATAATTTTTTCAAAAAAATATTTTATAATATTTATTATTAGAATAAGAAATACAAATATTTATATATATGTGTGTATATTTATGTTTGAATAACATTTAGTTTTCACTTAATTTCTCAAATATTTTGTTTGATTCTAATTGGTTGCTTGCTAAAGCAACATGGTATGGTAGCCCTAATAATTTTGAATCTGAGGGTAACGAAAAGAGAGAGTGTCAAGGCCTATGATTATGACAGACAGGACAATAAATTCTTCGGAGTAAACAGATCGTGCAGGCTGTGGTTACTGGTATAATAATCAAAAGCAAGGCGGTGACGTCAATGACTGAGGAGGAGCTGGCTGTAGTGGTGCTTGTAAATCTCGCAGCGGCGTGATGAAGATGGGATTGGGGATTAGGGATCGGGGATCGGTGAGAGAATAGCGTTACGGGTGATAGAGAGAGAGACGAAGAGGGGATAAGAGAACTATTGTGGAAATATCATATGATAGCCGAGTATGATATTGAATAATATTAACGATAATACTGCCATTTAAACAATTATATTACTGTTACATCATAAAAAAGGACCCCAAATAAAAAAAAAAAAAATACCAAAACAAAAGGATCTCAACTATACACTAAAAAAACTCAACCGTGAACTAAATCTCTATTTTTATTCCTTTTAAAGGATTTATCACCGATTAACTTTAATAAAAAAGTGTTTCAGAATTTTTTATAATTTAGATTAGATGTAATGCATACTATTCTTTTTCAAAAAATATTCATTTAGTATGAATGTCATATTTGTATAGTAAATATCTTATACTTTTACAAAAATATATATATATATATATAAAACAATTCTAGAAATATTATAGTAAATTTTAATAAGTTTCTTTTTATTAATTACTAATTTTTTATTCTCTTCACGTTTTTAACTAAGTTGGAGGCCAAGTGAATGACAAATAGTAACTAAACGACTTGTCCCCTTAAAATCGTTAGGTCAAAACTCAACAAATGTCAATTTTCTTAGGGTCAGTTCATACGGAGCGCTGTCTTAACTTTAATTGAACCCTCATTAATAGACAGTGAAATTGATCTCCTGAATTAGTCGATCCGATGAGTTGGATACCAAATTATCTAAAGAAAAAAAAAGCATTAAAACTATGAATAAAATAGTGTAACTCCAATTTTCTTGTTCTTAAACGTCAACAAGTAGGTTTCTCGTGCACTTGTTATTATAGATCTCATCTTCTTGTATGTAGTCTAAGAATAATAAAAATTAATAATACTTTTCTTGCCATCTCTTTTTAGCACATTTTGTTTGTCTTATTTTCACATAAGTACAAAATATATATATATATATATCACAGAAAATTATACTAATCTCTCAAGAAATTTCTCACAATTACATTAACTTATCTTGAAATTTATGAAATTATATTAACCTCTCTTATTTTTATTGACAAATTATAAATATTCCCTTCCATCAAGTCTTTCCAAAATGATAAAACTATCCTTTCATGTGTTTTAGGTTGCATTTTTTTTTCAGTTTTGACCATTTTTTTTCTAACTGTATGTAAGTTTATATATAATTATGCATGGCCACTGAACCCATAGCACATGTATGCTTAAAGGCGAAATAATCAAGTGCCTCTACTCAAGAAGGTCCAAACAAGAGTAGAAAGGGGCACTACCGGATCCATCTGGAAAGAAGCAATAACTAACTCTGGATTGGGCAACCTCAACCCGGACACAGATACAAGAATATAAACAACATGAGTTCCTTGTCTTATGTTAATTCCATTCAAATACTTGTAAGGCAGGAAGCAATTACTAGTGTGATTTGTGACCCAATAACCTCTCCACCATCAAAGATTTTTTTAAACATTTTTACTCACACTTAAAAAATATCTAACATCGATCTTTCACATATTACTGAGAACCTTATTATTTTTCTGTTTCTTCAAGCAATTAAACTAATTTGATCATTGAAGAATCTCTGTCAGAACCTCTGCTATCTTCTGACAGTTTCTTCTTATTTTGTAGCAAGACATTTTTATTAGTGAATTTTCACACCCCCCCCCCCCCCCCCACACACACACACACATATATATATATGTCAGGAACCTACCTAGTGATAAGAGATAGCAAGAGTACCGTTTATATAATAGAAACAATATTTTTAATTTTATGTGAAAGTATCACATAAACCAATCGGATTCATTATTGGTTTGGATCACCCTAAACCTGATCTACTAGATAACGGATCAACCAGATTCAAATCATTATTGGATTAACAGATCACAGCCTCTTATGGATTATCGGATCGAAATCAGACACATGGACACGATTCCACAACAAAATAAACCAATATAAATACGGTCATTTAATTAGAATTCCAAGAAAAATATCAAAATTATCATGTTGTCTCAATGAAATTTAAGTAATTTATCAAGTTTTTCAATCCTTGAATGATAAAAATATTCTTACATTCTTAATTAATTCATCACTTTAAAAGAATAGGCAGGTGAATAACGTACCATTTTCAAAAAGTTTTTCAATATTTCAAAATTTAATAACTTATAAATTATAAATCCGTTTTTAATAAAATTTAGGGTCATTTAGTTAGAACTTCAAGAAAAATACAAAAATTATCATGTGGTCCCAATTTAAGTTTAGTAATCTATCAAGTCTTTCAATCTTTCAATGACAAAAATACCCTCACATTCTTAATCAATTCATCACTTTAAAAGAACAGGCACGTGAATAACGTACCATTTTGAAAAAGTTTTTCAATATTTCAAAATTTAATAACTTATAAATTATAAATCTATTTTTAATAAAATTTATTTATTTTGATTCTAAAAAATGAAATCTATCAAACAAGATCCATATTGCATATGAAATTTTGAAAAAAAAAAAAATCAATTTAAACCTGTAAAATTCCATCTCAACAAAAGTGTAAATTTTATATTTTTCAAGTGAAAAACTTCATCCCAACGAATTTTACAGTTTTCTGAAAGTGTAAATTTTACAATTTTATAAAAATTTTAAAAACAATCTCAATTGTATTTAGTATTCTTGAATATTTGCCACATATTGGATGCTCAAAACTAACTTTTAAGGGTATAAAAATTTGTAAAAAATGAATCAATATTTAAAGCATGGGTAATTAAAAATACACTCGTTATAAATGTGTGAAATTTTACACTATTGAACTTCACAATATTTGATCAAAACGGTTTCAAACACCGCGAGTACTGTAGCACTTTTCTTAATTATTTACCGGGAATGCACATATAAAAATTAGATGATTCGTGGAGTTAAAAATATGAGTGAGAGAGAAAGAGAGAGTATGTTTCAATTTAAACTTCATTTGAGGTTTTATTGAAAAGTGAGCAAATTTTTAACAACATATAAAAATTATATTAAAGGCCTCTCAATGGGCCAATTCTATAAATCATGAATGCTGCACTTCATAGTAGTAAAAAAAAAATTTCTGAATCAATTTCCATTAGTAATAAAAAAGAATCTCTGAATCAATTTTCATGTTAATGGAAGAGAGAGATGAGAGAAGAAAGTGCAGAGTTGGAAAAAAAATTGGTTTAATAAAAAAATTAAGGAAGAAACCTGAACAGGATAGGGAGGATAATTTTTTTATATAATAATAAAAATAGTTTGTACCAACTCATCAAAGTGGTCATTTTCACAAAATAAGTATTTAACTATTGTCTTTAGTACAAAAAAAGAAGAAGGAAATACCATGTACTAGAGTCCAAATAAATCTTACATCAAGGGACCACATATCAATTAACTCTATAAAATATGCAAATATAGTTGAAAAGTCAAGTTGCTAAGATATCATAAATTTGAGAGATATAGCATTAGATAAATTTTAAACAGGCATCTACAATTCTTTGAGGGAGTAAATTTTGAGTACTTCATAATGAAGTATTGTATTTCTATAGGTAAGATGAACGATCACTTGTATAAGAGTGTATTATTTTGCACCTGTAATCATTGACCCCACCTTTAAAGTATAGGTTGAAAATTATTCAATATTCGTCAATTTTCTCTCCTCAATATTCTAATTATAAAATACTCCAAAGAAAAATTATTCAATAATTTTGATTTAATAGACTAGATAGTAAGATGGTAACACATATTTACCATATAATGTTACATGTACTTTTCAATTTGACTGAGAAACATCAGTCCCAAAGTGATCTCAATCTGACTGAGAAACATCGGTACCAAAGCACCACTGTCTAAAGGGACCACGGTCCCAAGAGACCACCCCAGAATTACTTCACAAGGTCTCATAGATCCCTCGTCACTGTCTCCCATTGTATAGGGATGACACTGCCAGTGCCGCCTCAACTCCGATGCACGTAAACTACCAGTTTTGGATGAGAGAGGAGACTCGAGAGATACAAAATTGGCCAGCATTTGGAACTTGTCTCTCGGCTTCAAGTAACCATTCCTTTATATATTTTTTGGTCGAACCGAATGTTTACTTGAGAACAATGAGAAAACGATGAAGGCTTATGTTGTCAAGGTATATAGTATATACTATATGGTATATAAATTGTTCTTAAAACTATACATTTTTTTTTTTGGAGCTAACAGTTTTCTTGAAAGTGGAATTGAATTGAATTTGGTTTGATTAAATACATTAATTTCTTTATTTTCTTTGAATGTTCAATTGAATTGAAGATTGTTTTGATTACTTCAATTTCTTTCATTATTTTTATTAGGGTTAGCAATATATGACACGACCCGCGAATATGATTCGAAAACAATAGGAATTTAACAATTTTCAAGTCCGTCTTAAATGTGTTTGCATCAAAAATGGGTCAATCATGATTAACATGATTGCTATTCGTATCATGTTCGGGTTGACTCAATTGACCCGAAATTGACGCGTTTATTAAAACATGTCCAGTGACTCGAATTTTACCCACAACCCGAAAGTGACATGTTTAACTTGTTAATCCAAAATTGATATGTTAACTTGAAATTGACATGATTAATATGCTTTTCCCTTTATTCTATGTAACGTTTTGTAAAATTGAAATATAAATGAAAGAATAAATAATGAATAGTGTTAGTTTTGCATGATAATAAATCTCGTGAATATAATAATGAGATGGAAAGAATTTAAATAACGTAATATGGAGTGTGATGATACATGTAGAATAAATTAGAAAGGTACAAACTTGAATTATAGAAATCAAAAAAAGGCGTAAGGTTTCTATTCTGCATTCGAACGAAGTAGTTATTCGTTCGAATGAGCACCCGAAAGTTTGGTGTGATTTTCGTTTGATACTCGTTCGAACGAAGGGAACTCGTTTGAACGAAGACTTTGTTTGTTCAAAGGAGCATACGACAAAACACTTTTAAGTTCTGGACTAAAAATTAAATTTTGCACATATTTCATTTTCTCTTTTCTTCTAAACTCTCTTTAAACAAGAGAAAAGTTAGGGTTAGAGTATTTATTGAGCATTCATGGATCTCTAAGCCTTGTAAACAAGTCACACTACAAGGATTCAAGTATAAGAAGAATTTCTACCGATTGAAAAGTTAGGATTTCAAGATTTTTTCAAGACTAAAAGATAAAATTTGGGGTTTTTCATTTCCTTTTCAAACTTCCTGCATTTCCTTGTAGATCTAACTTAGTTGAGTAAAATAAACAGTGTAAAATCTTTCTTAGGGTTTGTGGGCAAGAATTGAAGCCAAGATTTTGAAATCTCTCACTCTACACACAAATCCACACTTGTTTGGAGGTAGGGATTCTAACCTAGGTTGAAGGTTGGGTGTTTTCCATGTGAAGCATAATGCATTTTTCTTATCTTGAGGTTTTCTCCACAATATCATATTTTACTATATTGCTCATGCCTTGGATTATAATGAAATGTTGAATATCTTGATTTCACTAGTATTAATATATCCTTGTGACGAATGAAGAAATTGTTGAAGGCCATGTATGTTTGTATTTTTCATGCTTGAGTTAAATGATTGGATTGTTGAAAGTTTGAAGTTGTGTCATTATTGTTGTGTTTTGTGATGAATAATGAAATGATGTGAACATTGGGTGTGTTTATAAATGAAGTGGAAAACATTGATAAAAAACGAAATGTGAAAATGAAAATGAAAGATGGGAATGTGGAATATTAATCCTTAGAACAAGTTGAGGGATAAGAAAGAGTGGCACATTGTGAGGCCATATTAGAGATCGGGACTATTTTGTTATGGGGATTGTGTCTCCATTCGGTTACGAATCGTAACCCCATGCGGGTGGTAATACATAGCCAACGGGTTAGTAGCTCGTGAAATACTAGGTTTTTCAGAAGGCCAATAGGTGATTTGACAAAGTGATTAAATTTGAGTGAGAGAAATAACGCGAAACTTGAAAGGTAATTTATTTTATAAGTATTAAATTGTGACGACATGACATGATGACTCAACTATTCACTTATTGTTATGTTTTTCTTGTGGTTGGATTGGGGGTTTATATTGTTGGAAAACATGATGAATGGCCATTGATATGTATGTATGTTGATTGAACACTTGTGTTGACACTTCACATTTCACATGCCTACACATTGCACCCCCTTAACTTTTCCTATTTTAGAATCTCTATTGGGGTTGTTGTTTTGACCCATACCAGATGCAGGTAACAGTAATGAGCTGGTGCCTTAATGACATGGATTGGAAGAATGAATTCTTTTGACTCTTTTGTTTGTTTTAGATGTAATTGAATTCCTAACTTTTTTTTGTGTTTTGTTTATTTTTGGGAATGTAAAAGGGCCTTATGGTCTTTTTATGTTGATGTGAAGGCTTGGAAGCCTTAATGAAACTCGTATTCTTTTTACTTAGAAATAGTAATCTCAAGATAAACACACCTTTAAGATGATGTATGTAAACATTTGGGTTGTATGGATGAAATGTAAATGATTATACACATGTTATGAAAAATTCAAGTGAGAATATGCTAATCACAGCGTGGTTGGAATACACGGGAAATCATTTATTTAACTTGACCTTGATTTACAAGGTCACTCTTGGGTCTTTGAGACCCGAGAATTGACATTATAATACTAATAATATTAAGATATTTTCCAAAAATTATTAATTATTAATTATTAAATAATATAAATTATTATAATTACTAATATAAAAATAATAAAGGTATAATAATTTTAAAAGATTTTTTTTAAGTTGAGAATGATATATAATTTATTGAAACACATCATTCATGTCAAATAGGTTATTCATGTAAAAAAATGTTTAATAGCTAAACAGGTTATTCTAGTTTTGTCAGATCATTTAATTTGACACAACCTATTTATTAAAAGGGTTAGTTGAGTCATGTTGTATTAAATTATTTAAATAACGTGTCATATTCATGTCAAAGAAGTTGATACGGTTAGTTAATCATGTTGTGTTGACACAAATTTCGGAACATGTATCTTGACACGAGCTAAACACAATATGCAAACACGAATTGCCACCCCTATCTTATAAAGAACTAATTTTAATAGTATCTTTTCTTCATATAGAGAGCTAAAATTGTACCATGAACAATCATGTCAATATGTTTTTTTCATATTCATATTATGAAAATAGATAATTGAGTAACTTTTTGTCCATAAGTTGGGAGAAAAAAATAGTGTGTTTAAAAACTTCAAATTGTTATAACTTTACACCTGATTGTTTTTTTTTCACGAATTATATATGCATTTCATGTATTTTTTTGTCCAAGAGAATAGAAACTTCATTGTTCCTCACCATTAAAGAGATCATCAAGATTTTTTTCTGTGACCATTCTGAGATCAATGCCATTGTAGCAATGAAGTTGAATTCTAATTTGAATTTGATCATTAGTTTAAAATTTCAATTGGTTTCCAAGTAACGTTTGTTTTGAATTTTGTTGATGTAGGTTGTAGTAATCTTTTTGTGTCAAAATGAAAATATAATCTAACAATTCCAATCAATTGTGGGTGGCATAGATGATGGCATTTTTTATTTTCAAACCCATATATTGCATGGGTTATGCAATACCCTGACTCGAGCTAGCACGTATACCGTGGTAAACCAGGTCGGGCAGTGTACTATCAATTGTAAACCGAGCTGTTTAAGCTCTATATCATTATACCAAAATGCATCGCACGATTCAGAATAAAAATAGTATCAGTTATATAGTCAATGTCGGGCAATGCCCAAGCAACCCAGAACTAGGCCTCGTAATGCGTGCACGCACGCAAACCCATGCATGCATAAGTATACGTATATGCTTGAACCCCGAGATATCAGTGTATGCATGCATGATCAAAAATCAAAATATACGTGTATATACGAGTGTATACATATGTATAAAATATGTATTATATAAGTTATATATGTATACATGGTATGGTATATTTCATGTATACCTGTATTTAAAATATACCTATACAAGAAAACAGAGAAAACTGCCAAATGCATGCACTTGGTGTGTGTGACTGTGGGTGAGTTAGTGTGTGTTGGTAGGTGTGATATATGTGTATATATACACACACATCTCTCCAAGTCATAAATGTAAAGTTGCATTTGGAAGAGGGAAATCAGAACCCTAGGTCAAGAAAAAAGGGCTTGAGGGGTATAGGGCTGAGAAGAGGTGACAGGGGCGGTGGAAGTGTGATGATGATTTTCATATCTATATGTATATGGGTGTTGAGTAAGATAGGAGAAACAGAGAGATTTAAAAGGCTGGGAGTGCTTTCAAAAGTTGAGAAAATTATTTGGGAAGAATCAGAAGTGAGCCAAGAGGAATACGGGAATAAAAATAGTACACTGCACCAAGAAAATCAGAATTTAAAAGGTGAGTAGTTGTTTTTATTTCAAAATTTTATAGCATGATTTGTTTGATTCTGAATATAAGGCCTAAACAAGCATGAAACATGGATTCAGTAGTAAGAAGAATCATCTAAAATGATTCAAAAACCAGCGAGAAACCCTCGGTTGCAGGTTTTAGAGTGTTTGGGTTCCATTTTATATTTTATGCGTAAAACCATGTTTAAATAGCCTAGAAATTTCCCTATAAAATGCAGGAAATGAACATAACAAGAAACAAGTAAAAATAGTGAAAAAAGGGCAAGAAATAATGAAAAATCAGCTCACCGGAAATTCAAAATCTCGCCGAAACAGTCGCTGTTATGGCTTTGTTCGACGGCCAAGGTCCACCTATTTCATTTTTGGAATTTAGGAATGAAATCTACATAAGAAATAGAAGCAAACAGCATTAAAAGAGTGTTAAAATCTGACCGAAAATTGGTTACCGTCATCGGAGATGGCGATAAAACCCTAATGTGCCTACCGGGAAACCGGGGGGAAGACAGTGAATCGGGTTTCTGATACGGTGCCGTATTGGGTTAGAGTGTGTTGATGCTGCGTCATTTTGGATAGCAGTGTTTTAAATTAAAAATCCAATTGAGCCTATTTGGTCACAATCTTTAGAAATTAAATTGAGTCACGAACCTGGACGGGATATCTTATCCCCATTTAATACAGTGTCCGTTGTTTGGCTCCATAAAATTGAGAAAATAGGGGGACCACAGTTCCTATGATTCGAACCCCAAACCTCAAGGGATTGACCCAAGCTCAAACCGCGTGAGACAGGTAAGCCTGTACTCACTATCTCGACCCAAATTATATATAAGATATACAAGGAATAAAAATAGGAAAAGAATAAAAGGGGCGCAGCCCCTAAGGTTCAAACACAGGACCGAATAGAAGGGCTCAAGGACCGAACCAGTTTGGACAGGTACCACCCATGATACCTGTTGCACAACAATAAATATATATTAAATAATTATAATAATTAATTAATTTAATTAAACTAATTATAGAAAAATGTCCTGAAGCCCAAATTAGACAAGCCATTAGTGTTTTTTGACTATCTTGGACCTCTTGAGACCAATGGTGAGGTCTGTGTTACGAGACGGGGTCCCAAAAAATAAATGACCCGTAAAAGTACAAAATGACCATTTTGGCCTTTTTAGCCCAAATGTCCAAATTGAGTTCCGCGAAAGCCTAAACCAATTTTCTTCGACATTCCGGACTCAATGGTAAGGTTTATTTTCATAAAAGAGGAAGTTAAGATATAAAGGCATAAAATTTGATGAATAGTATAATTCAGGTAGCGATCGACTAAAACGTGTTTCATGAATTTTAGGAACGCGGAAGGGCAAAGAGAAGGCAGTCTAAATCCTTCTAGTTCATTGACAGTAAGAGGTAAGTAAAATCCAATCTATGCATGTGTTACAGTTCTAAGCCATGTCACAGTTCTTGTATATATATTGCCTCGTACTCTATATATTCACACTAGTGTTTATTTAGCCACATCGATATTGCCCTATCATGTGGGAGACAGTTATTGATTTTTATATATATCTCGATCATGATTGTACACTTGTGCACAGATTCTTTTGTACACTTGTACCTAGGGCCATGAAGGCCAGACAGTTTTATTCGAAGCAGTTTAGTAACCATAGCCTCAAAAACTATCGTTACATCAGATTGCCTAGAATCAGTTATGATTCCACTATACTCTTCGTGGAAGATAGCATGATCCCGATGTATTATTAGTACCAGACTTGTGCTCAGTCACATTTCCATCTGATGCCATTTATGACCTTCGGGTCTAGGTTCTAAATGGAACATTTATTACATTGCTATGTGAGGCATAGGACGTACAGTTGAGCTCAGGTGCTTATGCACCCAAGGGGTAGCCGGGCCCCACCAGTACCAGTGCATCTCAGATTTAGTTGATATCACTATCCTTTATTGTTGATATTCATAGCTTGATCATGTTATATCGTTATTGAATGATCATGAGATTTTACAGCTTTCAGTACAATGCTTACATTTCATACTTGATATAGCTCATGACTGTAGCAGTATGACATTGTTAGCATAGCAGATTCAGTTCCTTTATCATTTGACTTCTATCATCTGATATTGAGTTATACATATTCATTGACTGGCTAGTATTCTTGTACACCCTTGTGCACATGGCAGAGCAAAGGACTACTTACTGAGTTTTCATAGCTCATCAGATACTACACAAATTTTGCAGGCACAGATCTTGAGAACAGACCCTAAAGCCTGATAGCTAGGAGGTGGACATTCACTTTTGAAGTCACAGTGTAATACTTAGTACAGACAGTCTTATAGCTCTCCTATGTTATCCACATCTTGGGGATGAATAATTGTATTAAGAAATTTTGTATTCCGCATTTTGAAAACATCATATATATCACATGCAGCTTTTATTTTTTTATTCCGCATTTTAGTTATTGCATGTTAGTAGCATTGATCGTGTAGCAAGTTGAGACCCTTGGTTTGACAAGCAGCGTCAGACCGGGCATCGCGACACGAGATCCGTAGAGGGTGGGTGTCGGGTCGTGACAGCTTGGTATCAGAGCATCCTAGGAAACACAGTAGTTTATGGGAGATAGACTAAGGTATTAGTATTACAAATGTCCAAGTAGAGTCAGTCGTTAGAAATTAGCATGCGATATCAGACTCTTAATTTTACAAAACTGACCTCGATCATTTGCAGAACAATGGTAAACACTCGTGCTAAGACACCTCTACAAGAGGCTACAACTAATGTGGCCCGCTTAGAGCGACTAGTCGAGAGGCTTATCCAGAATACGCCTCAGAGCCAGGCAGGGCCCAGTACCTCGACTCAACAAGAGCGACAAGCACCCCCTGTGATACACATAGTACGTGAGGAGAACGAGAGGGGTCAGACTCATTTTTACAAACAGTTTCAGGCACTACGACCTTCTACGTTCGACGGCACCAGAGGCCCCACTTCTGCTGAAGAGTGGAGGCTCGAGATGGAAAAGATCTTTGAGGTAATGACCTGTACCGAGACACAGAAGGTAGCCTCTACTACTTTCATGTTCAGAGGGATGGCCCATGAATGGTGGTTACTAGAGAAGGCCAGAGAGCCTCAGATAACCTAGGATCGATTCACTAAGATTTTAATCAGAAATACTTCCCCAGGGAAGTCAGAGATCAGAGGATCGCAGAATTCTTTGTCTTATAGCAAGGGAACTCAACGGTGGAAGAATATGAGGCCAGATTTACACGGTTGGTTAGATTTGTTCCTGCTGTCTTAGAGGACAAACACGAGAAAGCTCGCAAGTTCGAGAGTGGTCTGAGGTGGAACATCAGAGACAAGGTTAAACCCATGCAGTTAGCCACTTATGATCGAGTGGTGAACATTACAAAGATCATAGAGGAGAGTGGCAAGGAGTTTGCCAAGAGAAGGGCAAACCCAGCACCGAGGTCAAGAGGAAGCGAGCCAGCATCGAGGCCATCAGGGAGTCACAATAGAGGGCAAACCGGAGGTCAAGGCAGGGGGATAGGACCTTCATTCACTCGACTAGGAGCAGGATCAGCATCTAAAAATTCTGGACCCAGGCCGTCAAGGGTCAATTCCTGTCATACCCTGAATTTTCATGAACCCGGGGGTGAGTGTTACGGAACTAAAAGAAAATAAAATAAAGGAACAAAATACAATCACATACATTTCAACACTAACTCAGTCCAGACTTTGATACAAATTTGTAAGCCTTATCCATTGCTTCACAACATATAAATTAAACATGCATAGTTCAGGGCTTATACCCTTGTACAATATCAATACATGCCCCAAGGGCCAAAATACTCTAAGTTCTTTCTTCCACTAAAACATCATCGAATCTTAATACATCACCGAATCTCATGTAGCCGGGGCGTCATCTGAAATGGCATCCCACGAATGGGTCGGCTCAACTGCTAGTATAATATAATGCTAATGTAAGAAACAAAATTAAGGCGAGGCATGTGCAAGTGTACATTTATCTCTACATGTCATCCAATGTCATCAACGCAGTATATGAACAGTATGTATGACGCACCCATGCAAACTCCATGTCACACCCATGTCTTGCTTTACGGACCTTCCCCGCTGGCCTGCAAGTACCACAATATATCTCGCTTCACGGTCCGGACCCCATCTGGCATGCGAGTACCAATGGCCGATTTTGGGTTTTTCACCATAGGATCTACACCCTCATAATGTGTAGCACCACATGCTCAACTCACACCATATTCCAAGGAATCACACTATGCCAATATGCTCTGATTCCACCATGCCATGATATGATCTTAATAAAGCATCTTATCCACACATGAAGCATGCTTTAGACAATGTATTACACAACAACATTCCAATCACAAAATCCCTTCATCAAGGGTACATGCCATACATAGTCCATTTAAACACATGCCTTAAGTTACATATTTCATAATCTCAACAATTCTCGAAGAATATAATTCACACATTATGCTAACACATGGAGTATACATATAGTCATGATCCACATCCATCACTTAACCAAACTTTCAAAAAGATAACAGGAAACAGATAAGCATATAAGCAATCAAACAAATATGTGAATCATCAAGTCAATATGGCAATTACTCCTAACTTAATCCTATTTCTTACTTAGCACAATATATCATACCTGATGGGTCGGTCTCAACCCAAGAAGTCGTACTTGCAGTGTAGCGGAACTAACAGTAAGAATGCAGAAGGTCAGACCACATTCTCTTTGCCCTTCAGTGTTCCTAAAATCATGAAATATAACTCAGTTCATTTACTACTTAAATTATGCTATTCATCAAATTTTATGTCTTTATTTTATGAGTTTCTATTTTTCCAAAATAAACTCTACTGTTGAGTTCGGAACATCGAACAAAGTCGGTTTGGGCTTTCGTGTGACTTAATTTGGGCATCCGAGCTAAAAAGGGCAAAACGATCATTTTGCACTTTTACAGGTTCTTACATCCCGAGACCTCTTTTCACAAATTGGACTCCAAGTTTCAGTCTGGAATGGTTGAGATAATAAAATTTCACTATTTGTTTACTTAAATCGGAGTCTGTTTGACTGCATTTTAACTCAATGGCATTTTGATAATTTTTTATGTTCCTGCGAGTCTTTTAATTTTCGGGACCTTGTCTAGCGTCACGGACCTCACCATTGGTCTCAGGAGGTCCAAGATAATCAAAATAAACCTATGACTTGTCTACTTTGGGCTCCGGATTATTTTGGGATATTTAATTTAATTTAATTAATTTATTACTGTTAATGTATTTTATATATATATATATATATTTGTGTAATAAAAAAAAGGTATGGGTGGTACCTGTCCCAAGTGGTTACACACGCCACTTTCCACACACGCCACCACGGTTCGATTCCCCCCAACGACAGTTCCCACCTTTTTTTTTTCTTCAATTAAACGCCTTCTCCCATTTTCCCTGTGCGGCCCAGACCATGAGGCCTAATCCAAACCAGCCCACTATTTAGAAACCCAACAAGTTAAAGAAAACCCAACCCAACATCCCAACGACCAAAAGAAGAGAAAGGCCTAACCACCCATCGTCTTCCTCGGTTTTCCGGTGAGTCGCCCTAGGGTTCCGTCGCCTTCTCCGATGACGACACCCTTTTTTTTGATCATTTTCAGAATAAAATCTACGTAGTTTTCTTCCTCTTTCTTTCCAGATCTAACTACACCATTTGGTTTCCATAAAATCCGTCCCTAACCTTTTGAAACGAGCGAGATTCAGTGATTGTTTCGACTTTCCGACCAACTATAACTTTTAAATTTTTCATGCACATGTTCTTACGAGTTTGAAATATTTCTTTCCTAAATCATTTCCTGTATCATATATGAATACATTCCTATCATTCAAACCAATTTTTAAAGCATAAAACTCTATCACCAAAATATCCCAGAAAAACTGCAACTCACTATTTCTCCCTTATTTTTGATTCTTTTTAACTGATTCTCTTTGCAATATTTTCTATATTTTGAACCCTACAAGATTCAACAATTTAATCTTCAACTCATGCTTTAAAATTTCTAAAAAAGAAACTAATATTTTTACTTACCTCTTCTGATTTTTTTTTTCTAGTGCAGTACTCCCCGTCTCCCTTCCTGTTTCAATTTCTGAACCTCCTCAACCTCACAGCTCTTCTCCTTCTTTTGTTTCCTGTTTTTCTCTCTAATCACACATACACGTACCTCTCTATATACACATAACTGCCATCCCTCTCTTCTTTCTTATTTCCCTCCCCTTCCCCCTCTCTCGATCAAACCTACTCTCATCATTACAATCGGACCTGCATCCACTTATGAGTCTTGATTCCTTCTTCACCTCACACACGAAACACTTATGGTCATCAGAAAATCCCATCATAAGCCACCTTATGTTGCACCTGCTATATATATATATATATATTCATATACACATACATAGTGCACTGTACCCATTCTGCACACTCACTTACACACACAATGCACACACCAACCGACACTACAGCCACTGTTGTGCACATATATATATATGTATATATAAATATATTATTAAACACATGTATACATATATACATATATATATATACCTAACATATAAACACATATACATGCATACATACACCATTCACTATTCACACACATCACATACACACATACCTTTCCAAAAAATAAATATTTTATTCCCAAAAAAAAAATTTTAGGGAAAATTCTAGGTCATTGCAATTCCACTGGTGGGAGTGTAGTCCCGTGCCCCACTTGCCACAGACGCCATCGAGGGTCGTGTCAGGCCAACTCCTATGTTTGCTATGTATGTGGTCAAGAAGGGCATTTTCAAGCTAACTGCCCCCAGAAGACCCAATCAATTGGAAATGTAGCTGGTACTTCATCTGCCTCAGCAACTACGATTGCAACTAGAGCTCAGCCCCGAGGTAGTGGACAGAGAGCTAAGTTGCAGCGCTCAGAAAGGGTTTTTGCACTAACACCCGGAGATACCCAGGCTACCACCTCAGTAGTCGCAGATACTCTTCAGATTTATTCTCCGCATGCTAGAGTACTCTTTGACACCGGTTCCATACATTCATTTATATCATCAGTGTTTGCTGCTAGATTGAACATAGAAACAGTACCCCTAGGCTATATGTTAACCATTTCTATGCCTTCAGGAGAGTTACTATGTAGCAATACTATATATAGGGAATGTAAGGTTCAGATTGGAGACTCACATTTATTAGCCAATCTGATACCATTGGATATTTACAGCTTTGATATTATACTCGGTATGGACTGGTTGGCCGCAAATCATGTATCTATAAATTGTGTGGCCAAGACAGTCAGTATACAAAGACCCAGATGTCCGAGCATCTAGTTTGATGGGATGGGTGTAGCTACCCCACCATATTTTGTATCTTCTATCCAGGCCAGACGTTTATTACGTAAGAGCTGCCACGGGTTCTTGTGTAATGTCATGGACACCCGCTTGCAATAACCACCCTTAGACCAGATTCCCACAGTTAGGGAATTTCCCGAGGTCTTTTTAGATGACTTACCAGGAATGCCTGTGGATAGAGAGATAGAATTTACTATAGATGTAAAGCCAGGTACCTCCCCGATATCTAAGAATCCTTACCGTATGGCACCAATAAAACTAAAGGAGTTGAAGCTTCAGTTACAAGATCAATTACCATTGGTAGAATTCACTTACAATAATAGCTTCCAAGCTAGTATTGGTATGGCTCCATATAAAGCGTTGTACGGCAGAAAGTGCCGGTCACCCCTGTGCAGGACAGAGGTGGGAGAGAGAAAGCTTTATGGGCCAGAAATAGTGGAACAAACTATAGGGAAGATCCAGTTGATCAGATAGCGACTACTAGTGACTCAGAGCAGACAGAAAAGTTATGCTAATGCTCACAGACGAGATCTAGAGTTCGTAGTAGGTGACTACGTGTACTTAAAAGTATCACCCATGAAGGGTGTGGTGAGGTTCGGCAAGAAAGGAAAGCTAGGGCTAAGATACATTAGACCTTTCAGGATCTTGAAAAGGGTTGGGCCAGTAGCCTACGAGCTTGTCTTACCTTCAGAGTTATCACATGTACACAGTGTGTTTCATGTTTCGATGTTGAGGAAGTGTGTACAGAGTGCAGATCAGATAGTAGAGCACGAGCCATTAGACGTCCAACAGAATCTGAGTTATATAGAACATCCGGTACAGATTCTGGACCGTTGAGATCAGGTTCTACGGAACAAGACTATCCCTTTAGTCAAAGTTCTGTGGAAGCACCACCAGATAGAGGAAGCTACTTGGGAGTGAGAAAACGAGATACGCGCCAAGTATCCTCAGTTATTTCCATCTTCGTAGTTATATTTCCACCCTAGTATATACTAAGTTTGGGGACAAACTTATTTTTAAGGGGATAAGAATATAATACCCTGACCCGAGCTAGCACGTATACTGAGGTAAACCGGGTCGGGCAGTGTACTATCAATTGTAAACTGAGCTGTTTAAGCTCTATATCATTATACCAAAATGCATCGCACGATTCGGAATAAAAATAGTATCAGTTATACAGTCAATGTCGGGCAATGCCCAAGCAACCCAGAACTATGCCTCGTAATGCGTGCACGCACGCAAACCCATGCATGCATAAGTATACGTATATGCTTGAACCCCGAGATATCAGTGTATGCATGCATGATCAAAAATCAAAATATACGTGTATATAAGAGTGTATACATATGTATAAAATATGTATTATATAAGTTATATTTGTATACATGGTATGGTATATTTCATGTATACCTGTATTTAAAATATACCTATACAAGAAAACAGAGAAAACTGCCAAATGCATGCACTTGGTGTGTGTGACTGTGGGTGAGTTAGTGTGTGTTGGTAGGTGTGATATATGTGTATGTATACACACACATATCTCCAAGTCATAAATGCAAAGTTGCATTTGGAAGAGGGAAATCAGAACCCTAGGTCAAGAAAAAGGGGCTTGAGGGGTGTAGGGCTGAGAAGAGGTGACAGGGGCGGTGGAAGTGTGATGATGATTTTCATATCTGTATGTATATGGGTGTTGAGTAAGATAGGAGAAACAGAGAGATTTAAAAGGCTGGGAGTGCTTTCAAAAGTTGAGAAAATTATTTGGGAAGAATCAGAAGTGAGCCAAGAGGAATACGGGAATAGAAATAGTACACTGCACCAAGAAAATCAGAATTTAAAAGGTGAGTAGTTTTTTTTTATTTCAAAATTTTATAGCATGATTTGTTTGATTCTGAATATAAGGCCTAAACAAGCATGAAACATAGATTCAGTAGTAAGAAGAATCATCTAAAATGATTCAAAAACCAGCGAGAAACCCTCGGTTGCAGGTTTTAGAGTGTTTGGGTTCCATTTTATATTTTATGCGTAAAACCATGTTTAAATAGCCTGGAAATTTCCCTATGAAATACAGGAAATGAACAGAACAAGAAACAAGTAAAAATAGTGAAAAAAGGGCAAGAAATAATGAAAAATCAGCTTACCGAAAATTTAAAATCTCGCCGGAACAACCACTGTTATGGCTTTGTTCGACGGCCAAGGTCCACCTATTTCATTTTTGGAATTTAGGAATGAAATCTACATAAGAAATAGAAGCAAACGGCATTAAAAGAGTGTTAAAATCTGACCGAAAACTGGTTACCGTCGTTGGAGATGGCGACGGAACCCTAATGTGCCTACTGGGAAACCAGGGGGAAGTCAGTGAATAGGGTTTCTGATATGGTGCCGTATTGGGTTAGAGTGTGTTGATGCTGCATCATTTTGGATAGCAGTGTTTTAAATTAAAAATCCAATTGAGCCTATTTGGTCACAATCTTTAGAAATTAAATTGAGTCACGAACCTGGACGGGATATCTTATCCCCATTTAATACAGTGTCCGTTGTTTGGCTCCATAAAATTGAGAAAATAGGGGGACTGCAGTTCCCATGATTCGAACCCCAAACCTCAAGGGATTGACCAAAGCTCAAATAGCATGAGACAGGCAAGCCTGTACTCACTATCTCGCCCCAAAATATATATAAGATATACAAGGAATAAAAATAGGAAAAGAATAAAAGGGGCACAGCCCCTAAGGTTCGAACACAGGACAGAATAGAAGGGCTTAAGGACTGAACCAGTTTGGACAGGTACCACCTATGATACCTGTTGCGCAACAATAAATATATATTAAGTAATTATAATAATTAATTGATTAAATTAAATTAATTATAGCAAAATGTCTCGAAGCCCAAATTAAACAAGCCATTAGCGTATTTTGACTATCTTGGACCTCCTAAGACCAATGGTGAGGTCGGTGTTACGAGACGGGGTCCTAAAAAATAAAAGATCCGTAAAAGTACAAAATGACCATTTTGGCCTTTTTAGCCCAGATGTCCGAATTGAGTTCCGCGAAAGTCTAAACCAATTTTCTTCGACATTCCGGACTCAATGGTAAGGTTTATTTTCGTAAAAGAGGAACTTAAAATATAAAGGCATAAAATTTGATGAGTAGCATAATTCAGGTAGCGATCGACTAAAACGTGTTTCGTGAATTTTAGGAATGCGGAAGGGCAAAGAAAAGGAAGTCTAAATCCTTCTAATTCATTGATAGTAAGATGTAAGTAAAATCCAATCTCTGCATGTGTTACAGTTCCAAGCCATGTCACAGTTCTTGTATATATATTGCTTCGTACTCTATATATTCACACCAGTGTTTATTTAGCCACATCGATATTGCCCTATCATGTGGGAGACAATTATTGATTTCTATATATATCTCGATCATGATTGTACACTTGTGCACAGATTCTTTTGTACACTTGTACCTGGGGCTGTGAAGGCCAGACAGTTTTATTCGAAGCAGTTTAGTAACCGTAGCCTCGAAAACTATCATTACGCCAGATTGCCTAGAATCAGTTATGATTCCACTATACTTTTCGTGGAAGATAGCATGATCTCGATGTATTATTAGTACCGGACTTGTGCTCAGTCACATTTCCATCTGATGTCGTTTATGACCTTCGGGTCTAGGTTCCAAGTGAAACATTTATTACGTTGCTATGTGAGGCATAGGACGTACAGTTGAGCTCAGGTGCTTATGCACCTAGGGGGTAGCCGGGCCCCACCAGTACCAGTGCATCTCAGATTTAGTTGATATCACTATCCTTTATTGTTGATATTCATAGCTTGATCATGTTATATCGTTATTGAATGATCATGAGATTTTACAGCTTTCAGTACAGTGTTTACATTTCATACTTGATATAGCTCATGACTGTAGTAGTATGACATTGTTAGCATAGCAGATTCAGTTCCTTTATCATTTGACTTCTATCATTTGATATTGAGTTATACATATTCATTGACTGGTTAGTATTCTTTTACACCCTTGTGCACATGGCAGAGCAAAGGACTACTTATTGAGTTTTCTTAGCTCATCAGATAGTACACAAATTTTGTAGGCACAGATCTCGAGAATAGACCCTAAAGCCTGATAGCTAGGAGGTGGACATTCACTTTTGAAGTCACAGTATAATAATTAGCACAAACAGTCTTATAGCTCTCCCATGTTATCCACGCCTTGGGGATGAACAGTTGTATTAAGAAATTTTGTATTCCGCATTTTAGTTGTTGCATGTTAGTAGCATTGATTGTGTAGCAAGTTGAGACCCTTGGTTCAACAAGCAGCGTTGGACCGGGCGTCGTGACACGAGATCCGTAGAGGGTGGGTCTCAGGTCGTGACAGGTTAACTAACCATTATATGTTGAGGAGTTATTTTTTCTTGGTCTAGTAGATCACGTGACAATGTATTTTTTCAATGACATGTTGTCGTGTGATATGACTAATTGCCACGTCACTGTACCAAACCCATTTAAGAATTTTCCTATGATGAGGGAATCTAAAATGCCTCAGATTGATTTAGAAATAAGGAAAGAAAGGAAACGAAAAGGGAGGGATTTAAAAATTTATTTTGCTCTCCTTCCAAAATTAGAGGAGAAGGAGGATAAGATTAGAAAATTAATATTTACCTATTTTTAAAAGAAAAAATTGTCAATTTTTATTTCATTCTTTATATGTATATAATTAACCATTTCTTTCATTTCCTTATCTCTTATCTATCTTTCTCGAGCAATATGAGAGAGAATTATAGTGTTATTTTTTTCTTTTCTTTTATTAGTTATTCACGCATGAAACTAGTACCATATCAATAGTAATAGTGAAAATTCGGGTGATTAAATTAAGGTATCATCATCCAAGAGTGGAAGTAGGCTAGTGTGGGTCTTAGCATACTTCTAAACCACTATACAGGAAATTACACATCATGGAGCATGTATCAGCAAATAGTCAAATTGTTGTTAAAATTAAGTGTTAATGTGAAGAGGAACGACTAACAAGCACAAAACAGGAATAACTACAAGAGTAATTGACTAATTTACAAAGCAATATAGTAGGTCAGTGATCAGTGGTCAGCTTTTGTGTCTTGTATGAATTGGTTTGATTAATTGATACATTCTCTAATAGTGGTGAATTTTCTTCTCCAGTGATGAGTTCTCTCTTACTTGAATTGTGCTCTTATTTATTGTACTATACATTTTATTTTATTTTAAGCACTTGTCCATATTATTGATTGGAGTCTAATTTAGTTTCGATTTGAACACTTAGTTTATCATTTAAGTTCAAGATTGCTATCTGATTAGTTTTGGTTAATTATTTAGAAAAATTATTTGGAGCCATCGGCATAACTTTATAAAATACAGAGCTAATTAATTAAATTAATTTTAATTAATTACTTATAACCTTAACTGCCTCCAAGCCACAAAAAGCAAAGAAATAAATTGATTATCTGAAATACTTAAAATACATCTTGATAATTTTGTAATATACTAGCATTTATTTTTGAAACATTAGTCCAATTACCAATTAAAATATAAACACAGTAGCACATAAAATTACACAGAACAAACAATTGCATCCAATCATTAATTCCAAGATATGACAAATAGAAAGAAAATTGCATTCTTTGTTGGAAATCTGCAAATAAGAAATTTTGTTTTTATAGCCTGAATTTTTTGTATAATTTATACGTAAATGAAATGAAATGACGAGAAGAAAAATATAAATCATTACCTCATGAACAAAGCAATAATTTGAAACCTAAAGTTTGGAAGGATAGAATAATTAACTGAAACATGAAAAAATAAATATATAGATTAGATTGATTTAAAAGAGTGCAAAAATAAATTAAAGTTCAAAGAAAATGGTCAACTTTCAGCACTTACCACAAACAAGAAAGCATTTGAGAGAGACAACAAGGGTCAGAGGATCTCAGATCTTGTAAACTTCTTCATCCAAATAAAACTTTGGGACGTGAGCTATCTTGGGCCAATCCTCACCAATTCCTTTCTCACATCTTCTACTCAAGTAGGGGTAGTCTTTAATCTTTAGTACTTTTAGATTCGTGATGTGGCAATGGCGTTAAATTGGGGCAATTAATAACAGTAAGCCTTCGAAGTGATGCGAAGGTTCCCAACCACTCTGGCAATATATGTTGAAGCCCCAATGGAATCCGCACTAGTCTTGGGAGATCTGTAATGCTCAGTCGTTGAAGGTTGTAGAGGCCTTTCATGTTGTTCTCTGAAAAGCAAAGCTTTGAGCAATGCCAAATTGCCAGATCCTCAAGGATCGTGAGGTTCTGCAGGTTGTTTGGCAAATATTCCAAAAGTTTCCAATTTAAGATGGACAAAGTTCTAAGAGAGGTCAAGCATCCTACCCCTCTCTCCGGAAAGAAACTTTGTTCTGAGGTTACAGACAGATGTCTGAGGCTGATTAGTTTCCAAATATCTTTTGGCAACTCTCGTAAATTACGACATTGTTGAAACCAAGATTTAAGTACCTTAGATACTTCAATTTCTTAATGGAACTTGGCAACTCTTTGAAATGTATAACATACAAATTGATACACCAAAAAATGACGGACTAACCCTAACTTGACGCCTGTACAGTTTCTTTATGTGCAAGGCAGGAAGTTACTTAATTACTCGTGTCTGACATCCGAAGGGTAGGAGGTTCTCCCTACCGAGCAGAATATTTAGAACATACTCCAAAACAGTAACTCTTATACCAAGCTCATCACCGCCTTACCTTCCCTACCGACCTCAAAATCAGGAAACAAAATGCGATATGGAAGCTGCCATTTCGGGATATATCTCAATCCTTATTATTACAGGGATCAAGAAGGAAAGTGCCACTTGCCAGTAGCCATAAATCCCGAGTCTGGCGGCACCCAATCCCAACAGAATTGGAAGAGACGTCGTATAAATAAAACCCCAAGGTATGCCTTTAAATTAGAGTCAATTACATTCTTTCAGTTTATTCTCTACTAATTTTACCATCGGAGTGGCTACCACCGACGCCACCCCAGCAGCCCTTTGACCCCCATTTTTTCAGAGTTCGTGACGGACAATGAGGAGCAGAGCCCCCATCGATCAGAAAAGTGCAACATCAGCTTGGCGGCGTTTGTAGGAAGTCAATTGTTCTTGTTAATCTTATTGTTTCAGAAGCACCTTCTTTATTATGGCTCCCAATTTTTTACCAAAGCAAGGTTTCTAAAACCCCAAAAACCAGCTTTCAGCTGAGACCGAAGGGGGGGAACTCCTGATCATATACAGCAGTAGCTTGATCAGATTCAGTGACAATCTGATCTAATCCATGAGCAACTCCTTGCCATATCTCAGGTTCGGGCTTCTCTGACCTAGAACTTGCAAAGCAACCCTGTCCATCCTCCACCAAGCATACCTAATGAAAAGACTCAGCTTCCTACTACCTCGGGCGGGAGACCTCATAAAGAGGAAGATCACAACATAAATTTGGCACAGCCCCAAGGTGCCATTCATGCTAGGGGTGACCCCCAGCCCTCACACGTTCCTAGAGAAGGGATGCTAGTTCCTCATCCTGCTGTCCATTACCACAATAGGACTAGGATTTTGACCCCTACAACTTCGGGGGCCGACCCGGTGCCGTCAGAGCTTCAGCCATCGCATGCGCCAGTTTCCCCAGTCCGAGGGCAACGCCATCTTACTACTACCGAGCCAGGCCACCCTTTGCATATGGGACCCGAGGCCGCAATGCAAGGGCGGCATCAGTCAGCCACGTCCAAAGTACCTCTGAGGATGGAAGAAGTAGCAGATTTCATCGAACAAACTACCCTCACTAAAGGGACCCACGCCCCTCCCGAGTAGGATGAGTTGGCAAAATTACTTGGGAGATTCAACACTCCATTCACCCCTGCAATAATGGCGGAGGAATGCCCCAAAAAATTTGTGGTCCCAAAGTTCACCTTGTATAACGGGTCAGAAGATCTCGGGGACCATCTCTCCCACTATCAGCACATGATGGCTCTGCATGGGGCTACCGACGCCTTCATGTGTCATACGTTTGTAACCAGCCTCAAGGGTACCGCTTTGAAGTGGTTCCATAGCCTCCTTCAAAAGTCAATAATTAACTTCTACGAGCTCAACAGGAAGTTCCTTGACCGATTCATGACCAGCAGAAGGCTTAGGAAGGGTTCCAAATTTCTCCTAACAATAAAGCAACACAAGGGGGAGTCACTTCGAAAATACATCGCTCGATTCAATTCTGAGCTTACAGAGGTTACGAACTGCAGCCCAAGCTTCTTAGTAGTGGCCCTCCACGCAATCTCCGCACCGGGAAATTCCAGGACTCCTTGAAAAAGAATCCTCCTACTGACATGGCATCACTTATGGATCAGGCGTGGAAGTATATAAACTTGGAGGATACAAAGATGTCTTTCCGGAAGGCCAAGGAGCAAGCTCAAGAAGATGACTATACCTAGAACAGGGACTCTAATACCACTAGGAAGAGAGGCAGAAGTCCTAACAAGAAGACGGGACCTAAATCCTAGAACAATCTCAACCCCAGAAGGTACGAGACATTCACATATCTGAATGCCTCCCTCACTCACATACTTCAGCAGGTCCGGACTCGAAAGGATCTGAGGTGGCCAGAACCCTTGAAAAGTAGTTCAGACTCTAGAGATCATAGCAAATACTACGACTTCCACAAGGATCACGAGCACACCACCGATGAATCCAGAGCCCTTAAACAAGAAATTGAACAGCTGATCCAAAGGGGGAGTTTGAGGGAATTCATCCAACAGGACGGGAGGCAAAATCCCCAAAACGATAGGCCACAGTAGAGGAGACAAGATTAGAGGCCTGAACAAAGGGAGGCACGAAACGAACAACCACGCCCGAACAATCAAGTCATCTTTGTCCTCCATGCCGATAATTTATTGGTTGGGATGTCCAACAGAGCGAGAAAGTGCTATGTTCGGGAGGCAAAGGTAGAACCCAGTGTCCTCTAGGTCTTTGCAGTGGAGAAAAAGCCAAGGCCCGTACTGTATATCAAGTTCTCAAAACTGGACCTTGTCGGGGTACACTACCCTCATAGCGATACCCTCGTCATTTCACTTAAAGTTTCAAATTTTGAGATTAGGAATGTCATGCCCCGAATTTTCATAAACTCGGGGAGTGAGTGAAATGAATTAAGAAAAATTAAAGAAAGGTAATTAAATGGATTTAATTGATTACATGTTCATTTTGTTATATTTTTCCAAAATTTAAAATGAAAACTTGCTACTAAACTTACCCAAATTGGTGTTCTAATGCCAATCAAATATCTCCCCTAACTAACATTCAAAATTTGTCTAAGTTATGTTCAAGAATGGCCTCCAAGATAGGCCCAAAATGTCTCAAAATATGCCTTGGAACAATGGCCCCAAATGGCCTCAAATGCCCTAAGACATAGGCTAAGAATAGGTCAAAAAATGTACCAAAATTTATCTAAGGAAGTGGCCAAACATGGCCTATAAGAGTGGCCAAACATGGCCCAATAAAGTGTCCAAACATGGCCTAAAAGGGTGGACAAACATGGCCCAATAGGATGGCCAAACATGGCTTAAAAGGGTGGCCAAACATAGCTCAAAAGGATGGCCAAGGGCTTTGGTCAAGGAGGTGTCAGGAGGCTGACGCGTAGGGCGCGCGCGCCCGGGGCGCAGGAAGGCAATGCGCGGGCAGGCATGGCGTGGGATGCGTGGTAGGGGGCTAGGCGAGCAGTAAGGGCTGAGGTTGCTGCAGGCTGCACTATAGCAACAATGTATTTACTGCAACTGAATTTCTCTATTTCTTGCAACTAATTTTCCCTGTTTTTAGAATTTTTTTCCAAAGTGTTACAAGCTGCTTTTTCCCATTTTTAGCCTATTTTCTCAAGGTTTTTAACCCCCTCTTTTGGCACTTTTTTCACCTATATATAAGGTGTTTTACACACATAACAAAACTTTTAATTTTCCAAAATTTTAACATAGTCTCCTTTGTTTTCTAAGCCTTTTCCACCTAATATTCTACAACATAATCCATCATTTTTCAAACTAGCAACTAAAATACATCTTTTAATTCAACTAAACATTTATACATCATCTAAAACATACAATCCTCCATACATACACATATACTTAAAATTTAAAAAGTCACAACCTCATGTTCATTACAAATGTAGGGCCTTACCCATAGTTTCCATACTACACAATGTTTTACAAGTAAATACACATGTCTTAGGGCTTATGCCCTCATACAACTCAAAAATATGCCCCAAAGGCCAAATATTCTTCATGGTCTATGTCCCCTCCATTCTTCAAGACTTCTTCAAGTCTCAAGTACTAAGAGCCTCATCTGTAATTTATAATGCCCATATAGGGTCATCACGACTGCTGGTATGACATGATGCTAATGTAAAGAACAAAGTTAAGGCGTGGCATGTGCAAATGTACATATATAAGCTATAACCCTCCAATCCCTTAATGCTATGTAATGGTAATATGCGTGACACACACATGCAACTTTATGCCACACCCATGTCTCGTTTCACGGATCGCTCCCGTTAGATCAGCGGGTACCAACACCAGTTTCACGGATCGCTCCCGTTTGATTAGTGGGCACCAATGCAATGGCCAATTTTGGGTTTTTCACCACAGGATCTACACCCTCATAATGCATAGCACTAAAGTTCTCAACCTACACTATGTTTTCAAAGAATCATAATATGCCAATATGTCTTGATTTTTCTATGCAATTTCAATGAGGCATTTTATCAAATACATGGTATACACCTTAAATCATGCATCATACATAAAGTAAATTATAACTTTCAAACCACAAAACTTCTTCCACAAGAACATATGCTATATATAATCAATTTAAATATATGTTTATGTTACATGTTCACCACCTTACCAATTCTCAAAGAACACATAATTATACTAAGTATCAATGCATTAAACAAACTATATCTTCCAAAACACAAGACCTATCCACATGAACATAAGCCACAATGCAATAATTTGAACATATATTCAAGTTACATCTTCATCATTTTGACAAATTCTCAAAGAACACACAAGTACACAAACTACCAACTCTAGGTTTTCAAAGCAATTGCATCCCAAGAGACTTTCTAATAGCAAGTAAACATCTAAATCATTCAATCAACTTATAAAAATGCAAAGAAACTTAACTCTATTCCTAACTTAACAAAATATCATACCTAAAAGGGTTTTTCTCAACCCTAGGGAGTTGTACTCACTGTGCAGCCGAACTAATCAATAAGAACGTAGCCTTTGATGTGGGCAACAACTTCCTAGAAGGAAGCCTTGTGAAAATCCTAGCTTAGAGATGAGTTTTGGAGGCTTGAAAATTGGAAAACCCTAGGTTTTCTTCACTTTTCTCTCCATGCACGAGATGTTGTGTTTTCTCCATACCAAATTATGAAATTTTTACACTAAGGGGTCCTATTTATAGTAAAGGGGCCAAGGGGTAAAAAGACCTTTTTGCCCTTAATGAGTTTGGGACCTCGTTACATTACAACCTGTCATGAAACGCCTCAATTTGACATTTTGCTTTAGCCAAAGTTCTTAAAATTATTTTAAATGAAAATTTTCTAAAAAATTTATTTTCACTTGTTGGTGGTTTCGGCCGGGCCCGCCCAAGCCACCCGAGATGCCCTTTACGGTCTATTTTTAAAACTATCTTCGATTACGGTCAAATTCTCACAGGAGGTGTATTTTAATATTGTAAGTATATTTCTCTTCTATGACACACTCAAATTATGCTTCTAAACATGACTTATGCCTAAATGATGCATGTATAACATTCTACCGACAAACAGTGCATGAATAGTGCCCTACTGGCAAAAATGAAAAATTTACCTTAATTTTTTTAGATCTCTACAAGGAGGGTGCTGGTGGACACTGGGAGTTCTAGAAACGTGCTATTTTACGAACCCTTTCAGCACATGAGGCGTAGTATCAATGACCTTAAAGCCACTATTGTTGTAATGGTAGGATTCGACGAAAACCTGAGCTCCGCAATGGGCAGGATAAAACTCCCAACCACAGTGGGAGAAGGAGATGCCTAGAAGATGCTAATCTTGGAATACATGATCTTAGACTCCAAATCTCCCTACAACATCATCATTGGAAGACCGTGGCTCCATTAGATGGGGGCGATCACCTCGACCCTCCATCAATGCTTGAAATACATCCAGAACGATAGGGTCTGGACCATCAGAGGCTACCAACTGATAGCTCGGAAGTGCCACGCCCTGGCATTAAAAAAGAAAGCTCATAAATAGCAATCACAGAATCCTTGGGGGGAAAAAAGTCTTGCACTCTCTGAACTCCACGAGACTACGGAGTGCCCCTCCGAGATTGAAGAGCCACTAAGTCCCAAGAGAAGGGATAGCTTGGCCAAACCAATGCAAGAGCCCATTAAGGTATTAGTGAGTTCTGAAAGAGTAGGGCGTCACTTACAACTTGGTGCAGACTTGTCCTCGTCCAAGTAGAAAGAAATAGTTAAATTCCTAAAGGATAACCTATCAGTATTTGCTTGGGAAACCAAGGACATAGAAGGGATAGACCCCAATCTCATCTCTCATAAGCTAATGACTGATCCAAACCATGCTCCAGTGAGACAGAAGAGGAGGACTTTCGCCCCCGAGCGACAAAAAATCATTAATGATGAGGTCTAGAGATTGTTGGATGACAAGATGATAAAGGAGGTGTTCTATCCAGAATGGCTCGCCAACACAGTTCTTGCCAAGAAAAAGAACGGCAAATGGTGGGTCTTCGTCGACTATATGGACCTCAATAAGGCATGTCCTAAAGATAGTTTTTCCCTCCCAATGATCGACCAGTTGGTCGATGCAACCGCGGGCCATGAGTTGATGAGTTTCATGGATGCATATTTAGGGTACAATTAGATTTAGATGTACCCTCCAGACCAAAAAAAGTCTGCCTTCATATCTGAACGGGGTCTCTATTGCTACAGGGTGATGCCATTTGGACTGAAGAATGCCGGTGCTACGTATCAACGGTTGGTGAACAAAATTTTTAATCCCTTGATCAGTAGCACGATGAAGGTCTACATAGACGATATATTGGCCAAAAGCCTAAAGAAGAGTGAAAATATCCAGCACTTTAGATAAATGTTCAGCATATTAAAGCAGCACAAGATGAAGTTGAACCCCTTGAAGTGTACCTTCAGGATCACTAGGGGGAAATTCCTCGGTTTTTTGGTTTCTCAAAGGGGAATAGAAGCAGACCCCTCACAAATTAAAGCGTTGACTAAGCTGGAGTCACCAAGGACCAAGAAAGACGTCCAGGCCTTGAATGAAAGAATAGTAGCTCTGAACAGGTTTATTTCCAGATCTACCGATCGTTGCTTCCCGTTCTTTAAAGCCCTAAGGGGGAACAAAGCCCTTGAATGGACCCCTGAATGCCATGAGTTCCAAGAATTAAAGAAATACATGGCATCCCCCGAACTCCTATCCAAACCAGTACAAGGGGAAAAACTTTTTCTGTATCTCGCGGTATCAGAGAACACTGTGAGTTTGGCACTTGTTCGAGAAGAAAAAGGGGTTTAAAAGCCCGTATTCTACATCAGCAAAGCACTTCTGAACATTGAGAAAAGATATCCCGAGGTCGAGAAGTTGTCCTTCACCTTGGTAATATCCTCTCGAAAGCTCAGACCTTATTTTCAAGCACATCCCATTGTGATCCTTACATCCTACCCTTTGAAGGCGATTTTGCACAAGCTGAAGTCTTAAGACGGCTGGTCAAGTGGTTTGTAGAACTGGAAGAGTTCGATATATCCTATGTACCCTAGACCTCCACAAAAGGCCAAGCACTGGCAGACTTTGTCGCAGAGTTCACTCCAGCACTACGTGATAAATCCAGCGACGGTATCAATACGGCAGCATGGCAGCTCTATGCCGACGGTTCATCTACTGACTAAGGTTCTAGAGTTGGCATCGTACTCTGGTCCCCAGATGGGATTACAATGGGGAAGGTGGTCACCCTGGGGTTCAAAGCTTTAAATAATGAAGCCGAGTATAAAGCATTAATCCTCGATATGAGATTGGCTCTAGAATGCGGAGCTCGGAACCTTGAGGCATTTTTAGATTCCCAACTAGTGGTGAGCCAAGTCCTGGGGGAATTCATCCCCAAGAATGACAAGATGATCAAATATACAGAACTGGAAGACTTATTGAAGAAATCCTTCTCGGCGTTCATTATCCATAAAATCAAAAGAGGTCAAAACACCAAAGTTGACATCTTAGCAAACATGGCTTCTCACCTCAACCCGAGAGGGGACTCTGAGGTAAGGCTCTCTTTCCAAGCGAGGCCAAGCATTAAGGAGATACAATCCGCTCAAACCTTAGAGCAAAGACAGGACTAGATGATGCCTATCCTCTAGTATTTGAAAGATAGGCAGCTTCCAAATAACAAAAACCAGGCCCGGAGTATACAGATCAAGGCAACACGGTATCTTATCTTAAATGGGAAGCTTTACCGTAGGTCCTATACCCAACCTCTCCTAAGATGCTTATCTCCAGAAGAGGCCGAATACATCCTGGTTGAAATTCATGAGAGGATATGTGGAAATCACAATGGCAGTAGGACCATCACTGACTGAGCTTTAACTCAGGGCTACTATTGGCCAAGCATGCTCAGACACGCCAAAGAATATGTGCGGAGGTGCAATAAATGCAAGCTTTTCGCTTCATTTCAGCATCAACCACATCATGAGCTCATCCCTATTACCAATCCTTGGCCCTTCGCCCAATGGGGAATGCACATTGTAGGACCGCTACCAATGGCCCTGCAGAACAGAAGATATTTACTCATCACCATAGATTACTTTTCCAAGTGGGCAGAAGCAGAACCCCTGACTCACATTATTGAAGCAAAGGTGAAAAACTTCATATGAAAAAATATAATATGCAGGTTCGGTATTCCCCGCGTTATCATCTTTGACAACGGTACACAGTTTTTCAGAAAGTTTTGTAGTGACCTGCATATTAGCCATCACTTCTCCTCACCAGGAAACCCCTAAGATAATGGGTAGGCCGAGGTTACTAACTGCACGATTCTTGACACCATCAAGAAAAGATTGGAACAGGCCAAAGGAAAGTGGGTAGAAGAACTCCCAGGAGTACTCTAGGCCTACTGAACTACAAGAAGGATACCAACTGCCGAGACACCCTTCTCACTTGCGTACGATATCAAGGCAGTCATCCCAGTCGAGATTAGTATGCCAATGCTTAGATCAGATACCTTCGACCAAAGAACCAATGATCACCACCTAGCAAAAAATCTCGCCCTATTAGAAGAAATGAGAGAGTAAGCCGAGATCAAGACTGAGGAATATCGGCACAGAATGGCCAAGAGCTTCAATTAGAGGGTGAAGCCCCTCAACTTCCAGCTCGGTGATCTTTTCCTGAAAAGGATATTTCCTAATACCAAGGATCCCACCATGGGAAAGCTCTCCCCAAATTGGGAGGGGCCTTATAAAGTCATCAAAATCATCAGGCCTGTAACTTACTGGTTAGAAGATATAGCTGGCAAGCCCGTTCCTAGGCCTTGGAATACCGAGCACTTGAGAAAATTTTATCAATAAAATTCCCTTTCTTTTTAGAATGGTCTAACCTTTAAAGCACAGATCTCCAGATCTGGTCCATTTCAAATGACTCCTACAAGCCTTGTATCCATTACAAATGCCGTGGGCTTGGTCCAACTTTTAATACACAGATCTCTAGATCTGGTCCATTTTAAATGACTCCTACAAGCCTTGTATCCATTACAAGTGTTGTGGGCTTGATCTAACCTTTAATGCACAGATCTCCAAATTTGGTCCATTTCAAATGACTCCTACAAGCCTTGTATCCATTACAAATGCCGTGGGCTTGGTCCAACTTTTAATACACGGATCTCTAGATCTAATCCATTTTAAATGACTCCTACAAGCCTTGTATCCATTACAAATGTTATGGGCTTGATTCAACCTTTAATGCACAGATTTCCAGATCTGATCCATTTCAAATGACTCATACAAGCCTTGTATCCATTACAAGTGCTGTCGGATTGGTCTATCCTTTAATGCATAGATCTCTAGATCTGGTCCATTTCAAATGACTCTTACAAGCCTTGTATCTATTACAGGTGCTGTGGGCTTAGTCTAACCTTTAATGCACAGATCTCCAGATCTGGTCTATTTCAAATGACTCCTACAAGCCTTGTATCCATTACAAGTGTTGTGGGCTCGGTCTAACCTTTAATGCACAGATCTCTATATCTGGTCTATTTTAAATGACTCCTACAAGCCTTGTATCCATTACAAGTGTTGTGGGCTTGGTCTAACCCTTAATGCCCAAATCTCCAAATCTGATCCATTTCAAATGACTCTTACAAGTCTTGTATCCATTACAAGTGCTTTAGGCATGGTCTAAACTCAATGCACAGATCTCCAGATCTGGTCCTTCTTACGACGCAAATTCTCAGGGCCTAAAGGTCTTATTTACGTTCAAATGAAAGCACTTCAGGTCTGAGTATTATTCTTTTTATCGTTTACTACAAACTACAAAGTATTTCAGGTTTGGAGCTCTAACATTGAGTTAATTGCTAGTACTTTAGGTCAGAATAATCTCAAAATTAATCATAGAGAGCAATGATAAAAATGATCTCTTTCATTAATAAGCCCAAAAGGGGCTGGAGATTACGGCAAAAAAAAAATTTAAGGATCTAATGTTGCAAGGGCAGCATCAGTGGTCGGAACGGCATCTTCGGTAGGTGGAGCTGGGGCAAACTGGGAGGGGCTCGGTTCTGGGACATCCACTTGCACCTCGCCTACCCTAGAGAGGTCGAGATCAGGGTAGAGCTTCGGAACCCTCTTTCTGAAGAGTTCGTATCCAGAGTCCATGAACTCGCCTCCCATTTGGTTCAACTCATCCATAAGCTCCTTTTTGGTCTTTTCTCTGGCTGTCGCCCTGGCTGCCTCTACACTAGCTGACAGTCTCTAAGCTGCAGCCTCTTCTGCCTCCTCTTTCTCCTTCTTCAAGTTCTCTAGAATAGAGGCAAGCGTGTTCTGTTGAGAATCCAAAATAGCTATGCCATTCAGAGCTTCCTTATATTTTTCTTCAAAAGAAAAAGAAGTAGAGCGGGCTTTCTCGAGCTCAAGCCGAGACGCATCCAGATCAACCTGGTGTTTGTCTACCCTTTCGAACTCCTCGGGGTAATCCATTATAGCAGTCATGGCATGAGCAGCCTGTAAATAAAAACAAGTAAATACGGTCAGGACTAGAGCAGGTAAGAGAGAAAATTGAACAAATAAATAAAGTTACCCTGATATGTGACACCATCAGGTCACGAGCAATCCGACGGGGCTTCATGGTCTTGAAGCACTTTGCGGACGAAGTCCAGGACTCCTCAAAAGCCATCCTCACCACTTTATCTCCACACCCAACCCTCGCAACTACAGGGGGAATGTTACTCAGCCTCCTCTTATCTAGGTGTGCCAAAGTAAACTCTGGGGTCACGGCGGGGAGTGGCTTTTCCACCGCGGTAGGTGCCGCCGGCTCTGCATTAACCTCGGGGGCACTGGGCGCTGTAGCATCAACCTTCTTCGTTTTTTGAGGGGAAGGGGAGCGACAGGTTGGGAGAGGTTACCGGTCCTCTTTATTCCAGACGTGAAGTTCGCGAGAACTGACTTCTTTAGGGCCGCGGACTTACTCTTGACTAAGTTCGCCTCCATAAAGTTCTGTAGGGTCAGAACTCAGTCGTGAGGATGGTCAAGTGGGTGTAAGAGTCGCCGGTACTTCTCCTGAAGGTCTAAAGTGAAAGCTGACCTCCTTTAAGCCTTCTTATCTATAATACAAGAAACAAAGAAATTAAAGGAAGATCATATAAGTCGAACAGTAGCCAGTAACTGCAGGTCTGAGGTCTCACCCTTGAAACTGGTGTGCCGAGGAAAGAAACTTAGCCGATCCTCAAAATCTTTACGTTCCCAGCCTCCGCCGACGAAAAAGTACCACTTCTTCCACGTTTTGTTAGAAGTGGGTACTGAGGTCAACGGTCTGAATCTCTTGTCAAACGACATGTAATAAAGTCCCTCTAATCTAAGGTACTTCATGTCCATGTTACTCTAGATGAGGTTCAGATCCACCTCAACCCCATTCTTATGACCTAACACTATGAAGGCCATAAGTTGCCTCCAACTGTTAATATTCAATTCAACAAGACAAATTCTGAACCAACTAAAAAACTCATTGAGAAGAGGGTGCAAAGGAAATCTAACGCCGATCTCGAACCATTCAAGATAGGCGCAAATTTCACCCCTCACGATGTTTGAACGACAATCTAACTTTTTGGGAACCCTACAAGTTACATTCGCCAGAAAGTCATAACGATCCCTAAGGGAACTCAACATCTCTTCGGTTATAGCACTTTCTCCTTCCTCCCTCTGAGATTGGCCCGATGTACCGAACTCTTTGTTCCTTGATTTGAGGTGCGCTTTAAGAAGCAGCACGTCAGAATCACTACTGGTCGACTCATAACCTAATCCCCTAAACGCAAGGATTCTATCACCACTTACTCTAACATCCCCTCTAATTCCCCTATTGTCGGATTGTGTATTGGAATCCGACATAGTAGAAATGAGGATATAAGAAGAAAGATGAAAAATGTAGAAGAAGAAAAGTAAAACGACTGAAAATAGTGGAGGGAAAGAAAGTTACCGACTCGCAGAAAAAGCAAGGTCAGGTGACGAAAATCGTTAAGGAGGGGCCAAAAATTGTAGTGCTCTCTTCTCACAATCACTTCAAATGTAAAAGAAATTCAAATGACCACTTCAACTATTTATAAGAACGGGCAGAGAGGTCATTTAATGCCTCAAAAATTGAGTATCGGGTGAATAATAATGACCTCGACTGCTGAAACGGCAGCACAAGTGATAAATACACCGTAATAGGTCCTGTCTCCTTGAAATACTGAACGACGCATTAATATGAATACGTGTGACCTTTTAGGAACCCTAGCCTGAGTTCTATAGGAGTCCCTAGAACTAAGGCTCGGGAGGGAGTAACTTATACACCAAAAAATGACGGACTAACCCTAACTTGACACATGTACAGTTTTTTTATGTGCAGGTCAGGAAGTTACTTAATTACTCAGGTCTGACATTCGAAGGTAGGAGGCTCTCCCTACTGAGCAGAATAATCATAACATACTCCAAAACAGTAACTCTTATATCGAGCTCATCACCGCCTTACCTTCCCTACCGACCTCAAAATCAGGAAACAGAATGCGATATGGAAGCGACCATTTCGAGATATATCTCAATCCTTGTTATCATGAGGATCAAGAAGGAAATTGCCACTTGCCAGTAGCCATGAATCCCGAGTATGGCGGCACCCAATCCCAACAGATTTGGAAGGGACGTCCTATGAATAAAACTCCAAGGTATGCCTTTGAATTAGAGTCAATTACATTCTTTCAGTTTATTTTTTACTGATTTTACCATCGGAGTGGCTACCACCGGAGCCATCCCGGCGGCCCTTTAACCTCCCTTTTTTCAGAGTTTGTGACAAATGACGAGGAACGGAGCCCCCACCGATCAAAAAAGTGTAGCATCACAAATCTAAAACACCCAGGTACCTGAAACTAAAGATGATTGCATCAACACAAATTGATGAACCATAATCATCAAATAGCTATTTTTGGGTTATGTTGAGGGTCCATGAAAGTTTAATCAAAAGCCCTATAGGACTACATTTCTCTATAAATATGGTTGCTATTGTTTTAGAAGCACATGTATAATGCATATGTGACAGATTGTAGTAATAACATATAAATATGGTTGCTATTGCTTTAGAAGCACATGTATAATGCATATGTAACAGATTGTAGTAATAACATATAAGTAAGTAAGAGGAGGTTTCTCCTACTCAGTGTAGAACAAAGCATTATTTGCAATTCGACAATAGATTTATATTGTTTGTGTTTTGAACAACTGATTCTTTATTAAAGTATATTCAACCACCCTTAGGCACATTTCATAGAATTTCTACTGTTACTTATAAAAAATATTTGAACATAATTTTGACATTGCTTTTGTAAATATTAACTTTTTATTTCATAGTTTTTATACAAAAATCTTTACAAGTCTTCCCCTATACAACATAGATCTTTCTTTTTATTTTAAGGATCATCTCTCTCTTTTATTTCTAAATTTTTTAATACCTCTTAAAATAAGCATATGAATTAATTTAGTTCTTTCAGATTTGGATGAGTCATGGAATAAAGACTAACTATAGCTGTTACATAGGATTCAAATAATTGTCTACGTGAATCAATTTAGCTATTTTAGATTTGGATGAATGAGTTTTTTTTCTACTAACAAATCCCCAAATGATCGTTAAGAACGTAAGAAAATAAATTATTAATTTTTTCTTTAATCACCAAATCATCGATAGAAGAGAAAGTAAATCTAATAAATAAAGTTAAAAAAAACTGTTAAATCCTAAATCAAGTATGTGTGAAATGAGACTATAATAGGAGCAAAACAATTAAAGGAAAGTTTAACTAAATTATTTAAATATATTAATTGTAATTATTAGGATGTAAAGTTTGAGTAAAGGACTTTTCTTTATTTAAATTACATGTTAAATTACCAACTCTTCAAAAAATTTAACCTAACAGAAATACTATACCTAAATATAATTAATTAAAAACTTTGTGAAAACAAACTCATTGGAAGCAAGTTTAAAAAAATTTATTTATTGCAAAAAAAACATTTAAAATATTTTGAAAACCTCTAAAATATTAAACAAGCAATTATTTTTCAAAAATATCAATGGGGACGCCTGCCCGCACTAACCCACGGTTGCTCGGTGCTGACCCTCATCATTTGTGGGCCTAACAATATAACGGACACGAAGTGATCTAAAGAAACTATTGCATGTGATAAATAGATATTTAAATACAATTTCAATTTCAATTTCTAATTCATTTTATATTTTAAATCTTGCAATTTAATTGGTTGTGACAATTTCTTCTAAGTAATGCTACATGTAATTAATTATATATTGACTTAACGATTTAGTACTTAGTTGTTAAAAGTAATGTTTTGAAACCTAAATTATTTTGCGAATCAAAAAAATGATCAGGTCAGGTCACGTGTTAGTGATTCAATCGTCGAAAGCAATCGAAATCAAATCGTAACGTCATAAATATATATATTTTGTATTAATTTTAATAATATAAAAATTATTTAAATATGAAAATAAATAAATAAATAAAAGTTATGTAAAATTTTGTATCACCTTACTAAATCTACAAATATTGAAAGCATAATAATATTCAAAACAATACAATAATATTACAAATATCATATTAAATTAATATCTCAAATATAAAAATAATGAAATATAATCAAAACATTTAAGATAACCAATTTAAATATAAAGATTGCGAAAGAAAAGTTTTTTCTTTCCAGCTTTATTATAGGATGTTCTCAAAATTGTTTACATAATTGTATTAATTTAAAATAAATTATTGGAAAAAAAAATTAAGAATTCCCTAAAATAAATTTTTTCAATCCAAAAAATTCATGATACATTTTTTCTATCTAAAAAGTCCAAAAAAGAAATTTTTAATATAAAAAAGTCTAATTGTTAACTTTCATCGCAACACCGTTAAAAAAATTATTGATTATACTAAAATGACATTCAAGATACATTTTAGAAAAAAAATCCTTAAAAATAAATAAAATGAATTTTTCGGCATTCTAGATAAATAAAAAAATGTTATAAAGTAAAAATTTATTTTTTAGGTATTCTAGATAAATAAAAAAATGTTATGTTTTTTTGGATTGAAGAATTTGATGTATCTATTATTTAGTCTTTTTTAAAACATATCTTGAAAGTTATTTTGGCTTAATTGATAATATTTTTTAACGGTGTTAAGATGAAAGTTAACAATTAGACTTTTTTGTATTAAAAATTTATTTTTTTGGATATTTTAGATAGCAAAAATATATCATAGAATTTTTGAATTGAAAAAATTATTTTAAGGATTTTTGTAGTATTTTTTCCTAAATTATTTTTTTAAGAGTCCCAAGTTAGGTAGAAGATACGAAGTGCAAGAATTATGCAAAGTTTGTTTCATATCTATATTTCACTCCATTTGTTCCACATCTGAGAAGAAGCATAAGATATAAGGCATCTCTGATGATTACTCAAACTCAACTTTAAATTTGAGTTTGGATTTAAGTAAAACATTCTTCAATGGTAAACTTGAATCCATACTAAATCCATTTTTACTCAAACTCAAGCTCAAATCTATGGTTAACTCAAATTAAAATCATATTTATAACTCTAACTTAATTTGAGTTGGACTATTAGAGAGCACGAAACTCAAATTCAATTTTTATTCAAATTTTAAATGAAATTTAAATTTGAATTTAAGTCACCACTAGAGATGACTTACGGAATTGGAGGTCTATAAAAAATGCTATTAGATTTACAATTAAAGTGTTAGATCTCGACGTGTTTCTATGATATTCTATGCTGGTTATTCTAATTTTTAAGAGAAATTATTACACTTACCTATTCGAAAGTTTTTGACATTAACACTCTGTTTGGATGGAAGGAATCGGAAAGAAAGGGAAGAGAATGAGAAGAAAGGGGAGCTTATATCATGTTTGTTTTAAAAATTAAGAAGGAAAGGGAGGGAAAGGGAGGGAGAGCTTAACTCCCATTTTAGCAATTTTGTTATCTCTCCAAAAGTGGACAGAAACAGAGGGAAAGGAAAGAAAGATTTAATGAATTTTTAATAATACCAATATTACCCTTAAAATTATAAAAGTCAAAATAAAAATGACACCTCTATCCTAAGACATCCAAAGGGTATCCTAACACCTCTATCAGGATGACAATGGAGATGACGGTAGCGGGATAAGGCAACGATGGTGAAGTTGTTTGAGTCGATGGAAATGATGAAGAGTAGAGGAAGGAGGAGCTCAATTGGTACGAGTTCTTCCATTCTTATGTCAAAATTGCCTTCAATTAGGTTTCATTTTGAGAATGGTGGTGTTAATTAGCATGATAGAGGTTAAGTTGCCCTCATTAGGTTAAATTAAAATGTATCTTTAGGTTTAACTGTTGGCGAATTAAACCAAGCACATATATTTTTAAAAAAAATTAATTTTAGTTTATTAAGTCTTATTAATATTTAGAACCTTTTTAGTTAGTCTTAATTGTAATTAGTGTAATATTCTAATGATGAATTGAATAAGTTATATTAGTTTCTTTGTGAAATTAGATATGCTTATTAATATAGAATTTAGAATCAATAAATAATGAGTAGTGACCGAAACCAGCTGAGAGAGCCGTGAAGAGTGGTGGTCGTGAGTAGCCGTGACTTTGAAAGTTGCCTTGGGTTTGCTACTGTAATATCTAAGGCCATTATCTTTATAATGGAATGTGCGAGGATTTTCTAATATAATATTGATTTATTATTCTTTCTATCTATTATTCTACTCAATGGTGAGGTTCATTTGGATATCTAGAGAGCTGGGGATGGTTCCACATAAATATATAAAATGATAAAAAAAACCCAAAGTGTTAAATAGGGCAATTAAAATCTTGAATGTACATGTTCAATTTTTTTGGATGTCCAAAATTCAAATATGATGTTTAATTAGAAAAATTAGGTCACGAAGGTAGTTCCACCTAAATTAGTAAAATGAAGATAATGGCCATAGAATTAAATTGAGTAATTAAATGAACAATCAAGTCCGAAAATGACATTTTCAAGGCTCCTTAATTCAAATATAATGCCAAAATTAAAAAATTGGGACACAGTATTGGTCCTACATGAAACTATAAAATTACGATAATGTCCCTAGGCATAAAATAGATATCTAAGAGAGGAATTGAAATATAAGGAGTGCTACCATAGGATTTTTGGACCTTTTGGATCCATTTCCAAGGTTTGTTTTATGAGACCAAATCTTGATAGGTGTGAAACCAGTGTCAGTGAAATTACAAAAATACCCTTAGAGATTTAAAAGATATCTAAATGATACAAAACATTTGGGATAGGATCTGTTTATGGTTTTTGAGGTTCATGAACTCATTTTTAACATCTATTCGGGAAAAAGAATACTCTATGCATTGGTTAATGAACCATTAATTCTACGGAACTTGTGAAACAGGTATGAAACCTAAGATAAAAAGGCTAAGGTGGTCAAGAAGACTATGATACTAATTCATAAAATACCTAACATATAATTGTGTGTATATATATAAATGTGTGTTTCTCATTGTGGGCATGCATATAATAGTGTATATGTATATGTATATGTATATGTATATGTATATCTGAAGTAGGTCTTTGAGATCCTTGCGGCATTCAGTTCTTTGGCATATTAAGGGAATTTTTAGAGTCTCTAGGAGAAGATTGAAGTGCTCCGAGGGGGAAATGTGTGCGTAATAGTGATTGGTCCGCCTTGAGGAAGCCATGGCTGAACCTTGAAGGTTTTGGAGTTTTGAGGTGTTCGATGATTTTTGAAACATGAAACGTTACCTAAACACCATTAGGGAATGTGTAGTGATGATTGGAAGTGAATAGGATAAAAACAATAGCCGGAAGTGAGGGAAAACACAAGTTGCAAACCTTGGCTGGAAAAAACGATCTCCGTCGGAGATATATGATTTTAGGCCCTTTGATCTACAAAACCGACCTCAAATGATGTTATATGATGCATAGGTGTTTAGAATGAAAAACGGGCAGGAAAAATAAGGGAGAAAAACTGAAATTTTTCAATTTCCAACGAGGCTCACTAAAGAAAGTGACCAGAGCTTCGCCAGTGGTAGCTAACTCCGGCGTTGACTGATCAACGGGTTTATAGTTGACCATTGACCAGTCAAAGGGTCAACCGGGTCAATTCTCTGGTCATGGAACAGGTTGGGTCTAGCCCATGGTTGGTTGGTTTGAAGGGCTGTTTGGTTACAACCGAATTGAAAATCTAAGAATTGATTGAAACTGGAATAGGGTTATCCCTATTCTGAAAATTGAAATTGATTAAGGCTTGTTTGGCAACATGGATTGAGAATTGATTTAGAAGAAGTTAAAAAGGGGTTGACTTGTTTGAGTTAATTACAAATCAATGAACTAATTTTAAAGAAATTACAGAAAGGCCTACTTGTTTATAAAATTGAAATTAAAGTCAATTAAAATGAAAGAGGGGTCATTCATAACATTTTTGGGCATTCTGGACTCAATGACTGAGTCGGTTTGGACATTTGGGGACCCGGTGTGGTCTCACATGGATATGAAAAATTATAAAAATGCCCCTAATGATAGTTTAAGTAATTTAAAGGCTAATTAAAATTCAGAAAAGGCTATTCCAAAGTTGTTGGATACCCGGGATTCAACTATATGATCAGATTGAATGAATTGGGACCCGGTGATGGTCCCACATAAAGTGAGAAAATGATTATTATACCTCTAGACCTATATTAAGCAATTAAAAGCTGAATTAAAATCTGAAAGAGGCATTTTCAATGTTTTTGGACACCAAGGACTCAAATATGATATCAAAACAATGAAAAAAGAACTCGGGGTAGTTCCACATGAAAATGTGAAATTACTAACATGCCCTTAAACATGGAACAGATACCTAGAAACCTTGATAAAATATAAAAAGGACATCTTTAGGATTGTTGGACCTTCTAGATCCCATTCCAATGTTGGTTTTGAGAGACGACGTCTCGATAAATGCATAACTTGTCCAATTAATTATGAAAGTACCCTTAAGGATTTAAAAGACAGTCAAATGTCTTAGAAACAATAGGATAGGACTTCCTTAGGTTTTTTGACACCTAGGGACATGTTTTTTATATCCGTTTGGGTAAACAGATACTTGAGGTGTAGGCTAATGAGTAATTGGACATAGAGAACTATAAGACCTGATACGATGCCTTAGCGCTATGGGCCAAGATGGTCCTGGGAATAGAACAGGAAATACGTAAGATAATTGACAAACATTATGAAAGACACAAGTAGTGTCTCCTTGTAGTGGAGTGAGGATTGGGACTAGGACAATGTCCTGATGTATTGATGTGTATACTTGCTATGTTATTCACATGATATGTTTATCTATATCATTTGATACCTTGCCATTACATTATCAGTATGATGTGATTGTGATATTGAATGTTATGATATTGGATAATTTCATAATAGTATTGGATACATGTGATTGCCATGTTGACGTTTATCATGATTTTTGCTTCTGTCATGGATATATACGACTGTTGTTATTCCTGTATCTATTCGTTAAATCATATATCATCTCTTATGGTTGTTAGTATTGTTGTGGATGTGAATGATACTAATATGCATATTGTTGATTATAACTAAGTCGTATGAGATTTGAGAGGATATTGATGTTGATGAGCACCGTTTGTGATGTGGATTGAGATAATGGAATAGGGGAAAAGAACACATATAAGAAAAAGACTTGGGATGAGAATTAGTCATGTATTTTGCATGCTATTAAGCATGGTGAGATTGCGTTTTATCTGGGGTTTAATTTATGATAGAGATGGTGTCTCCCCTCGGCTTGTAAGCCGTAAACCCGCATGGGGTGGTCGTTTGTTTCCATCGGGTTACTATCCTGTAAAGCACATAGGCTTACCGGAAGCCAAATTAGGTGGATACTCATGGGATTGAGATTATTGAGAGAACGGAAAAAGATGAATAAGGTTTTATCCCCTTTTATTGTGGGTGGAATTACTTGAGATTGTTTTCCTTGACTCATCTGTGATATTTCATTATGATTATTGATGGATTGTATACTAACAATTTATGATACTATGACATTTGTAAATGGTTGCTTAGTTGTGAATATATACATTATTCTTGTGACTTTGAACAGGAAATGGAGGTGCTTCATGGACTGGGTAAGCTTCCACTTACATCATGTGATTGGTTATGCATTTATATACCTTGTTCTTGTGGCATTAAAATAGAAAATGGAGGTGCTTCATGAGATTATATGTTTATAAACATGTCATGTGTCCGACCCTCCATATATTGACTACTTGGCTATTATTGTCAAATCACATGTAGTGGTGTGATGCCCTTTTTATACTTATGTTTATGCCTATGTCTGAGATATGATGATGTGGTGAACTTGTGATGCATACTAGACCATAGGTTGTGTCCTTTTCGGACTTGCATTAATTTTTGGCTTGTTGTTTGCTTGTGTTTTTTGAAAAATCCTACTGAGCATTATGGCTCGCTCTTGCTGTTCATGGGAATGGTAGGTATTGACTTGATGGAAGATAGCTGCAGGAGCAGTACAGGTTGGACTGAAGTCAGTATAGCATTTAATTACATCCTTGTATTTACTCATTTATTCATTAAAGGTGCCTGTACCGTTCAAACTATTGTCGTATATGCATGTATATATCTATTAAACTATAGAGTTAGTTATGGACGTTTTCATGTAGTATCTTGTTGTTGGATGATTGATATAGTACCCTTAAATGTAAGCAATTTCATTTAATTCCGTTTCGGTACTTGAACAAGTCTAATGAAGTAGTCAAACCGAAACCAATTAAAGGAAATCATTTTCAAAAAAAAAAAAAATTGGCCTATATTTTATGTACTTGACTAGGATGTTTAGTCCTATTACCTACCTGATCGGGATCCAATAACCCCTTAGTCTGGCCTTGCGGGCAGGGGCGTGACAGGCCCATTCAAGAACTACCCTATGATGAAGGAATCTTGTAATATCCCGACCCGGGATACCGGGTCATATGGCACATATTACGAGATTATGAAAATTTGTGTAAAGATTTTTACACTCAACAAAATAATTAATTAATTTTATGATTAATCAATTAAAGTATAAGAAATAATTATATAAATTATAATTTAAATATTATATATATGTATATAAAGCCAAATATATATGTGATCCAACATGTATGTATGTATTTGTATAATTGAATTAAAATTTTATATGAATCAGCATATGAACAGTGGTGTGTGTGTGTGTCGGCTACAATATATATATATGTGTGTGTGTGTGTGTGTGTGTTAGTATATAAGTGTGGGTGTATAATATTATATACATATATATAAACATCACAAATATCAAAACAAAATCCAAAGAAAATTTAATGCAAATGGAAAAGAGAAAAAGCAAACATTTATAAGATGGAAGGGAGGCTGGAAGTAGGTGTCAGAATAGGGTGATGAGGTGTAGAAGGTGAGAGAAAATGAGGAGAGAAGAGAGAGAGGTCGGTTTTCTTGCTTTATAAGACAAACCAAAAGCATGCAAATCATGCTTGTTTCTCGTGAAAGAAATCAAAAGAAGGAAACTGTGGAGAATACAGGAAGAATCAAAGCAAGAGGAAGGGAGGAAAACAGTGAGAAAAGGTAAGAAATATTTAAAAATTTCTATTTTTTTCTCACTCTAGGATATCTTGTATATGTGTGAGAAAAATTGACCGTTTCATGTGTATATGATGTTTAAACTATATTTAGAATTGTTCACAAACAATTAAAGACCATGAAAACACTTAAAAATAGTAAACCCAGAAGGGGCAGCCATTGATGACCTTGCTTGAAGCAGGTCTAAACCAAAGTTCACCAAACTGTTTTTGGCTTGTCAAAACCTAAACTAGACACTACAAGGAACTTAAAACCTATGATCGCGATCACAGAACTCAAGAAAAGCCTTCCAAATATCGAGTTGCAGGCTACGGGTTTGAAACCCAATCCTTTAACCTCACTTTTAAACCCACCTTTATGAATCAAAAATGAAACCCCATGAAGAGGGGATCACAACGGAACAAACCCCAAGGGTTTTGGCTCAGAACTGAGCATATACGACCAACTTGCAGGTTTGGATTATCAAAATCTAAACCGAACATATAACTTAGTTTTAAGTTCGAAAATGAATGCCAAACCTTTGCCTTATGTTCCAGAAACAGATTGGTTTGAAAACAGTGAGGATCCATGGATCCAAACTGCACGAAATTAAAGAAAATGAAATTCAAAAATTAGGGTTATAGTGGGTTCGAAATGGGGAAGACGACCGAGTCGACTCATGACTTGTTTTAAAAGACTAGGGCAACTCGGGACACGTGGCAGAATCTGGGATTGCCACCGAATAATTGGAACGACGGCTTTTCAATATGTTTTAAATTTTAAATAACGATAAGGCTGACGTCATCATGACGTCAGCAACACGTATAAAACTGGCTAAACCGGTTGGCTTACGAACGGACCGGACCGGTTCCCTTAAAATCCAACCGAACCAACTGGTTTTCTGTTTTAAATTAAATTTAAATAAACCAAAACTTTTCCTTATTACGGATTGACCCCAAAATTTCTAAGAAATTCCACTGTGGCCCAACTGATAAGAATTTCATGCAATTAAGCCCCTAGAAAAATATTTAAATAATTAATTTAATTATTTAATAAAAAAATAAAATTACTATTTTGCCCTGAGTCATAAATAGAGCAAATGAAGTCCAAATTAAACATATGAATAGTGTATTTTGACTATTTTGGATGTTCTAGATCCAATGGTAGGGTCCGTTTCACGAGATAGGACTCCAAAAAAAATAAGACACATTAAAGTGTAAATTACCACATTGCCCTTAGTGTTCCTAAAACCAAATGGAAGTCAGAGGGAGTCCAAATTGACTTTCTTCGACGTTCCGAACTCAATGGTGAGGTCCGTATTATGAAATAAGGTACAGAAAAAAATGACACGTAAATATGTAAGGTAATAGAATCAAACTTTAAAACTTAAAGAAGCTACCCAAGAAATGTAACTAAAATAGGAAAAAGAATTAATGATAATTAAATTAGAGTGATATTATGGAATGTAACCGGACTTTGAAATGTGATTTTAGGGAACTTCAAAGGAAGGAATTTTGGAGTTAAGTCTTTGAAATTCAGGTGAGTGTTTCATGCCATATCGAGGTAGAAGATTTTCATTATAAATATAAATATTGAACTCTTTTATGATATATCAACATATGATATCGTTTTCCCTTATAGCCTTTGTTTAACTGCTATACTGTATACGTTTTGAATGATTTATTGACAACTATATTATCTTCTTTGACTTAAGAAAATGTGTTTGTAAGATACTCAAATGTTATATGATCTTCTTACAAATGTTTGAACTATTTTAACTAAATACCAAATAAGAAACTTTGAATTGAGTAATTGAACTGCTATTGATGATTATTGATTTTGGATATGATTTGAATATGATTTTGATGCTTTGGATAGAACACCCTTCTATGATTGGTCACTATCGAATAGATTGTGATGTATCGAACCCTTCCCACAGGGTATATTGTGGTGAGCCGGTGTTGATACGGCATATCAAACTAGCTAGCCCATCGATCTCAGTCAGCGAGGTTCTAATTTGTTGGCCATAGAAGTGAAATATATCATTTTGAATATGAATATTGAAAATCGAACCATGAATCTGAATTATTGAACTATGAATTTGGGTTATCGAACCATGATTTTGAATTATTAAACTATGAATTTGGGTTATCGAACCATGATTTTGAATTATTGAACTATGATTTATCGAACCATGATATTGAACTGTGATTTTGATTTATTGAACTATGTTATTGATTATTGATTTACGATTAGCGTTAAATTGAGATTTATTGGAAGCGAATTTGATAATTTTATCTTGTACTATAAATTAAGATAACATATGATATCTGATCATTGACATTTCCATATTGAATTATATAGTAGTTTTAAAACCCTTGGTATTTATGGAATACTCACGAGCTGGGATACTCACGAGCTGTTGAGCTCATAAGATTTTTATCCTATTTCAGGTGATGATATCGAGAAAGAAATAGCAGGTTCAGTCAGACTAGTTGGAAGCTTGTAAAGCTATGAACCTTTTTTTTGTAATGGGATTTTGCTAATCATGATGTAGTTGCTTTTGGAAATTTTGGACTGTATATCGAATATGACATCAGCAGGCTTTGGAAAAATTACATCATGTACTTTTTGTAATTACTATGGAATGTATAAATGGATGACTAATGTTGACTTGAGTGTTGATTGACGCTTCTGCAATAGAAAAAGAAATTTATTCTGCTGCGTTTGATTAATAGAAATCAGGAAAGGCCTCGATAGCCGATCACAAGCCCTCAATCCGTATGGGCCGGATTTGGGGTCGTGACAGAGTGGTATCAGAGCTTAGGTATTAGGTCTTTTGGGAAAAGACCAAAGCCAAAATTGGAATTGAGGCTTCTTAAGTGATTCAGAATAGGAAACTCTAGAGATCTAGGGAGGCATTGAAAGATAGGGATTGTTACCTAGATTTTAGAGTTAGTATTTCCCGAAAAATAGAATTAGTAATGAGGTAGAAAATCTGATGGCCTTAATGATTGGGTGATAGAGTAAATATAGAAAATGATTAATTGAATCACTCTTGGGGTCGATTAGATTACCCTTACTGATGACCTACGTGTGATGACATAAACCAAATGAAGCTGAAAATTTTAATGAAGTATATTATATGAATATGCAAATTTTTGATAAAAGTTGCATATAAATTGATGATTGGAGAATTCTGAATATTTTGTATGAATATAGGTGAAACCAAGAATGGCGGATAGGACAAATACTAGTCACGGAGAAAATGCCATAGAGGAGCCTGGTAGAATGGAACAGATACTGAGTGACTTAGTTCGTGAATTGAGGCAGCAGAATAATAGAGAGAATAGAAGAACAAATGCAAACCCGATAATTCAGGCAAGTCTGACGGAACGATTCATTAAACTTCAGCCGCCTACTTTTGCAAGAGCCCCTAAAGCGGATGAAGTTGAGACATGGATAATGGGCATGGAAAATATCTTCGAGGTAATGGAATGTCCTGAAGATAAAAAGGTCACTCTTACTGCCTTTAGACTACAAGGAGAAGCGAAATGTTAGTGAAATTTGGTGAAAAGAAATTATGTAACTGGAGTGCCATTTTTAGCTTGGGATAGGTTTAAGGAGTTGCTGTACGAAAAGTACTTTCCAAAAACTGACCGTGAAAGAAAGAAAGTAGAGTTCATCGAGCTAAAGCAAGGAATTATGACAGTGGCTGAGTATGAAGCCAAATTTATTGAGTTAGCTCGTTTTGCCCCAAACATGATAGAAAAAAAACAGGAAAAAGCCAAGAAATTCGAGCGGGGATTGAGGAGAAACATTCATGATCGCATATCATTGTTTCAATTTGAATCATATTCTGAAATAGTGAACATGGCTTTAATTTTAGAAAGGAACAATGAGGAATATATGAAGGAAGTAAGTCAGAAAAAGAGGAATGTGCCAGTTGAGAAAACTGGAGAGACTTCAAATAAGAAACGTGAGACTCCAAAAACTCGAGGAAAAGAGTCGGAACATAATTTTGACATTGCTTTTGTAAATATTAACTTTTTATTTCATAGTTTTTATACAAAAATCTTTACAATTATCCTTTACAAGTCTTCTCCTATACAACATAGATCTTTCTCTTTATTTTAAGGATCATCTCTATCTTTTATTTCTAAATTTTTTAATACCTCTTAAAATAAGAATAAAGACTAACGATAACTGTGAATCAATTTAGCTATTTTAGATTTGGATGAGTTATCCGCCTCTTTATTTTTTAATGCTTACTAAGTATGATTTTTTTTCTATTAACAAATCCATGAATGATCTTTAAGAAATCTAATAAATAAAGTTAAAAAAAAAAAGAGAGAGAAATTGTTAAATCCTAAATCAAGTAAGTGTCAAATGAGAGTATAATAGGAGAAAAACAATTAAAGGAAGGTTTATCTAAATTATTTAAATACATTAGTTGTAATTATTAGGATTTAAAGTGTAGAGACTTGAAAATATATATATATATATATATATATAATAAAATATAATAAAATAAAATGAAATAAAACAAGGAAGCAAGAGAAAAAGGAAAAAGAATAGAAAGAAAAAGGTGTCGGCAATGCGTGGGTACTAGTGTGTGATATATATTATATAATATATATATATATATATATATAAAAGATCCTAAACTAATGGAAAGAGGCTTGAAAGGAGAGAGAAACCGATGGAGAGGGAGAGCTTCTTGGAGAAGCTAGAATTTGGGGAAAGAAGAAAGAGAAGCATTCGAAGCTGCTGGGCACGTGAGGGGCTGATATCTGTACATACATAGATATATTTGAGAAAGCTTCTTGAGGAAGTTGGGAAGAAAGAAAAGAAATAGAGGAAGAGGGGGCAACCGACATGGAGAGAGAGTCGGTGCGGCTGAGAGAGTCGATGTGCAAAAGAGCTACTGAAAGCGGCTGGATTTGGGTGATTTGTGTGAAGAGGTTAAATCAAGTAGAGAGAGTGAGATCTGATGGGTGATTGGGCTTGGAGGGAGACAGTTGTAGCAGTGTAGCAAAAAGGGGGATAAAGAAAGAGAAAAAGAAAAAAAAAAGAGAGAGAAACAGAGGAAGGAACGGCAGCTGCTATTGCGGCAAAGCAGTAGCAGCGCTGCGCAGGGGCAGCAGTAGTGCTGCGCTGTGCTGTGATGTGTGGTGTTTGTGGGTCGATTTGGCGCAGCAGGTTCGGTGGGCGTCGTGGTCGCTGAGCTGAATCTTGAGGCTATTACTAGAGTTGCATGGGGTCGTGTTTGTGCAGGTGGGAATTTTTTATCCAACCGTGTTGGAGATTGAGGCCACGGTAGACTGTTCTGACATGATTGGAAGCTTGATATAGGTGTGAAATTGCAAGAGATCATTTCGTATATATATTATATTGTGTGTTGGTTTGGAAGGTGCAAGAAAAGAAATTGAGAACTAATAAAGAAGAAGATGGCTGTTGCGTGATGAAATTTGGAGAATTGCTAGCGGCTGTGAAAGGCTGCTGTGATGAAATTGGGAAAAACCAGGAGGAAATTTGGAGGGATTGATGTGGTTCCTATGATAGATCGGAGAGTGAATTTGTGGGAAAGTTGAGAGAGAGGGAAGGGGAGATGGCGCAGTAGTAGTGCTACATGGAAATGGCAGTTGCGGCTTGAGGAAGAACAGGCCGTGAGTACAGCAGGGCCATTGGAGGAACTGATGCAGTTCCTGTGATGGGCTTAAGGTAGAACGTGCAGCTGTACAGAAGGCTGACCGGCATGTTCGGCATAAGAAGAAAGCTTAACAATTTCAATGGCTTTAGGTAGTGGCAAACTAGAACAGAACAGGAGCTGTACAGAGATAGCAACAGGGTAAAATACTAAACTTTAGTCTTGGATTTTTAGAGCATGAATAATTAAATTGATTGTGGGATTTCATTAAATATAGAAATTGTTTTAGATGAAATGGGAATGCAGAAAAATAATCCAAACGCAATTTAACGATTGAGTTTTGTATTTTTATTTAGGCCAAACTGGGTCGAGTCTAACCCGACCCACCCATTCAGATGGCCGCCCAGTACTGTTACTTTATGGGTAAAATTTTAAATTTAATTTTGGAAGGTGTTTGTGTAGAGACTTGAAAAAAAAAATATATATATATATATATATATAATAAAAGAAATAAAGAATAAATAAGAAAAAGAAAGATAAGAATGAGAAGCTAAGTCTTGTATATTATTATATAGTATATATATATTAAGTTGGTTTGGTGGAGTAATGTACGGACCAAAAAAAAAAAACAAAACAAAATGAGAAGATAAGAATTGGGGAAGAAAAACCAAGAAGAGAGATAGAAAAAACAGAGGCGGGCAGGTCGCGTGAGAACAGGGAGAAAATGAGAGAAAAAGAGAAAGAGGGAGAGAAAGAAGAGAGGGAGAGAAAGTCGGTGCAGAAGAGGGGAGCTCCGATCGTCGCACTGTGACTCCCCAACCAGAACCGAACTTGTGCTTTGTGATTGTCCAACGGTTGGCTCTCATTTCTCAACCTCAGGCCAAGGCGTCATCGGGAGTTCGCGACCGTGTTGTCCCTCTTGGTCTGTAGAAAAATAGAGAGGGGAATGTATATATATATATATATATATATATGTGTATGCTTGTGTATCGTTGGAGTAAGAGAGTGGCAGTGACGGCAGTAGCGGTGTGCTGCTCGGGAAAAGCATGGAGACGATGATTTGGTTGTTGAGTTGGGCTTCGAAGCCGAGATCTTTGCGGCTAAATCAGTCCGTTGGGTTGTTCGAATCCAGTAGCAGTGCAGAGGTAAATATATATATATATATATATATATATAATTGCTGTGTTGTGAAGCTTATGCGTGGATATATGTATACATATATATATGGGGCTTCAGAGAATGGGATTTGTGTTGCGGTTTGTGTGTGTGTGGCTGTTTGGGTTTGAAGTAGAACAGGAGATTGAGCAGGTTAGATGTTACTGTTGTGGCTCGGAATTGGGTGTGTGGATGTTGCGGTTTGATGTTGGTAGTCATGTTGGTCTGGGGGTTTCATCTATTGCCGTTTCCAATTGAGAACAGGTGGATGATGGCTGCAGTGTGGTGCATCGATGGTGGCTGCAATGGTGATGAGTCCTGGAATGGGTTTTGGAAATTTCTAGAGTAGTGTAATTGATGATGGGAATTTCTTCCACTTCTGCTGTTTTTATTAGGGCCATGTGGATGAGAAAATAGAGGATTAAACACGGTTGAGGAGTCATAAAGGATCTGGTCTTATGGAAGTTGTATATATGCAATTGTGTGAAAGCTTGTAGCGGTGTAGAGGAAAAAGAGAGCAATAGGGAAGAAGTAGCAGCAGAGCTACTGTCCAGCGATGGAGGTTAGGAACCTACAGCTATCGGATGTTGTGACTTCTGTGATGAATTGGAGGAAGGAATTGATGTTGCTGATTTCTTCCATAGTCTTGACATAGTTGATGTTCTGTTGTCCATGAGATCAACAAGATCTTTCAAGTTGGGTTACGGGCTGATGTTCCAAATACGACTTATGAAAAGTTGTTGCTATATTAGAATTCCCGGGTGCATCAATAGAGCTTTCATCGGAGGATTCAGATGCGTAAACATGGGCTGATTAATCAGGAGAAATGATGATTAGAGGTTTTTTCTTGGACCGCTACAGCCACGGCTCCAGCTGCTGCTATGGTTGCAAGAACTACAGCTGCCAACAAGTAGTAGAAGCAGTGGAGACTGAATCAGATTTACCAGTCATTAAGGGGGGTGTCCTTTAGAGGTTTTGAAGATAGGTTGTCGGGCATCTTTAAGGGGATTGCTGTGAATAATTGAAGTAGGAAATGCATTGTTCGTCCCAGCTACAGTGGAGCAGCAGCTTGAACAGCTGCAATATTGATCAGTGTGCTGTTGTCCCTATCTGTTGTGGTTAGTGAAAAAAAATAAAGGAAGGAAAGGCAGTTGCAGGTAACAGCTGCAACGGGGACATGATGGAGTGAGCTACTCTATTAGGGAATTTCAATTGGTGGCTTTCGTGGTTTTCTTCTCCACAATTGTGACCCTAAGGGTGTGTTAGAGTGCTATGTGTCCAAGCTGGGGCTGGTTATGTTGGTTGGCATGATGCTAAGAGATTATAAGCTACGGAGTCAGCTACAAGCTGGGCATCAAAGAGAAACTCCATTCTCATATTGGTGGTGTAATTGAGGCTATGGATTTTAACCTTGCTGGTAGCAATCAGAGCTACTGATTTGGAAGACTCTGCACAGTAATTTGATGAGAGGAAGGGAAAGTTCTTCAATATCTGATGGATGGGATGATAAAGGGACATAATTTGTCAGGATCATCATCTGCTTGAGGAAAAAGGCTGAAGAAGGAACCGTAGAGTAAAGATTAACCTGGTTGATTGGATTGCAGAGTGGACACAGCTTAGTGGAGTTGAGATAACATGATCAGGTATGGTACTTTACTAAGTAAGGAATAGACTTAACTTAGGATTGATGTGCATATTGATTGAATGCTTCTTGTGCTTATCTGTTGCTAGAAGATCACATAGGAGTTCTTGATTTGCGACACTTTGCGTTGATTGTTTATGTGCTTCCGTGTTCTTTATGATTATTTGGGAATTATGATTTACTTCTTGAATTGTCATCATATGTGATTTATGTTTTAGAAGGATTGTTGATATTGTGACATGTGGATTTGCATAAGTGTTGAGATTGATCGAGCATGACACGTAGATTTGTGATTTGATCTTAAATGTGATGCACTATGTAAAGCATGTTGCATATGCTTATAAAAGTGATGTTTCATTTGAACTGTATTATTGCATGATGAAATCATGGCATATTGGCATTGTGTGATTCTTTGAAAGCATAGTGTGGGTCAGCACGAGGTGCTGGTGCATTATGAGGGTGCAGATCCTGTGATGAAAAACCCAAAATTTGGCCATTAGGTACTCGTAGGCCTACGGGGTCCGGACCGTAAAGCGAGACATATATTGGTACTTGCACGCCAATGGGGAAGAACCGTGAAGCGAGACATGGGTGTGACATTAAGATGCATGGGTGTGTCACGCATATTGCCTATGCATTGTGTTGATGAATTTGTGAACGTAATATAGGGTTTTATACAGATGTAGTTTGTACATTGCCATTATATTTTATGCATGATTAGGGAGGCATGTAGATATAAGTGTACACTTGCACATGCCACGACTTAATTTTGTTCCTTGCATTAGTATTGTACCATACCAGCATGTTGGCTGACCCATTCGTGGGCACAGGTTTCAGATAAAGCTCCTGGTATGCAGGACTTGATGAAGTCTTGGAGAAAGGAGAGGAAATAAATTTGGAAGAATATTTGGGCCCTTGGGGCGTATTTTGATATTATAAAAGATTGGTGTGTTTCTGAAAAGAATGGAAATGGCATTGTATATTGTAATAAATATAGAAATTGTGATTTTTTAGTTTAAGTGTAGCAGTGGACGTGATGGATTGTATAATTAGGCGATATATATTTAACTTTGATAAGTTGTGGCCATCGAGTGAGGATGGATTGTGATGTGTTTGTATATATATGTTGTATTGTGATTATCAGGGGGAAAAAGGCTCAAAAAACAAAGGAGGTTTTGCCAAAAAAATTTTTAAACCGGGAATATATGTGTATTGATAGAGATATATGGATGTATAGTTATGTTAGTGGAATAGGCTTGTATCTAGATTAGTTAAATGGTTATTTATTTATTTATTCGTTTATTTTATTTTCTTCTTTTGTTTCGTTCAGTCGCGTCCCCGGGTTTGGTCGGGAATTCGGGGCGTGACAGTTTGGTTGAAAATGAGAAGCTATCCAATGATTGGCTTATAATGAAAACGTACAGGAAAAACAATGAAAACTTATAGGAATTGAAAAAAATTATGGGCAATAAATAGAACCTTGTAAGATTTTAATTATACCCAGAAATTAGGGTTAATTGTGAATTGACCCGAGTAAATGAAATAATATTTAATTAAATAATTATTTAAAGGGAAAATAACCAAAATGCCCCCAGGTCAAAGAGTAATTGAACGAAATTAGATTAAAGTAAACAAATAGTGAATTCTAATTATTCCGAGCATCCCGGACTCAACCGTGGAGTCTGATTTGCGAAAAGAGACCTCGGGAATTGAGAAACCGTGAAAGGACCAAATGACCATTTTACCCTTTAGGGTACAAATGTCTAAATTGAATTCCGCGAAAGCCTGAACCGACTTTGTTTGGCATTCCAGATTCAATGGTGAAGCCTAATTGAGTAAAAGAAATACCAATCATAAAAAGACATAAAATTTGTTGAATAGCATAAATTTGTGTAGCAACATATATTAAGACCTGTTTGTGAATTTTAGGAACATCGAAGTGAAAGGCGAGGACCCTCTAAACATATGCAGTGGGAGGACTGAGTTATTGATCAGTTGACTGGACTACTTAGTGGATATAGCTTCTTAGGGTTGAGATAACCCGATCAGGTATGGTACTTTACTAAGTAAGGAATAGGATTAAATTAGGATTGATGTGCATATTGATTGAATAATTCTTATGCTTAGCTGTTGCTAGAAGATCACATAGGAATTATTGCTTTGAGAACCCTTGAGTTGATTGGTTATGTGCTTACGTGTTCTTTATGATTATTTGGGAGTTGTGATTTACTTCTTGAGTTATCATCATATGTGATTTATGTTCTAGAAGGATTGTTGATATTGTGACATGTGGATTGCGTAGGTGTTGAGATTGATTGAGCATGACACGTAGATTTGTGGATGAATTCTTGTGATTTGATCTTAAATGTGATGCATTATTTAAAGCATGTTGCATATGTTTATGAAAGTGATGTTTCATTTGAACTGTATTATTGCATTATGAGGGTGTAGATCTTGTGGTGAAAAATCCAAAATTGGCCATGAGGTACTCGCATTCCTACGGGGTCCGGACCGTAAAGCGAGGCATATATTAGTACTTGCATGCCAACGGGGAAGAACCGTGAAGCGAGACATGGGTGTGACATTGAGATGCATGGGTGTGTCACGCATATTGCATGTGCATTGTGTTGATAAATTTGTGAACGTGATATAGGGTTTTATACAAATGTAGTTTGTACATTGCCATTATATTGTATGCATGATTAGGGAGGCATGTAGATATACATGTACACTTGCACATGCCACATCTTAATTTTGTTCCTTGCATTAGTATTGTACCATACCAGCAGTTGAGTTGACCCATTCGTGGGAACCATATTTCAGATGACACTCCCGACACCTGAGACTTGAGGAAGTCTAGCCGAGTGGAGAAGACTTGACTGTAGATGGATATTTGGCCCGAGAGGCGTGTTTTGTGATGTACGGGCTTAAGCCCAATGACATATATGTTGTATCATGGTTGTATATTTTCGGTTGTATAATTGGGCGATGTATATTTAACTTTCATAAGATTGTGGCCATCGAGTGAGGATGGATTGTGATGTGTTTGTATATATATGATGTATTGTGATTATCAGGGGAAAAAAGGCTCGAAAAACAAAGGAGTTTCTGCCGAAATTTTTTTAAAACAGGAATGTATGTAGGCTTGTATCTAAATTAGTTAAATTGTTATTTATTTATTTATTCGTCTATTTATTTTCTTCCTTTTGTTTCGTTCAGTCGCGTCCCCTGGTTCGGTTAGAAATTCGGGACGTGACATAAAGTTTGAGTTAAGGACTTTTCTTTATTTGAATTACATGTTAAATTATCAACTCTTCAAACAACTTAAACTAATAGAAATACTATAACTTAATTATTTAATAATCTTATATTTTATTTTTTCAATGTCTATCCCTAAATATAATTAATAAAGAAATTTGTGAAAACAAACTCATTGGAAGCAAGTTTAAAAAATCTATTTATTACAAAAAAAACATTTAAAATATTTTGAAAACCTCTAAAATATTACACTAGCAATTATTTTTCAAAAATATCAGTGGGACGCCAGTGGACCTAACAATATAACGGACACAAAGTGATCTAAAGAAACTATTGCATGTGATAAATAGATACTTAAAATACAATTTCAATTTCTAATTCATTTTATATTTTAAATCTTGCAATTTAATTGGTTGTGACAATTTCTTCTAAACAATGCTACATGTAATTATATATTGAGTTAACGATTTAGTACTAGTTGTTAAAAGTAATGTTTTGAAACCTAAACTATTTTGCAAATCAGAAAAATGATCGGGTCACGTGTTAGTGATTCAATCGTTAAATCAATCGAAATCAAATCGTAATGTCATAAATATATATATATATATATATATTTGTATTAATTTTAATAATATATAAAATTATTTAAATATGAAAAAACAAAAAAAAAGTTATGTTAAATTTATTATCACCTTACTAAATCTATAAATATTGAAAGCGTAATAATATTCAAAACAATACAATAATATTACAAATATCATATTAAATTAATATCTCAAATATAAAAATAATGAAATATAATCAAAACATTTAAGATAACCAATTTAAATATAAAGATTGCAAAAGCAAAGTTTTTTTTTCCAACTTTATTATAGGATGTTCTCAAAATTGTTTAATTTAACCAAAATCTCATAATTGTATCAATTTAAAATAAATTATTGGAAAAAAAACTAAAAAGTCTCTAAAATAAATTTTTTGAATCCAAAAAATTCATGATACATTTTTTTTATGTAAAAAGTCTAAAAAAGAAATTTTTAATACAAAAATGTCCAATTGTTAACTTTCATCTCAACACTATTAAACAATATTACTAATTATATTAAAATGACATTCAAGATATATTTTAGAAAAATATATATATAAAATAAATTTTTCAATCCCAAAAAATCATAACATTTTATAAAGTAAAAATTTATTTTTTAAGGTATTCTAGATAAATAAAAAAATGCTATGTTTTTGTGGATTGAAGAATTTGTTGAGTTTTATTAATATTTTGAGTCTTTTTTATTAGTCCTAATTGTAATTAGAGTAATATTCTAATGATGAGTTGATCAAGTTATATTAGTTTCTTTGGAAAATTAGATATCCTTATCAATATAAAATTTAAAATCAATAAATAATAGTGTATTTGCGAATAGTCAAATTGTGGTTAAAACTAAGTGTTGATGTGTACATGAACGACTAACTTAGTTCACAATTGCTATCTAATTAGTTTTGGTTGATTATTTAGAGAAATTATTTGTAGCTATCTACATAATATTATAAGCATAACCGTCTCAAAGCCACAAAAAGTAAATAAATAAATTGATTATCTGAAATACTTAAAATACATATTGATAATTTGGTAAATATAGTAGCATTTATTACTTGAAACGTTGGTCCAATAGAACAAACAATTGCATCCAATCATTAATTCCAAGATGACAAATAGAAAGAAAACTGCAATCTTCCTTGGCTGCTACAGTTGGAAATCTGCAAATAAGAAATTTTGTTTTTATAGCCTGAATTTTGTGCATAATTATACATAAATGAAATGAAATGAAGAGAATAAAAATATAAATCATTACCTCATGAACAGAGCAATAATTTGAAACCTAAACTTTGGAAGAATAGAATCATTAACTGAAACAAGAAAAAACAAATATATAGATTAGATTGATTTGAAGGAGTGCAATAATTAATTAAAGTTCAAAGCAAATGGTCAACTTTCAGCACTTACCACAAACAAGAAAGAATTTGAGGGAGCCAACAAGGGTCAGAGGATCTCAGATCTCCTGAACTTCTTCATCCAAATAAAACTCTGGGACATGAGCTATCTTGGGCCAATCCTCGCCAATTCCTTTCTCACATGTTCTAGTCAAGTGGGGGCAGTCTTTAATCTTCAGTACTTTTAGATTCGCGAGGCTGCCCATACCTTGTGGCAATGACGTTAAATTGAGGCAATTAATAACAGTGAGCCTCCGAAGTGATGCGAAGGTTCCCAACCACTCCGGCAATGCTATCAAACCCAAACAATATCCAATGTATAGACATTTGAGTGTGGTAGCAGCATGTTGAAGCCCCAATGGAATCCGCACCAGCCTTGGGAGATTTGTAATGCTCAGCCGTTGAAGGTTGTAGAGGCCTTTCATGTCGTTCCTTGAAAGGCAGAGCTTAGTGCAAAACGAAAATTCCAGATCCTCAAGGACTGTGAGGTTTTGCATGCTGTTTGGCAAAGATTCCAAATATCGACTAGCTGAGATGGACAAAGTTAGAAGAGAGGTCAAGCATCCTATCCCTCTCTCCGGAAAGGACTTCTGTTGTGAGGTTACAGACAGATGTCTGAGGCTGATTAGTTTCCAAGTATCTTTTGGCAACTCTTTTAAATACTCAGTCTCAGAAAGAATCAGAGTTTGCAAATTATACAGCTTGCAAATCGAAGTGGGGAGTCTTTTTATCGCCGAGTTCCCAAAAAGATTTAGGAACCTAAGATACTTCAATTTCTTAATGGAACTTGGCAACTCTTCGAAGTCTACAAAATACAAATCTAAAACACGCAGGTACCTGAAACTAAAGATGATTGGGTCAACGCAAATTAACGAAACATAATCATCAAATAGCCATTTAAATGTCCACAACATTTTAAATTTGAGCAACAACTCGGGGAAAGTAGGTCTTGCGAGCAAAACATGACGAACACACTTGGGAATATCTTGCTTTTGGTCTTGTATTTTTGAGAATTCTGTCCCTATTACTGATCTTGCAAGATCATGCATAAGGTCGTGCATCTTGAAGGTGGTCATTATTTCTGAATCACTCTCATTTACATCTTCAAAGAAAGACCTAGCCGATAATTCATTGAAACATTGACTGCCAATATCTTCCGATTGGATAAAACCTTGCGCCATCCACAGTTGGATCAGTCTTTCCTCACAGAGAATATCTCCCTTCTCGTAAATTGCACAATATGCGAAGCATCGTTTCATAAACGACGGCAATTGGTCAAAGCTCAACCTCAGTGCATGCATAATACCATCTTCACTCTCATCTAATTTCCATATATCATTATTTAGAACTGAAACCCATTCCTTTTCCTCTGTTTTGGAAAACAACATGCCACCTAAAGTCTTCACTGCCAGAGGCACCCCTTTGCATTTTTTAGCTATTTCTTTTCCAATTGCTACGAGGTTTGGATGCTCCTTATCTTTTCTTTCTTCAAATGCACATTTCATAAACAGAGAAGTGGAATCATCATCTGACAAACCTTGTAATTTGTAAGGAACTGAGCAGCCCACAATCCGTGAAACACTTTCTGAACGTGTTGTTGTGAGAATTTTACTTCCCTTGGCCCCGACCATAAGTAGGTCTCTCAAATCGATCCATTCATTAGGATTTGTTATCCAGACATCATCTAACACAAACAGAAATTTCTTTCCCTCTAGTTTTTGTCGAAGAAGGATTTGCAACCTCTCTAAAGGTAAGTCGGGATTTTGATTTTCTATTATATTTTCAATTATCTTTCTTAAATTGAAGTTGCTGGAAACATACACCCACTCTTTTAGATCAAATTGTGCTTTTACCCTTTTGTCATCATACACACACTTGGCAAGTGTGGTTTTTCCTAGACCTCCAATTCCTACTATGGCTATAACTGAGAGCTCAAAATTGCTGGAGTCTCCTAGAAGCTCTTTAACAATATTTTCTGTGTCATTGTCTCTTCCAGCAACTTCTGATTGCCGCACATAAGAATAGGTTTCTCTCTCTCTAGTAACTGGCATATCGCTGTCTCGATTTATGAAGTTAAATTGTCTTGCATCTGCAGAAATCTCATCTAATCTCTTCCTAATATTCCCTATTTTATGACCCATCTGTAATTGAAATTTGGGTTTTGAAAGGAATCGAGTTACCTTATCAGTGATCTGATTTTCCACTTGTCGCCGCAAAGCTTCTGTTGCAATATCATCCACCACGTTAGTAATATCACAGACGACATCCTGAAGCCTTCTCAACCACTCTCTCACCGCACGGCTCCTCACCTGTTGTTCTTCTGCATCCAAAAGTACAGCTTCGATTGTGGTTGCCGTGTCTTCGAGTCTCCGAAGTTCCTCTCCGAGACCCCATGCCAGTGCGACTTCATCGGCAGCAAGGGACGCTAACTTCTGGGTGATTTCCCGCACGATGCCAAAGAGAAATGTATTCGCCATGGCTTTTTTCACAGTAAAAATGGCAAAAAGCTTTCAAGAAGAGAAGCGATTCAAGGTAAGGACTAATTATGAATATGGACTACTTTGTGTGTGAATGGATTCCAATCATCTTGACTTTCTTCAACTTAACAATTTCCACGAAGGAGGTAAAGGATGAGCTGTCAACTTCCAAAACATTGTGCAGATCACATTTTGGATTGGAGGGGTAAAAGATCCAGTAATGCTATGCTGACCCAGCATAGCATTTCTCGTCAAACATTTTTCACGTTTGAAAAGCTGCCTCTCGAGACAAAACAGGCACATGACGTGCCCTCCCAAATCATGAAGATTCCTCTGTCAATATAAGAGCCTACTTACATATTGTCCGAGCTATTTTAGAGAGCAAGTTTATAAAATTTCAGTTCTAATGGGACTCTCTATTCGACTCCTAAAATAGGGAAAGCCTAATAAACCAAAACCGAACCTGATTATTAATTCTTTTTTATATTTTATTCATAATTTCTTTAATTAATTGTTATTTTTTTTTTATTTTGATTATATACTAAAATCTTTAATAATTTTTCTCAATTTCTCCTTCCAAAAAAAATAAAAGATCTTTAAAATAATCCCTTCAACATAATTTAATTTTAAAAAAATGTTAAAGGTCAACAAGATTTTGAAATTATAAAAATATAAATAGTAATTCTTGTAAGAAAATCCTATAAATAACGAAAGTAAATGGAAGGCCATTTAGATGGATTTAATTGATTATTCATTCATTCTCCATGTTTTCTCAAAATTAACAATGAAAATTTATTAACCAATCTCACCCAAGGTGAGTTCCAAATAGTAGTCAAACTCCTCCCCCAACCAATGGTAAAAATAGTTTAAGTCGTGTCCAAAATTAGCCTCCAAAACAGCCCCAAAATGTCTCTAAACATAGGCCAAGAATAGGCCGAAAATTCTACCTAAGGTAGCCTAACGAATTGGCTAAACATGGCCCATAAAGGGTGACCAAATATGGCCCAAAATGGTGGCCAAACATGGCCCAATAAGGTGCCCAAACATGGTCTAAAAAGGTGCCCAAACATGGCTCAAAAAAGTGGCCAAATATAGCTCAAAAAGGTGGTCAAGGACAAGTGTCAGGGAGGTGTCAGGTTGGGCAACAGGCATGTGCATGGCATGCACGCACGTGCGGGGCGTACGGCTGCGCGCGGTTGGGGCTGACCTGCTCTGTTTTCTGCATTTTTACTATAGCAACTGAAGCTAATTTTTTCAATTTCTAAATTTTTATTGTAGCGGTTGCGGCTAAATTTCTCTATTTCCCTAATTTTTTTCCCAAGTTTTGAAGGCTACTTTTTCCCATTTTTAGCCCACTTCTTCAAGGTTTTTAACCTCCCCTTTTGGGCACTTTTCTCACCTATTTAAATGGTGTTTTACACACTTAATTCCCCTTTTCATTTCACAAAATTTTTGACATAACCTCCTTTTTTTTTCTAAGCATTTTTCATCTAATATTTTCAATCGTTCATATATATAAACACATCAGAATCCATTCTCACTCAATGGCCACAATTCATGAAAATTAAACATACATTCATTTCTTTCAACATATATATATATATATATATGTAAGGCACATTAAATAAACATATCTCACATGTCATTTGGGCTTAAGCCCTTACATTACAAATTGGCCCCAAGGCCTATAGTTCACCATTCTTTCAAATTAAAATACAAGTCTTTTGGACTTATGTCCAGACATACAAAATATGCCCCGAGGGCTAAATATCCTTCCAAGTTCTTTTCCCCTCCTTCCTTTAAGACTTCATCAAGTCTCAAATACTGGGATCCTCATCTGTAAGATGATATCCAACGAGGGGTCAGCTCAACTGTTGGAATGACACAATTGCTAATGCAAGGAACAAAGTTAAGGCGTGCCATGTGCAAGTGTACATTTTTAATCTACATGCCTTCTAATTCATTAATACAATGCAATAGCAATATGTGTGACACGCCCATGCAACTCTATGCCACACCCATGTCTCATTCACGGATAGCTCCCGTTGGGCCAGAGTACCAATGTCTCATTCACGGATTGTTTCCGTTGGGTCAGAGTACTAATGCAATGGCCAATTTTGTGTTTTTTACCACAGGATCTACAGCCTCATAATGCATAGCACCAAGTACTCAACACACATTATGTTTTCAAGGAATCACACCATGCCAATATGCTTTGATTTCACCATGCAATAATGTAATCTCAATGAAGCATTTTATCAAACACATGGAGTATGCTTTAAATAATGCAATGTACTTAAAGCAACTACAACTTTGATATCACAAAACTTTATCTACATGAACCTAACATGTAATCCAATCAATTTCACATATAAACACATTACATATTCACAACCTTAACAATTTCTCAAATATCATAAAATACATAAAGTACCAACACATGGAATAAATCATAACTCTCAAACCACAAGAGTTTCTCTACATGAACATAAGCTAGAATGCAATGAATCAAACATATAAACAAGTTACATGTTCATCACTTTGACAAATTCTCTAAGATTACAAAATACATAAAGCACCAACACCTTGAATAAATCATAACTTTCCAACTACAAGATTTTGTCTACATGAACATAAGTGAGAATACAATAAATTATACATATAGTCATGGTTCATGTTTATCATTTTGCTAAATTCCCAAAGAATACAAAAAACACACAAGTACATAAACAACCAACTCTAGGTTTTCAAAGCAACTATATCCTAAGTGATTTTCTAACAGTAAATAAACATATAAATCATTCAATAAACATATAAAACACTTCTAAACTTAACCATATTCCTTACTTAGCAAAATATCATACCTAAAAGAGTTTTTCTCAACCCTTGGGAGTTGTGTTCACTGTGCAGCTGAACTGATCAGTGAGAATGTAGTCCTTGACGTGGGGAACAACTTCCTAGAAGGAAGCCTTGTGAAAATTCAAGCCTAGAAGTGTATTTTGGAAGCTTGATGATTTGAAAACCTAGGTTTTCTCTTCATTTTTCTCCCATGCGTGGCTGCTGCTGCTTCTCTAGACTATTTCTCTCATTTTTTTACACTAAGTGCTGTATTTATAGTCAAGGGGCAAAGGGGGCAAAAGGGGCAAAATGATATTTTTGCCCTTAATGAATTCAGGGCCCCATTACACTACAACTCATCCCGAAATGCCTCAATTCGACATTTTTCTTTAACCAAATTCTTAAAATTATTTTAAATGAAAGTTTTCAAAAAAAATTATTTTCGCTTGTGACTAGGTTTGGCCAAATCTACCCGGGGCACCTGGATGTCCTTTATGGTCCAATTTTTTGAAACTGTCTCTGAATAGACTCAAATTTTTTACAAGAGGTGTATTTTAATATTCTAAGCATATTTCTCTTCTATGACATACTCAAAATATACTCCTAAACACGTCTTACGTCTAAAAGTGCATGTGTAGCGTCCTACCGGCAAATGGTGCATGAATAGTGCCTTACAGGCAAAAATGAGAAATTTACCCTCATTTTTTAAATCTCTACATAAATAACTAAAGTATAAAAAATATGATATATAAAATATTAGATTTGAGTTTGGGTCGGGTTCGGGTTCGGGTTCAGGTTCGGGTTTTCAAAGTATCAACCCAAGTCCAACCCTAATTTAAATCGAGCTTGAATTCTTTTTCCCAAACCTAACCCAAATCATGGATATATATGACTGCTATTATTCCTGTATCTATTCGTTAAATCATATATCCTCTCTTATGGTTGTTAGTATTGTTGTGGATGTGAATGATGCTAATATGCATATTGTTGACTATAATTGAGCGGTGTGAAATTTGAAAGGATATTGATGTTGATGAGCACCATTTGTGATGTGGATTGAGATATTGGAATTGGGAAAAAGAACACATACGAGAAAAATACTTGGGATGAGAATTAGTCACATATTTTTGATTGTTATTAAGCATGGTGAGATTGCGCTTTATTCGAGGTTCAATTTATGATAGGGATGGTGTCTCCCATCGGCTTGCGAGCCGTAAACCTGCGCGAGTGGTCATTTGTTTTCATCGGGTTAGTAGCCCGTAAAGCACACAAGCTTACTGGGAGACAAATTAGGTGGATACTCATGGGATTGAGATTATTGAGAGAATAGAATAAGATGAATAAGGTTTTATCCCCTTTTACTACTAGTGGAATTACTTGAGCCTTGACTCACATGTGATATTTCATTATGATTATTGATGGATTGTATACTGACAATTTATGATACTGTGACATTTGTAAGTGATTGCTTAGTTGTGAATGTATACATTGTTCTTGTGACTTTGAACAGGAAATGGACGTGCTTCATGGACTAGGTAAGTTTCCACTTACATCATATGATTGGTTATGTATTTATATACATTGTACTTGTGGCATTAAAATATAAAATGAAGGTGCTTCGTGAGATTATATGTTTATAATCTTGTGATGTGTCCGACCCTCCATATATTGACTACCTGGCTATTATTGTCAAACCTCATGTAGTGGTGTGATGCCCTTTTTATACTTATGTTTATATCTGTGTTTGAGATATGATGATGTGGTGAACTTGTGATGCATACTGGACTATAGGTTGTATCCTCTTCGGATTTGCATTAGTTTTTGGCATGTTGTTTGCTTGTGTGTTTTGAAAAATCCTACTAAGCATTATGGCTCACTCCTGTTGTTCATGGGAATGGTAGGTATTGACTTGATAGAAGAAAGCTGCAGGAGTAGTACAGGATGGACTGAAGTCAGTATAGCATTTAATTACATCCTTATATTTATTCATTTATTTATTAAGGGTGCATGTACCCTTCAAACTATTGTTGCATATGCATGTATATATCTATTAGACTATAGAGTCAGCTTTGGACGTTTCCATGTAGTACCTTGTTGTTGATGATTGACATAGTACCCTTGAATGTAAGCAATTTCATTTAATCTTGTTACAGTACTTGAACAAGTCTAATGAAGTAGTCAAACCGAAACCAATTAAAGGATATCGTTTTCAAAAAAAAAAAAATGGCCTATATTTTATGTACTTGATTAGGATGTTTAGTCCTATTACCTACCTAATCGGGGTTCAATAACCCCTTAGTCTGGCCGTGCGGGTTAGGGGCGTGACAAACCCATTCAAGAATTGTCCTATGATGAAGGAATCTAAAATGTCTCAGATTGATTTAAAAATAAGGAAAGAAAGAAAAAAAAAAAAAGGGAGGGATTTAAAAGTTTATTTTACTCTCCTTCTAAAATTAGAGGAGACAAAGGATAAGATTAGAGATTTAATATTTACCTAGTTTTACCATTTTTTTAAAAAAAAGCAAGTGAATTTTTATTTCATTCTTTATATGTATAGAATGAAACATTTCTTTCCTTTCCTTTCAATTATCTATCTTTCTCAAGAAAGATGAGAGAGAATTATAGTGTCATTTTTTTTTCATTTCTTTTATAAGTTATGCAAGCATCAAGCTAGTACCGTATCAATAGTAATAGTGAAAATCCGGGTCATTAAATTAAGGGACACCCACACGAAGGCCTATAAACGGATCGGATTCAAATCGGATCAAGGGTGATCCAAATCCTATTTGTTAAGAAAATTATCGGATCGAATTTTTCAACGGATCTATAAATTCTTAATCTATATCCGAATTTGTTAACTATTAGATCGGATCGGATCGGATTTGATCCGATCTGATTGTATAATAATACTAATATATATTACGTATATAAAATATTATGTTATAACATGTAAAATTTAAAATATATAAATTCAAGTCAATTTAACTTAATAAATTTTTATATAATTTAATATCTAACATATTATAAAAAATTTAAAACTATATATCTTAATTAATAATATATAAAATTAATATATATGTTATATTTAATAAAGAAATTATCTGGCACAGATCATCCAGACGTATAGCCCCTCCAACACATATAGTACTAGCACTGGCAGGGGTCCCACTCACGGAACAAGCAAGCTAGGCTGTACCCAGAGACCTGGTAGTAGTTGCTTCTGCCGGTCATCATTGCCACCGTTGTATAAATGAATTAGTCATTGGGGCATCCATTATCAGATTTTTTGTTTGGTCTTTGCTTCAATTTGATTTATTCCAAAGATTCTTTTGATTCCAAAGTCTCTAATTTTGGGTTGCATTGCCTCATCCAGCAGAATATTACTTGCTTTCAAGTTCCTTCGAATCTAGAATACTTATGCAGGTAAAGCAGTACTTGGAAAATTCCTTTTATGACGTGGAAGCAAGTAGTTGTTTTAACTTTGGTTCTTCATTAGACCTATTCAAAAGGCTCTGGAATTGATCAAATGACCAGTAATCCAAAAAATATGCATCCACATAATGTTGCATTTATGATCTTTGATTGCTGGATTGCAACTGACTAAATGACTTTGTCCAACCTATGGTTCCTGTTCCCACTTTAAACTTGAAACTGTGATTCCTAATGCATACTTTGAAAATAGAGGGGTGTGGGGGATATATATGTATTTAGATCCGTGTCCCTGTGTGTGAGAGAGCCTGCATTAATCTTTTTTTATTCAATTGGAGGTGTGAATAGGCCAAATACAAGAAAACATCCACAGTAAAGACAAAGCATTTAATGACAACACTGATGGAGTCATGCCTGCATTAATCTTGAAGATGTCAATTTCTAAAACAAACAGATGAATTTTTTTGACACATAATTTTTTGTTAGACAGAATTTTCAGTTGGACAGAGAATTTTGGATAAGACAGAATTCCTCGGACAGATAATTTTTAGCTGGACAGAGAATTTTTGGACAGTAAAAAAACACAAATTTTTTTTGTCAGAATTATCTATGCAATATGAATCTTGTTTAATAAATCTCGATTTTTAGAGTTTAAATATATTATTTTTATGAAAAACGGACTTATATATCACAAGTTATTTAATTTTGAAATTTATAAAAAAAAATTGGATGATGATGTGGCAGAAAAGCGCATCAGGCTTTGGTTGATGGTCCGTATTTTTTGAATTTTTACACTAAAAGACTATTTTTGCCAACATAAATTTCAGGGACTTTTTGAGTTAATAGTTTTAGGGTTGGACCTTGTATTAATTAAATACTTTATGATGAATTTATTATCCTTCCCAATATTTTATGTGTCAAAACTTTAAATTCCCATAACTTTACACCTGGTTGTCCCTTTTCACAAATATTATTTATATATATATATATATATATTTCATGTATTTTTTTATACATGAGAATAGAAACTTCATTGTTCCTCACAATTAAAAAGAGAGCATCAAGATTTTTTGTGACCATTCTGAGATCAATGTCCATGTAGCAATGTAGCTGAATTCTAATTTGAATTTCACCATTAGTTTAAAATTTCAATTGGGGTTTCCAAGTAAGATTTGGTTTGAATTTTGTTGATGTAGGTTGTAGTAATCTTTTTGTGTCGAAATGAAAATATAATCTAACAATTCCAGTCCATTGTTGGTGGAATAGATGATGGCGTTTTTTGTTTTCAAACCCATCTATTGCATGGGTTGACTCACCGTTATATGTTGAGAGAATCTAAAATGCCTCAGATTGATTTAAAATTTAGGAAAGAAAAGAAAGAAAAAGAAAAGGCAGGGATTTTAAAATTTATTTTGCTCTTCTTTCAAAATTAAGTGATAAGATTAGGGAGTTAATAATTATCTATTTTATTCCTCTTTTTTTTAAAAAGAAAAAGGTGAATTTTTATTTTTATGTATATAATAAACCATTTTTGTTTCTTTCTCTTTATCTATCTTTCTCAAGCAAGATGAGAGAAAATTATAGAGTCAATTTTTTCTTTTCCTTTACTAATCCAAGCATGAAGCTAGTATCATACTAGTAGTTATAGTGAAAATTCGGCTAGTGTGGAAACACATCGAAATGAAGTGGTTAAAACCTCTCTCTTCGTATGAAAGGCCAGAGTTCAAATCTTCTGTCGCGCACACGCATACTTAGAATAGTTCCTCATTCTCCATCATTGTACTCAAAAAAAATAAAAATATAAATCCGAGCGATTAAATTAAGGGATCATCATCCAATAGTGGATGTAGGCTAGCATGGGTCTTAGGACACTTCTAAACTACAAAAAATCATCATCCAAGAGTGGATGCAGGCTAGCGTGAGTCTTAGGACACTTCTAAACCACTATGCGGGAAATTGCACGCCATGGAGCATGGATCTGCAAACCATCAAATTATGATTAAAACTAAGTATTGATGTGTAGAGGTCCGACTAACAAGCGTGAAATGGGAATAACTATAAGAATAATTGACTAATTTACAAAGTAGTGTAGCAGGTCAGTAATCAATAGCCAATTTTTGTGTCCTCTATAGATTGGTTTGATTAGTGAATACATTCTCTAGCAGTGGTAAGTTTTCTTCTCCATGAGAATTTTTCACGTAAACTTTTTGTCTCTCTTGAATTGTGCTCTTATTTATCATACTTTACATTTTATTTTATTTTAAGTATTTGTCCGTATTATTGACGTATTATTGACAGAAGTCTAATTTGAATTTGATTCGAACACTTGGTTTACTATTTAAATTGATGATTGCCATCTAATTAGTTTAGGATAATGAATTAGAGAAATTATTTGGAGTTTTCTGCATAACTATATGGAGTAGCTAATTAATTAAATTAATTTTAATTAATTAATCATAACCTTAACTGCCTAAAGGCCAAAAAAAAGCAAAGAAAGAAATTGATTGTCCGAAATACTTAAAATACATATTGATAATTTGGTAATATAGTAGCATTTATTTCTTGAAACATTAGTCCAATTGCTAAATTAAAATACAAACACAGTGGTGTATAAATTTACATAGAAAAAGCAATTGCATCCAATCATTAACTCCAAGATGACAAATAGAAAGAAACTTGCATTCTTTCTTCCTTGGCTGCTACAGTTGGAAATCTGCAAATAAGAAGAGCCTTTAAATCAGGTGCACGGATCTGTTCATCACTTTACATCTTATTATTTTTCACTTCTGATCATAATGTAAAAAACATCCATTTATCACAAATAGAGAACAGAAACTTAATGAGTCATACAATTTTAATATCTATCCTATTCTATTTGGCAAATTGGAGGGGTTTGTTAATATTTTAGTATGGGATTAATTAGTTAACAAAAATCCCATTCTAAATACTATCCATGTCACACTGTGTAAAATAAACAACCGTTAATGGCATAGCTTAAAAGTGTCTTTTGGTGACTGAAATAAAGAACTAGGCTGATCATACTGAGTTCTTTCTACGTCGATCGTTGGCAGCTATACCTTAAAAGATGGGTTTGGTTGTCACGATAAGAGAGACTTACTCTGGTGCGCATAAACTGGTTCAAAATACCTCCTTACCGATCTATCCAAAAAAAAAAAAAATGTTTTAACTAAATGGTGCTCTACAAGTTTTCAAATACAAAATTTTAACCAATTGAGCCAATTACTATAACACACGTCATAAAATTGAGTAACTTGTGGGGAAAAGGAAAATAAATATTAATGAATTAAAAATAAATCTTATACAAAAATAAATTGTCTCTGCAATCAGAATATCAAAGAAATTGATAGAAGTAAATCTATATTGTCCATTCATTTGTAGTTTCCTGGACATTATATATGAACATTCCTCCTATAATAAAATGAAATAGAAATTTATAATAAATAAAAATTTCTAGTAATGTTTTTATATTGAATCCATCAGGGATGATGCATGAGTGAAAGCCATATGTGTAGGTGAATTTGTGGATAATCATACATATATGAAATAAAATGAAGAGAATAATAATAAGATGGAAAATTATAAATCATTACCAGATGAACAGAGCATTAATAGGACAAAATAATTAACTGAAACAAGGAAAAACAAAAGAAAACAAATATATAGATTAGATTGATTTGAAGTTAATAAAAGTTGAAAACAAATGGTCAAGTATTAGCACTTAACCACAAACAAGAAAGAAATTCAGAGAGACAACAAAGATAAGAGGAGGATCTCAGATCTCATCAATCGTATGTCCAGATAAATCTGTGGGACATGAGCTATCTTGGGCCAATCCTTACCAATTCCTTTCTTACATCTTCTACTCAAGTTGGGACAATCTTCAATCTTCAGTACTTTTAGATTCGTGAGGCTGCGCATACCTTGTGGCAATGACAGTTAAATTGATGCAATCGTGAATGGATATCAATTGCGTTTGGATTGTGATTCAGATATAATTTTTTAAAAAATATTTTTAAAATATGTTTCAGAATTTTGTAATTAATTTTTAAAAAATTGTGAAAATATGTTTGATTATGCTAATCAGAATTCAGTTTCTGAGTTAAAAATTATGAAAATGTGTTTGAACGTGGAATCTTAAAATAGATTTAAAGTTTGAAAAATATAAAAACGTATTTGAATATGATTAAATGTAAAAAAAAAAATAAATATCAAAAATACCGAAATGACGCCTTCTGACTGCCAGGCAAAGAGTAAAGATAGCCCTTGGCCGCTCTGAACCGACTTTGAGAAGAACCGTCAGTGCAGCCGTGACGAAAAAAAAAAAGCTCTGAACCGAGTCGATAAGAAGAAGAGAGATCACCGCCGGGTTCCACCAATCAAATAATGCCATATGCTGTAAAGAACCTTTTGTTTTTAGGGTTGTTCTTTCGTTTGTGATCTTGTCGGTGTTCTAGAGTTCCATGAACTTTGTAAAAAACTTCTGATTTTTTCTCTATTGGATTGTTTGGGTCGAGGGTTGTTTTGATTTTTTTCATCGGTTTCTAGGTTTTCAATGGTGTGAATTTTAGTTAGAATTGAGGGATTTTTGGTGGATAATCATGGAAGCAATGAATAAGCTACTCAACATCCATGGAAGTTGGGAATAAGCTGCTGCAAAATCCATCTTCAGTAAAGTGGATGATTTCTTCCTCTGCTTGATGTAAGCCCTGTGAATGCTTGAAAACCACCACACAGCAATGTGATGAGTTGATTGCATATATATATATATATATATATTTGTACAGTACATATGTGAGTATGGTAATGACAAGTATATGGTAATTACAAGTATGGAAAACAATAATCTTGGGTCAAAGAGAATGCAAATGGAAAGCCTTGAATTAAGGCTAAGGATCTTGAGCATGATCCTTGACACCCCCCTGCAAGCTAAGCGTTGGATTTGAGCGGACGTGAAGCTTGGATCTGAAGAGGTCAAAGAGAGGTTTGGACACACTTTTGGTGAAGATGTCGGCAACTTGCAAATGAGAAGGCACATACTGAGTGCGAAGCTTGCCAGCGAGAACAAGTTCACGAAGGAAGTGGTAGTCGAGCTCAACATGCTTGGCTCGTTTGTGAGAAACCGGATTGGAGCTCAAGAAGAGGGCACTCTTGTTGTCACATAGGAGAAGGGGCTGTTGTGGAATCGAAACATGGAGATCACGGAGAAGATGCGTGAGCCAAAGAAGTTCGGTGGCAGTGAGAGCCAAGGCACGATACTCGGATTCACAACTGGAGCGAGAGATAGTAGGTTGCTTCTTGGCACTCCAAGAGACCAAGTTGCCGCCAAGATAGATGGAGTAACCAGAGGTAGAGCGGCGAGTATCAGGGCAGCCGGCCCAATCTGCGTCGGAATAAGCAACTAGAGCACCAGGAGCAGCAGAGGGATGAAACGTGAGGCCAAAGTGGAGGGTGCCTTTAACATAGCGAAGAATGCGTTTGACAGCAAGAAAGTGATCGTCAGTTGGGGAGTGGAGAAATTGACTAACAGAATTGACAGCATGAGCAATATCCGGACGAGTAATGGTCAGATACTGGAGAGCACCAACAAGAGATCTGTAAAGGGTAGGGTCCGAGAACAAAGGACCGTCAGCAGACAGATGCTTGGAAACAACCATGGGCGTGTGAACAGGTTTGCTATCAAGTAGCTGAGCGCGTGTGAGAATGTCCCGAGCATATTTGAGCTGACTGATGAAGAGGCCATTAGAGGTGGGCGTAGCTTCAAGACCAAGAAAGTAGCTAAGAGGACCCAAATCCTTGGTGGCGAACTCAGAATTGGGTTTGCAAGTAAAACGGTCAAGAAGAGAGGAGTTGTTGCCTGTAATAATGATATCATCAACATAGAGAAGCAGATAAATGAGGTCAGAATGCTGATGAAAGACAAAAAGTGATGTGTCGGCACGACTGCAAGAAAAACCAAGCGTAATAAGGAAAGTACTGAGACGTTGAAACCAGGCGCGAGGAGCTTGCTTTAGACCATAGAGAGCTTTCTTCAACTGACAGACATGATTGGGAAAGCGAGGGTCAATGTACCCTGAGGGCTGCTCCATATAAACGGATTCAGTGAGATAGCCATTGAGGAAGGCATTTTTGACATCAAGTTGACGAAGAGGCCATTTGTTGGTCACACCAAGAGAGAGAACAACACGGACAGTGGTAGCCTTGATGACAGGGCTAAAAGTGTCGGTGTAATCAAGACCAGGTACCTGAGTGTAGCCCTTGGCAACAAGACGGGCTTTGAGACGCTCGATAGATCCATCGGGCAAATATTTGGTCCGAAACACCCATTTGGAACCCACAATGTTAGTGTTGACAGGTCGAGGAACCAAAATCCAAGTACGATTAGTTTGCAAAGCTTGAACTTCTTCATCCATGGCAGCAAGCCAGGCAGGATTCTTGGCAGCAGATTTGAATCCCTTAGGCTCAGTGGAGGCAAGGAGAGCAGAAAGAAGGCCAGAGGAACTCACAAGGCCAAGATGCGCGAGATGGCGCGGTTTGAAGACACCAGCTTTGGCTCGTGTGAGCATAGGATGAGAACCCAAAGGGGCAATGGCACGAGGAATGCGAGCAACAATAGGCAACGCAGTGCTAGGCTCCGGAGAAGCTGGTCTGAAGTCTGAGTGTGATAGAGATGAACCTGGAGAAAAGTGAGGTGCCTGCAAAGACTCAGCCATAGGATCAGTACAAATAATACACGGGGTGGATCCGGATTGAGAAATATGTCGGGAGGGTGGTGCAGGGGAAGGTAAGGGCAGATCTGGGGAAGGGAGATGCGGTTCCAGAAAGTTGGAGATTTGGAGGGAGGAGATGGCTTGGGCGTGGGAAGTATGGTGAAAAGGGAAATGGGTTGCATCAAATTGGGCATGGCGGGTGATATAAATTCGGGAGGTGGAGGGGTCAAGGCAGCGAAATCCTTTATGTGAGGGACTATAACCCATAAAGAGACAAGGAATGCTACGAGGAGAAAACTTGTTAGTCATATAAGCACGTAAACAAGGATAAACACGACAACCAAAGGGATGAAAATTTTCATAATTGGGAGAGGAACCATATAAAAGCTCAAAGGGTGACTTACCTCCGAGAAGGGGTGTGGGCAAGCGGTTGATGATGTAAGCCGCAGTGCTAAAAGCGTCAACCCAGAAGTGAGTGGGAATGTGAGAATGGAAAAGGAGGGCCAGACCTGTTTCAGTGACATGGCGATGTTTCCTTTCAGCACGACCATTTTGGGCAGGTGTGTAGGGACAAGAAAATTGCTGGTGAATGCCGGAGGTGCGAAGATGGGTTTTAAAGCAGGTGCGGGTGAATTCAGCACCACCGTCACTTTGAAAAATTTTTATACGAGCGGAATGATGATTTTCCACAAATTTTTGAAAATTAATAAAAGTATTGTAGAAATCAGATTTCAATTTTAATGGGTAAAGCCAAGTGAAACGGGAATAATCGTCAACAAATATAACATAGTACGCAAAACCCAAATTTGACTTGACAGGGGATGGGCCCCATAGATCACAATGAATGAGATCTAACACCTGTGAAGATCGACGGTCATTACGAGAATAAGGCAAACGGTGATTTTTTGCAAGTTGACATGTACTACATAACATAGGAGATGGCAATAAAGAAGTAAGATAAAGCTGTCCTTTTTTATTCAGAAAAGAGAGAACAGAATGGTTCACATGTCCTAGGCGAGCATGCCATAAGTCATACGAAGCATGAAGAGATTTATTTTTTAGGACAGAAATAAAAGCGGAATTGCCGCGTTCTAACACATATAGGCCGCCATCACGTTTACCGGTTGCCACCACCCTTCTCGTTTGGCGATTCTGAACAGTGAAAAAATTATTAGTAAATGTAACGGATAATGGAAAATCAGTCGTTAATTTACTAATGGACAAAAGATTTTTTGTGATATGGGGAACAACCAAAACATCTAACAATTGTAAATCAGGGGAGGGGGAAAGTTTACCAACGTGAGTGATAGGTAGGGACGCACCATTCCCGACAATAACACAATCCTTACCTGTGTAAGAAGTGGACTGATCCAAGAGGGACTGGGCTGAGGTCATATGGGCCGAAGCCCCTGTATCTAAAAACCAGTCAGAGGAGGGTTCTTGGCCAGAAAGAGAGCAGGAGGCATTGAAGGCTTCAGCAAGTTGTGCCTCAGGGAGAGGACCTTGACGATCATACCGTTGCCTACAACGGTCGGCATAGTGACCCTCCACACGACAGATCTGGCAGCATGAGGGGCGGCGTCCAAAACGGCCCTGTCCGCGGCCATAGCCACCGTTGCGAGGAGGTGGGGTGCGGGAAGAGGGGCGGCGCTGGTTCGGCTTGCTAGAGGTGCGAGGGATGGCGGTGAACGCCGCAGGGGGCGGTGCAGCAGGTTCAAGGGAGTTCTGAAAGAGCTCAAAACTCTCTGCTTTTGGCACAAGATCAGCAAAACAGGGTAAGGGAGTGAGAGACATTTGGGCCGTGGAAAAGCTCGAAAAATCCGAGCCGAGTCCTCGGAGAAACCAGTGCACCTTGTCGGTGTCATCGACGGGTCGTCCGATGGCATGAAGTTGATCGCAGAGAGCTTTGAAGGCGTGAGCATACTCCGAAACAGTGCGAGTGCCGCGTTTCATGAGTTGCAAATCATCCTTGAGACGGATCTCACGGGCTTTGGAGCGGTGGCTGAAAGTGTTTTCGAGAGCAACCCACACCTCGCGTGAGGTGGAGAGGCCCACAACTTCTGCCATGGCTTCCTCGGTGAGGGAGGACAACAGAAGACTAAGAATCCGTTGATCGGTATGTTTCCATGCCACATATTTGATGTTTGGGGTCTGAGAATTGTCAGAGGCAAAACGGGGTGGGGTTTCAATACTGCCATCCACACAGCCATTAGTTCTTGGCTTTCTAGGAGTGGAAGCAATTGACTCTTCCATAGGAGATAGTTGGAAGAGGAAAGTTTGATTGTGATCATGTGGATTAGGGTGTTGAAGGGAAGGAGAGTGGAGGAGGTGTCGGCAGCCATGGAAGAGAAATGGGAGAGTGGATCGAGAGATGGATGTTAAGCCGTAAGGGCTCTGATACCATGTGAATGCTTGAAAACCACCACACAGCAATGTGATGAGTTGATTGCATATATATATATATATATTTGTACAGTACATATGTGAGTATGGTAATGACAAGTATATGGTAATTACAAGTATGGAAAACAATAATCTTGGGTCAAAGAGAATGCAAATGGAAAGCCTTGAATTAAGGCTAAGGATCTTGAGCATGATCCTTGACAAGCCCTAGTTTATAATTGTATATGTGTATATATATATATATATATATATATGTATTCAATCTGGGAAGAGAGAGCGAGACAGAAAAAAGAGATTACAGAGTGTTGAAATCTGATTGAGTGGATATGGGTAGATATGTTTTTGACAATGAAAAGTGTATTGCAGAAAAAATGAAAGCAGCTTTTAAGATAAATTTATGATTTTGTTGACTAAACAAACGCAATTTCAAATACTGCAAGGGGAAAATCTAGTTTTCAGTTCATAACCAAACAGGCAAGCCTCTGAAGTGATGTGAAGCTTCTCAACCACTCCTGTAGTGTTTTCAAAGCAGGACAATTTCCAATGTATAGACATTTGAGTGTGGTAGCAGCATGTTGAAGCCCCGATGGAATCTGAACCAACTTTGGAAGGCATTTAATGCTCAGCCGTCGAAGATTGTAAAGGCCCTGCATGTCGTTTCGCTGAAAAGCAAAGCTCTGAGCAATGCCAAATCGCCAGATACTCAAGGATCCTGAGGTTTTGCAAGTTGTTTGGCAAATATTCCAAAAGTTGACAACCTAAGATGGACAAAGTTGTAAGAGAGGTCAAGCACCCTATCCCTCTCTCCGGAAAGAAGCTCTGTTGTGAGGTTGCAACCAAATGTTTAAGGCTAATTAGTTTCTTTTTATATTATAGTTGCCAGTAAGAACCAAGTACCTTAGATACTTCAATTTCTTGATGGAACTTGGCAACTCTTCAAAGTCTGTAAAATATAAAGTTAAAACGACTCAAGATGGATGGATTAACACAAATTGAGGATGCATCATGCATAATCATCAAGTAGCCATGTAAATGTCCACAACATTTTTAATTTGAGTAACAACTTGGGGAAAGTAGGTCCTGTAAGCAAAACATAACGAACACTCCCGGCTACGTCTTGTATTACTGAGAATTCTGCCGCTAACTCTGATCTTGCAAGATCATGCATCTTGAAGTAAGTTCTCTGTAATGAATCACTCTCTTCTACATCGACAAAGAAAGACCTATTTGATAACTCATTGAAACAATGCCTGCCAATATCTTCTGATTAAATGAAACCTTGTGCTATCCACAACCAGATCAGTTTTCCCTTAAAGAGAGGATATCCCTTTGGGTAAACTGCACAATATGAGAAGCATCGTTTCATAAACGACGGCAATTGATCAAAGCTCAACCTCAATGCATGCATAATACCAATGTTCACTCTCATCTAATTTCCATATATCATTATTTAGAACAAAAACGCATTCGTTTTCCTCTGTTTTGGAAAACAACATGCCACCTAAAGTCTTCACCGCCAAACCCAAAATTCTTGCAACAGTTTCCGAACGTGTTGCTGTGACAATTTTACTTCCCTTGGCCCCGACCATAAGTAGGTCTCTCAAATCAGTCCATTCATTAGGGTTTGTTATCCAGACATCATCTTAAACAATCAGAAATTTCTTTCCAACTAGTTTTTCTTGAAGAATGATTTGCAACCTCTCTAAAGGTAAGTTGGAATGTTGATTTCCTATTGTACTTTCAATTATCTTTGTTAAATTGAAGATGCTGGAAACGTGTACCCACTCTTTTAGTTCAAACTTCTCTTTTACCCTTTTGTCAACATCAACAGACTTGGAAAGTGTGGTTTTCCCTAGACCTCCAATTCCTACTATGGCTATAACTGAAAGCTCAGAATTGTTGGAGATTCCTAGAAGCTCAAGTTCGTCTAAAATTTTTGAAATTATAGTGAGTTATCATATTTTTAATGACAAAATAAAAATATATCTTCTAGTCTTTTTTTTAATGATAAAATTGTAAATTTGATTTATTTATTTATTTTTATATATTTTTTTAATTTTATTTATTTTATATAAAAATAAATTTAAAATAAATAATTTATTTTCATTTTATATAAAAATAAATGTAAGATTTTAATTAATATGTATTTTAAATGTAAGATTTTAATTTATTTTCATTTTATATAAAAATAAATGTAAGATTTTTTCTAAATATATTTTAGAAAAAAAATACTAAAAAGTATAAAACATAAATTCTTCAATCCAAACAAATCATAACATTTAATGAAGTGAAAATTTATTTTTTAAGCCTTCTAAATAAATAAAAAAATGTTATGTGTTTTTTTTTTAGATTGGAGAATTTATTTTATGAATTATTTAATATTTTTTAAATGTTCTTTAAGATTATTTTAATCTAATTAGTAATATTTTTTAACGGTATTAAGATAAAAGTATATCGTTGAACTTTTTTGTAGTAAAAGTTACTATTTTTGGATCTTTAGATAGAAAATAATAATCATGGCCTTTTTAAATTGAAAAAATTATTTTAAGAATTTTTTAGTATTTTCATTTTAAAAAATAGATTTAAAAAATGGGGTGAAAAACACAATTACGAAAAAAGATTTTCTATACACGTCTTGTTTTGAAAAAACAAACATTTAAAATAGCTTTTAGGGAAAAACATTAAAAAAATCTTTAAAATAATCTTTTCAATCTAAAAAATTTATGGTATATTTTTTCTCTCTAATTGAAATATAATTTTTTAATAGTTGGGAGTCCACACGTGAAAATTATTTGTAGGTGTAATTTTTTTTCTCACAAATATGATAAATTATACTCACTTCTAGTAATATTTATAATAATTATATTAATTTTTTTAAAATTATAGTGACTTCTCATATTTTTAATGACAAAATAAAAATATATATTCGTGTCTTTTTTTCAATGGTAAAATTGTAAATTTGATTTATTTGTATATATATATATATATATTTTTTTTTTTAATTTTTTTTTAATTTTATTTATTTTATATAAAAATAAATTTAAAATAAATAATTTATTTTCATTTTATATAAAAATAAATGTAAGATTTTAATTAATATTTATTTTAAAATAATAAAGAAAAATATGTCATAAATTGAAAAAAAAAATGTAGAAATAAACATGAAAATGATAATATTATTATTTAAAAAAATGATAAGAGAAGAATACTTATAAATTTTCAAGTGAAATTAAAAGAAAAAAATAATATAATTTTAAAATTTTTAAAAGACTAAGTATAATTATCAAATATCATTAAAAAAACATACAAGAAACAAAAAACTCCCCAGAAGTCTGTGCGGGTCCTAAAAAAGACCTGTATTTTTCAGCTTGCGACACCATTGCTTGCTCACTGAGCCCGACCTTTTTGGCGGCTCGTTTAGTTCTCACTCCCCCAATCCGCATGCAGCTAACCTGCGCTTCATCATCCTGCTTAAAGTAAGCACTCTTCACCTCTCTCTCAATCGAAGAAACAAGCTTTAAAATTAGGGTTCCAGAGTTTCCTAAATCTTATGAGGTGTATATACATGGCTCTATAATTTTGAAAATTAACTTTGTTTCTTGCCTTTTTTTTTTTTATTAAGTCGAAATTTATTTATTGTCTATGAGCCTCGGTTTGGTTGACGAGAAAACTGAGTATAAAGAAAAGAAAGACAACAAATGTGCATTTTGATACTCTGCTGAGGTGGAGGTTTTTGGTTTCTCTGGTGCCAAATACTGAAATGTTGATGTTTAATATGTTAATTTCTTTTCTTTTTCTGCATTTTCGAGCGCAGAGGTTTTGCTACTGAAATTGATAGTTTTACTTTTCTAAGGGAACTATATCGTTGACACAAACAGGAATCAAATGTTTTTAACAATTAAAATTGAATGAGAATTTCGTAGGTTGGCAGTAACTCCTGGGAATTTGAAAGTTGGGGCATTGGCTTTTATCAAAGCAAGAACAATGGGATCTAAAGGACTCCTTTCAACTTCGTCTACTCATGCAAAATTAACTGATTCAATGGGCATTGAACCAACACGAGCTGAGAAGAGTGTTGTCAAGGTCATTGATTGCTTCATTTGTAGTCCGTGCCTTCTGTTCTTTTCTTCTGGGTGATATATATAGTTTTTGTTGATTTGACTATGTGCTGGTTTGTAGGAAAATGTCGTGAACGGTAGAATTGCAGAAAGTGACAGTGTTGAGGATAATGGCAGTCTTGAAAGAATGACAGTTCAAGAACTCAAATCAAAGCTAAGGTAAATATAAGTTTGAAGCTTACTATGACTCATGAAATGGAAAATCAACCTTAACCAAGCCAAATAATTGTAATAGGCTCATTTGAGCGGAAGATCATTTTCCTTTCTTGGGTCCCAAGTGATGAAAAATTTAAGGTTCAAAATTTATATCATGTTTCTTTTTTCTCAACGTTGGGAAAATTTTTAATATTGTTAATCTCCACTGGAACTTTGCTGGTCGGAAAAGTATGTTGCAATGGAAGAAAGTGTAGGAGAAAGATTGATGGGATAAATACCTTATCACTGAGGCAAGGACAATTGCATATACGAGTGTACATATATATGTTTGTGTTTTTTTCCTTTTCCATCTTGTTGACTTTTCCTTAGCAACATAATTTCATGTACTTAATGCGTAATATAATGAATTTCGGCATTTTCTGAAGGTCCTTGTACTTTTATTTAAAAAGAAAAGAAAAAGAGATACTTCTTGTTTATTCTAGCGTGCATCCATATGCTTTGGATGGTGCACGATTTGGCCATCCAATGGCCCTAGGTGGGGCTAAATATCAAAATATGACATATGACTTGTGCAGCTGATACCAAGTACGTAAGATAATGGTTTTTTATGTTAAATTGAGTTTATATGCTTTGTGAGATAGCTGCTGTTCTAATTCTTGAAACTTTGTTGACTTCGTTCTGCCAATGTTCTGTTTCAGGATAGGGATGATGAATGCATAGAAAGAAATAAGTATAATGCATTGTGATCTCCAATATGTATAATACTTTGCAGCAGCATGTTTTACAATTTTAAGTGTTTTATTGAGGTTTCTGAATTTGTAGGAGTGTTGGGGTCTCTGCTAAAGGATGTAAACGTGATCTTGTGTCTGCCTTGAGGAGTTTCCTGAACAACAAAGTAGATGGTATCCTATTCTACTAGTGAATCTAGGCCTATATTCTATGTGGTATTTATATTGTTCAGTTTAATTGCTGAGACGGTGACACTCTACAATTTTGTTAAAAGCTTCCTTAAGTGCAGGTGAAGGTTCCCCAGAAGTAGAAGATCAAGTATCCTCCGAATTGAAATCTATTAGTACCGAGAATAATTCATCAAAAAGGAAGGCTAAAAGTTCATCTAGTCAAGATCACGATGAGGGCAATAAAACTGTTTCAGAGGTTTCTGCACGTCAACGGACTAAGAGAAGAGTAAAACAGGTCCAAGTTGAGGATGGTAGTATTGAAGTTCAAAATACACTAGCAACAACGCAGAAGCTGTCAATCAAAGTCAATGAGGTTTCAGGTGCTTCTACATTTGCTTATTTCTTCCTTTTGCAAAATCTACTAAAATTACTGTAATATAGTTAAAGGCGAAAGGCACCCTTGAGGCGCTAAGATCTCACATTACCCAAAAAGTGAGGCGACAAAGAAGTGCTAGCCTGAGTGAAGTAAGGTGCTAACTAATAAAAAAATATATTACACATTGAAAGTCAATTCATTCTAAGTTAAATAATATCTTATTGTTATAATAATTATCATGTAACACAAAAAAGTTCAATCTAAAAGATACAAATGACGTATTTAAGTGATATAATCATTTTAAGCTTTAGTATTCTTTTCTAAATTAATATTCAATGTTTGTTATCTATTAAAGTCTTATATAGAAGAAACTTTTGTGAACTCTCTAGTCCTAATCATATGGAACGGAAGACATGATTGGGTCAATCTCATAGACATCTAAACTAATTCTAAAATTTCAAGCCTATTTTGGGAAGACTTCTCATATAGGTGATCAACTTGGTTGGTGGAGGGAAAATGTTTTATCATGGTAGACCCAAATTTTGTGAAGAATGATGATAATTTGTTGATTATAGAAAATGAAATGTTAATCCCTATTTATAATTTTTTTCATGTTGAAAGTGTTACTCTCCCTGAAGTTTTGAATTTTTGCCATCATCTCAAATAATTTAAATATTTATTAGGTCAATTTTGTTATAATGCTTGTTCATTATACTTATTAATATAATAGATTGGACAATAATACGTATAGACTACAATTATGTTCTTTTATATTGATATAAATCTTACAAATTGTTAAATAAATGCATTTACTTATCCAAAAAAAAAAAGAATTGTTAAATAAATGTATTAAACACTATAAACATAAGGGACATACAAGTAAAATTCATTACAAATAAGAAGGTCATTGTCTGGTCGCCCAAGGTGATTGCCAAGGCTTCGCCTTTTTGAAAATGCTTGGCCTGGAATATGTTAAGGCACTAGGATTAAAAATCGCCTCGCCCGATCACCTTTGACAACACTGAATTATTGTGCTTATCAGGGGGGAAAAAAATAAACTTGTTAAGAGTGTTACATTTGATATGACAATTAGTTAGATGTTTTTCTACAATATATATTGTTTTCAGGTAAGAGATCCACACAGGCAAAGAGAAAAGCACCCTCAAGTATTGCCTTTGCAGATGCTGGAGCTGCTGATGGGGTCAATCTATCCATGAGTCAAAATGAACCCTGGACAGTTCTTGCCCATAAGAAGCCACAAAAAGGGTGGATTCCGTACAATCCCAGAACTATGAGGCCGCCTCCTCTTACAGGTGATACAAAGTTTATGAAGATAATGTCTTGGAATGTCAATGGATTAAGAGCTTTACTGAAGTTGGAGGGCTTCTCTGCTCTGCAACTTGCTCAAAGAGAAGATTTTGATGTTCTGTGCTTGCAAGAGACCAAACTGCAGGCAAGTTTTCCTGTTATTCTGTTCCCTAGATCAAACACTCAACTCTTAGTTGCTTTTATTAAGGAACGTTTATGGATCTCTGACCAATATCATCAGAACAAGATTGGACTGAAAAGAGCTATGGGAAATAATATGTCAGTCAGTTGCAGAAACTGGTTTCTGGTCATTTGAGGGGATGTTAGTATGGTTAATTTTGTTGCTTCAAAATTTGATTTCCTGACAAAAATTCTTCTAGTATTGGAGTTATATCGTTGCCACGTAATTTATTACACATGCATGTTGAATTAATAACATGATGTAGTTTTATCTTCTTCTTTTTTTGGTTGTGTTGATCTGTTTATTCTTTCTTTTGGAAGTAATTAATGCAGTATGAACTCTCATTTTCTTGCTTGCTGCACATTCTGCTCCATAAAGCATGCTGACCATTCCTGAAGTTTGTCCATTCTCGTAAACCTTAATTGAGAGAGACAGACAGACAGAGAGAAGAGGGGGGGGGGGGGGGGGTATTGAGTATTGATATGTTGGTTTACTGCTTTTCCAAGCCTTATAATTTCTCCTCACACCTAAAGAAACGAATGAACAAAAATTAGGGAACTCAATTTAACAACTTCATCCGTACTAAGCCCTTATATACAAAAATGAAGGAGATATTCAGAACTGTACCAACAATCTTGGTATTAAATTAATTCATTTTAGGAGTGAGTGATTGGGCACTGACTAATACTTCAAAAAATGGTGTTGGAAAATCAATTTGAATTTATGCGGGGGGGGTTGAATGATGGATGCCATCTATTTATTGAGGAGACTAACAAAAAAGGCGTAAAGAGAAAAAGAAAGATCTTGCATATGGTTTTTATAAATTTGAAGAATGCCTATCTTTGGGTCCCCGGGATATAATGTGGTAGAGTTTAGAAAATGAGTTGCAAATTGATATATTGACATGATAGTTAGCTTGGTAAAGCATGGTGATAAAATCACATGCTTGGGTTCAGCCTCCCATGGGACTCGAACAGTGTCTCCATTATTATTAACAACGGTAGGTTGTAACATTATTATTTCTATCCACGTAATTTCAATATTCAATTTTTAAATGCAGGAGAAGGACGTTGAAGCAGTCAAACAGTGTCTCCTAGAGGGTTATGAAAATAGCTTTTGGACATGTAGTGTCTCCAAACTTGGGTACTCTGGTACTGCAATTGTCTCACGGGTATGTTCTTTTTTTTTTTTTCTTCTTGAGAGTAGGGTTCTAAATTATACCATTAGAGGAATCGTATTCAGTTGATTTCATTTATTAAGAGAATTTAAAAAATGTTGGTGTCTGCCTGTCTTGCACTGTTAGAAGGCCAATGACTTTATTTTAAACTATGATGTCTTATTATGTCAGTGACATGGTTATTTCTTGTGCTATGAGCTTTATTAGAATGTCCAGTTTTGGTTACATATGACCTTAAACCCTGAATCTCCGGAGAGCATTACTCATTTGTTTTATTTTTTATTTTTTGACAAGTCATTAGTTAGTTAATTTTGCTATGTCAGAACTCAACTTTTGGACTTGGTGAAAAAACTAGTGTTGAGCCAATAGAATGAAAATTTGGTCCAATTGTGTAGTTGCCATCCACACTTCAGTAAAGCCATCAAGTTGGTGGTGCACCCTCAAGTCATTATTATTTTTTAATCAGGTTCACTATTAATTTCGATGTGAATGGAATATGGATCAAGGTTATTTGGAATATTTTGAACCTTTGATAAAATAGTGTTGACAATTAATCAACATTTGGTAGTGCGGGTTTCTAAGTACTAATTAATATTGTCAACTCAAAGTTGTCACCAGATATTGTTATTGCAACTATTTGGGTCAATTAAATGAAAGTTTCTTGTCATATGTATCCCATGCATTAGGTTCAAGCATCAATTTGAGATTTTTTTCTACTATTCTTTTGATGCCTTTTATGCTGCTATCAAAACCTTTAACTCGCATGCACATGCATCTTCTAATTTAGTGCCTTCAAGATCCTGCTCTCCATCTCAATTGGCAATCACATGACCTATCACTGTTTGTTTATTCAGATTTTTTTCAAAATTTCGCATTATTAAATCTTCATTAAGCTATCTCAATTAGTCTTACCTTGTGAATATGTCTTCGTTGATTAAATTTGAAAATGTTTATAAAAAACATAGGACCCTTAGCAAGCTATAAAGTTCCCAAGAGATTATGTTGTACTGAAAAAGCTTTGAAGCATACAGAGTAGGGGGGTCACTTGAGGTGTAGTGCAGGTGATGTTAGGCTTCATGAGTCAAAAATTCTCTGAAGGATGAATTTTTTGTCTAATCGTCAACTGTGATTAATCAGGGAAAAAAATGGAAACTTGAACAACAGGCAGTGAGTTAAAAACGGGGATGTCTTAGTTCTGAAATGGAAGATTGGTATCAATCTAATCTATGAAAGTTCACTTGTGTCACATACCTTTTGCTGTTTAATCGTTTATTTCATCTTTTATTTTGTGAAGTTAAAATATTGGGATTTATTGTGAAAAACAGAAGGATATGTCTTTTCTGTATTGGGTTTCATTGAATTAGACTTTGTTTGGATACCTTTCTGAATTGGGAAAAAACACGCCTGATAGTTTGGTGGTGACGATCAATACTGATGCTAATCCAATTGAATTTAGGATTTTGAATTTTGTTGTGATCTGTGTTTTTCAGAATTTTGGAAACAAAATATGATGTCAAAATAATTTCTCTTGTATTTTCTTTGGTTTTCTTAAATTAGGATATGTGTCTTATTCTTTTTCTTTTCTTTTCCTTTTTATGAGTAAAATGTTCACTATAAGAGCCAAAAGCAAGGGCACAATCCATGTGCATGCGAGGATTACCAAAAAAATATACAAGTCAACTTTTATCTACCAAAAAATCTATGAAAGATCTATAGATACATATAAGACTCTACAATCCTAGAAATAATGTCCGCAAAAGCATCTTCACTCCGTCAAATGTACACCTATTTCTTTCTCCACCCATTCAACGAAGCCAAGAATCATAGGAAGCAACTACGTTGGGCTCGTCTTTTGGTTAGATGGTCGGGGAGGTATATACCCGCTTTGATTATGATCAGAGTTGGCTTAGGGAAGTTTGAGATTCTTATTTGGGTTGAGTTGGCACCGAGATTTGAGGTTGGATATCAAGCTAGGGTTGATCATAAAGGGATCTAGAGGGAGTCCAGGATGAAGATGACGATTGAGTATCAGACATGGGATTCACATGGAAGGGGTGACAAGGTGGTAATTGGGGGTCAGACCACATGGTGAGGAAAGGGAGATAGATAATGGGGTTGGGAGACAACTGGATAGAGATGGGAAATTTGAATTGAGCCCCACTCTTTTCAGACTTATTTGCCCACTTCTATTTCCCCTAAAGCCAGATCCCCGGTGTTGTCTACCCCCATAATGCCCACTGTCCTTTCTTGCTGGGCTAGCCTGTCACGTACCTTTAGATAGATCTTTTAGGCCTTTTAGCCTGCTTCTCATTCCCTCTTGATCAAGAGTTTTAGCTCAATTGTTGTCCATTGGGATGCCATCCCTTTTTTCTTCCACTTCTTTCTACACTTCCCAAAAGTCCAGCCTTTATTAAAAAAATAAATTGATTGGCAATATTTATGAGAAGTATTATGGCTGTCTAACAAAGCTATGTTTCCCCACTTAAAATCATTGTTTATTCTTAGGAAACGTAATGGAAAGTTCTTCAACTTCCTTCGATTGATTGTTAACTTTGCACAATCAATCAAGAAAGTGAAAGGAAAGAAGAAGAAAAGAGAGAATTATAACTGCAATTTCTCACAAAAGATAGCTTGCATGTTCATTATAGAAGGATAAAATAAAGGAACAGAAGGACTAAAACCTGAACTACCATTAATAAGGCTAAAATATAACTATACCGCTCTAACACCCCCCACCCCCCGGCTTCAAACTGATGATGCGGCAGCGAAAAGGCTCGAGAGTTTGTGAAGCAAAAAACAGAAGTGCATAATTATGTGAGACTTAGTGAAGAAGTCTGCCAATTGTAAAATAGAAGAAAGGAACAGAAGAGAAATTGTACCAAGTTGAAGATTATGGCCCACAAAGTGATAATTGATCTTAATGTGTTTGGTATGCTCGTGAAAGACAAAGTTGTGTGCAATCTGAATAGCACTCTTGTTGTCGCAATATATAGGAGTAGGAGCAAACAAAGAAATTTCAAGATCAACAAGCAACCATTGTATCCTAGCAATCTAAGTCGTTGTAGTAGTCATGGCATGATACTCAACCTTAGCAGAAGAATGTGCAACAATGGTTTGCTTCTTGCTTTTTCAGGAAATAAAGAGATCACCAAGAAAAATATTAAAGCCTGTAGTAGGCTAAAAACTATAGACGACTAGAGATATGACCGAGGCGTGAATGTCATAAATAAAAGTAGACGGTCTTAAACTTAAATTAAAGGAAGCTAAATCAATAGAAGAAGTAGAAATAGCAACAACATGCAACTCTTCCAACATGTAGAGTCCTCCCTTTCTACATTTTGTCTCAATAAGCTTTTTAGAATGAAGATCCTGCACAATACAACTAGAAAAAGAAAAGTGAACTAGAAAACCAAAATCAAACAACAAATGAAAATCAAAGTTAAGTCAGTTGAGGAATATAATAGACATCATGGATAAGAGAAACAACCCAATGCCTACCAAGGACATAAGAAGCCATTGGTAGCAAGGACAGAGACATAAGGAGGAGAAAGATTTGATACAAGTGAAGAAGAATTACTAGTCATGTGATGGGTAGCACCCGATTAAAAAGACAAGTGTTCGGAGATATGACTAAAGGTCATGAGGAGAATGAACTTCTGGAAGAAGAGACAAAAAGTCCATTCGGCGAATGGGTAGAGAAGATTTTCTATAATTGCTTAGCAATGAAGGACAAAAAGGGAGTTGATGTAGAGGAATCATCTACTGGTGGTGCAACTACTGCAGTGACGATCCCTACCTTTAGAAGACTACGATTTTGGTTCACAAACTCCCTTATTTACCCACTTGGGCATCAGGCCTTCCAGTTACCCTTCTCACGATAGAATCGGCACTCATTAATACCCATCTTGTCTCTTGGCCAATGCTAGTTTGCAACTTAGGCGGAACAACTAATTCTGCTTGTTTAGATAGAGGAAGAAGACCTTTTTTTTTTGGGAGAATTCCCACTTGCCATAGTCACAAGAAGAAAATCACTTCACAAACAAAATGCAATATGCAATCAAAGAGAACCCACTTAACTAAAGCAGAAACAACAAATGCAATCAAAGAAGAACCCACTGAACCAAAACAAAAGCAACAAATCCAATCAAATGATAACCCACTGGATCAAACTAGAAATAGCAAATTCACCTAAAGGGGAACCCACTGGACCAAAATAGAAGCAACAAATGCAACAGAGTAGCTCTTACACCTCAAAGATACATTGGAACAGAAGCCCACGCCTTGGGGACACATTGAAACAGCAGCATGCACACCCAACATTGTATGGTGCACACATGCACAGCCAAACCATAAAAAAAAAAAACCCAACCCTTGGACGCGCTAAATAGTGCACAGCCGACCAGCAAGCTTCACTAAACTCAATAAAAAAATGCAGACAATCATGAGCTCATTGTACATACCTTCTCCAAGCCTAGTCACTTCTATTGGAGTGGATTAGAAGCAACCAAATTGATGAAAAGGGATTGAATCAACAATCTGAAAATTTAAAACTCATTTTTTGAAAAAAAAAATTCAAAAATCAGATGGTCCCAAAAAATTCTGCAGAAATCACTAAAATACTTCTCATGCAAAACCGAACTAAACCACAGCTTCTGCTCTCCACGATCGCTAATATGATAATGACGTCAGCCTGGTTGTCCCTCCTTTTGCTCTATTATGATTTCTATAGTGTTATTAACTAAAATCGGTTCTCAATCTGCTCTGATACATGTTAACTTTGCACAATCAGTCAAGAAAAAGAAGGAGAAGAAGACAAAAAGAGAGAAGCATTAGTGCAATGTCTCACAAAAGATAGATTACATGAAAAATAATAAAGTACCCTTTATAGTAGGGTAAAACAAAGGAACAGAAGGACTAAAGACTAAACTACCCTTAATGAGACTAAAATACAACTCTACTGCTCTAACACAGACATGCTTTGAAATTTTTTCGGATTTGATCTCCATATTTTTTAGTCAATTTACTGTAATTTTTGATTCCTGTCATTCTTGTAAAGTCTCTTCTTTTATATAGTTTTAGACTTTCAGGAAAACTTTGGCCGCCCAACTTGGGCTGCACAGCTTTAGAAGTTATTTAGACTTGGGAGACAAGGCAGGCACTGCAAGTCTGCAAAGTAAAGAGAGTTAGAGAGGGCATAGGGCGTACAGGTAGCAATAACGTTGATGGGGGAGCAAAATGAATGGTTAGGAATTTATTACCTTTAAACGTGTGGTTTACGTTGCATATGGTTGTATGGGACATAAAAAAACCTTTTGCTTGTTTTGTGCATAGTGTCTTATGACTCTCATTCTTACATAGTGGGTCCCAAGCCTAGAAAGAGGAAGAGGATTGCTCTAGGTAGCTGACAGCTAGCATGAAGCATTTGTCTGATCCCCAGTGAACATGAATCCTGAGAATATTAAAGGTAAATGTTAAGTGAGATTATGGCTGTAGGCATGTCAGAATGGTAAAACAGGTTCTAAAGCTACACCATTTAGTTGGCCAAGGCTTTGGTTGAGTTGAATTAAGTTATAAAACGACCACAATGACATGTTGAATTGTTACTATGATATTATTGTATTATCCTCTTGGCTTTGGCTCTGGTTGATATATGGAACAATGTTGGTGGGAGAGAACCTAAAATGGGTTAGTTGCTGTTTTCTATCATCTCATTAGGGCATCCAGTATGCTAAGCTTTGGTGTCATCTGATAAAGTGGAACAATATTGGGCGCCCACCCAAAGGGCCAAAGAGCATTCAGTGCTTTGATAATCATAGTAAGCAAGTTAAAATGCCTATAAGTGCAAGCCACTTGATGCACTGAGAAGCTTAGTTTCCCAGGTCAACTATTGGCCCTTTAAGCATAGCTGGGTGGAACTTGAATTCAACTCAAGCCAAGCTCAAGATTGACCTGAACTCTACTGAGCCTGTTTAAACTTGATTCACATATAGTTTGCTGTGCTTTGAGCTTGTAAGCCTAATTGAGCCTGTTATTTCAGTCTGAGACTTTAATGTACCTAGATGAGTAATAGAATCCATTACTCTTACCTTACCAATAAGATAAAGTAAATTGCACAAAACCTACTTCAACTGTTGAAGAAACTAACTGAGCTGAACTTGGATCTGTTTGGGCTTGGCTTATTTAGAAGACTGGCTTAGGATATAGGCTTGGTGCATAGCCTTCTTAATTGGTGAAAGTGCCTTAATAAACAATGTTTAAGCTGCTTAGACCCAGTCACTGGACTCAGTTTGTTTGCCAGCCTTATGTATGCTGCCATCAGTATTAAGCACCTTGCATAGGAGTACAGTGCATGGAGTAACTCTTGGAATTATTGATTCATTCTGTACTGGACCAGACCAGAATAGACTAACGGACTGAACCAATATTGATAAATCTGTGTTGTAGAATCTGCTGGTATTACTGAAATATTCACTGACACAATAACTATAAATGCAAAATAGAATAGTTGAACAATATTCAAGAAGTTTGGCTAGACATACATAAGTAAATTGATATATTCTCAAGAATCTGCCAGAATCCATTGAACTGTTCTCTTAAGAATCAATCGCCTTAAATTGATTGACTAACCCGTCGTGGTTAGTTCTGTGCTGCTGAGACGGCCTCTGTAACAGCACGAAGTTATATTTTCAATACATTTTGTACACACTACCCACCAAACTAATGGGCCTAAAGTCCTTCATATTCTCAACCCCCTTCTTAGCAATCAAAGCAATGCAGGAAGCATTCAAGCTTTTTGCAAAGAGGCCACTCACATAAAAGCATAAAACACTGCCACCACATCCTAGATGCATGCTTGATAGCTAATGAATGTGTGGATGCCAGGAAGAAAAGTAGCAGACCGGTGATAAAGGGCTCCAATGTGGAAGACGGTCAAGGAGGGTGTTTGGAATCTCTGATCTTTTTTTTTGAAAATGATACCTTGATTTTGTGTAAAGCTAGAAGAAGGCATCTTAGATTTCTTCAATGTGTCTTGATGTGTTTTGAGGCAGTTTCAGGGATGAAGATCAATCTTAATAAGAGTAAGATTATTCCTGTTAGGAATGTGGAAGAAGTGGAGGAGTTAGCTAGGGAGTTTGATTGTAAGGTGGGCACTTTTCCAATGGTGTACTTGGGGTTGCCTTGAGGAGCCCCGTTTAGATCTATAGCAGTGTGGCATGTAGTGGTAGAGAGATTTCAGCACAAACTGGCATGTTGGAAGTGACGATATCTTTCTAAGGGGGGTCGGGTTACTCTTATCAAGAGTGTGCTGGCCAATTTGCCAATTTATGTGATGTCTTTATTCCAACGCCTGCTTCTGTGGGGCAGAAATTAGAGAAGTTGTAGCGGGACTTGAAGGCAAGGATGGGGAGAGGAAGATGCATCTTGTGAAATGTGATAAGTTGAAACGTCCTTTGAATGAGGGTGGTTTGGGATTTAAAGATACGAGGACTTTCAATAGTGCGTTGTTGGGTAAGTGATTGTGGAGATATGCTACGGAAGAGCGAGCGGTGTGGAGGAGTGTTCTTGTTGTTAAGTATGGTGAGGAGAGAGGGGGGTGGTTTTCTAATGATATTTGGGAGGCTTATGGGTGTGGTGTGTGGAAAGCTATTCAAAAGGGGAGGGCTGATTTTAAAATTTTAGAAGGCTTTGAGGTGGGTGAGGGTGTTAGGGTGCGATTTTGGGATGATTATTGGTGTGGTGAAATGAAGCTTAAAGACAAATTTCCAGCCTTGTATGCTATTGCTTTCAGCAAGGACACGGTGGTGGCAGATTGGTTTGATGTTGTTGGTGCAGAGGTGGTTTGGAGTCCTTGTTTTCGAAGGAATTTGTATGATTGGGAAATGGGGGAGATGGAGGAGTTAATGACCTTGTTGAGTGGGTATGGGGTGAGGAGGGGGAGGGAGGATGCTATGATATGGCGGATTCCAAAGCAAAAGAAATTCACGGTGAAGTTGTTTTTATCATCTCTTGATTGGGAAGGAGGAGACTTTTTCGTGGAATTTGGGTTGGAAATCTAGAGTTCTGAAGCAAGTAGCATTTTTTTGTCGGTTGGCAGCTTGGGGGGCGATTCTTACCTCGGACAACATGAAGAAAAGGGCCTTTTCTTTCAGCTTCCTAGTATATGTTGTATGTGTAAGCGGGAGGAAGAGACCATATCACTTCTTCATATCCTGTGGCTAGGGATATGTGGAATATGGCGCTGCTGCCCTTTGGCTATAGATGGGTTATGCCGGCCTCTCTAAGGAAGGTGTTCTTGAGTTGGAAAGCTAATAGGATGCAGAAAGATTTGAAGCCCATATGGAGGATGTCGCCTTTATGCCTAGTTTAGTGCATTTGGAGGGAGCGTAATAGGCGCATTTTTGAAGTTAAGGAGATTTCTTTCTTTTTTGGGGGGAGTTAGGGTCTTAGTTTTTGTGGCCCCTCCTTTCTTCTTTTTGTAAATGGGTTAGCCCTCCCTGGGCTATCTTTTAATTATATATCTTACACTTTACTGATAAAAAAAAAACTGGCTATGACTAGTAGTTTCTCTGAAACCATTCTTCTTGAAATAGCTAATTCAGCATTGAAATTTCTTTTAAAAGAAAAAAAAAAGTTCCAAGGACATTGAACCTATTCTTGTTTTGTACAGAAGTTTAAATAACCATAACTATATTTTTTGCCCCCATTTATACATTTGTATTCTTATTTTTTAATGCTTCTATTGTCTTGTCGATATTACTAGATTAAGTAATATTCTTGTTAGGATATGGTGGCAAATTTTTGGATCCTTATTGCCCTATTGTCTTTCTTTTCCAAACACTTAATAATCAACTCAAATAAACAAGACCTGGTCACAACTAACATGAGAAATCCAAATGATTTTTTGTTTTACTTAAACTATCATGTTCACCAAAAGTGCCATTGATACATTTCGGTCCTGCGAATGTGAGTGCTGGGAGGGGTCGGTTGGATATAGACCTAGACTTTGGCATTGTTTGGTTGGCTACTCTCAGATTTGAACCTGTATTGGGAAAAAGAAAAATTACAATTACTATCTATCTAACACAACCACCATTCTTTCTGCAGGCCTGGACTGGCTGTATAAAAGTTGGTGCTCTTGGCATGAGAAAGGCAGATTTATTTTCCAAACCATGTTGTTAACATATTCTCTTGCTATTGTTTAACTTGGTATTATCACTTTCTTAGGTTTAGATTGATTTCATTTTCCACAAGTTCACCTTGGTTGATATCTTGTTTGCACATGTTAGTTAAGGGATAAATTTTCACTTTTATGACTTGTGAGATACAGTTGCTGATATGTATTTTTTTCCCTTGTGATCACTGATAATCTCGAGCAGATTATTTGAGCTGTCTGCACCTAAGCTCTCAAAAGTGGTTTTACTTTTTGTTATTACTTTGCTGGCTGAAATGACTTGTCTGACAGATAAAGCCGCTTTCAGTCAGATATGGCCTAGGCATATCAGATCATGATAATGAAGGACGTCTTGTGACAGTGGAGTTTGATAAATATTTTTTAATAAGTGGATATGTTCCTAATTCTGGAGATGGTCTAAAAAGACTGGTAATTGACCCTACATTTCTTGCTTTTATTACCTGCCTTTTTCTATTCTTCATAGCAAAGATGTTGTACGCTTTTGTAGTATAATCTTTAAGTGGAAATTTCATGGAGTGATGGTTTGCCTTTGATACTAGTCCTACAGGATTACACAGTGGGACCTGTCTCTAAGTGATTACATGAAAGTAAGTCTACATTTATGGGTCTTTACTCTTTTATATTGCATCATGAAAGCACATTTGTGCATCAGATTTTTCCATTTTCTGCGTCTTTTTTTTTTGGGGTCCTCATAGTGCCTGATAATTTTGAGTAAGAGATCAAGAAGAAATTAAGAAAGAAAAGTCATATTATTGACCGTAAGTCTCAGGATCCATTATATCAGACTGATAATACTAGGAAATAAAGGACATTACAAGAATGCAAAAAGACTAAACTATCCTTAATGCTAATTATTCTAAAACACTTTAACACCCCCCTTCAAACTTATGATGTAGCAATGAGAAGCATCAAAAGTTTGTCAAGCAGAAAATAGAAGCGTGTGATAGTATAAGACTTCCAAAAGAAATCATCCAACTACAATGAAGAAGGAAGAAATGGTGCCAAGTTGTAGATGATGACGCATAAAGTGACAATCGATCTCAATATGTTTTGTAAGCTCATGGAAAACAGAGTTGTGCACAATTTGAATGACACTCCATAAGAGTAGGAGTAGATAATAAAATGCCAAGATGAGCAAGCAACCATTGGAACCAAACTATCTCAACTATAGTAGAAGCCATGGCATGATATTTAGGGGTGCAACTTGGGCGGTCTTGTATACTTTTATCACCCCGTCGAATAGCCTAGGTCTCGTATTCTAATTGGTACCTCTTAGCAGAGTTAAACTGTAAAAATAACTTAGGATAAAGATTCTCAAATCTCTTTGATTGTGTCAAACTTAGCCAAATGAACCCTAATGAATTGATCTATTGAATTGTTTGTCTAAGTAATAATTTTGCATTATTAATTTTCTAACTAGACAACAGCTCCTTCTGATTTTCTGCTTTGGTATCTGACGAGATTGTCATAACACTTATGATGTAACCTCACATATTTTTACCTAACAAATTTTTTTTTCATCACATACACCCAGTAGCCATAATTATCTCCCTTCAAGTTAACACTAATGGCCTGAAGGGAGTCAAAATTTCCACTTGCCATATCCAAGTAAAAAATAGAACAAACTAGAATAAGAATTGAAGAACAGTGCAAGGATTTCACAAACCAACCAAGAACCTAATCTCCAACATCAATAAATGGCTCCAAAACAATGAGTTAGTGATTCAAGACTGAAATAAGCAACCAGAGACAAAAATAGCCCATACCCACTGCTCCAATGCCATGGCTGAACCACCCATATGCCTAAATCTCAACAAAAACCAATGTAAATGATAATGGGCTGCAAGATCATACCTATTTTGGCCAAACCACACCTTTTAGGATAGATTAGAAGCAACAAAAACACTCAAAATCGATCGAATCAACATATCGCAAAATAAAACCCTCTTTCCTGATAACATTCGAAAATTTGAAAACCCTACCAAATTATCTTATCACCAAAATACTCCCCATGAAAAACTGATCCAAACCCTACAAATCGTTCTTCAAGATTGCTGACATCATCTAACGGATGATGACAACGGCACACTGTTCTGGTCCTCTTTTTGCCCTCTGATGATTTCTACAGTGTTGCTAATCTAAATACGCTTTGATACCATGATAATTTTGAGTAATAGATCAAAAAGAAATGAAGAAGAAAAGAGAAAAGTTATATTATTGCTAAATTGTAAGTCTCAGGATACATTATATCAGACTGAAAATACTAGGAAATAAAGGAAATAAAAGAACCCTTTATAGAAGGCTTAACAAGAACGCAAAATGACTAAACTAACCTTAATGCTACTTATTCTAACATACTCTAACAGTTCCCCTGCTAGAAAGTTTTCTTGATCTGCTCTCTTTCATGCTACTCTTGCATGCTGAATATTTTTTAGTCACATTGAAGTTCTTAGCTAATCACTTTTGGGAAAAATGACCTCTGGTATAACTGCTTTGCTATGTTTAATGTGAAGCTTGGAGAAAAAAATTCAGAAACTAATTTCGCTTTTAATCATTGACCAATCATTGACTTGAGTTGATTGTCATTTGTTCTTCTACATGGGGGGGGGGGGGGGGGGGGACACCAAGAAAGAATAGCTGAGGCAAGATTTCTTAGACTAATGGATGGTTATGTCCATTTCCCATGCATGATACAGGAGCTAGAAAAGTCAAAGCCTGTCATTTTGACTGGTGATCTGAATTGTGCTCATGAGGAGATAGACATCTATAATCCTGCGGTATGTAATCCTGATTCTAGCACTCTGAATGTTTCCTCTTATTGTTCTCTATCTGATTTTCAGACCATAACAAGTATATGCCAAGAAAGAAATAGGCATCTTCTGTAGGCAGGGGCACTGAATTAACAAATATTGCAACTACTTGTTATACTATCCTTTGCAGAATTGTTTATTTGTGATTGGGATATGATTTGTTTGTTAACATGAGATTGTTTCATGTCAAATCCATGGTTGCTTAATTGGTTGTCCTGATATGTTGCCATTAAATTTATTTATCTTTTATTAAGAGTAATCTTTTAACTGGATCATTCTGTTATTGGCTTATCTCTATGGGTAAATTAAACTTGGGTGAGTCTACAGGTAGAATTGTGATGGGTTTAAGCCGGCTGGAATTCAGTGAGTCCAAAACTTAATTTGGGCCAACCCACAACCATTATTTGCATTTGAAATGCTGCCCTGATATGTTGGCATTAAATTTATTTAGCTTTTATAAAGAGTAATCTTTTAACTGGATCATGCTGTTATTGGCTTATCTCTATGGGTAAATTAAACTTGGGTGAGTCTACAGGTGGTATTGTGATGGGTTTAAGCTGGCTGGAATTCAGTGAGTCCAAAACTTAATTTGGGCCGACCCACAACCATTGTTTGCATTTGAAATGTATTATATACATATTAGAATTTGATTTGAAGACTTTTAAATGGCTATCCATGTCTAACGAGCAATAAATGTGTTGGGTTTAAGCCAAAGAGCTCTGGGAGCCAAATCCATACCCAAATGTGCCAGGGGTTGGTGGGGAGTTGTTGAGGTTAGACATTGCCTCCTCTTGGTTCGTTTGTTTCATTTTGTGACTTTAGTGCTTCATTGGTATTTTTTGAGCTTTTTCCATCATTACCTCTTTCTTTTTTTCTTTTTTTTTTTTCTGTTCTATTATGTAAATATGTAAATAAAGTTTTATTTTTATTTTTGGGATAGGTAAGTGGCCTTTGGGGTGTGAGTTGAACCTATAAAGATTTTATTTTTATTTTTTTATATGTAAATAAAGTTTCCCCAACTCCTTTTCAATTATTTAATCTTATGCTGGAGTGTGAAAAAATATGACTCATGGTAGAATGCTCAATAGAGAATACCTATTATCAACAATAGCAAAAAGTGTATTTAGGCATTAATAGTGAGGGGCTCAAATGATCTATTTTCAGTATGCACTTTAAATTTTGATAGTAATTTCTTTTGGTTAGCTTTCCGTTATCATAATCCTAATTGTTGAATATTTTTGTAGGGAAATAAAAGAAGTGCTGGTTTTACAGATGAAGAAAGACAATCATTTGAGACAAACTTCTTATTTAGGGGTTTTGTGGATACCTTTAGGAGGCAGCATCCTGGTGTTGTTGGCTATACTTACTGGGGTTACAGGCATGGTGGGCGCAAAACTAATAGAGGTATTTCGGAATCCACACTTCTTGAAGTGACATTCTCTGCTTTATTTATTAGGTGAATCTTGTTGAATTATTTGAGGATTTTCAGCAAAGCCTATTTGGGTGGATTTGCATCAATATTTATCATTGTAACTCCTGATGTTACTGGAACTCTTTGCTATTTCTTTGGAGAATATAGCATCATATGCTTATGATACTAATGGTTCTCCATCATGGAAGTAGCTTCAAATATCAACTGTCCTTTTTGTGCTTCAAAGGGTAAATTATTGTGTTTTATTTAGTAATTCTGAGTTAGAAGGACATTGCTATATCTTTATTTAGATATATAGTTAGATATCCTTTCTTAATCTTATTTCTTTTTTTTGCATTTTGTATAGATTAGATAACTTGAAAGATATTGTGCTTTTTGCATTTTTTATGACCTGGTAATTTAAATAAATGATTACATGAAACAATTTGGTATCATGTCATCCTTGTAAAATAGAAGAGAACATGGCTCCCATGAAGTAGCTGAACAGGCAGTTAATTTGGGACTTCAGGTTTATGGGAACGAAAACTGCGAATTACTGATTTTAAATGCCATTTTAACTTTTTTAGGAGGGAAAGAAAATGATGATAGAGAATGGATAGGACATGTATGCACGGGATAGACTCTGGACAAATGCTCTGAGTTACACAAAGGAATGACATCATTTCCATGTGCTTCAAAGAGACTTCTCTATATAAATTTATCCCATGCTAACTTTTTTATCATTTATCATTACTCTGCATTATTTATTATCCTATAGGCAAAAGCTTTTGAAGTATGGTTAATGCCATTCCATATCTTCTTTTCATGTTTTCTTTAATTGTTATGTTGAATGTGATATAGGTTGGCGGCTCGACTACTTCCTTGTCTCGGAATCCATAGCTGATAGAGTTCATGACTCGTACATTCTCCCAGATGTTAGTGGCAGTGATCATTGTCCTATTGGCCTCATTCTCAGGCTCTAGTTTTACCACATTGTTGGAGCAAATTTTTGAGGCTCGTTAAGATTTATTTTTTGGGTTCTTGGCACAAAACCACATCACTAAAGAAAACTTTGATGGACATGGTGCAGTATCCTAAAAGGCTAAAAAGGAACCAATCTGAGCCCATTTTACAGGTGCGTAAATCGCCAGGCACATTTCATTTCTGCCAACTGATTTCGTCCAAGAATTGGAACTTTCGTTCAGGAACAGATCAACCTGCGTAGTGGGTGGGAATTGAGATGCATTTTGTAATGTAGAATTTTTGTATTCAGAACTTATGCAAAATTGGTTTCAATCTGGAACTGGTTTGCCACAGTTGCTGCATATTTATGAGCTGGACCAGCTGCACATATACTTTGGCAGAAGCTTTTGTAGCCTTGTGTTGTTCTGATATTCTTACAATTTGGTGTGCAGTAGTGACAACTAATGCTTTCAATATAAGTTTCATTTATTAATTTACTTGTATCAAAAAATATGTTTTGCATGTTATATTTATTCATTTATATGGAGACTGATGTTGTAGACAAACCTTCATGAACTCTGATTTGCAGTCGGCACAAACTAGTTGACTTGGAAGATGGAAATGTATAACAGGTGATATAGTTCCTATGAACTATGTCTTTTAGTTAATGCATGTATAGGTTAGAACTTGGAAGGTCGCACCTTTTTCCTGCAGTCACCTGAAGAATTAGTATGATCATATTAGGTTTCTACAGTTGGATGTGCACAAAGTAAATAGGTGGTATAGTTTTTTTTTTTATTTATATTTGAGGTATTTTAGTGAATTCAGGGATTGGAATTTAGAAGGTCACACCTGATACCTATTGACACATTGAAGAATTAGGATGATCATATTAGGCTTCCGCAGTTGTACGTGAAAAAATTTACTCCTAGACGTTGGTTGTATTAATATATTCCCTTTACCACTATGGCAATATATACACTACTTGCTATACCTCGTGCTCTTGCCTTTCTCTCAGGATTCTCACTTTATAACACACACACACATATATGGGGGTAAGTTCACATTATAATATTGGGAGTATGGATGGTAATTTAACCTGGCAATCTGTCATATTTTTGTCCCTAATGACGCTCCTAATGCAATGAGTTTGGAGGAAGTTATGTCCATCCATTAAAGTTTGGGGTCCTGTCTCTCTTGGATTACATAAAATAAAATAAAAGAGTACATAATGTAACATAATCATTATTTATAATAATATTTTTTAGTTATCCATTAAAAGTCTATAAAAATTTGATAGAGATTTGTGTATGAAAAATGGTAAATTTTACCTACCTTCCTTGAGGCTGGTTATATCACAGCCAGATCATCTTGTTTTAAAAAGGGTTTTTCAGTGGGAAGTCCATATAATAGATTTGATAGAGATTTGTGTCTGAAAAATGGTAAATTTTACCTACCTTCCTTGAGGTTTGGTTATATCACAGCTGGATCATCTTGTTTTAAAAAAGGCCTTTCAGTCGGAAGTCCATATAATAGAGATAAATTATTCTCAAGTCCACACAAAAGAATATTATCCCCATAAATTTTTTTATTATTTTGTACCTAAAACACTTTCCATTATATTTTTCATACTTGAGCTGTGAAACTTGAAGCACTCCAAAAAAAAAAATTATTGCAAAATTTTATAATTCAATAACTTAAAAATTAAAAATTTGTTTTTATTAAAATTTATATATTTGAATTCTAAACATCGAGATTTATTAAACAAAATCCATATTGTATATGAAAATTTGAAAAAAAAAAATCATTTCGGAATATAAAAATTCATCCTAGAGAAAGTGTAAAAATTCTTTCCAGCTTAAGTGTAAAATTTCACACTTCTTCAATGAAAAACCTATTTCAAACGAAAGTGTAAAATTTTACACTTCCAAAAAAATTGTTTGTCAATCATCAATTTTCATAGCCTAACAAACTGTAAAAATCCATCTTAGTAGAAGTGTAAAATTTCACACTTTGCAATGAAAAACCTTATTCCCAACGAAAGGTAAAATTTTACACTTTCAAAAAAATTGTCTGTCAATCATCAATTTTCACAACACTTCTGCAAAACCAAAATGATGGGTGATCAAGACCATCGATTTTCCATAAGTGATTCATTTATTTGCTTATCATAACTATAATCATTCATTATCCGAACTACAAAATTGACATTTACCGTCATTCTTAGAATTCTTAACAGATGAACATTTGCAAAAAATAGAGTTAGGGAAAGAGATATGATCAAATTTCAAAATCGGGAGGAATAGCAGTGCACTACAATAGTGGACTATGATTCAAAATCCAACAACTACGATGATGGGTTGTGATCGATAGCAACAATTCATAGTTCTGTTTACGGCGATTCACGATAATGATCGTGATGATGAACGACAATGAGTATCATTTGCGATCAATGGGAACGGTAGCTGCTGCAGTGGTCAGTGATAAAGAAGGAGAGTTGTAAGCGATTTTTAGGATTGCCCAATAGATGATTGATCGTGAGAGAGTTCCCCTAGGAGATTCTATTTCGGACGGATATATTTTATTGGGGTATTGTTATCATTTATAAAATAAATTATAAGTGTCATATCATCATAATAGACTTAAGCTCAAAAAAAGAAATAACCAAGTCCTTCACCTCGAATTGAAAAGGTGTGTGGATCTTATAATAATATAGTATCTTCTTCAAGGACTCGAGACTAAAAATTTAAATAAATTACAAATGTCATGTTATCATCATAGACCTAAGCTCAAAAAAAGAAATAACTGAATCATTCATCTCGAATTGAAAAAATGTATATATCTTATAATAATATAGTATCTTTTCAAGGACTCAAGACTAAAAATCCCAATAAATTACAAGTATCGTGTTATCATAATAGACCTAAGCTAAAAGAAAAAAATAATTAAGTCTTTCACCTCGAATTAAAAAAATGTGTAAATCTTATAATAATATAGTATATTTTTCTAGGACTCAAGACTAAAAATTCCTTTTAAAAATAGGTAAGGATCTTCCTTGACGTAAGACAAACGAAATCCTAAACTTTAGCTCAGGGTATCCAAATTAACAGGGGAAAAAAAAAACTCTCCGTAGGTGCTGCTCTGCGTGCAACGGCCATGCCACCATCGACACCACATCAACCATCACTTTCAACACCGAATTCCATTGGCAGTGATTCACGAACCCGCCTGATTTATGGCTCAGCACTGTCACCTGTGATGCCCAGGACTCCACCACCACATCCCCTATTAGTTCTCTCCAAGAACCCTTCTAGCATTAGACCATCAAAACACAAGAACACGACATTTCAGCTTGGTTCAATTCTTGACAAACATTTTCTCCCAGACTTATCAATACCATTATTTTCATTGTCAATAGATCTATTCTTAGCTTCAACAATTAATCGCCCAACGTAGAAAACTGGCGGGGACACATGCTGGCAAGTCTGCAATATGACGCTGGGTGGAGAGAACATCTTTGAAGCTTTTGTTGGTTTGTTTGTAAATTATAGGAAGTAAAGGTAGGCGGTGAGCACAATTGGGAATAGTAGATCGAATTCACTAACCTTAGCAAGCTTATCTCTCATTATCTTGATCTTTTTGTCACAGATTGTCCTGGCCTGCAATGCTCATACGTGGTGGGTGCTGAACACAAGTTACAGAATCTCCATTGTAATTTTCTCAAATTTCCAACAGCAAAAAGGGTATTCCAAATACTTTCTTAGTCGTAGAAGAACTTGAATTTGATAGGTTTGTAATTGACGAGTATTTTAAACAGAGAAAATCCGTGAACGGTTGAAAAGATGATTCTAAATTATAAATTAGAGCAACGGATGTATTTTAAAAAAAAGTAAAATTGACCGACTTACATTGACTTTCACAAAATTTCTAAAATTATACTAATTTTTTTATTTTATCTGATAATATATAAATATTTTTTTCAGTCAAATTTTTTAATTAAAATAATAGAATTGCCCCATTTATTTTTATTTTTTGTGTTTTTTTAATTTTGACTAATTTTTTTAACTTTTTGAATTTTTTATGTATAAACAAATTTAAAGTAAAATAATTTATTTTTATTTTATATAAAAAGAAATTTAATTTTTTAATCAATATTTATTTGGAAAATGAAAAAAAAAATGTCAAAATTTTAAATTTAAAAAAAAATAAAAGAGGCAGTTTTATCATTTTGAAAAAAAAATTAACTGAAACAAAATATTTATATATTGTCAAGTAAAATAGTGAGGGTCAATGTAATTTCAGAAACATAAAAAAAAATTAGTGTAATTGTCAGAAACTTCAGAGAGGTGAGTGTAATTTACCATTTTAAAAAATAATTAAATTAAATCATATGTTTCTGCGAATTACAACTAATTAGAAATAATATAATATAAAATAAAATTATATTAATCTGAAGAAGATCAATCACTGTTTAAAAAAATTATCACAAATTAACCACATCTGTTTTGAAAAACCTTGGGACTCTCATCCAGATGCACATAATTCACTAGAAGAACTTTGGAATGAATACAAACACTTACTAACACACCGACCTAGTTCCTCAAGTCTTACTTATGGTCTGAACTTCCTCAGACTTCTTCATGTGCTCCACCGCTTCGAATCCTCGAACGACTCTCTCAATCACAACCGTGAATGCCCACACAGTTTTGAACTCTACTGATCGCACAAGCCTTGAATCCCACAAGCTTGCACTCCTCCAATGGTGTATATGATGATGGAATGGTTCTTGATCTTTTATCTAGTGATAAGAGATCTATGATGCACATGAGATGTTATGATAAATTTATTAGAAAAGGTTTGAAACCTTATAACAGAGCCACCAAAAAAGTCGTTCTTGTTCTTGTATCAAAAAGCTTTTATATTTAGAGTTTAAATTTAAAAAAAAAATACTTAAAATCGCAAAATAAAAGAGTGCTCAATGCAGGAGTTCGCTAGAATGAACCGGCCAAATGAGCTAGGGCAAGCAACTCACTGGAGTTCGCTAGAGCGAGCTCATTTTTGCTACTACAATGCCCCTCCATCAAACAACGATATCTCACTCATACGAAGTCAATTTTGGGCATTCTACCTATGACTTCAAAGATCTTGAAATCCAATTTCATATGAAATTGGTCTTACCTAAGAATTCAAACTATTTTTTAAGTTATGATCAAAAGAGTGAAGGCATTCCTTTTTAGAAATTGTCTTCAAAAGCTATTTTGATCGACCTTCTTCCAAAAAGTCATGAGACCATTCTTCAATATTGAAAAAATATTCAAAACACACTTCTAAGATTTATAAAGATATTTCTAAATCAAATCCAAATTAAAAACATTTTATGCATAATGTTTTTAAAGCAATTAAACTTAGGCAATGTAACCGGCCTTTTACCTCATCCTTACCCTTGTGAACCCAATACTGTAGAATCTGTCACCATAGCTTGGATGCATGAAGAATACTGATATACCACTATGTGACACACCAACCACTGCATGACACGTGTAACTGCAAGATCGGTTCATGACCCATAATAGAGCTCAGGCTCGGCCATATAACTTGTGTTCGGTCGCTTAGTTCATGTTCGGCCTTATAATCTGTGCTCGGTCATTTAGTACATGCTCGGTCATATATCTCATCCTCGGTCAGTCAAGGGCATAACCTACATGGGCCGAGCTCATAGTATCAAAGCAGGACAGCTCTCCCATAAAGACTAACTTGTATAGATGCGAGCTTGCAATACAACACATCAATGATCAGACCTAATCATCGCTTCAGGGAGCACCAAGCAGGAAATAAGGAAGCTATCTCCAACAAGGAAACTGCCACACTGAGTTACCATATTCGACAAGGTAACTGATATCTCCGGAGATCCAATCCCTATATTCATGGCTCCAAATCCTAATCAACTTAGGAGAGACATTGCCTATAAATTCAACCCTAAAGGTACGCTTTATTTTCATGCTCATTATTTTGGCTTTCATTACGAATCTTTCAATTCAATTTATTGACTTAAGCATCGGAGCGGCTACCGCCGGAGCCAACCCGGTGGTCCTCTGACCTTCTGTTTCGAGTGTTTCGCAGGGAGCCGAGCTTGGATCTCAAGTGGGCCAAAAAGTGCAGCATCAAATACAATGCTTGAGAGTCGACTCACATGGACTTGGACACATTACAACTCGAAATGTTTTGTCAATTTGGACTTGCCAACACAATAAATGACTCATAGTCCTAACAAAAATTTTGTGTACAAATCAATTGAAAAATCTAATAATCATAATCACAATATTTTAGAATGTGATTGTGCAAACATCATTCACAATATAGCAGTCTCTTACCTTTTGGAGTGACTCAAAAAAAAAAAAAAAAGCATGGCCCTATTACTAAGAATCATCCAAATCAATGATTATATACATGCATATATATAATAGTATTAATATATATATAATAGTCCTTGTATTGATCTGAAAAAATACATTAAAATTTTTGGAACATGATAAAACAAATTTGAAAATGAAAAAAATAAAAATTTGATTTTTTAACTTGACTCTTTAACATCTTCATCTTTCTATATTGCGGTGTTGTAATTTTTTTGGGTAAATTACACCAACCTCTTATTAGATTTCTGACAATTATAATGACATCTCTTAATGTTTATGAAATGACACTGACCTCCCTTACTTTTATTGATAAATTACAAAGACCTTTCTTCTAGTCTTATTTTTTTTCAAAATGGCAAAAGTTCCACCTTTTTTTTTCTTTGCATTTTTTTTTTCAATTTTGACCATTTTTTTTTTAAGAAAATCATTAGACTACATGAGACCCCCGTATCCATCATTTCTGATAGAGATTCCATATTTGTCTCAAGATTTTGGAAGAGCTTATAAAAAGCTATGGGGACGGAACTAAGATTCAGTACGTCTTTCCACCCTCAAATTGGCAGACAATCCTAAAGGACCGTCCAAAATTTAGAAGATATGCTATGGTTATGTAGACTCGATTTCAAGGGCAGCTAGGAAAAACATCTATCGTTGATAGAATTTGTAGTAAATGCTCTGAATTAGCCTTTACCATAATTAGTGGTTTAGATCTGGATGTGTAAATAATAAGAAAAAAAAAATGTTATTTTAAGGCCTTTATCGGTCAAATTTCAACTCTCCATAAGGAATGGGAATTTGAGATGTCATAATAAATGAGAATGATACCCAATGCCGCATATACATCCAAAACAAAACAAAACAAAAAACCCAAATCATCAACCTAAAGTGTACTTCTGATCTCTATCTCAACCGTCCGTCACCCATTTCTCTATCTAAAATTTTTCTCTATACAAATATTTGCATATCTCTCTCTCTCTCTCTCATCGATTCAACCAAGGTTGGCGATTTTCACTACAAGCATCCACTCAACAACTGAAACGACATCCAATCAACAATCGTTGTCACTTCCATATCACCTACGAGAGCCTCTACCATGTCCTTCATAACCCCAAGTTATTGATACCAGCCCTTTTTAGTTTGTTCCTTTTCCTTTTTGACTTGTATAGACACATATGCTCTCATATATCTATCCATATATTTTGAATGTAATTATTTGGTTTGACTACAGTTTTGATTTTTTTTTTTTTTTTTTGGCTCTTTGTTTTTTTTTTTTTTAACTTTTGGGAGTGAATTGATTTTTTTTATGTTAATTATTTTTTTGAATTGATTAAAATTTTACATTGTTGGGGGCAAGGGTGACGAATGGCTACTCTTGGTGGCATATGGTGGCGGTTGGCTAAGTAGGCAAATAAGTAGTTAAGTATTTGAAAGTTGACAATGATGATTGACTAGTGGAACAAAGATGATATTAACAGTGACTAGATTAAATCATAAGATTTGGTGACATAATATTTGATTATTTTTTGATTAATATTGTGAGGTTCACAAACTATAAAATTTTACACTTTTGTGATAGTGTAGAATTTACACTTTCTATAAATAGTGTATTTTTTATCACTCGTGCTTTAAATAATGATTTTTTTGACAAATTTTCACATCCTTAAAAGTCAATTTTAAGCATCCAACATGTGGTCAAATCCCAATAAAACTAAATAAAATTGAGAATTTTCTCAATTTTTATGAAATTATAAAATTTTACACTTTTAAAAAATTATAAAATTTTACATTTTCTTTGGGACGGAGCTTTTCATTGAAGAAGTATAAAATTTTATGCTTTTGCTGAGATAAAATCTTATAGTGCCTCAAAAACTCAATAAAATTAATAAAAATCAAGAATTTTCTCAATCTTTATGAAACTATAAAATTTTACAGTTTCACAATTCGTTGAAACGATTTTTTATTATTTTGGAGTATTTTTTTTCTTCAAAATTTCATATTCAATATGGATTTTGTTTGATAGATTTCAATTTTTAGAATTCAAATATATAAATTTTATTAAAAATAAATTTATAATTTTAAAGTTATTGAATTTTAAAGTTTTGCACAACTCTCTTTAAAACAGTCCTAGATTTCACACAAGATATGGAGACTTTATACATTGAGGGACATTTTAGTCTAAAATGATTGAAGGAATTCTAGCTAATGTTGTTTAAGCTTGGACTTATGAATTATTTTGTTACTTTTCTTGAAACTTTGACCGAATCACCCTATATTATAATATGTGTGTATATATATATATATAATATCATATATATATATAGTAACTATTTCTATATTCTATACTATTATATATATTTTATACTAATCTTTAACTACAACAAACTTTTGTGCCTTGATAAGAAAAGAGAGTCTAACAAAGTCAGTAGTTCATATCTTCTATAATATTTTTTTTATAATTAACTTCAAATTATTATACATGTTAAACATTGTTGACATTTTTTTATATAGAAAAAAAACTCACTAATAGTATAATATTGATTATTGGGGTGGATCATAAATTTTACAAACTACCACCTAGGTGTCTAGGCAGTCGCTTGGATGCCCAATACAAGATAATTGCTTAAGTAATGTTTGCCTAAACCCAAATAGTTGGGCGGTCGCCACAACGCACAATGCAGTTGGACAGTAAACATTCGTCATTAGTCAAATTTTGTATTTTAAGTTTCTATTTTATTATTATATATTTTTTGTTCGTCTTTGTTTTGTTAGGGTTGAATATGTCTTTAAATCTATGGATAAATAAGGTTAAATTAATAGGGAGATTGAAAATATCCCAAACTTTGTGTCTTGAGCTCTTATAATAAAGCAACCTCCTACTCTATTTACATGCAATAGATAAATTGAAACTCCCTAAATCTCATGTTATCAAAGTAAAAAAAAAAAAAATTACATTTATGACATGTTAAATAATTCAATAATGCTAGGCTTACTTAAAAATTCTACTAAAAGTGTTTACTTTCATGAGTTGGCAGTATTGTATTGGCTGAATATCACATCATGATGTAACATCATGTGATATCTAGCCAATATAACATTGCCAACTCATGAAGGTAAACAATTTTAGTAAAATATGAAGATAAGACTAGCATTACTCTAAATAATTATTTCTTTGAATTTCATCATGTTCAATTTTTGAAATATCATTAAATTTTATTATTTAAATAGATTAAATTCTATTCAAATAATTTTTATTGTATTATCCATTCTATTTGATTTAGTTGCAATGCAATATTATTTCCAAAACTTAAAATATATTTTTATTTGTTGGCACAAAATAAAATTAGTAATACATAGCTGCTTTTGTGTGTTTATTCTCATATTTTTATATAAGAATAAGAATATTCTATTTTTTATTTAACTTATTATAAATAAAATATATCATATGAAATTATGAATAAAAACAATAATCAAATTATTGTTCTGACATAAAAGACAAGGTGGATGCCCACCACTAGAAAGAAATAAGCTTGATAAGTGTCTAGTTTTCACATCACATATGTTGTAATTGACATGGCAACTTGAAGATAAGAATTAAGTAAAGCGGTAAGTGATATGGAGGCGGCAAGAAATATCAATTACAGTACCACTGTAAAATAATCTATACAAGCAGCACGATGGATAATTTAAAAGAATAATTTGACTAACAAAAAGCAATAACTTGTTGTGAACCTTGTGTGTCACGCCCCGAATTTCTACAAACCCGAGGTGCGACTGACGAGACAGAAAATAAAATAAAAAAAAAGGACAAATGTAAATGGATCCACTAAACAGGCATCCATTCCCATCAATATATAAAATAATATAAAGTACATCACACAACTGCATTGTTCATGGTCATTCGGGCTTAAGCCCTTACATTACAAAATACAAGTCCCATGGACTAAAATATACCACATGCTTCACCCTATCAGGATATCACAGAGTCTCAAGTGGCTGAAGGATCCTCATCTGAAAAATGTTGCCCACGAATGGGTCAGCTCAACTGCTGGTATGATGAAGTGCTAATGCAAGAAATAAAGCTAAGGCGTGGCATGTGCAAAGTGTACATTTATATCTAAATGACATTCAAAGCATCGCAGTAATATATGAATGGTATGCGTGACACACCCATGCACAACTCTATGCCACACCCATGTCTCATTTACAAGTACTCCCTGATGGCACGGAGTACCAATGCAATGGCCAATTTTGAGTTTTTCACCACAGGATCTACACCCTCATAATGCAAAGCACCACGTGTTTACCCACACCATGTTCTCAAAGAATTCATCATATGCCAATGCAATCTCAATGAAACATGGTTTCCACAATATAGCATGCTCGAGACAATAATACATAAATCACCAGCTGATTCCACATGCAAGCATATCTCATATAATCAACTTAAACACATGTCATGATTCACGTTCATCATTCACTAAATTCTCATAAAGTACAAGTAACATGTAAGCATGTGAACAACCAACTCCAAATCATCAAGTAAACACATTCCACATAAACACATAAGTCATTCCAGTCATTCACAGAATATTCCTAACTTAACTTCATTTCTAACATTAGCAAAACACCATACCTGACGGGTTGGTCTTAACCCTAGAAGATCGTGCACGATAAGTAACTGAACTGGTTAATGAAAATGCAGGAAGTCAGATCGCCCTCTCCTGTCCTGTCAGTGTCCCTAAGAGCATAAATTACAACTCAGTCTATTGTCATTTGAATTTATGCTATTCATCAAATTTTATGTCTTTTAATTCATAGGTTTCTATTCTGCTAAATTAAACTCTGCCATTGAGTCTAGGATGTCGAAGAAAATAAGTTTAGGTTTTCGTAGAATTCGATTTGGACATCTGGGTTCAAAAGAGCAAAACAGTTATTTTGCACTTTTCACGGGTCCTTACATCTCGTGACCTCTTTTCACAAATCGGACTCCATGGTTGAGTCCGGAATGTTCGAGATAATAGAGTTTCACTATTTGTTTACTTAATTCGGAGTTCGTTTGACTGTACTTCAATTCAGGGGCATTTTGGTAACTTTAAAGGTTACTATGGGTCTTTTATTTTTTGGGACCCCGTCTCGTAAAACGGACCTCACCATTGGTCTCAGAATGGTCGAGATAGTCAAAATACACTAATGACTTGTCCCATTTGGACTCTGGATTAATTTAGAATATTTAATTAATTTAATTAACTAATTAATTAATTAATTTAATTAATATTTTATTCATGAGGGGTCATACATAATTAACCAAAGTTTTGTGGGTCAAAATCAGATTTTCTAAAGTTCTGGGGTCAAGTTCAATTTCTAAAAGTTTAGGGTTCAATTTGAAATTTCCAATTTCCTTATTCTCAATTCGGTTACCCAAACAGGGATTAATCCAAAACAGGGATAGGATATCCCTGTTCCTATTTCAATTTAAATTTTTTAATTTCTTAAGTCCGTAACCAAACAGACCCAATTGGTTTTTAATTTAAAACCTTAGACCGACATGTGGCAGGGGCGGTTCAGCCCCGCCCGAACTGGACCCGACCCGGACCCGAACAGTGCCCCTTCTTCCCCGATTTCCTGGTGAGCCTCCGGTAGGGTTCCGGCGCCGGCGACTGGTCTCCGACAAGATTTTCAAGTTTTAAAAATGCAGTTTTCTTCATTTTCTCCCAAGGATTTCATATATAGGTTTGGTTTTGGATTCAACCCATTAGATTTTCACGAAATAGAGGGTCAACCCCTCGGTCAAAACTCCGGCCGACCCTATTCTTTCATTTTCGTGACTCCTCGGTCACGGTTTAACCCCCATTTCAATCCCAAATGGTTTCTGCACCTCCTAGGGTTCATTCCCTATCATTTAAACTAAGTTTTTCACATAAAATGACAAGACCCAACTCCCATGGCCGTGACCCGCAACTAGAGTTTTCTATCTCGTTTCTTAACCATTTTCTTCCATTCTTTTTGTAAAATAAACCCTACAACATGCTTTCTAAGATCATATACATTAAACTAATTATCATGCTGTTAAAAAAATCAAAACAGAATGGTCACTTACGGTTTTTGTTGGTTTCTCTCTCTAGCCATGCACCTCTTTCACCCTCTGGTTCCAAGCTTGTATCAAGCTCCAAAAACTCCTCTTTCCAGAACTCTCTTTCTCTCTCTCGCTCTCTGCTTTCTTTCCTTCTCTTCTCCCAACCAAGACCAACACATATACCCAACACACCACTGTCACACGTCTCTCTCTCACAGCCCCTTTCCTTGACTTCTCCCCCTCTGTTCAGCCACCTTTCTTCTTCCCCCCATGCAGCTTTGCATTTAATGCAAAGCTGCCCTATACACCTATATATATATATATCATCATCACACACACACACTAGACACATACACACACCTAGCCAACACCACACACACACATTCTCGGTCACAAACACACACACACCCCACACGGTGCACTGTTTTGTATATATATACATATACATATCCACATACACATGCATATACATTAGTCTACACATACACATATTTATAATACCTCACACATATACATGTTACATATGCATACACCATGCATTATTATATAATCCATGCATCAAAAATTTAAACAATAATAATAAAAACAATTAATAATAAAAAAAAAAAAAAAGATTTTCCATGTCATTACATTGTGAGATCTTTTATTGTACTCCTCCACATAAATAGTGAAATATTTTATGCATTGTCCGTGGACATAGGCTTGAAGCCAAACCACGTAAATATTTGTGTGCACTTGTATGGTTGGTTTGTCCATCAATTTTACAATATGTTATCAGCACGAAGCTCTAGTCCACTCCTGAGGTATTAAAATAGAGGCAATATTTAGTACATTTGAATCTAAATATTTTCTTTGTCTTATTTATATTATGTCAAATCCCATCAAGCTTGAGTTTGCTGCATTAGATATCACTGGAAAAGAATTATTTCTCTAAGATCCTTGATGCTGAACTTCACCTTGAAGCTAGTAGTCTTGGTGATACTATTAAATAAAAAACATCGCATCCTTGAAAGATCACGCACAGGCACTAATATTTCTTCGTCATCATATTCATGAAGGTCTAAAAATAGGCTATCTCACAGTGAAAGATCCACTGATCCTTAGGAGGAATCTAACAAAAAGGTATGACCACCAACCTACTATCATTCTCCCAAGGGCTCGGTATAATTCGTTGCACTTGAGGTTGTAGGATTTTAAATCAGTGAGTGAGTACAATTATGCATTATTCAAAATTACTTCGCAATTGAAATTATGCGGAGAAAATATTACAGATGCAGATATGCTGAAAAAGACATTCTCTACATTTTATGCATCGAATATTGTCCTACAACAACAATATCGAGAGCATAAATTTACTAAATATTCTGAATTGATTTCATGACTTCTTCTGGTTGGACAACATAGTGACATTGTGATGAAAAATTATTAGTTACGTTCCATTGGCTCTGTACCATTTCCTAACGAGAATGGAACTACATTTTTTGAAGCAAATGCAACTTCATCATATAGACAGAGGCATGAGTGTGGGCGTGGATATGGCCGTAGACGAGGTTATGGTCATGACTGTCATAATAACTCATACCTAGGTGGTTACAAGAATAATTCTCCTAATTGTCCCAAAAGAGACATGCTGCAGCACCTAAAGTGCAATAATAATATTAAAGCAAAGCAATAAAAGGGGAAACGAAAATTAGGTCAAGATCTTGAAGAATCTTGCTATTGTTGTGGTGGAAAAGGACACTGGTCGCGTACCTGTCGTACATTTAGACATTTTGCAGATTTTTATCAAACATCACTAAAGGAAAAAGAGGGAAAAAAAAAAGAGAGAAACAAATTTTACTGACGGTCCTGTGAATGCAAGTGATGATCTTATGGATTTTTTTTATGATCCTATAGATATTACACACCTAGATGTCTTAGATTTCTTTGCAAATCATAGTAGACGAATTGACCATTTAATAGGCGATGGGAATGTATATGTCAATTAGTGTTCTTTGTTATATTTGTATTATTTTGTTTAACTCACTATAATGTTTCTATTGAATTATGTTGCTTTAATGCAATTTAACTTTTTTCGTGTCTCTATTTTTAACACATTCTTTATCATAATAAATTGATAAATTTCATATGGATAATGAAGATATTTGTCTGGTAGACAGTGCCACTACACATATAATTTTTCGAGAGAAAAGATATCTCTTTACTCTGAAATTATATAAAGCTAATGTCAACACCATATCTAGTGCTGCAAACATGATTGAAATCTCTAGAAGAACTGTCATCACATTGCCAAATGAGACAACATTTCATATAAATGATGTCTTATACTCTAGCAAATCTAGAAGAAGTTTGCTTAGTTTTAAAGAAATCTGTCGAAATGGATATCATATTGAGACCATTAATGAAGGTGATATAAAATACCTTTATATTACATTTGTTATTTCAAATACAAAGAGTTTCTTGAAAAAACTTCTTGCACTTTCCTTAGGACTATACCAAACTAATATAAATATCATTGAATCACATGTTGTGATGAACCAGAAGTTTACCGACTCAAAAACTTTTGTATTTTAGCATGACCGATTTGGCCACCAAGGGACAATAATGATGCGGAGAATCATTAAGAATTCACATAGACATCTTTTAAAGAATCAGAAGATTCTTTTACCATGTGAATATTTGTAATACCCCGAACCAAATTGTAACCGAGTGAGCCATGTAAACCTGAGCCGTTACGGCTTTCTGTTATAATATTGAATGAAATGGACAGTTTGGAATCTCAATAGTTTCGAAGTGTACGAATTATGCCGGGCGATGCTCGAGCAAGCCATGAATGAATACCGAAATAAAAATAAATTAAATTAAATAAAAGGAAAGATAAAAGGAAAATAAAATAAAACAAGAAAATCTAAATCAAAATAAAAATAAATAAAATATATATATATATTGAAATATAAGTATACATATGTAGACGTGTGTATATATATATATATATATATAAAAATATAGTTGACCATAAAACTCGTAACTCCCATATTTAAAACAGGGAATGAGGGGGGTTATGGAAACGAAAAAGGAAGGTCAATGAGAGAGAGAGGAAAGAGAGAGAGAATGAGAGAATTGAGGGAGGGGGGCGGTTATAACTAGGCATGTAATTGCATGCATGAGAAAAACCAAAAAGAAGAGAACCAGAAGGTGGGAGGAGAAGAAAGGAAGGAGGAACTGGACCACTAAGGGACGTGCAACAGAAAAAAGGTGAGAAAATCCTTGTATGTATCGTTTTCTGTTTTCAAATTTTAGAGTATGATTTATGCTAAAAACCATAGAGCTATGTAACTGAGTTTAAAAGAAAAATTATGCAAAAAGAATAAAGCAAATTGGTGAAGAAATCAGTAGGAAAAATGGATTTACAGGTTTTTATGATAATTCGGTTATTATGATTTTATTTCATGAAACTTAGTTTAAACGCTTAGGAATTATTCTTATCAAGTGCAAAAATCATGTGGAAGTTGTTTTGGCTTAAAACAGTAGAAAATTGGCATGAAATAAAGAGAATTCCAACTCGCCGAAAAATTGCACAGCCACACCAGAGCTGCGGTTTCTTCCTATTTCAAGAAGGTCCAATGCTTCAATCTAGAAAGTGAGGTTAAATATGAGTTTTCCATGAAAAATAGGTTCAGGCCCATCGAAAACTGCAAGAAAATTAGTCGCCAGTGAGTCATCGTCGACAAAAGGGACCACTGGAGTATGCTGGAGAAGAAAGCATTGTTGGGATTTGGTTGGGCTTGGTTCGGGTTCTGGTCAGACCCGACCCACCCATAGGGAAGCCTAAGGCATACTATGCCGTTTTGCTTTAGATTTTAAAAGGGATAGGGGCTGTTTAGGGTTTGTAAATTCCGGTCTAATGGATATCCTGATTGGGAATAGGGTTGGTCTATTCTAGGTTAATTAATAATCCACTGTTTGGCTCATAACTGCAAGGAAAAAAAAATTCGCAAGGGCTTGCTGCCCCGACAACTTGAACCCAAGACTTAGGGATAACTTTTGGAAGCACGGACCACTGTGCCACTAAGGCACATGTGATCTGTTTGGGCCCAAATAATATATATATATATATATATATATATTAGTTACATTTAATTAATTTAATAAATTAGTTTAAATTAGTTAATTATCAAATTAAATTCCAATATGAAAATTAGTGAAATAAATAGTGTAAATTTACTATTTTGGACCTTCTGGATCCAATGGTGAGGTCCGTTTCATGAGACGAAGCTCCGAAAAATAAATACTCGTAGACACGCCAAAATGACCAAAATACCCCTGAGTCAAATGTGAGTCAAACGGACTTTGATTGAATTAAGTAAATAGTGAAATGTATTATTTCAAACCTTCTGGACTCAACGGTAAAGTCCGAATTGTGAAAACAGAACCTAAAAAATATAGACATGTAAAATGACCATTTTGCCCTTTCGATATAAAAGTCCAAATTGAAAATCGTGAAAGCTTAAACTGACTTTTTTTGACACCCAAGACTCAAAAGTAGAGTCTAAATTAGTAAAAGAGATACTTAGAGTAACGAAGTGTATAATTTGTTAAATGACATTAGAACTGAGACATATTTATTGATGTATAGGCAAGTCAAAGGGAAAAGAGAAAGTTACGGAATACTAAAGTAGATCATATGAATTAAATGTAAGTAAACTCTTATCTTTTGTACGTGGTTTTTCAAGCCACATTCTTTCTATTACTGCCAAAATTTTGTACTCATGTACGTACCCACTGCTATTGTCCTACCATCGATATTGTCCTATCTGGTGGATTCTTATTAACTATTATCTCATGATTGCTTGTTGTACTGTGCCTTGAAAGGCCTATTATTGTATGTTACTGCATGATATTCCATACTTTATGCAATTCTTATGGAATCACGATAGAATCCTAATCTATAATAAATGCCAGATTTTGTGCTCAGTCACAATATCCATCCGATGCTATCTGATTGACAGGACCAACGGGTCGATTAATGGGACCTACGAGTCGAGTCCGTGAACGGACACATGGCAATGATGACATTTTTACACAGTAAGTTTTAAGGGTATTTTATATGCATTCATGTTAAAGGGGGTATGTCGGGCCCCAAAAAGACCGAGGGTATGCCAAACTTTGAATAAAGTAATTGCATCACTCATGTTTGACTGTTATGTTGACGTTTATTGGATTCATAGGATGTTTTCATTTCCTTATGAATAGTTCTATGATGATAGTTTCCTTATTTATTGGACTTGATTGTGACCGAATTATTGTGGCAGTATGTTTACATTGACCGTGATTATTGAGCTTTTCCCATATTCATGCTATACCATTCCTCATAATTGTACATTGTGCCTTATTGTTCATTGGCCTATTGTGGCATTTTTACAGTTAACTGCAACTGTTTCCATGATTCAGCTATCATGTTCATTTACAAGTTTATATGTTCTATGTTAACCCTAACCCGTATTGGAGATAGGTTTTTACTTACTGAGTTTTGTTAGCTCACCCCAAATTACTGTTTTTCAGGTGAGTATGCTACAGAACCATAGTAAGAGATCAGGAGCTTAGAGAGACAATTGAGGAGCATGATAGAATGATGTACTTTCTCCCATGTACTCACCACCTAAAAGTGGTTTATGTTTAGTTATGTCGGTTTACCATTTTCAGTCATTGAACAATATTTTATATTAAGACTTCCAGCAATTTAATGTTATGTTCACATTATTTACTTTTGTCATTGATACAAAGAATGAAAAAAATAGGGACTGGCCATTGGGTAGGCCCCTCGACATGAGATCTGCATAAGGTGGGTTTCGGGTCGTAACAATATTCATGCACTGATTATTTTTAGGAAAAACTAATAATAAGTTCATTTCCCACGAAGGTGAGTGTTGAATTTATAGTGTTTCTAAAACGCATTTAACGAGATATATGTGGACCTATTCACCCACCAAGTGAACTATTTCGTTACTTTATTGTATTGATAGATGCATCAATTAGATGGTCTCATATCTGTTTACTTTCATCTCGTAATATAACATTTGCGAGACTCATTGTTCAAATCATTCGATTAAGAGCACAATTCCCTAATCATTCTATCAAGACAATATGTCTCAATAATGCTGGTGAGTTTATATTCCAAGTATTTAATGAATATTGCATGTGAATAGGATTTAGTGTTGAATATATATCTTGTTGCTCACGTACACACACAAAATGGTTTAGTAGAATATTTGATTAAACATCTTCAATTAATTGCTAGACCTTTACTTATAAGGACAAAGCTTTATACTTCTACTTGAGGGCATGCTATATTACATGCTGCGACATTAATTTGTATTAGGCTAATCACTTATCACGAATATTACCCTTTCCAGATTATACTTAGCTACCCATCAAATGTGTCTCACCTAAGAATCATTGGTTGTGTTGTGCAAGTCCCTATAGCACCCCTATAACATACTAAAATGGGTCCCCAAAGACGATTAGGAATTTGTAAAAATTTGGATTTTTGAAAGGAAAATTTTTTTTTTTAAAGTATTAATTATTTCATTGAGTTATTATTATTATTATTATTATTATCATTTTTTTTTTGATGGTGTATGTATGTATGTGTGATGAAACATGTGTGTAAATGTATATGTATGTGTTTAAATACATTTAAATATGTATATATATATATGCAGCTGTAGTGCATACAGTTGTGTGCAGACCGTGTGTGTGTGTTGTGTCTATAATATATATATGAAAAAGAAATATCAACCTTGCATTAAATGCAAGGCTGACCTAGACATGAAAGGAGGCAGGAAAAAGGCATGGAAAGAGAGGGAGATAGGGGAGGCCATAGCTGGCCTGGACAGTAGGTTTTGGCGTGTGAATATGTGTATATATGAGTGTGTCCGTGGGATAGGAAAGAAACAGAGGAGAATTTGACAGAGAGAGAGAGAGAGAGAGGTTGAGAAGTTGAGAGGGAGATTGTAGAGTTTGGGACTTGGGCTAAGGCTTGGAACAGAAGAGGAAGGGAGAAGTCTGTACTGGAAAGAAAAAAATCCAGAAAATAAGGTATGCTTAGTTCAGTTCGGTTTTAAGATTTTTAAAGCATGTTGGTTTATTTGAGTTATAGGATCTCACAAGGTATGGAAAATGCGAACTAATGGCAAGAAAAATCAAATGAAATGGTTAACGAGGGAGAGAGAAAAAGTGAGTTACAGGTTTTAGGAGAAAAACTAGGTTTCCTATATTTTATGTGTGAAAAACTGTTTAAATAGTGGGAACATGTACATGTTGAGTTCAGGAAGAAAAATGAAATTAAAAGGGGTTAAAAACAGCGATAAAAACTTGAAGAGATGAGGTCGTCGAAAATCTGAGATTTCTCACCGGAGACGGCTGCTAACCCATGTTCGTAGGTGTTAGTTAAATGAAATGAGAAATGAATGGTGGGGTTGAGATTTGGGAAAAGAGGGGAAGAAAACTGGGAGGGTTTTGCGTTGAAAAACCGTCGGAAGGGGGGTTGCCGTCGCTGGAGGGGGCGATAGAACCCTACTGTCCCTCACCGGAAGATCGGGGACGAAGGGGGGTGATGTTAGGCCTATTTTAGGTTTAGGTCTTTGGGTTTGTTTGGGGTCAATAAGGGTTCGGCCTGCTTGTTTTTTTTTTTAAAACAGGGATTGGGCCTCAAGCCTCAGCCCAACAAATCAAAAAGAAATGAAAAGAAAGAAAAAGAAAAGAAAAGAAAAGAAGAAAAAAAGAAGGGGTTTGGGGGAATCGAACTGGAATGGCAAGTGTGGCAGAGGCGCGTGAGAACCAGTAAGGGACAAGCTTCGCTAGTGCCCTATTATGCATTTAATATAAATATATATTACACATTACCTGATTTAGGTAATTAAATTAATTTAAATTAAATTAAATGCTCCAAAATGGTCTGAAACCCAAATGAGGCAAGCCATATATGTTTTCTAACTATCTTGGATCTCCTAAGACCAACGGTGAGGTCGGTGATGCAAGATGAGGTCCCGAAAAATAAGAGACACGTAGAACCCTTAAAAATTATCAGAATGCCCCTGAGTCAAAATGCAATCAAACGAACTCTGATTTGAGTAAGAAAATAGTGAAATCTTATTATCTCGAACATTTCAGACTTGACCATGGAGTCCAATTTATGAGGAGAGGTCCCGGGATATGGAAAACCGTGAAAGTACAAAATGACAGTTTTGCCCTTTTTGGCCCGAACGTCCAAATTAAATTCCACAAAAGCCCAAACCTATTATCTTCGACGTTCTGGACCCAATAGTAGAATTTAATTTAGCAAAATAGGAATTAATGAAATAAAGACATAAAATTTGACGAATAGCATCGTTAAAGTAGCAAACAGACTAAACTGCATTTTATGATTTTAGGAACATCGAAAGGCAAGGAGGAGGCAGTTTGATCCTTCTACATTCTCCCTGCTAGCCACTACACTACGAGCACGATTTATTAGGGTTGAGACCAACCCGTCAGGTATGATATTTTGCTAAGTAAGAAATAGGATTAAGTTTAGGAGTAATTGACATAATGATTCACATATTTGTTTGATTGCTTATATGCTTATGTGCCTCTTGTTATCTTTCTGAAAGTTTAGTTAAGTGATATATATGAGACATGACTATATGTATATTCTATGTGTTGGTGCAATGTGTGACTTATGTTTTTAGAGGATTGGCAAGATAGGGAAAGTGTAAACTAAGCATGCGATTAAATTGATTGTTCATGATATACAGACTTGTGGAAAGAGCCTTATGATCTAATTGTCATTGTTACTTCAAGAAGAATATGTATTACTTAAAGCATACTTCATTTGATGATGAACTGTTTTGTTGAGATTACATCATTGCATGGTGGAATCAGGGCATATTGGCATAGTGTGATTTCTTGACAGCATAGTGTGAGTTGAGCACTTGGTGCTATGCATTATGAGGGTGTAGATCCTGTGGTGAAAAATCCCAAAATTGGCCATAGCTCTCATGCCAGCGGGGACGGACCGTAAAGTGAAACATAGTACTCGGGCTATCGGGGAAGGACCGTAAGACGAGACATGTGTGGCATAGAGTTTGCATGCGTGCGTCATGCATATTGATCATGTACTGCATAGATGACATCGGATGACATGTAGAGATAAATGTACACTTGCACATGCCACGCCTTAATTTTGTTTCTTGCATTAGCATTATATCATACCAGCAGTTGAGCTGACCCATTCGTAGGATAACATTTCAGATGACGCTCCAGCTACATGAGATTCCGTGGTGTCTTAGTGAATGAAAGAACTTGAAGTGTTTTGGCCCTTGTGACGTATTTTGAGATGTAAGGGCTCAAACCCAAATGACATGTGAACGATGTATCCATGGGATGTATTTTATGTTCTTATATGTATTGATGAAAGCAGATGCATGTTTAGTTAAGTTCGATTAGATTGCCCTTTTATTTTATTTTTGGCTTCATTATTCGCGCCTCGGGTTCACTGGAATTCGGAGCGTGACAGAATTTATGTTAGTTTTTGATTTTCATAAATCATAAGATATCTTAAGCCCCTAATAGGTGACTTATTTACTGCACGATTTGCAGATTTTCATTTTGATGAGACAATCTTCCCATTATTAGGGGGAGAAAAGCTGAAACCAAAAGTTCAACGTGAAATTTCTTGGAATGCACCAATATTGACTCATTTTGATTCATTTGCAAAATATTGCCCACCACTAGAAAGAAATAAGCTTGATGCGTGTCTGGCTTCCACATCACATATGTTGCAATTGACATGGCAACTCGAAGATAAGAATTAAGTAAGACGGTAAGTGATATAAAAGTGACAAGAAATATCAATTATAATGGTAGCAGAATAATCTATATAAGGAGCACAATGGATAATTTAAAAGAACAATTTGATTGAGACAAAAAGCAGTAACTTTTTGTGAGTCTAGTGAGATTCTTTATTGTACTCCTTCACATAAATAGTGAAATAATTTCTCCCTTGTCCGTAAATATAAACTTGAAGCCAAACCACGTAAGTATTTTTATACACTTGCATGATTAGTTTGTTTAGAGGCGTCAAATGTTATTTAAACCCGTTAACCCGCCCACTAATTAACAGATATAAGTAATTCATTTAGTTAACGGGTCATAAACAAGTTGGTTAATAAGGAACTCGTCAATTTAGCAGGTTAGTATGGATTAAATATAAGTATTTGACGGATTGAGAATAGAAAATAATAAAATAATATAAATATATATATATATATATATATATCGCCATTTGGGAAAAAACAAAATAATAAAACATGTACCATGGATTATAAAACAAAACTAATATATAGAAAATATAATTCAGCAGCACCATATATATAAACAAAACACAAATCAAAACATTATAATCTCAAGTAAGTTGAATTGGTCTTTGTTAGGAGTTTTGGATACCATTTTTTTTTCCCATAAACAATAGTTAACATCCTGATGTTTAATTAAAGACTACTATTATGAATGCTATGTGGATAGCTTTGGTTTCTTCATGTGAAAGAGGTGGGTTCTGTTTGGTTACAAACTTGAAACCAATTTCAAAATTCAATTTTTTAAAAAACTTGTTTGGATTCATGCATTTTTGAGTTAAAATCCATCTTACTTTTCCAACTTTTTGAAATGTAAGTGTGAAAAAATCAAAAACCATTATTTCATTATTTCATTCTGATCTCTCTCTCACCCACCGACACTCTCTCCTCCAAGCCATTACGCAGCCTCCATTCTCAACAACTTTTTCTCTCTTACCCACTCATCGACGAAGCCCCCATTGATCTTCACCTCTCTGATGCGTGTTGTTTACGCAGCCCCCGTTGGTCCTCGGTTTGAGGCCAACAACCTTGATAAAAATCGGCTTTCTCAGCTCTGGTTTCCCGCCGCTGTTCATCGCTATAGATGACTGAAAACCCTAGCCCTAGTCCGAAGGATGACTAAAAAACGATCTCTTTGTCTCTCTTCTCTCTGCTTTTCCCTCTCTTGTACCTTCATACCCTTTCCAACTCTCACTCTTCATAATCCCTCTCCAATTACTATTTTTGGGACACTCTCCTTTCGGCTTCGATTACCATATTTGGGGGTTCACGAATCGCGCGTAGAGTGAAGAAATGATCAGTGGACTTAAAAGCCCCTTAACCTTTATTATATAATGCGCTAATGCTGGGTTGAGTGATTACTCTAAATTAACCTTTGGGGTTTTGTTTTTGTTTTTTTATATTTTAAAAACTAAAAAAATTTACATGTGTTTTCCAATGATTTTAATAAATAATTTGAAAATATTTTGTCAAATGTGTTTTTATTTTTTATATTTTGCCGATTCGAATTAGTTTGATTGGTAGGAATAATTAAGGGTTTTATTTTTACTCTTTCCGTTACGAAAATTATGTATAATTTATTTATTTATTTTTTAATTTTGAGTTAAAACTTATTTTTATAATTATTAAGTTTGTTAGATTTATTTATTTCATAAATTAATTTTGAATAAACAGATTAAAAGTTAAGTTTGAGTAATTTAATATTTTATATATTAAATTAAAATATTTATTTATTTATTAAATTAAATTAATACAATTTACAATATGTTCGGACTTAATAAATTATAAGTTAAAGATTAGACACAGGTAAATAATACTATTTCAATTCGGTATATATAAACATTTTTTCAAAATTTTTTATATCCAAACATATTTTCACAGTTTTTAACTTAAAATTTGAATTCTGATTAGCGTAACCAAACGTATTTTTCGCAGTTTTTAAAAAATCAATTACAAAATTTTGAAACACATTTTAGAAATACTTTTCAGAAAATCATATCTGAATTACTATCCAAACGCAGCCGTGATTTCTTCATCACCATTAAATATTTCTTATTAATTTTTTAATTATATTTTTGACTTTTTTTTAATTATAGTATTTTATTAGATTTTTAAGAGATTTAAAGTAAAATAATTATTATAATTATTTAAAAATAATATTTTTTTATTAAAATAAAAAAATAACAAATTAAATTCGGATTGATGAAATTCATATGTGACCCAATCAATTTTCAACCCGCCTAAGTCACCTATTTTGCCGGCCTAAGTTTGTCCATCAATTTTACAATAATTACTTTACTTTTATATTGTATTTTTTTTTAGCTGAACGAGAACTGAATACCTGACCCTGGTGTTGCCATATCACCGTCGGAATCCACCTGATAAATGACTGGATGCTAAACTCGATACTAGACGGAGCGAAGGAGTCTTTTGGGAGTAGACAGAGGGGAAGTGATGCTACAGAAGTGACTCATTATTCTAGCAAACCAGAAATACAGAGAGAGAGAGGGGGACAGTGTACGCCATCGCAGCTCGCAAGAGAGCTTCGTCAGACGCCTCCACAAAACCTCCTGCAGCCGAAACTCAACAGAAAACCCAAGCAACCATCGCAAACTCAAGGGACCCTCAGATCACGCCATCGAAAGCAGGCCAAATCCTTACATTCTCTCTAATCTTCTTCGTCCCATATTTTTACCTAATCTTCTCTCACTACAAAATCGAGGCAGATCTCAAGAGATCGATACTCATCAAAGCCCTCTTGAGCTGTGCGGGCTTCTTTGCAACCTTAACTATGATCCCTGTGGCTTCTAGATACGTTTTGAGCTGTAATTTATTTGGTTATGACATAAACAAGAAGGGCACACCTCAAGGTTCAATCAAAGTGTGAGTTCTATTTTAACAGTTTTTTCTTTATTAAATATAGATATTTAGTTATATTAATGAACTCGGCATGCGGTATTTATCTCAATTGTTCAATCAAAATGTGATTTCGTTTTTAATAAAAGTTATTTGATATTCCAAGTTATGATCTGGGCATGTCCTCAATTTGTATTTCAATTATTCAATCGAACTGTGAGTTGTTTGTGTTCCTTGTATATGGTGTTATGAGGTGGTAATGTGTTAGGTCCTCATCATTTTCTTTACAAAAAAAAAAATCTTTTAGTTCACAAATTAAGCATGTCTTAGACCCTCGTTTTTTCTTTGTGTTTTTGTTATTTCATGTGTTATGTTTAAACTATAAGATAAGTTTTCGATCTAAACACGTGTCAGGTGATTAATTCGTATCCCAATTGTTCAATACTTTAATCTTTTCCCCGCTTTCTAATGAAAAACGAATTCGATGGTTTAATAAGTGTTGGTCTCTGGCCTTGTTATTTATTCCACTTTTTTTTTTTTCAGAAAAGAATGATTTTATCTGAGTTATTCTGAACTCATGAACAGCCCCTGCGTTAGATGTTCAATTCACCTACTAATTGATCTTTAAATACACTGTTGAAATCTATTAGTTTGGTGTGCTTTTTGTCATCAGTTTTGAGCACCGTCCCATTAATCAAAGTGGGAATGTTTGTTTCAGCATCAACTGTTAGATCATCTATTTGCATCTCACATGATGTTCCATCAATGTTTAGGTTAATGTGAATTCAGGTTATATTTGCATAAGGGATTTGACTGTAAAAGGAATTCTATATTCCAAATGATAAACACAAGGTTGTAAAGGTCGTGTTGAATTCATGAGTTATGATTCATAAGCCTCACATGTTAAAGACCAAGAATGCGCTACGAAAATATTCATTCTGAGCACCGTTTATACACTTAGGTATGATTAGTGGACCTAGAGACCTTAGAGATATTTTGGACGTGCACACCTCTCTTTTTTCATAAAATTCTTTTTTCTTAAAAACTATTGTTTTTTTGTTTTTGTTTTTGTTATTGGGCAATAAAGGCTACTAATGTTGTTTAAGTGTTGTCTTTTGTTTCAAAAGTTTTGTAACTTGTCTGAAGCATTTTGCCCAATTTGGATTCGAACCATGGTTACCACAATTTGCTCTTCTCCTAGCGAATTTTGAATTGGGATTGCATGATTTAAAACATGGGTCATTAGCGATTGGAATGTAAAATTTAGCGTTCCAATTTAAAATATCAAAAGTCCCAAAAAAAAAATCATACAAAATACACACACATTATTAGAATTTTATTTTATAATGGCTTGGATTCGTTGAAATCCTTTTGGTGTTTATTTATACATACCGATATTATTATAAATACAATAAAAAATCATATCACGTTCCAAATAAACGTATTTTGTTCCAACCATGGATTTAAATTGCGGTCGCGGGATACGAATCGGTCGCGGTTGCGATGTAACAGTATTGGGAGTATCGGGTCATTCGTAACGGGAATCGGAAATCGCAACTGTGAATTTTTTTCGAACACTAACAAATCTCATAAAAGTCAATGATACACATGTCTTGATTACAATCATCACATTTTAATTTTTTTTACTATTAATTTTTAATTTTCTAACACCTAAAAGGATTTTTTGTTTTTTATTAATAATACTTAAGAAGATATTTTATTAATTTATATGGATATTTTAAAGTTAAACTAATAAGAAATATCATTTAATTTGAGTGGCATTACAAAGAATAATACAAATAATAATAAAAAATAATTATAAGCATGAAAATCAATTTAGTTGATTAGTTATGGAATAAAAAAAATTTAAAAATTTTGAGGCCAAGAGACCTTTTTGAGTTTGTATTGACCCGAGTGTTTTGGTAACCTATTTTAATTTTTTTCGGATTATTTTGTTAAGTATTTCTCTTGTATATAAATGTTATAAAAATAGAAATCATAAGAATTCTGTAGAAAAAAAATAAAAAAAAAACTGAAAATAAAAAAATTGAGGAAAAAAAACATAAAATAGATGTAACAGTTCTGTAACGGTCCTGTAACGGCATGTAATGCCCATAAGTTATAACAGCCGATACGTAATGGTATTGGTCGATACGGTTGTGAATTTAAGTAACACTGATATATCGGTCAGTATCAGTATCGGAGGGTCAAAAAACCGATTCGTAACGGCCAATACATAACGTAACGGCCATTATTTAACACAATGGTTCCAACAAAGCGATCCAAAGAAACCTACTCCTGGTTGTACCATGTTCTATAGCAAGTAATGATTTACATTCTCGTTCCTTGTATCATAACGATCCACGTTCTAGATAACATTGGTTCGAACCATGGTTACCACGATTCGCTCCTCCCCTAGCGAATTGTGAATTGAGATCACATGATCCAAAACATGGATCATTAGCGATTTGGAATGCAAGATTTAGCATTTCAATTTAAAATATTAAAAGTCTAAAAAAAATCATATAAAATACACACACATTATTGAAATTTTATTTTATAATGGCTTGGATTCGTTGAAATCTATTTGGTGTTTATATATATATACCAATATTATTACAAATACAATAAAAAAACATATTACGTTCCAAATAAATGTATGTCGTTCCAACAAAGTGATTCAAAGAAGCTTACCCCTAACGTATGATGTTCAATAATAAGTGACGATTTACGTTCCCGTTCCCGTTCCCTATAACGATCTACGTTCTAGGTAACATTGGTTCGAACCTAGCCTTGTAAGAACCTGATAATTGGTTTTAAAAGATTGAAAAACATTAGCTTAGGTTTGAAGTTGGTTCAAGTGATTTCTAACCTGCCATAGTTGGCTTTGAACTTAGGAAGCCAAAGTCGAACTTGATGTCCAACACTAGAAAAATTTTCAGGTTTTTAACTTCCAGAAGCTTAGGTTTGAAGTAGGTTCAGATCTAGCCCAATGGTTCTGAACTTAATGACCAAGGTCCGAACCTAGTTTTCACAAAATTGATTTTTCTGAAAACAATAGCTTGGGTTCAAAGAAGGTTCAAACCTGCCTCCCTCGGTTTGAAACTGGTATATATCATAGCCAAATTTTAATAGGTATTTCCCTACTCTATATGAAGGATGCTTAACCTTATTTATACTAGTTTTTGAAAGAGACTTTTGCACGAAATTTTGAGAGCTTTTCATAGTGTTTTCACTGAGTATTAGTTGATACACATAATAGAGATAAACACTTAATCTTTTTATGATTTGAAGAACTCGTAAAAATCTTCTTAATCATAATTGCTGTGAAATTGATCGGTTTTGCTATTGGTGAGTACCGAGATTTGTGTTGAAGGCTTTTGTGGATTCCAACGTTGCAGATTGGTGTTTGTGGATTCGGATGTTGCAGATTATGAAAATCACTTGTAGATTTAAGGAAGAGTTCAAGGTGGCGTCGAGGCTTGTGGATCCATGCGTAAGTTTGTAAATCAAGTCGAGTCTTTGTATTGCTTTAAATTTTCATAGTGGATTGATTGAGTGGACTAGGTCCCATGAATTTTCATGGTTGGGTTTTCCATGCAAATTTTTTTTGATAATGACAACTCTTTTATCATGTTTGTTAGGGTCATTTGCACCCCTCACATTCCATGACACCCCATAAGAAATGTCGACATTTCAAATGGTGGTGTTTTTCCCATGATAGAAAGGATTTCATATTTTGGTTGCATTGAACTATTTATCAAAAAAAAAAAATGGTTGCATTGAACTCAGAAGCTGCTCGTCTTCTTTAATATTCACATTTTTATGTTTGATGTACTTTTGCAAGTCTTGGTGTTTGTTATCCTATATTAAGCAGATTTTTCTACATTCATATGCAGACAATGTTATGGCATTGGTATGTACCAATAAGAATTTAAGAGGACTTTTTCGAGTGACAAATTAAAATCTGTGTAGTAAGGATTCATTAGTTTTGAGGGGCTTGCATATGTTCCACAAGGATTCAGGACTAGAAGAGAGAAGTGATAAATTTTAGCCATTCTTAGTTTATAGTTGTTTTTGTGAGTCAATTTTGCTATATTTGTCAACCAATATTACATAATGGGTGTAAATTGTTAACATGTGGTTTTATTACAATAAGAGCTTATTTTGCGTAATAGAGGTTGTTGCAAGAATATTTTCAGTTAAGGAGTAAGGAGCATATTTGGTTGTACATTATTTTATGCGATTAGCCATTGACCTATATGGATGATATCCTTTCATTTAACGATTTTGCATCAAACTTCGCTTATAGATACTATTATGTGTTTTGTTGGCTTGAGTCATTGGGTTTGTTATTGGGATTGTTTTTTTGGTCTTGGCAATCTTATTTCAATATTTTAACTTCACTTCTCAAATGTAAGTATATTATGTTTTATAAGTGTTAGATTATGACCTCTTAAATTTTCTAATTCAAGTTTCAATTGGGTAACTTTTTACTATTAATGATTGCATTAATTTATTTGTACCATTTCTGACTTTACTTGTCTGTCTTAATAACTTCTTCAAACACCTGATCCACAAATAAGCTATATGTTTTTTTTAACCCGAAGGAAAAAGGATTATATCTCTTTATCAATAAATCTTCGAGACTTTTTGAGATGGGATTGATAAGAAGATGATACAAAAATTGATATATTTGAGTCGTGAGATTTGTATTAGTTTAGATACTTTAAGCATTTTAGAAGGGGAATTTGGGTCTTATATTATTTCAATATTGGTTAATATCATAAGGTTATTATGTTATTAGAGTTTTATAAGGCTTATATATAAAATAATTTGAAATTGGGAAGTTTGAGAAGAGCTTAAATGCTACCTTCGTTGCTTTAATCTTGAAAAAGGATAGAGCAGAAGATTTAAAATATTTTTGCCCTATTAGTCTGGTGGGTAGCATATACAAGTTGATTGCTAAAGTGTTGTCCTTAAGACTATGGGAAGTGATGGAGAAAATAATTTCTAAGAGCCAAAATGCGTTTGTGGGAATAGGAAACTTTTGGATGCAATGATGGTTGCTAATGATTGCATAGACCGGAGGCAAAAAAGGAAGAATATGGGGATTGTGTGCAAGCTAGACCTTGAAAAAACTTATGATCATGTGAATTGGAAGTTTGTAATGTTATTCTTGAAAAAGATGGGTTTTGGTGATTGTTGGAGGAGATGGATAAGGGAGTGCATCTCTGTAGTGTCATTTTCAGTTTTAGTTAATGGATTGCCGGTGGGATTTTTTCATTCATCTCGGGGGTTGAGACAAGGGGATCTTCTTTCCCCTTTTCTCTTTGTGATGGCCATGGAAGTTTTGAGCAGAATGATGGACCGTGCAGTCTCAAGGGGTTTATTGAGGGGCTTCGGCATGGAAGATGGAAAAGGGGGGGGGGGTGGGGTGGAGATTTCTCATTTGTTATTTGTGGACAATAACATATTTTTTTGCGATGCGGAGGAACATCAAGTTGGCTTCTTATTTGCTTTGAAGCAGTGTCGGGCTGGAGGGTCAACTTGAATAAGTGTGAGATAATCCTAGTGGGCGAAGTTGAAGGGGTGCAAGGGCTTAATTGGGGTTTTGGGTGTTTCGTGGGTTTCTTTCTCTCCAAATACTTGGGCTGTCAATGAAATTAGTGGCCATTTTGGACCCTCTTGTAGAGAGATTTCAAAGGAGATTGGCCAGGTGGAAAGGAAACTCTCTCTTTAAAGGAGGCAAGATTACTCTCATAAAAAGTACTTTGGCCAATCTCCCAACTTAATACATGTCAATTCTTCAAATGCTCGCCATGGTAGAGAAGAAGTTAGAGAAGATTTAATGGGACTTCCTATTTTGTGTGTGTGTTGGGGGGGGGGGGGGGGGAGAGAGAGAGAAGAAGATTCATCTAATGAAGTGGGATAGATTAAAAATTTCTATGGAGGGGGGTGGTTTGGGAATAAAAGAATTGAGAGTACAGCTCTCCTTGGGAAATGGCTTTGGAGGTTTGCCTTGGAAAATCAAGCTATGAGGAAGGAAATGATTGAGATGAAATGTGAGAGTGAAGAAAGGGGGTGGGTGCGTAAAGAAGTGGTTTAAGCCCAGGGGTACGGAAAGCAATAAGTAGAGGAGGGGGGGGAGTTTTATAAGCTTGTTTGCTTTGAGGTTGGTGAGGGTGTTAGGGTGGCCTTTTGGAAAGATGTTTGGTGCGGAGACCTTCCCTTAAAAGAGATGTACCCGTCATTATTCAACATTTCTGCGAACAAAGAGGCCTTGGTGAAGGATTATATGCTTTGGGAGGGAGATAAGTTAGTTTGGAGCTCAACCTTTAGAAGACACTTTTTTGATTGGGAGCTTGGGGAGGTTCTAGATCTCTTGGAAGTGGTGAACGGTAGTGAGGTGAAGAGAAGTGAAGAAGACGAGATGGTGTGGACTGCAACTAAGAGAATAAGTTCATGTTTAATTCTGTTTGCAAGAGCTTGATGGGAAGAAGAGAGAAGGGTTTTCCCTTGAAACCCATTTGGAAGGCAAAAGTACTAAGCAAAGCAGTTTTTTTTGCTTGGGTTGCTACATGGGGTACAATCTTGATGATGGACAACTTGCGCAAGAGAGGCTTTCATCTCCCTAGTAGGTGTTGTTTGTGCAAAATGGAGGAGGAAATGGTCAGCCTTCCTTGTTAGGTTTAAGTTGGGTGATGCCGGCAACAATCAAAGAAATTCTTATTAGTTGGAGATGCCAACATACGAGGAAGGATCTTAGAATTTCTTTGAGAATAGTGTCCCTTTGCATAATGTGGAGTTTATGGCAGGAAAGGAATAGGAGAACTTTTGAAGTGGTGGAGTTTCCCCCCTTGGAGCTTGAAGGATAATGTGTTGAAGTCGTATTATTTTTGGTTTAAGGAGGCAAAGCCTATGTATTTAGATTCTTTCATTGATTTTTTGGGGGAATTTGGAATTGGAATAATAATATGGAGTCTTGTCCACCAGGTTTTTCTCCAGGAGTTCTATTTATAGGTTTTACATAACCGAATAACAGGTAATAACTTTCCAAAATAAATGCAACCCACAATGGTAACAAGAATTTTATTCCTAAAATCCTTAAAGGTTTTAAACAAAAGAAAATACAATAGTACTTTTAAACTAGCTAGACTTTCTTGGCCTAAATTTATCAATTGTTGTGTCATCTTCTTGTGGGCTGTGTATCAGATAAGCTTTACAAGAATTGTGGGGGATCCAAGCAGGCCTGAGGGTCCTCGATTTGAATGGTGCCTGGTTCCTTTTCGAGCTTCCGTCGAAAAAGGAGGCAAATAGGATCCTTAACCGCAATCTCTGGTCTTTTGAAGGTCTGCCGGTGATGTTACAGCCATGGTCGCCGTCGGTTTGCTGCTCGGGACGGGAAACTAAAGGCTTTATATGGATGCGGCTGATGGGATTTCTGGCCTTCTTGTGGAGCACGGAGATGTTCTGGGCGTTGGGGAATAGGATCGGCCACTTCTTGACAGTGGACAAAGACACTGCCGAACGCCGGCATCTGAGATGGGCGAGAATCCTGATTCGCAGTCGGCCGGAAGATGTCCCTGCTTCCTTCAGCATTAAGTGTGGGAACTGGTCCTTCACCATCCCTGTATGGTCGGAGACTAGTCCAAGGTGTGTAGCAGCAGAGCCCAGTCGGCCAGAATTGCAGCGTTCACAAAAAGCAAGAACAAGGCAACTCGGCGAGTTCACACGCCAAGGGCGTGTCCTATTGCGAGGCGCCAATCTGACACGGGGATACGACAAGTGGATGCGAGGGTACGGACACCTGACAAAGGGCTGCGACGACCTGCCACGAGATTACGGCTTCCTAACACGAGCGTCCGACGACGGCAAGACGTTGACGCCAGTACAGCAGCAGATTTGAATTTCGAATTCTCTCTGGACGAAAGTCGGATGCAGTGTAGGAACATTCCAGAACGTTGGACGCACATGGATACCACGAGGCGTTGGGGCTTTAAGGGCCATCTCAATACTAATCCAGTTGGGCCACATAGGTTGGGCTAGTATCAGGGCCACTCAATTAACACCCAGATTGGGCCACATGGACCGGGCCAATTTAAAAAGAGAAGGGTTTCTATAAGAGGAATAGGCCAAACAAATAAACAAGGGGCTGTTACTAAAGGGCTGAATGAAGGAAGTTTCAGCCTGGCCCAAAGGAATGGGGGATTTAAAGGGGCCCAACCAGAGCTAATCGAGCCCAGCTCGGGACACACATCTGAACACGAGGCTCACAAGATGCAACCCCCTGTAACCAGTTCGGAATGCAGAGTCTTGACGCAGAATTTCACATCTCACGGTTCGCCTACAGTAATGTTTAATGCAGCAACTGGAAAGGAAGTTTTGGTGGCTAATGGAGATGCAATCCATGACACAAGAACATAACAAAGAAGAGGACGCCCTGAGAAGCAGCATGCACAGGCGAAGGACAGCTCGGATGGTCATGATTCTGAGCTGAGTAGCATGGCGGATGAATGTGAATTCCTTCGGTATTTGGAAAGCAACTATAGTTCAGAACCTCCACAACATAATTTGGGGGCAGGTTGCTCTTTTTTTGTTGATGATGAATCAATATCATTTCAGGGCATGAAGATGCTGGCAAGTGATCAGGGGGGTGCAGTGGTGCTGAGAAGCTAGGAATTCTCAGAGAATCCAGAAGACTATAACCCGTTAGAGATAGTATTGCCGGCTGGACATTCCGATGACCCGATTCAAGAAGTACAAACGGCAGAACTGCTACGTCATCAACGGCAACTATCGGATGATTGGGTGCTCCGAAAAATGAGAAAAGTAAGTAAGCTGTTGGGAGTCACATGTGCAGGCTTTGAGGATTGGCTGCAGGAATTATTCAGAGAAATAGTTGAGAGTAACTCACTGTCAAGACCATGTTCTAGTAATGTCTCTGGGAAGAACAAGGAGGACAAATCAGTTAGAAGATTGAGAAGGGTATTGAAAGAGTTATCATGCTTGGTTAATTATGGGGGCAGCAAAGAGATGGTAGCCTTTGGGGAAGGTATGGAAAGGGTCTAATTTTTGTCTTATGCATCTAAAAATTTTATATTGGAATGTGAGGGGATTGAATGACCCAGACAAACATTCAGTCATCAAAGGTTTGGTAAAGGAATGGCAACCAACAATAATCTGTCTTCAAGAAACCAAGATGGAAAGCATTTTGAGGAACTTAGTCCGTTCCATTTGGGGTTCAAGATGGATTAAGTGGGCTGTTTTGAATGCGCACAACACTGCTGGAGGTATTTTGATTGCCTCGGACTCCCGTATGATTGATGACGTTGAGCACAGAGTGGGTGATTTCTCCATCTCTTGCAAGTTTAGATTGGCTTCCAACTCCCTTGAGTGGGGTTTTTGTAGGTGTCTATGGACCAGTGGTTAATGGTGTCAGGGGTGCTTTCTGGGAAGAGCTGCAGTCGATGATTTCATCATGGCAGGTCCCCTGGTGCATTGGAGGGGACTTCAACGTAGTGCGGTACCCGGGCCAGAGACGAGGGGGCGGAAGGCTGACTTCAACAATGAGGGGTTTCAATGAGTTCATAAATTCTCAAGGTTTGGTGGACTTACAACTGGAGGGAGGAAGATTCACTTGGTCTAGAGGAGGTAACCAGACGGCTATGTCCCGTTTGGATAGATTCCTAATATCAAACAACTGGGAGGATGTCTTTTCAGGTATTTCTCAAATGTGCCTCCCACAACCTTGTTCAGATCACCACCCAATTATGCTGCATTGTGGGGGTTTTAGTGCAGGTAAAAGCCCCTTTAGATTCTAAAACATGTGGCTTGAAGCCGCAGGTTTTGTGGACTTGATGAGGAATTGGTGGGACTCCTATGAGGTTTCTGGGTCCCTAAGTTACTACATTGCTAGAAAGCTGAAACTTCTCAAAGAAGACCTGAAAAAGTGGAACCGTGAGGTCTTTGGTATTATACAGGTCAGAAAGCAGAATTTGTTGAATAAGCTGATGGAGTTGGACAGGGAGGATCAATTAGGTCCCCTCTCTGATGAAAAAAGGAGTGAAAGAGAAGGATTAAAGGGCCCGATTGGGCAAATCCTCAAGATGGAGAAAATCTCTTGGAGGCAGAAATCTCGGGCTATTTGGCTTAGAGAGGGAGATCGCAACACAAAATTCTTCCACAGAACGGCTACTTCTCATTACAGGAAGAATAAGATTTCCTTCATTGTTATCGATGACCATGTTCTCACAGAGAATGTGCCCATTAGAAGAGGAATTGTTGACTTTTTTTCTAACATTTACACAGAGCCGCATAGATGGAGACCGGGGGTGGAAGATATTTGCTTGGATAGGCTGAATGGGGATGAAACCTCTAACTTGGAGGTTCCGTTCTCAGAGGAGGAGGTTTTGAAAGCCTTGGATGCATGCAATGTGAAAAAAGCTCCAGGTCCAGACGGGTTCACTATGGCTTTCTTTAAAAAATGTTGGGATGTCCTAAAGGTGGATATTATGGCAGTCTTTGGGGCCTTCCACAAGGAAGGGGGCTTTGAGAGAAGCCTCAATGCCTCATTCATAGCCCTCATTCCTAAAAAGAATGGTGCCAATTGCAACAAGGACTTCCGCCCTATAAGTCTTGTCAGCAGTGTTTACAAACTGATAGCAAAGGTTCTTTCTTTAAGGATGAAAAAGGTTATGGGTAGCATCATCTCTTCCAGTCAAACTGCTTTTGTGGAGGGGCGTCAAATCCTGGATGCGGCTCTCATTGCCAATGAATGCCTTGACTCTAGGTTAAAGCAGAAAAGGAAAGGGATTGTTTGCACGCTGAACATTGAAAAGGCCTTTGATCACGTCAATTGGAGCTTCTTGATGAGTATGCTGACTAAGATGGGTTTTGGGAGCAACTGGAGAAAGTGAATTCAGTCGTGTATTTATACAGTCTCCTTTTCGGTCCTCGTCAATGGCTCCACCACAGGTTTTTTTCGTTCTTCTAGAGGCTTGAGGCAGGGGGATCCTCTATCCCCGTTTCTCTTTGTGATTGCTATGGAGGCTTTGAGTCGCTTTTTGTTCCAGGCTGAGGAGGTCGGCCTCATCAAAGGCTTCGACTTAGGGGATAAAAGGGGTGGTGGGGTTGCCATTTCCCATCTTTTGTTTGCAGACGACACCATTATTTTCTGTTATCCTTCAGTGCGCCAGCTTCCGTTTTGTGCGATGTATCCTTGTGTGCTTTAAAGCTGTGTCAGGTTTGCGGATCAATCTCTCAAAAAGTAGTATTACTCCGGTTGGTTCGATACAAGAGTTGGACATGTTAGCTAGCATGTTAGGTTGTAGCGTGGGTTGTCTTCCCTTGGTTTACTTGGGTCTTCCGCTGGGTGCTTCTCCGCGTTCCATTGGGGTTTGGGATCCTGTTGTGGCGAGGTTTTTCAGCAAATTGTCAGGATGGAAGGGTCAATTCCTCTCTAAGGGAGGCAAGCTCACCTTTATCAAAAGCACTTTGGCAAACCTTCCCACCTACTTCATGTCTCTCTTCCTCATGCCAAAGTCAGTATGCAGAAGGTTAGAGAAGATTCAAAGGGACTTCTTATGGGGCCAAGACGGGGAGCGCAACAAGATTTATTTAGTGGCTTGGAATAAGATTAAGAAACCAGTGTCTCTCGGAGGGCTAGGGGTGAAAGACTTGGGCATTTTCAACATAGCTCTTTTAGGAAAATGGTTATAGAGGTTTGGCGAGAGTGATAGGGAGCTGTGGAGGGAGATCATTGTTGCTAAGTATGGGTGTGACAATGGCGGCTGGTGTTCGGGCAGTGTGGAGGGGCCTTGGGGATGTGGTCCTGGGGATCTATTAGAAGTGGATGGAGGCTCTTCAATGAAAAGTGTAGTTTTGTCATTGGGAATGGGGGCCGCGTTAACTTTTGGGATGACGTGTGGAATGGGGATGAGCCGCTTAGGGTGAAATTCCCTTCTTTATATAGTTTGGCTACTAACAAGGCGGCTAAGGTATGTGAGTATTTGGAGAGAGCAGGGAACAAGCTTGTCTGGACTCCTCATTTTAGGAGAAACTTTTACGATTGAGAATTAGAAGAAGAGGGCTCCTTTATTGGTCACATTGCAATTACCGAGCTATGGAAGGGAGGGAGGATACGAGAGTGTGGCTTCCGAACAAGAAGTCTTTTTCTGTCAACTCCTTCTACAAGAGTCTGTTCGCTTCGGAAACTCCTCTCTTCCCTTGGAAGCCCATATGGCTCTCAAAAGCCCCCCCTAAGGCCTCTTTCTTCCCCTGGGAAGCCTCATGGAAAGCCATCGTAACTGCGGATAATTTGAAGAAACGAGGCTTCATCTTAGCTAGTAGGTGCTACTTTTGTAAGCAGAAAGAGGAAACGCTGGATCACGTCCTCATCCACTGCCTAGTTTCTTGGAGTTGCTGGAACATGATTTTTGCTCTTTTTGGTATTTCTTGGGTCATGTCTGGCTCCGTTAGGGATCTTTTGTTGGCTTGGGCAGGGTGCAACCTTTCAAAAGAGATTAAAAGATCTTGGCGTCTGGCTCCTATTTGTTTGTTATGGAGCATTTGGCTTGAAAGAAACAAGCATGTCTTCGAAGATGTGGAGCTTCCCACTCCCATCTTTAAAGGCGCGTTTTTGCGTTTATTATTTTTTTGGGCTAAAGAGGCTTTCCCTGTTAATGTCTCTTCTTTTGTAGATTTTTTGGGGTCGTTAAGACCTTTGTAAAGCTTTTTGGGGTTTTTTGCCCTTGTTGCCTTTCTTGGGCACAGTTATAATATATACATCTTTACTTATCAAAAAAAAAAAAAAAGAGGGAGAGGGAAATTAAGGAAGACGTGGCCTTTTTTATTATAGTGTGATGCTTGAAATGGAGTTCTTTTCAAGTCTTGTGTGATTTGATGAGTGTTATTCAATATATAAAATATTTTTTTTTAAGTTTATAAAAGCAAGCCGTGCTTTTTGATTAATATTGTCATTGTGTGTGTGTTCTCTTACATTTTCCTAATCCATGTCTTAAGCTTTGAGAATTTACATTGTAGGTGTGTGATGTGTCCATATTTTGTTGAATCGAAATCCATGCAATATAGCTTGTTCTTGTCAAAGGACATGGCCCTAGATGGAATGGCAAAAAAGGAGTTTGTAGCTTTTAAGTTCAGCTGTGACTCTTCTCTTGTGCCTTATGGTATCAATGTCTTTAAGATTGATGGATGCAAGAATCGGATTAATTTCCTGGTATCCTTCCTCAATATTTGGTCCAATTCTTGTGTAGCATGTGTTTACTCATGCGTTTATAGTTGTTTTTTGTTCAACTTATTGCCCTGATTCCAGGTCTAAAGTTCTTCTGTAAGCAATCTCTTTTGCACTTTTAGTGCCTTAGCTTTCTTGCCTGGCAAATAAGATACATATAGGTAGGATATGAACTCTGTACTGCTCTATCTAAGGGAGTTTAGACTTGAATTTAGGAGCTTTAGCGGTGGTGTAAAGGAGGAGGATTCCTCTTTATTGTAATATAATAACTGCAGAGTTGGACCTTTTAGCATTCATGTTTTCTTTGAATGAATACTAAAATTTTTTAGAAAATGAGTTTACTCATTCTTTAACTGGGTGGATTATATTCTGCACAATATGATTAATAGTGGCTTCAGTTAAGTTTTTTTATTAATATCTTATTTTGAGTTCTTAATTCTTCTACCTTTATGTTATGTGGACAGGATGGATACATAAACTATATATGGGTCTTTTGGCAGTGTTTTGCACAAACTCCATCAATATTCATGCTGGTATCCTAAGAAGCACGGAAACGGACATGGGATACGGATACGAAACGACACGGACACGCAGACACGTTATTTATCAAAAAAGTAGGATACGGATGCGTTAGGGATACGTTGAATATATATAAATTTTTTATATGACAATATCATAAAAATTTAATGTTATTTCAATTAAATTTGACATAAAAACACACAAATTTAAAAAATGTTATTAAGATATTAAAATAACAAAGTCATTAAATAAAAATTAAAGAAGTTCTTCATTTAATCATCAACATCCATGATTCAAGTGTCTAGACACGTGTCCGGGAGTGTCGATGTCCGACACGGGCACATGAGCCAAAATAGAGTGTCCGTGCTTCTTAGCTGGTATCAATGGCCTTGAAGTTGGGCAGACAGTGGTGATCGCATCTGCTGTAAGCGTCAAACCTTGTACATATATTGGAATCTGACTTTATTTTGAAATCTGACACATTAATAGTGATTTACAGATTCTGATACGTAATGTCATGCAAATTGGAGCATCTACCGACCCTGAGTATAATGCCCATGCATTCTCGATTTACCTTGTTCAATCATTACTGGCCACTTCCTTGGCTTTACTTTCTTACAACTGGTAATAATACTCATTTTTATATTTAGTGGTCTAGAAATGCTTAAACTCAACTCAACTCAACTCAACTCAGCCTTATCCCAACTATTTGGCATAATTTTGTAATCCTTGATGCTTTCTGTGCTGCATATTCTAGGTATCCTTCTTCAGTTTTTGTTGGTGACACCTACACAGTACTTTGCTGGAATGACTATGGTTGTAGTTGGTATTCTGGGTCACTTTAGGTACGTCTCCCAAGTGTTCTTTCTTCCATCTTTTACTGCTTAATATCATAATGTAGTTCAAATTGTGAATTTTGAATGCTGATGATTTCTGAAAGACCTTGATTTTGCATCTTTCAGTTACTGTTTACAATATCAACATAAATATGTAACTTGGAGAGCAACTAACATAATTATAATCAACTAGATGTTTTACCAATGCAATGGTAAAAAAAATATTTCAAATTCATGTAGAAATAAATTCAAATAGAGTCATGTTCATCAACTGCCCCCCCCCCCCCCCCAACAAACAAAAAAAAAATAATAATAATAATAATGAAGCATCTTGGATGTCTGAAAAAAATAAGAATGTTTAATAAAACTCTGATATCATTTTATTTGTCATGCTTTTATGGGTTACGTATCCACCGTGCTTGTAGAATTTGCCAGTGGATGATTACATATTACACCTGAAAACTTCTAAGCTCCTTCAACTTGATCCGTCCTTTTGGCCTGTGGCAATTGTCATATTAATGGTCTAAGCCCTGTCAACTTCTTTAAACTTTGTTGACTTTATCTTTATTGATAGAAAGAGATTAAAGAATTTTCTTTTTTTTCCCCCCAATAATTAAAATTTATTCAAGAACTTCTGGAGGGGGCAAACCCATATACAAAAGAAAAAGCAGTTCACACTAGAGCTTTTGATCCCCCAAAAACTACACAAAAGAATCTACAAAAAAAAAGGTACAAGCCAAGGGGCTTTTAGGGTGAGAGTTCCACATTTCAGAGAATGATGTTTAAAAGAGGTGGTCCTTGAGCCTCGCATGTCAGTTACTATGATTTAAATTGATAAGAACCTTTTATAACACTCTAATGGAAACTGAAGACAAAGACCTGTCTACCACATATGAAACTTTATGGTCATGTATATTATATTCTTACATATAACATACATTTTAAATTCGAATATTATCATGATATCCTTATGTCTAAAATTGATTTATATGGTCATAAATTTTTTTCATTCTATTTTATTAGTGCACTTTCTTTTTTTTTTTTTTACCCTTTGAAATGAAGAGATATGATATATATAAGATAAAAGAAAGAAGGAAAAGCAAAGAAAAAAGAAGTTCTTTTGTTCATACTTATTATGTTCGTTACATTAAAAGTTAAAATGAAAAGGAAAATAATTTTTTTTCCCTTTTGCTTTCATGTTTTGATGGAGGGTTATGAGGTTAGGAAATTTATAGGCAGGGAAAGGTTAAATTAAATTTTTAGAATTGAATTTGGATAAATTGGATGTAAGTTATCACAATATTTAGAGTATCTTACGTTTAATTCTAAACGATACCCTAATTCATGCTGTCAAACATAGCATATAGGTTTATCAATTTTCGAAGATGTCATTGCTTGATAAAGTATTATTGTATGGAGAATTTATGGGACATGCTCTAATGGAATCATATTCTTAATTTATATGTATATGGGTTTGGTTTAATGGCACTTTCACATTCAATTATTTGTCATTTTTATGGTTATTACGCGGACTCCATTGTTTGTTGGATGCACTCATGAGTAATGATGGTTCTTCTGTATTGTGGTCCATGGGGTTGCTAATGGACCTTATTTTTGAGTTTTATAAGATTTTTTACTTATTAAAGTGTTGATAGTTTTATGTTAGGTGGGTGGCTAATGAGAAGGATGTTTTGTTGAAGTCATTCTAAGTTTCTAACCAAGGATAAAAGGCCAAGACTCCAAGAAGTTTCTCAGGATGCTTTAAATGACTTTGATAGGATTTGTTGTTTTGCTTAATTTCAATGCCGTGATTGACCCGGCTGCAGACTTAGTGGAGCCCTTCCATTGCTATATACACACACACACACAGAGCTTTGTGGTGCCAATTGTTAACCATTCTTCTGTTTATTCTTCAATCTTCATGGCTGCTAGAAGTCCTTCCATTGCTATATTGCTTCTAGCTGCATTGCTTGTGGCTACCCTAGACTTTACAGGTCTCTCTCTCTCTCTCTCTCTCTCTCTCTCACAGACACATACACAAACACATAGTAGTTAGTGATTACTTGTATCTCTGTTGATGTCACACTTTTTCTCACAAAACACTCGTTTTGGGACATTGGAATTACCAAAATAGGTCAATTGTTGCATTGCAAGGGGCTGTGCTTCAATTAATTTTATTACATATTTAGGAATTCACATCATTTTTTCATTCAATTAATTTTAAATCCATCTGGAACAACATTTCCTATTTAGGTCAGAAAAAAATGCAGTGTGTTTATGAGCAATTTGATGAAGAAATTCAAATTCACAGACATTTGAAGTTCAAATACATGTTCAATCTAATGCAGGTGCCCAAATAGGAGTCTGCTATGGAACGTTGGCCAATAATTTACCATCCCCACCAGAAGTGGTGGCACTTTACAACCAGAATAACATCCAGAGAATGCGAATCTACAGCCCACACCAAGCAACTCTGCAAGCCCTTAGAGGCTCCAACATTGAACTCATGCCAGGAGTCCCAAATTCGGACATCCAAATCCTTGCTTCCACCCAAGACTCTGCAAATTTATGGGTCCAAAACAATGTAAGAAGCTATCCCACTGTCAGATTCAGGTACATCGCGGTTGACAATGAAATCAGTCCTTTAAGTGGTGCAACATCTGCACTTGCACAATTTCTACTCCCCGCCATGCAAAACGTTTCCAATGCAATTTCTGCGGCCGGTCTTGGCAACCATATTAAAGTTTCCACTGCCATTTACACTAGCTTCTTTGGGAACTCATATCCTCCATCACAAGGCTCTTTCAGGCCTGAAATTCGATCATTTCTCGATCCCATCATGGGGTTTTTAACAGACAATGGTGCCCCGTTGCTCCTCAACTTTTACCCATATTTTAGCTACATTGGTAACCCCGAAAGCATCAGTCTTGATTATGCACTTTTTAGAGCTCCTGGAATGGTAGTTCAAGATGGCCAATTTGGGTACCAGAGCCTTTTCAATGCTATCCTAGATGTTGGTTACTCGGCACTTGAAAAGGCTGGCTTTGCTTCCATGGAAATTGTGGTTTCGGAGACTGGTTGGCCTTCAGCTAATGGAACTGCAGCAACTATTGATAATGCAAGGACTTGCGTTACAAATTTGATTGAACATGTGAAGGGAGGGACCCCTAAAAGGCCTGGCAGGCCTATTGAAACTTATATTTTTGCTATGTTTGATGAGAATCTAAAGATTTCAGACTCTGAGACGCATTGGAGGCTCTTTTTCCCCAATAAACAACCCAAATATCGAATTAGTTCCGATTTTGGATGGTCTTATTCTTATGTATTGCAATGTTAATTAAGGGTTACTTTGTTCCCTGGCAGAAGCAGAGAGTGGCTAAATGATAAAAAGGTTTGAATCGTCTCGTTCCATGCTTGGGTTCAAGTCTTATTGCTCACGGAAGTATTAAGGTAACTTTCACTCTATTGAATTTGTTATCAGTGAACTAACCCAAAAATTCGTTAGGGCTTGAAATGTTATATGCTTAGCCCAGTCTAACCTAAACTTTTAAAATTGAGTTCCAGCGTGAGCCCAATTTGAACTTTGGGCAGCCCATAGCCTTTTCTTCTCTTATGCAAGGCCTCAAATATATTTTCAATTTCAATTTCAAATTCGAGTACAAAATTATTTTCTAACAAATATAGATAAATCTCCCCAATTTTGAAAAGTAAAACACTTGATCCACAAATAAGCTCTATGTTTTTTTTTCCCCCTGAAGGAAAAAAGGATTATATCTCTTTATCAATAAATCTTCAAGACTTTTTGAGATGGGATTGATAAGAAGGTGATACAAAAATTGATATATTTGAGTCATGAGAGTTGTATTAGTTTAGATACCTTAAGCATTTTAGAAGAGGAATTTGGGTCTTATATTATTTCAATATTGGTTAATATCATAAGGTTATTATGTTATTAGAGTTTTATAAGGCTTATATATAAAATAATTTGAAATTGGGAAGTTTGAGAAGAGCTTAAATGCTACCTTTGTTGCTTTAATCTTGAAAAAGGACAGGGCAGAAGATTTAAAATATTTTCGCCCTATTAGTTTGGTAGGTAGCATATACAAGTTGATGGCTGAAATGTTGTCCTTAAGACTACGGGAAGTGATGGAGAAAATAATTTCTGGGAGCCAAAATGTGTTTGTGGGAACAGGAAAATTCTGGATGCAGCGATGGTTGCTAATGATTGCATAGACCGGATGCAAAAAAGGAAGGATATGGGGATTGTGTGCAAGCTAGATATTGAAAAAACTTATGATCATGTGAATTGGAAATTTATATTGTTTCTCTTGAAAAAGATGGGTTTTGGTGATCTTTGGAGGAGATGGATAAGGGAGTGCATCTTTCTAGTGTCATTTTCAGTTTTGGTTAATGGATTGCTGGTGGGATTTTTTCATTCATCTTGGGGGTTGAGACAAGGGGATCCCTCTTACCCCTTTTCTCTTTGTGATGGTCATGGAAGTTTTGAGCAGAATGATGGACGGTGCAGTCCCAAGGGGTTTACTGAGGGGATTCAGCATAGAAGATGGAAAAGAAGGGGGGGGGGGGGGGGGAGATTTCTCATTTGTTATTTGTGGACGATAACATATTTTTTTGCGATGCGGAGGAACATCAAGTTGGCTTCTTGTTTGCTTTGAAGTGGTGTCGGGCTAGAGGGTCAACTTGAATAAGTGTGAGATAATCCTAGTGGGTGAAGTTGAAGGGGGTGCAAGGGCTTAATTGGGGTTTTGGGTGTGCTGTGGGTTTTTTTCTCTCCAAATACTTGGGCTATTAATGAAATCAGTGGCCATTTTGGATCCTCTGGTAGAGAGATTTCAAAGGAGATTGGCCAGGTGGAAAGGAAACTCTCTCTTTAAAGGATGCAAGATTACTCTCATAAAAAGTACTTTGGCCAATCTCCCAACTTAATATATGTCAATTCTTCAAATGCCCGCCATGGTGGAGAAGAAGTTAGAGAAGATTCAACGGGGCTTCCTATGTTTTGGGTTTTTTTGGGGGGGGGGGGGGGGGGGGGGGGGAAGGAGGGAGAGAAGAAGATTCATCTAATGAAGTGGGATAAATTAAAAATTTCTACGGAGGGGGGTGGTTTGGGAATAAAAGAATTGAGAGTACAGCTCTCCTTGGGAAATGGCTCTGGAGGTTTGCCTTGGAAAATCAAGCTATGAGGAAGGAAATGATTGAGATGAAATATGGGAGTGAAGAAAGGGGGTGGGTGCCTAAAGAAGTGGTGGAAGCCCAGGGGTATGGAAAGCCATAAGTGGAGGAGGGGGGGAGTTTTCATAAGCTTGTTCGCTTTGAGGTTGGTGAGGGTGTTAGGGTGGCCTTTTGGAAGGCTGTTTGGTGCGGAGACCTTCCCTTAAAAGAGATGTACCCGTCATTATTCAACATTTCTGCGAACAAAGAGGCCTTGGTGAAGGATTATATGCTTTGGGAGGGAGATAAGTTAGTTTGGAGCTCAACCTTTAGAAGACACTTTTTTGATTGGGAGCTTGGGGAGGTGCTGGATCTCTTGGAAGTGGTGAACAGTAGTGAGGTGAAGAGAAGTGAAGAAGACGAGATGGTGTGGACTGCAACTAAAGAGAATAAGTTCATGTTTAATTCTGTTTACAAGAGCTTGATGGGAAGAACAGAGAAGGGTTTTCCCTTGGAGCCCATTTGGAAGGCAAAAGTCCTAAGCAAAGCGGTTTTTTTTGCTTGGGTTGCTACATGGGGTGCATTCTTGATGATGGACAACTTGCTCAAGAGAGGCTTTCATCTCCCTAGTAGGTATTGTTTGTGCACAATGGAGGAGGCAATTGTCAGCCTTCCTTGTTAGGTTTTAGTTGGGTGATGCAGGCAACAATCAAAGAAATTCTTATTAGTTGGAGATGCCAACAAATGAGGAAGGATCTTAGAATTTCTTTGAGAATAGCGTCCCTTTGCATAATGTGGAGTTTATGGCAGGAAAGGAATAGGAGAACTTTTGAAGTGGTGGAGTTTTCCCCCTTGGAGATTGAAGGATAGTGTGTTGAAGTTGTATTATTTTTGGTTTAAGGAGGCAAAGCCTATGTATTTAGATTCTTTCATTGATATTTTGGGGAATTTGGGTGTTAAATTTTTTAACAATTCCCTTTTTTGTTTCTATTGGTTGCGTCCCCCTCAAGTGCCGTATATATATTAATATATCTCCTTTTATCGATCAAAATATATATTTATATATATATGCCTTTTTTTTGGGGGAGGGGGGAGGACAAAAGACACTTTTGGAATTGGAATAATAATATGGAGTCTTGTCCACCAGGTTTTTCTCCAGGAGTTCTATTTATAGGTTTTACATAACCTAATAACGTGTAATAACTTTCCAAAATTAACGCAACCCACAACAGTAACAAGAATTTTATTCCTAAAATCCTTACAGGTTTTAAACAAAAGAAAATACAACAGTACTTTTAAACTAGCTAGACTTTCTTGGCCTAAATTTATCAATTGTTGTGTTCATCTTCTTGTGGGCCGCGTTTCAGATAAGCTTTAAAGATTTATTGATACGATTCAGCCACCTTCAGAGGCCTGCAATATCAGGATACATCAGCATGTGTGTATGTGTTTTTTTTTGGTTTCTATCGATTCTCAACAAATTTATTGTGGGAGGGCGTCTGAATTCATTCTGGTCATTCAGGTAATTATCTGTTGTTACTAATTATGCCTGTATTGAACTTTGATGAGTTTAATTTCATTCATATTAGACTGACCATGAACAGCATAGTTTTTTGTTCAGGCAACTAACAGAAAGGTTTACTGGGGATAAGGACTTTCATATAGAGACTCTCGTGAAGTCTCTGGACTTATAAAATAGCATAATTTAGGATCCTAGGGAGATAGCAAGGTGGGTTTTGGAAAAAAGCAACAATATTAAATAGATCTTAACACAAACGAGAACATGAATTCCGATTAGCTTGAGAACAATTGGTTGAGAAAAAAGCACATGATTGCCAGGGGGCTAGAATAGAGCCCCTATATTTTGTTGTTTTTTGATGAACTGACTCAGTATGGATAGGATAAAATCCCTTATTGCATGTTGTTTTCTTGCATAGTTTAGCTAATGAGACTAGTGTGGGGTAGATTGCGTGCCCCTGTTTGGTTCCCTTATTTTTCTATTTTGCCTCAATAGCCAATTGTCATGGATCAATCATCATAAAGAGGGAGAGGGAGATTGAGGAAGACGTGGCCTTTTGTATTATAGTGTGATGCTTGAAATGGAGTTCTTTTAAAGTCTTGTGTGATTTGATGAGTGTTATTCAATATATAAAATATTTTTTTTTAAGTTTATAAAAGCAAGCTGTGCTTTTTGATTAATATTGTCATTGTGTGTGTGTTCTCTTACATTTTCCTAATCCATGTCTTAAGCTTTGAGAATTTACGTTGTAGGTGTATGATGTGTCCATATTTTGTTGAATCGCAATCCATGCAATATGGCTTGTTCTTGTCAAAGGACATGGCCCTAGATGGAATGGCAAAAAAGGAGTTTGTAGCTTTAAAGTTGAGCTGTGACTCTTCTCTTGTGCTTTATGGTATCAATGTCTTTAAGATTGATGGATTCAAGAATTGGATTAATTTCCTGGTATCTTTGCTCAATATTTGGTCCAATTCTTGTGTAGCATGTGTTTGCTCATGCGGTTATAGTTGTTTTTTGTTCAACTTATTGCCCTGATTCCAGGTCTAAAGTTCTTCTGTAAGCAATCTCTTTGCACTTTTAGTGCCTTATCTTTCTTGCCTGGCAAATAAGATACATATAGGTAGGATATGAACTCTGTACTGCTCTATCTAAGTGAGTTTAGACTTGAATTTAGGAGTTTTAGCGGTGGTGTAAAGGAGGAGGATTCCTCTTTATTGTCATGGCTTCTCACTCTACCTTTATTTTTTCGTCCCTTATTTATATCCTTTCTTTATCCATTTTTGTCTATTTTCTTTTAATGGTGACTTTTTTGCTTTGCACTATTAGGTGGGTCTACTAGAACTTTTTTCACTCTTAACTTGTGCTAGATTGAGGTGTTGATTCTTTAATTACTGCAGTGGATTGTTGAGTACAATGCTGCATTAGCATCCATCTGCTTCATGATTTTACTTGGATTTGTAGATGATGTCCTTGATGTCCCTTGGAGAGTGTGAGTATCCATATATCCTCTTCTCATTCCCCTCAAAAGCCAATTTGTCTCAAAAGTATTGTTTTCCCACTGCATAACTTTCAGAGTTAACGCCAAACTAGATGCTTATGTGCTTTAATTTAATTTTGAAGGACAGGAAATTATTATTGCCATCAATTGCTGCCGTTCCCTTCTAGATGGCATATGCTGGGCATACAACAATTGTTATACCAAAACCTCTCATTCCATATGTTGGGTTAGAGGTTTTGGATCTAGGTAAATTGTTTCTAGTGCAGAGAATTTTCTTTATGCCATGGTTGTAATGTCAAAATGATGTAATAGCTGCAGAGTTGGACCTTTTAGCATTCTTGTATTCTTTGAATGAATACTAAACTTTTTTAGAAAATGAGTTTACTCATTCTTTAACTGGGTGGATTATATTCTGCACAACATGATTAATAGTGGCTTCAGTTAAGTTTTTTTATTAATATCTTAGTTTGAGTTCTTAATTCTACTACCTTTATTTTATGTGGACAGGATGGATATATAAACTATATATGGGTCTTTCGGCAGTGTTTTGCACAAACTCCATCAATATTCAGGCTGGTATCAATGGCCTTGAAGTTGGGCAGACAGTGGTGATCGCATCTGCTGTAAGCGTCAAACCTTGTACATATATTGGAATCTGACTTTATTTTGAAATCTGACACATTAATAGTGATTTACTGATTCTGATACATAATGTCATGCAAATTGTAGCGTCTACTGACCCTGAGTATAGTCAGGCCCATGCATTCTCGATTTACCTTGTTCAACCATTACTGGCCACTTCCTTGGCTTTACTTTCTTACAACTGGTAGTAATACTCAATTTTATATTTAGTGGTCTAGAAATGCTTAAACTCAACTCAACTCAACTCAGCCTTATCCCAACTATTTGGCATAATTTTGTAATCCTTGATGCTTTCTGTGCTGCATATTTTAGGTATCCTTCTTCAGTTTTTGTTGGTGACACCTACACATACTTTGCTGGAATGACTATGGCTGTAGTTGGCATTCTGGGTTACTTTTGGTACGTCTCCCAAGTGTTCTTTCTTCCAGTCTTTTACTGCTTAATATCATAATGTAGTTCAAATTGTGAATTTTGAATGCTGATGATTTCTGAAAGACCTTGATTTTGCATCTTTCAGTTACTGTTTACAATATCAACATAAATATGTAACTTGGAGAGCAACTAACATAATTATAATCAACTAGATGTTTTACCAATGAAGAGTAAAAAAAATTTCAAATTCATGTCGAAATAAATTCAAACAGTCATGTTCATCAACTGTCCCCACCGCCAAAAATTAAATAAAATAAATAATAATAATAATAATGAAGCATCTTGGATGTCTGAAAAAAAAAGAATGTTTAATAAAACTCTGATATCATTTTATTTGTCATGCTTTTATGGGTTACTTATCCACCATGCTTGTAGAATTTGCCAGTGGATGATTACATATTACACCTGAAAACTTCTAAGCTCCTTCAACTTGATCCGTCCTTTTGGCCTGTGGCAATTGTCATATTAATGGTCTAAGCCCTGTCAACTTCTTAAAACTTTGTTGACTTTATCTTTATTGATAGAAAGAGATTAAAGAATTTTCTTTTTTTTTCCCCCAATAATTAAAATTTATTCAAGAACTTCCGGAGGGGGCAAACCCATAGACAAAAGAAAAGGCAGTTCACAGTAGAGCTTTTGATCCCCCAAAAACTACACAAAAGAATCTAGAAAAAAAAAAGGTACGAGCCAAGGGGCTTTTAAGGTGAGAGTTCCACATTTCAGAGAATGATGTGTAAAAGTGGTGGTCCTTGAGCCTCGCATGTCAGTTACTATGATTTAAATATATAAGAACCTTTTATCATCCTCTAATGGAAACTCAAGACAAAGGCCTATCTACCACATATGAAACAAACTCCTTTGAGAAGCCCATCATCCTCAATGGTGAGATATCAATTCAATCTTCAAATGTGCACAAAACAAAACTTGTATCTCATCTTACCCTATATATATTGTGGATGTGGTTCAAATCCGTTCCAAGATGCACAAGATAAAAGGGCGTCTTTGAAAAAAATATGAAAAGTATAAAAAAAAAAAAAACCAAATTAAAAGAATTGAGGGGGGTTGGGGGGAACCTGAGCCCACTCTAGCCCCATCCTTGCTTTAACCTACTTGTGTTCTGCTCCCATTGATCTTCCAAGCTTTCTAGCAAAATTGATATGCAAACTTCCTCTTATTGTGCATGACATCCTTTAACTTCTAGTGTAGCTTCTTTCTTTGCGTAACTTGGAGTGGAATATTGTCAGTGATTATTGTAAAAGATTAATCTCAAAAATAGTAAAAATGATATGTCTATGCTGAAATCTACTCTAGAAGATATTGTATTCCAGAAGATATAATTTACCACTAAAAAAATTAAATATAGTTTCTTATGGGGCCTTCTGATATTGATATATGATATTGTCCATATTGATTTGATGAGTGGGAAACTCGATGAAGCCTCAAATCCAAATTTTGTAGATTTAGCTGCTCGACAAAGTTGTCTTTCTACTTTTTTGCATTTAACTATTTGATTTCTCTATTCATTACTTAAGTGTAGGTATTTAATTTATTCTCGCTAAATCTTGTTACCGTAAAACACTCTTGATATTCTTCATTCCTCAAGTTTTGAAGTTCCTCTTATCACTCCCTCAGGTTTGGTCAGAGCATCTCTCTCTACTGTTCCAGAACTGTTCTAGATTATTAGAGATTCTTGTTTACTTTACTTTCTGTCAGCTTTCTGGCTACATTCCTTGTCCATGGCACCGGCTGCCGAGGTAGCTTTCTAAGTATTCTCACTGCCGTTTTGTGCTTTAGGAATTGGCATAGAATCTTTGTGAATTTTCTTCAACGACATTGTGAAAATCTTTAAATTTTTCAGGTTTGACCCGCAGACTGGACTACTGACTGGGACAAATGATGAGACACTCATGAACTTATTCTTAAGACAATTTGGTAGGATGTCAGAAAAGTCACTTTGCATCCTACTACTTTTGCAGGTAACTAATTCATGTTTTTTTCTTATTTTTATCTTCAAGCTGCTTGTGTATGTGAAAAAAATATTGAAAACCTCAATAAGCAACTTGTTTGTTATTACTTAGTTACATGGTTTGCAAGTATAGTTCCAACCTAATATTCAACAAATGCTGTCATACAAGTGATTGTGCCCTTGTTCTTAAGATGTGGCCAGATCCATCTAAATTTTTTTGACCTTCTGGAATGAGTTGGTGGTTTAATTGATTGTGACCACTAGGCGCTTTCACCTTACCAATCCAATACCAACCTGATTAGCAATTTTTTAAAAACAATATTTTTAACTGACTAGTTGGTCGTCCAGCTGCCCTGATATCAGCATCGTGTATCAAAAATAATTCTAAGAATCTGTATTGAGGTTCATTACTTACCTTAAAAAACAATGTGTTGAGGCCTCATTATGTTCATTTTAATTGGTGTTTAATTCATTATTGGTGTGCAGGTTGGAGTCAAGATCCCTTCTTGGGCTTCCAATCCTAAAATAGATACTATAATTAAAATGAGAAGTACAGGTATTCAATCAAGATTGGAACAAACCACCTAAACTCCACTATCTATAGTCAAATTTAGTCACGAGACTCGTGACCACCCCATAACCACTGTCATCTTTAAATATGTTCACCAATATGACTCACAAAAACTCACTTAAATCATGTAAATGCCATATTGTTTGACAACCAGGTCAAATTAAAATTATAGTATAAATTGAAGTGGTGGCATCCCTAGTTGAAAGGGCAGTTGATAATGATGTAAGTAGAAGCAGTTGGTCGTTGCTAGCTGCATTGGGAGTGATGAAAGTGACATGAACCACAAGTCTTAACCAACCAAAAAGGCAGGTCTAGGCTTCTTTTTTCATGATTTAACCCCTATTTCTTGAGGTCTTGTGGTCTAGGGTTCTTATTTCATGATTTAACCCCCATTTCTTGAGGTCTCACAAGACCAAATGCATTTTACTTGACCAACAAGTCATGGACAAAGCTGGTATTTTTATTTATTTAGTTCTTTATTTTTGTAAAGTCAGTAGAATTAGTCCAAGAGATCTTGCTATACCTAAACATTTTTTCTCCACCATTTATTCTTGAGTTACATGGTAGGATAGGACTATTGATAAATTCCACCCCCCCCCCCCCCCCCAAACATATTCCCTCTATAATCTAGTTGATTTTTTGGGGCCATTATGGCTTCAATCTCATAGCCATATGACATATGGGTTCATCCCTCTTGGGTGTTTTAATATAATTGATATACATTTACCTATCTAAAAACATTTGTGCTGGTACCAGTAGCATAACATCTTTGTTATTATTTTTCTTTTAATCAAATAAAGAATTGAATCTTGGTAATTTGTGAAAAATATCAAGGCAAGAGTGGGAAGAATAAGTAAGGAGATATGGGAGCAATATTATAAGAAAATATAGGAGTGGCATCTTAGTAATATGTGCAAATGTTGGTTTGTTTTAGAAGCATGGGGGCGAATACAGGGAAGATTGTGTTGCTTCTCTTCTCCCAACTATTTCTCTTTTTATGGAAGATAGATATAGTCTCTCTAATATGATTGTATTGGTGGATTGGTTTAGGACTTGGCCTTTTATTTAAGGGTCTGATCAAATAGATTTCAAACTTGCCCAATCCGATGCAAAAGCACTAACTATTGTCAGCTCTACTTTCGACCATAGACATTCAGACAATTTATTTGAGAGTATGCTGAATGCATATCAGTTGGTCTGTAAAGTATACCTAGTGGGCAGCATGAGGTGTAGGGCTCTTGTTCCTTGTAAGAGTGCCCCATGTTTTGTTCTGAGGTTCAGATGCATCTTGAAAGTTCTCCTTCATGCATAAGATAGCTAGCACAATATATGCTCATATATTTGCTTGCAATCTTCAAATGTATCAATTCCATTCGTTTTGTCACAGGACATCGGCTGCTGTTTCTGTTTTGTGCTAAGGGGGTTCCTTGCTGGTTGGTACAAATGAGACGGCAACATCAGAAAAACCAATCTTCTAGTTACATTCATTCACATGCGGTGGTACCTTGTCAGATGAGTATGTTGTATTATTTGATTTTGTTCTTTGAAAAAGGAACAACTTAAGCCCTACACATTTTGTTAGGAAACACTAACATCTGCAGTTTGGAGTGGCGTTGACATGATAATCTAGATAAACCAATAACTTACCTCAAGCTAAATTACTTTTGTTGAGTTCTGTATATTATTTAAGATGAGAATTTTTATCACAAATTTTGGAAGTTATTGTAGAATGTTATGCACTCTTCCCCTCTCAATTTTTTTTTCCCCAAATATTTTCGTGATGCCTGACCTCAATAATTTGTTTTAGTAGTGAAAAATGATGAAAATGCTATGTAATGTAGTCACTGTGACCTGCTAATTTTGCTCGGTGTTTGATTATGCAATATGGGTGGGTGTTGGGTCTGATCAGCCAATACCTTCATATGGTAAAAGCTTGTAACCCTTGGCTCTGCCGCTGTCGCTGCTGCGGCAGAATCTCAAATTTAATCCATCTTTCCTCTGCATACATGATCTGCTTTTCAAGTTTGACGCCTAGAAAAATGTATCAAGGACTGCCACTGAATCACAATGCATATTTTCTTCATTTATAAATTTAGGCCAGTTTGGTTGGTTTGGCCCCTTAAATGAAATAATTTCATTCACTTTTATATAGTATTTTAAGAAATTGATGAATCTAGAATGGATCCATTAAAAAAATGATTGCTAAATCAACATTGGTATTTGAAATCATGAACTTGGACAAACACAACACCGCCTGAAAATGATCGTTTTATGGAGAAATCAACTCTGTTTTGCAGTGAACGATTAATAATTTTATTATGTAATAGTTTCCAACTTTTTTAAAAAAAATTCTTTATAGGATAAATTATTAGAACTGAAAAATTACGAGTAACTATGAGTTTTATTATACTTTAAATTAAATATAATATATATTCTTTAAGGAAAATGTTCATGATCATATTGCAAATAGTTATGTATCTCCTATCCCATGCTTTAATTGATTTTGATAGGATTTGTTGTTTTGCTTAATTTCAATGCCGTGATTGACCCGGCTGCATACTTAGTGGAGCCGTAAACCATTTGTAATCTCAACTACTACCCCTATCTGGCTCCCTATACACACACACACACACACACACTGGCTTTGTGGTGCCAATAGTTAACCATTCTTCTGTTTGTTCTTAAATCTTCATGGCTGCTAGAAGTCCTTCCATTGCTATATTGCTTCTAGCTGCGTTGCTTATGGCTACCCTAAACTTTGCAGGTCTCTGTTTCTCTCTCTCTCTCACAGACACACACACACGCAAACACATAGTAGTTAGTGAGTACTTGTATGTTGTATCTCTGTTGATGTCACACATTTTCACACAAAACACTCGTTTTGGGACATTGGAATTACCAAAATAGGTCAATTGTTGCATTGCAAGCGGCTGTGCTTCAATTAATTTTATTACTTATTTAGGAATTCACATCATTTTTTTCATTCAATTAATTTTAAATCCATCTGGAACAACTTTTTCCTATTTAGGTCAGAAAAAAGTGCAGTGTTATGAGCACTTTGATGAAGAAATTCAAATTCAGAGACATTTGAAGTTCAAATACATGTTCAATCTCATGCAGGTGCCCAAATAGGAGTCTGCTATGGAATGGTTGGCAATAATTTACCATCCCCACCAGAAGTGGTGGCACTTTGCAACCAGAATAACATCCAGAGAATGCGAATCTACAGCCCACACCAAGCAACTCTGCAAGCCCTTAGAGGCTCCAACATTGAACTCATGGTAGGAGTCCCAAATGAGGACATCCAAAGCCTTGCTTCCAGCCAAGACACTGCAAATTTATGGGTCCAAAACAATGTAAGAAGCTACCCCACTGTCAGATTCAGGTGCATCGCGGTTGGCAATGAAGTCAGTCTTTTAAGTGGTGCATCATCTCCGAATGCACAATTTCTACTCCCCGCCATGCAAAACGTTTACAATGCAATTTCTGCGGCCGGTCTTGGCAACCAAATTAAAGTTTCCACTGCCATTGACACTAGCTTCCTTGGGAACTCATTTCCTCCATTACAAGGGCCTTTCAGGCCGGAAATTCAATCGTTTCTCGATCCCATCATTGGGTTTTTAGCAGACAATCGTGCCCCGTTGCTCCTCAACTTTTACCCATATTTTAGCTACATTGCTGACCCGAAAAGCATCAGTCTTGATTTTGCACTTTTTAGAGCTCCTGGAGTGGCAGCTCAAGATGGCCAATTTGGGTACCAGAGCCTTTTCAATGCTATGCTAGATGCTGGTTACTCGGCACTTGAACAGGCTGGCTTTGCTTCCATGGAAATTGTGGTTTCAGAGACTGGTTGGCCTTCAGCTAATGGAACTGCAGCAACTATTGATAATGCAAGGACTTACGTTACAAATTTGATTGAACATGTGAAGGGAGGGACCCTAAAAGGCCTGGCAGGCCTATTGAAACTTATATTTTTGCTATGTTTGATGAGAATCAAAAGAGTCCAGAATCTGAGAAGCATTGGGGGCTATTTTTCCCCAATAAACTACCCAAATATCGAATTAGTTCCAATTTTGGATGGTCTTATTCTTATGTATTGCAATGTTAATTAAGGGTTACTTTGTTCCCTGGCAGAAGCAGAGAGTGGCTAAATGATAAAAAGGTTTTGAATCGTCTCGTTCCATGCTCGGGTTCAAGTCTTATTGCTCACAATAGTATTAAGGTAACTTTTACTCTATTGAATTTGTTATCAGTGAACTAACCCAAAAATTCGTTAGGGCTTGAAATGTTATATGCTTAGCCCAGTCTAACCTAAACTTTTAAAATTGAGTTCCAGCCTGAGCCCAAGTTGAACTTTGGGCAGCCCAGAGCCTTTTCTTCTCTTCTGCAAGGCCTTAAATTTATTTTAAAATTCAAATTCAAGTACCAAATTATTTTGTGCTTATTGATTTAGAAATCATTCAATAATGTAATAAAATTGTTGATGTAAGAACAAACTCATGAGATAAGTATTTTAATGTTTATGCCTTTTGCACGACGAGAGAATATAAGGAGAGAGAGCTTGCATGTAATTAAGTGTTATAGGATTTATTATGAAAATCGGATAGACAGAGGATATTTATCATTGTTTCCCATGCATCAAAGTGATTAAAAATTAGTTTCAAAAATTCAGATTCTACTCCAATTATTCTACTTTACTCAATACTGGATTCCATTTCACCTGATTGTTTTCATGTTTTGTCATAATTTTGTCAGTGTACAGTGAATTGCTTAGATTTTCTCTACTAATTTTAGTCATTTAGTCAATTTAGTATAAACTTGATTTTGGCATCATTGGACTATTATACTTCAGTTAACCATTAAATCACCTAGGATTTTCACAACATTTGTTTAAACGAACCTAGATTCGTTTGAACGAATATTCTAGTGGCTATTTCGTGTGCTTTGACAAAAAATTCATTTGACTTTTGGTTCGCATGAATTTTTCAAAAATCCATTTGTTCGATGTTGGTTCAAACCAACAATTCAACAAAAATTCCAATAGGAGTTTCAAATTGATTTGTTCGGTCATTCATTCTAACGAATCAAGGTTCATTCATTCAAACAAATTGTTGCGAATTGACAGTTTTCTATTCTAATTATAACATCGATTTGTGGGTTTCCAAATATATAAGAGATTTGATCACAATTTTGAAATAGGACTTTTGGCGGTAACAACATAGTTTTCTATCTTCTTCCAAAAGGATTTCTCTTTGCACAAGAACTTTGAAAGTCTTCTTCAACAACATTTTTGAAATACAAGTTTGTGTAATCGACGGAATTCAAGATTGCATAAAGTTCGCAATTGTGTTAAGAATTTGCCATTCAAGGATTTCGAAGCGGCAGATTCACTTGGAGAGCATTTGAAGATTCGAGTTCGAGAAGATTTAGATCGTCAACAAAGCTTGAGGGACTAAGTCAAAGTTTGTACAGAACCTATAATCGTCAAACCTCTTCTAGTGAATTCATGTCTAAGTTAGCGCTCCGAAATTTTCCAAAGCAAATACAATTTATCCATAGTGATTTTCTTGCCAACAAATTTGATGCACTGTCTCTATCTTTTATTATTACTCTTTAATATTGCCATAGTTTAAATGATTGCATGTCACTAAATTTGATTGCACCCACTAGAAATTTAATTCTCACATAATTAAAGTAATAACTTTATTCTTCTTGAAGCAAATTAAAATTGGACAAGATAACTTTGATTTGCTGTATAAACCTATTCACCCCCTCGAGGTCTAATATTTGACATTTAGATACACATTGAGCCTTTCACAAAGCCTTAAGAATATTTGAAGCACATGGAAATAGTGCCATGTTGAAGGAAATATTATCCCATAATTCTCCATCTTCTAGCATTAGAGCACAATCAAGCTAACAACACACTTAGAACACCTTATCCTACTGCAATGATTTGAACTCCACTCCAATATTATTTTTCATTCTAACGAACAAAGTAAAAATTATCTAATACACAGGAACATTAATAATCACAATCTGGCACTCGATAGTCCTCAGAATATGGAAATAAAGGAGTTAGGAATTCTTCCATTGTTTGGCATGGAAGAAAATGGATAAAGAAAAAAAGAAGAAAGATCATCAATGTTTTCATAACAAATATGACTATGGTTAACAAGATGCATGCTTCTCTAAGTGATCAACAAGGGCACCTGTAATTCTACTAGTGAAAAATAATTGTTACAATACTCATTGAAAATGATAAATGATTCTTCTCAACAAAAGCTACACTCTGGTGCTTCTGCCAGAGTGCTTTCCATGATAACATCCAAAAAAACAAAGATCAAAACCCCATTGCCTTGGCAAATTAAGGTTGAAAAGAACTCAGTATGAGTTTACCCAGAAAGCTAATGCAGAATACCTTATACTGCTATGCAATTGTTTAATACAATCAAATAAGAGACTGCAAATATTGAATGCAATAAATTTCAATCACTATAACCTAGATCTTCTATAATTCATAAACAAGGGTGCCCTCTCAATGCCTGGTAGTTTTCCTTTCTATATTTTTTTCCATAAAATTCTCAACAACTGAAAATTAGTGCATCTACTTCACCAAACTAGTAATATATGATGAGATTGAATAACTAAAATTAGTCTAAAAGTGCAGTGGTACAAAATATTTTGAGAATCAAGGTAATAATCATAGCACTTGATGTGAATTGAAAGACTAATCAGCTGGAAATAGAACAAACCTGCTAGGGGAAAATTTTGCAACAATCTTAGCACTTGATGTGAATTGCAAGACTAACTGGAAATAGAATAATCCGGAACCAAAAAAAAAAAATGTAAGGTTTTTTCTTAACCTGCTAGGGGAAGTTTTTACTTACATCAATATTTAATTAAATCAATATATGTACAGATGGAAACCAAAAAAACTAGCAAACGATAAACAAACATATCAACAAATAATAATCCTCCTCCAATATCACAAAACATGTTCAAAATCTCAGAGGAGTAAAGTCTTCGGAAACAAACTGCAAAAAGGCAACATAACAAACAGTACTAAGTTTGGTGTTGTGTACCTTAATTACTTTCCAATGCACTACAAAAGTATATAGAATGACATGGACGACATATTATTTACTTTAAATTCAAGAAAATGGTTTTTCCCAAGTCCACGGATTTTGATTCATTTGCAAAATATTGCCCACCACTAGAAAGAAATAAACTTGATATGTGTCTAGCTTCTACATCAAATATGTTGCAATTGACATGACAACTTGAAGATAAGAATTAAGACAGTAAGTGATATAGAAGTGGAAAGAAATTTCAATTACAATGGCGACAAAATAATCTATATAGGGAGCACAATGGATAATTTAAAAGAATAATCGGATTGAGATAGAAAGCAGTTAACTTGTTGTGAGTCTAGTAAGATTCTTTATTGCACTCCTTCACCTAAATAGTGAAATATTTTTTCCCTTGTCCGTAAACATAAACTTGAAACTGAACCACGTAAATATTTCTGTGCACTTGCATGATTGGTTTGTCTAGAGGCGACAAATGTTACTCAAACTCGTCAACCCACCCACTAATTAACGGATATGGGTAACTCATTTGGTTAACCGGTCATAAACGGTTTGGGTAATAAGGAACCCATTAATTTAATGGGTCACTTGGGTTGAATATGAGTATTTAAAGGATTGATAATGAAAAATAACAAAATAGTTTAAGAATATATATATATATATATATATATATATTTAGAAAAGAACAAAATAGTAAAACATGTACCATGTATTATAAAACAAAATTAATATTTAGAGAGTATAATTTAATATCACCATATAAGGGAAATAACAAAATCGCAAAACATGTACCATGTATTATAAAACTAAATTAATATTTAGAGAATATAATTCAACATCACCATATATATAAACAAAATACAAATTAGAACCTTATGATTCAAAATAAGTTAAATTGGTTTTTACTAGAAATTTTGGATACCATTTTTCTCCATAAACAATAGTTGGCGTCTTGATGTTTAATTAAAGACTACTATTATGGATGTCATTATCCCTATATAGATAGCTTTGGTTCCTCCATGTGAAAGAGGTGATCTCTTCACCACCATTGAATATTTCTTATTAATTTTCTAATTGTATTCTTGACTTTCTTTTAGTTATGGTGTTTTATTAGATTTTCAAGAAATCTAAAGTAAAATAACTATTGTGATTATTTAAAAATAATATTTCTTTTATTGAAGTAAAATAAAATAACGAATTAAATTCGAATTGACCCAATCCATACAGTGACCTAATCAATTCTCAACCCAACCAACCCACCAATTTTGTCTGCCTAAGTTTGTCCATCAATTTTACAGTAATTACTTTACTTTTGTATTGTATTTTTTTAGCTGAACGAAAACTGAATACCACACCCTGGTGTTGCCATATCATCATCAGGATCCCACTGAATTTTTTATCAAAATAGAGTTCTTTTGAAATTTTTTTTTGAGAATAAGGTTAGAGTAAACTTATTTACCAAACTAGAGTCAGTTGTGAAATCGTCTTTTTGAAAGAAGATTTAAAAAGAAAAATTGTTTGAAATCATCTTTCAGAAAGATACTTTAAAAAGCGTCTTTTTGAAAGAGAATTTTTTTAAAAAAAAATTGTTTGAAATCGCCTTTCAGAAAGACGCTTTCAAAAGCGTCTTTTTAAAAGACGATTTTTTAATAAAAAAATATTTTTTATAAAGACGATTTTAAAAACAACCCTAATCCGGTAAATAAGTTAAAAACAACACCAAACTGGAAAATAAGTTTTTTTTTTTAAACTCTACTTCAAGATTTAACCCGGATGCCACTTGATAAATGACTGGGATGCTAAAACTTGGGGTTAAATTCTGAAGTGGGGTTAAATTCTGAAGTAGTGTTAAAAAAAACTTATTTTCCTAGTTTGGTGTTGTGTTTAACTTATTTACCAGATTAGGGTTATTTTTAAAATCGTCTTTCGAAAACATGTTTTCTATTCTGAAAACTCATTTTTTTTTTAAACGCTTTCAAAAGCGTCTTTTGGAAAGATGCTTTGACACAAAAAATTTCGTTAATAAATCGTCTTTCAAAAAGACACTTTTTATAGCGTCTTTTTGAAAGACGATTTCTAAGAATTTTTTTTTTGTTAAAATCATCTTTCGAAAAGACGATTTAGAAATCGTCTTTCTGAAAGACGATTGCAATATTGTTAACTTTCCTAATACCAAGTGACTCATAGAGTTGAGAGCTGGATAAGATCTTTGTATAAAAAAAAGTCTTGTAGATTGTTCGCAAACTCCAATTATGCTTTAACAAGAAAAATCAAACCAACAAGCCACATGATCAGTTGCAGTATTTAGCAACCAACGAAAACTATGCATGCTAGGAAAATTAGCTCGATAATTTAAAACTATTACAACACTTAATATCTCAATATAGCACCACATAATGATTAATGTAAATGTTTTCCAACCATTTTTTCTTTCTAACAAATACAATCCTTCCCAACCATCATCCAATCAAAAAAAGTGCTATTGACTCAAGAATTCTTTTACTTTTTTCCTCTTCTTTAGTGTCCAAATTTGATGCAATAACCACTATTCCAATGCACATATTTGCCAACATTACAACATTCATATACAACACCAAATAATTAGAACGTATAATGACATCTAAAGAAAAATAATAATAAAGATATATATATATATATATACACTACCTCATAAATTTAAGTCCCACATCGAGGTTGTCTCCTTCGACGAACTGGCCTTCTTCATGGGCTGTTCAAGTTGTTGCTCAAGTTGTGTGACTTGAGAAGGACCTGTGTCATCTCCATCATTGTGAACCATTGTCAACCTCTCAATGCCTATGTCATCACCCATCTTACCTATCTCAATTGCTTCTGTGTGCATGGCTAGTTCAGGATAATCAATGGGAGAGATGCACTATAGAAGTGTATCGGGTGGTGTGGATCTATGTGAATGTGTAGTGTACGCGGACGGAGATGCAGTTGATGATGGAGGAGGAGTTACCATGGAAGTGTCGACATGACGACGACGTCTCTCGTATATTATAATGCCACGACCTCGTCCTCGAGGCACTGGTACTGACTGTGATGATATTGGGTCGCCTGATATGTGCTCGTCCATGATACGCTGATGAGACTGAATTGCTTATAAGGAAAAATAACTCAGTGTCTGAATATCAGCAAAGGCCTGATGTGAGTCAACCTGATCGGCACAACCCTCACCAGCTTTTATATGTATTTGGCTGAGGGAACTTGACTGCAAGTAACATAAATAATTAATTATAAGTAAAAATATTATAATATAAAAAATAATATAATAAACATGAACATATCAATTAAATTCATACCAATATTTCAAACAAATCTCTTCCCTCCTCCCCACAACATGCAACCTTAACAAATATTGGAACCATCACCAACTGTTGTAACTCTCCTCTTTAACGATTGCAAATGCGAGAGAAAATATTTGATTGTTACCATCAGTCCCCATTGCAATTAACAACTTTCCCTGATATTTTTCATACAAATGTATGGCATCAATACAATGACTAGTCGATAATGCACAAATCTTTGAATTGATGCATTAAATGCCCAAAACATTCTGCCGAAAACCACCACGTCCGGGTTGCTAGTGTTACGATGCAACCATTCAATAATTGGGCCTGGATTATAATTCACAAGTGCTCCCATAAACTTTGGCAACAATCTGTATGATGTCTCCCTAATCCCCAAATATCATAGAAATTGCTTTGTGCTTTGCAATCCAAGCTTTCCTATAAGAGATCGTGTAACCGTACTTTTTTCTCATTTGCTCCACAATTAAATTTATCTTTAAAGTAGGATCAACCCTCACTGCACCTTGTATTTCACTTGTAATTAACATAGAATCTAACTACACATGACCTCTGTTCATAGCACGATTTAAACAAATGTGTGGCCCTTCATATTTTGTGATTTGAAATCGGCCAGTCTTTTTATTTTTTATAGCACGCGGTCTCCATTTACACATTTCATGAAGTTTACATCTCACAGCCCAAATATCCTTGTTGCTTTCAATCACTTCATACTGATTATGACATCTAATTAAAAATTTCTTGACAGCTTGCTGCAATTTTTTCTTGTCATTAAATTCAAAACCTTTGCCCAACTCTTTTGTTGTTGAATCCCAAATGCAAGGATGGCGTAAATGGGATGAACTGCTCCCACTAACATCATCAATAAAATTGACATTTGAGAAAAATGGAGAATCAGCCTCATGCAAACGAATGCAATGCTTATCGTCTTCATCCATTCTATCCTCATCACCCAATTGCAACATATCATCATCATCATCTTTTTCTTCCGACGATGCATTGGGGAGATTACTTCTATCCATGGGATTGTTGCAAATGTCCTCACCCTAAACAATATTTACAATATTTGCAATATTAGGAAAGTGAGACTTCCACATGTTCTGTATAACATATCTTAGCCACCAACATAGGACTGAAACTTTGATGTACCATGAGGACAACTTCACCAATTGGGCAATCACTGTCTTGTGTGAGTAGTCGAGTAAAAGGACCGTGCTAACCATGCTCAATCTCCACCGGTTGAGATACAACACAAGAATGATGCACATCTTCTGTCTCCAAATATAAGTCGAAGCTATATAACGTTGGATTGCTTAGAACAACTTCAATCATTGAATCCATTGTCTCATCATCAATGACTTCTAATGGAAAATATTTGTTATGCTCGAATGAAAATCGACAAGTCATCTTTAGGTGGACTTGTGTGATATCCAACTTCATTATACCATACATCTTCGCCAAAAGTTCATTACAACTTGTTCATTTTCTCAACATAATGCTTCGTCGAGCATTCATATCATACCATATATATACTACCTTGTTCCCCATAACAAATATTTTATCCCTAATAACATAGTACAGGTATTGATATTCTAACCATTTCTAACCTTCAAAAAATAAATACAAGCTATCAAAAAAATAAAACCAAAACTTTGAATTCTAGGATCAGCAATTTAATCAAGCTTTTTTCTTTGAACAAGCAGTAAACTTGGATACCTTGAATATAAATATAAAAATACTTTGGTTTACCTTTTACATATTGACTTATAAATAAATTATAGGTATCCAAAATTTATTTAGTCACATAATAGACCCAACAATAATAGACTTAATAATAAGCCCAACGAACATATCTTAGGACCTGTTTGAGAAACTTAGAATCTAGTTCAAGGTAATTCTTTTCTTAACTTTAATTTCCTCTTAAGAGAAAAGTAATTTAAAAAGATTAACGTAAATTAAGAGATCATTATAAATAAGTGTGCTTAATTTAATAAGTGTTTAAGAATGCAAAGTTTTTTATTTAATACTTCATGGGCAAGTGTGAAATGATTGTGGCAAAGGGACTAATGAGACTTACCTGTTCGAGGTGCAAAAATGCCACCTGCAGATTCCTTGTCATAACAAAAAAAAAAGGTGTTTAGCTTAATATTTTTATATATTTTATTCTAATATAATAAATTTTTATAACTATATTGATTATCATGAACTCTTACGCTTGAATGGTATTAATGCTAATAACTCATTTACGAGTAAAATACTTATCACATTATATTTCACACATGTCATCTATATAACTCTATCTTCTATCGTACTATATTTAGAATATATATTTTTATACAAAGTATTTACTCTCGAATTTAAATTTTTTACTTGATAGTTGAAACATTTTACCATTGCAAGAAGAATAGACCATGCAAACAGTTGTGAAAAATACATGGATATGTATGTGTGTATATATATATATATATATATATATATTTATGGGGTGATATAAGATGGAATGTGTAAAGACTTGAAAAAACGGGAATAAATTTTTTTTTTTTATAATGGAACACTATTTGAAATACCCTGACTCAGATACCCGAACGATCTATGTTACGAGATTTGAACTTCTTTAATTTTAATTTCTTTTAATTAATTTAGACTATGAAATTTTACGTACGTGTGTACATATATATATATATATATTTATGGAAATATATAAAATATTCTATTGTATATGGGATGTACATAAATATTCATGTAAATATGTATAAGTAATTAAATGTATGTGTATATATGTAAATACATGTGACAATATGTATGTGTACAAATATGTGTAAGTGTATAATTAAGGGTATATATATGTATATGTGTGTGTGTGTATGTACACAGGTGTAGGTTGCAGCTCACGTGAGTGTGAGTGTGTGTGTGTGTGTATGTGTGCAGTTGAGTGTGTGACGTGTGTGTGTGTACTGGTTGTGTGTGTGCAACACACAAGTGGGGCAAGGAAATGAGTGAAATATACATATATGTGTACATACCTACATGATGAGGGGCAATTGAGTGTAATGAGTGAGATATGTGCAGAATTGAAATTGAGGAGGGTGGAAATGGGTAACACAGACTTAATGATGGTAGTATGTAGGTCTGAGATAGGGAGAAAGAGAAAGAAAGGGAGGGTAGTTATGTGTATATAGATATGTACGTGTGTGTGTGATTAGAAAGAAAGCAAGAACAAAAGGAAGAGACTAGTCTTGGATGTGCAGAATTGGACTACACTGAAGGTCTCACCTTGAGCCAAGAGAAGAGGAGGAAAGGTATAAAGCACTGAAATTTTTGAGAATTGTATCTCTTTATCAATAAATCTTCGAGACTTTTTGCGATGAGATTGATAAGAAGGTGATACAAAAATTGATATATTTGAGTCATGAGGGTTGTATTAGTTTAGATACTTTAAGCATTTTAGAAGAGGAATTTGGGTCTTATATTATTTCAATATTGGTTAATATCATAAGGTTATTATGTTATTAGAGTTTTATAAGGTTATATATAAAATAATTTGAAATTGGGAAGTTTGAGAAGAGCTTAAATGCTACCTTCGTTGCTTTAATCTTGAAAAAGGACAGGGCAGAAGATTTAAAATATTTTCGCCCTATTAGTCTGGTGGGTAGCATATGCAAGTTGATGGCTAAAGTGTTGTCCTTAAGACAATGGGAGGTGATGGAGAAAATAATTTCAGGGAGCCAAAATGCATTTGTGGGAACAAGAAAATTCTAGATGCAGCGATGGTTGCTAATGATTGCATAGACTGGATGCAAAAAAAGGAAGGATATGGGGATTGTGTGCAAGCTAGACATTGAAAAAACTTATGATCGTGTGAATTGGAAATTTTTAATGTTTCTCTTGAAAAAGATGGGTGTTGGTGATCGTTGGAGGAGATGGATAAGAGAGTGCATCTTTGTAGTGTCATTTTCAATTTTGGTTAATGGATTGTTGGTGGGAGTTTTTCATTTATCTCGGGGGTTGAGACAAGGGGATCCTTTTACCCCTTTTCTCTTTGTGATGGTAATGGAAGTTTTGAGCAGAATGATGGACCGTGCAGTCCCAAGGGCTTTATTGAGGGGATTCAGCATAGAAAATGGAAAAGAGGGGTGGGGTGGAGATTTCTCATTTGTTATTTGTGGACGATAACATATTTTTTTGCGATGCGGAGGAACATCAAGTTGGCCTTTTGTTTGCTTCGAAAGCAGTGTCGGGCTAGAGGGTCAATTTGAATAAGTGTGAGATAATCATAGTGGGTGAAGTTGGAGGGGTGCAGGGGCTTAATTGGGGTTTTGGATGTGCCGTGGGTTTTTTCTCTCCAAATACTCAGGCTGTCAATGAAATCAATGGCCATTTTGGACCCTCTTGTAGAGAGATTTCAAAGGAGATTGGCTGAGTGGAAAGGAAACTCTCTCTTTAAAGGAGGCAAGATTACTCTCATAAAAAGTACTTTGGCCAAACTTCTAACGTAATATATGTCAATTCTTCAAATTCCCGCCATGGTAGAGAAGAAGTTAGAGAAGATTCAATAAGGCTTCTTATTTAGGGGAAGGGGGAGGGAGAGAAGAAGATTCATCTAATGAAGTGGGATAGATTAAAAATTTCTATGGAGGGGGGTGGTTTGGGAATAAAAGAATTGAGAGTGTTCAATATAGCTCTCCTTGGGAAATGGCTCTGGAGGTTTACCTTGGAAAATCAAGCTGTGAGGAAGGAAATGATTGAAATGAAATATGGGAGCGAAGAAAGGGGGTGGGTGCCTAATGAAGTGGTGGAAGCCCAGGGGTATGGAAAGCCATAAGTAGAGGAGGGGGGGAGTTTTATAAGCTTGTTCGCTTTGAGGTTGGCGAGGGTGTTAGGGTGGCCTTTTGGAAGGATGTTTGGTGCGGGGACCTTCCCTTAAAAGAGACGTACCTATCATTATTCAACATTTCTGCGAACAAAGAGGCCTTGGTGAAGGATTATATGCTTTGGGAGGGAGATAAGTTAGTTTGGAGCTCAACCTTTAGAAGACACTTTTTTGATTAGGAGCTTGGGGAGGTGCTAGATCTCTTGGAAGTGGTGAACGGTAGTGAGGTGAAGAGAAGTGAAGAAGTCGAGATGGTGTGGACTGCAACTAAAGAGAATAAGTTCATGTTTAATTCTGTTTACAAGAGCTTGATGGGAAGAAGAGAGAAGGGTTTTCCCTTGGAACCCATTTGGACGGCAAAAGTCCTAAGCAAAGCAGTTTTTTTTGCTTGGGTTGCTACATGGGGTGCAATCTTGATGATGGACAACTTGCTCAAGAGAGGCTTTCATCTCCCTAGTAGGTGTTGTTTGTGCACAATGGAGGAGGCAATGGTCAGCCTTCCTTGTTAGGTTTTAGTTGGGTGATGCAGGCAACAATCAAAGAAATTCTTATTAGTTGGAGATGCCAACAAATGAGGAAGGATCTTTGAATTTCTTTGAGAATAGCGTCCTTTTGTGTAATGTGGAGTTTATGGCAGGAAAGGAATAGGAGAACTTTTGAAGTGGTGGAGTTTTCCCCCTTGGAGATTGAAGGATGGTGTGTTGAAGTTATATTATTTTTGGTTTAAGGAGGCAAAGCCTATGTATTTAGATTCTTTCATTGATTTTTTGGGGAATTTGTGTGTTAAATTTTTTAACAATTCCCTTTTTTGTATCTATTGGTTGCTTCCCCCTCAAGGTGCCGTGTAATATCCCGACCCGGGATACCGGGTCATATGGCACACATTACGAGGCTAAGAAAAATGAGTATAACAAAAGAAAAACACAAGTAAAGAAATAATTAATTCTTTACAAAAAAAAATGATTAATTATTTATATGAGATAATTATTTTATACATGAAGGCATATATATGTATAATTATGTATGCATGTATGTACATAGAAACATTATATATATATATATATATTATATATAATTAATTGTCTCATATATATATATATATATATATATATTTATATAGATATATGTATGCAAGTATGTATATGAAAAAGTGTGCAAGTGGGTGTGTGTGTCGGCAAAGAGAGAATGTGTGTGTTCTCATATGCATGTGTGTGTTGTGTAATATATAATATATATATATATATATATATACATATTTCATGCAAAATATCAAGCATAGATTGAAGGAAAAGCTGAGAAATTGTAAAGTTAAATTGATTAGGTGTAAGAGAAATTTATGAGAAGTCAAGAATAGGGGCTGAGACGTGTAGAGAGAGAGAGAGAGAGAGAGAGAAGGGTCGGTTGCCTTCTTTAAAAAGCCAAAGCATGCCTTTCATGCTTATACCTTAAGGAAGCAGAAAAGGGGAATAGAGGAAGACCCAGAGAGGAGAAAGAGGAAGGAACAACAACTTGAAAGGTGAGAATTTTGGAAAATTTCCATGTTTCTCTCTCTAGAATTATGATGTATTAGAAATTGTTTTTGAGTTATATATGATCACATAATGCTAGATATGTATTTACAAGACTGTCAAGCATGATTTAGGCCATGAAAATGACTCAAAACATGAAACCCATGAAGAACCGCCATGGGAGGACCTTGCTTGAAGCAGGTCTGAACCCATGGCAACTAAACCAAAAATGGTGTGTCAAGGCTTCACGAAGAGGTCATGAGGGTCATGAAAAACCCTAGCCGCGATCAAAAATCCCAACAAAAGCCCTTCGAATATTGAGTTGCAGGTGCGGGTTCAAAATCCCAACCTCACAAACTTACGTTTAAACCCATTTTTTTGAATGGGAAATGAAACTCCATGAGAAATGGATCACAAAGAATCAAACCCGAAGGGTTTTAGCTCAGAAATGAGCATTTACGAGCAGCTTACAGGTTTGGATTATCAAACCTTTAAACCGAGCACACGAGCTAGTTTTAACTCCCAAATGAATGCCAACTTAGTCGTTATTACATTAGGAATATTTTGCAATCAAAACAGTGAGGATCCATGGATCCAAACTGCACGAAATAGGAAGAAAAGATAATCGGAATTAGGGTTTCAGTAGGGATGATCGTGGGGAAGAAGAAGACGGGTCAACTCGGTGTTAAATAAAGGCTGAGTCGACTCAGACAGGTGGCAGCCTCTAGGCTTGCCACCGAATTAATTAAACGATGACGTTTTGGTCGTGGTTAATTTAAATGAGACCTAGGGCTAACGTCATGATGACGTGAGCCACATGTAAATAAACCGGATAGACCGGTTGGTTTATGACTAGACCGGACCGGTTCACTTCCAATTTAACTGAACCCTTTGGTTTTCTGTTTTATTCAAAATAAAATAAACCAATACTTTCCTTATTTGCGGATTGACCCCAGAACTTCTGGACAATCCTACTGTTGCCCAATTGATAGAAGTTTTATGCATTTAGACCCCTGGAAAAATAATTAAATAATTAAATAATTAATTTAATTATTTAATAAATAAAGTTAAATTACTATTTTACCCTTGTGACATAAATAGAGCAAATGAAGTCCAAATTAAACATATGAATAGTGTATTCTTACTATTTTGGATATTCTGAGACTAATGGTAAGGTCTGTTTTACGAGACAGGGCCCGAAAAATAAAAACACGTAAGGGGTAAATGACCAAAATACCCCTTGACCAAAATTAACAAGTTATTATTGTATTCTTACTATCTTGGACCTTCTGAGTCCAATGGTGAGGTCCACAACACGAAATGGGGTCTCGAAAAATAAGACACGTAAAGGGGTCCAATGACCAAAATACCCCTGGTACCCCTAAGGCCAAAATGAAATCAGAGAAGGTCTAAATTAACTTTCTTTGACATCCCGGACTTAAAAATGGAGTCCAAATTATGAAACGAAATACAGAAAAATATGACACGTAAAACGATAAAATGACCATTTTGCCCTTTTACATATAACAGTCCGAATTAAATGTTAGGAAAGCCTAAACCGACTTTCTTCGACACTCCGGACTCAATGGTAGAGTCTATTCGACCAAAAGAAATGTCTAAAATAAAAAGACATAAAATTTGATGAATAGCATCTATCAGATGACTATAAATTAGAGAAATGCCAAAGTACTAATACTAAGGCATGTACGAGAAACGAAATACGAAAAGACACGACACGTAAACATGTCAAATAAATAACTTTAAATTAAAGTTAATGAAGCTCCCAGAAGAGTATAAATTGAAATAAATTCAATTTCTAACACATTAAATTGTGTCATAGGTTAAGAATACGAGTTACGTTAAGTACATATGAATTTATAAAATCGTTTTAGGATCTAATACGATTTAAGCATAAGTTAAGGAATATCAAGATGATATTACAATGAATATGAAGTTGATGAGATGTTTATGAATTGTTCTTAGGAACTACAAGGAAAGTGGGAAAGCGCATTTTTAGCACTAACCCTAAAGAACCGAGGTGAGTAACCCTGTGTTTGAATTGGAGATTTAACTCCATGGATTTAAAAAGGTTTTAAGTTCAAAGATATGAAGTATTTGAAGTTTCAAATTCAGTATTTACATGATTCAGTTTTTAATTGTTCTGTTTTATAACCCCCATTGTGACATGCTCAGTGATTGGTTTCTGCAACAGTTTTTCCTTCAAATACTTTTCAGCATGTCTAGTTAAAATGCAATTATTGTTAAATATTCTGAATTTGCTTATTTCAAGTATATGAATGTTATGTTTTAAAGTACTCACGAGAATTATCTATGTTGATATACTCATATGTTAAATGTATTTTAAAATGCAAGATGAATGGTGCATAAGCACTTAGACAGGATTCTGAGTTTTCAGTTGCCCTGTAAAATAAGCAGGATTTTGGGTTTTACGGAACTCAATTGCCCTGTAAAATGCCAGGTAGCAGGATCTAATCCCCCAGGCATGAGATATCTCTATTTATAAGTAATATGGGAGTCCGGTTCGAAACGGATTCCACTAATGGAAGTGATAAGATGACAAATGGTTTGAAAATGGAAGCAGGTTTTTACTCTCATTTTCAATATGCATATGTTTGAGTTTTATATACTCTATTTAAGAAATACACGATATGTTATATGTTTTAAAGTTCATATGTATAAGTTTAGCTTGAATACTTTAAATGTTTCAAAGCTACATGTTTTAAGGAATGCATATATTCTGTATTCAAAGTATACGAACAATTAGCGGTGACTATTTTACAAACTCTTATGTACTAAACCACTGCTAATTGAAAACCCCATGACGAATACTGGAATTGCTCACAAGCTTAGATTAGCTTACCCGGACTTTGTTCGGACTCCCCTTTCAGGTGATGAAGCAGACAGGGTCTTAAGGACGACGACAATGAGTCTAGCTGTTTTTGGAAGGATATGTTTAAGTAGATTCTTTTAAAGAACCTATGAACACTAGTAGTACGTTTTGTATGAATAGACAAAGTAAGAATATGTAATGAGCCCTCAGGGCAACCGAATATGTATTGTATTAATGTATGAAATCTTTAAGTTTTCGTTATACTCTGAATGTGTAACCATGTATGCTATGTATGGAGCAGCAGTATAGGACGGATGTGCATAACTTAAAAATGAGAAAAGAAAAGAAAAAGTTTTTTACGCTTCCGCAAAACGTATGTTGCACATCTATTCGATACCGCTGCATATGCGAGCCTTGTCTCGGGGCCTTCGGGTCTCGGGGCGGCGGTCGCGATCCGGTGATCCGCACGGGGTGGGTTTCGGGTCGTGACATGCCGTGTATATATATATATATATATATATATATTAATTTATCTATTTTATCGATCAAAATATATATTTATATATATATATGCCTTTCTTTTGGGGTTTGGGGGGGGGGGGGGTGTTGTAGGCTTTACATAACCTAATAACGTGTAATAACTTTCCAAAATTAACGCAACCCACAACAGTAACAAGAATTTTATTCCTAAAATCCTTAAAGGTTTTAAACAAAAGAAAATACAACAGTACTTTTAAACTAGCTAGACTTTCTTGGCCTAAATTTATCAATTGTTGTGTCATCTTCTTGTGGACCGCGTTTCAGATAAGCTTTAAAGATTTATTGATACGACTCAGCCACCATCACAGGCCTGCAATATCAGGATACATCAGCATGTGTGTATGTTTTTTTTTTTTGGTTTCCATCGATTTTCAACAAATTTATTGTGGGAGAGGTGTCTGAATTCATTCTGGTCATTCAGATAATTATCTGTTGTTACTAATTATGCCTGTATTGAACTTTGATGAGTTTAATTTCATTCAATATTAGACTGACCATGAACAGCATAGTTTTTGGTTCAGGCAACTAACAGAAAGGTTTATTGGGGATAAGGACTTTCATATAGAGACTTTCGTGTAGTCTCTGGACTTATAAAATAGCATAATTTAGGATCCTAGGGAGATAGCAAGGTGGGTTTTGGAAAAAGGCAACAATATTAAATAGATATTAACACAAACGAGAACATGAATTCCGATTAGCTTGAGAACAATTGGTTGAGAAAAAAGCACATGATTGCCAGGGGGCTAGAATAGAGCCCCTCTATTTTGTTGTTTTTTGATGAACTGACTCAGTATGGATAGGATAAAATCCCTTATTGCATGTTGTTTTCTGGCATAGTTTAGCTAATGAGACTAGTGTGGGGTAGATTGCGGGCCCCTGTTTGGTTCCCTTATTTTTCTATTTTACCTCAATAGCCAATTGTCATGGATCAATCATCATAAAGAGGGAGAGGGAGATTGAGGAAGACGTGGCCTTTTGTATTATAGTGTGATGCTTGAAATGGAGTTCTTTTCAAGTCTTGTGTGATTTGATGAGTGTTATTCAATATATAAAATATATTTTTTTAAAGTTTATAAAAGCAAGCCGTCCTTTGTTATTAATATTGTCATTGTGTGTGTGTTCTCTTACATTTTCCTAAGTCCATGTCTTAAGCTTTGAGAATTTACGTTGTAGGTGTGTGATGTGTCCATATTTTGTTGAATCGAAATCCATGCAATATAGCTTGTTCTTGTCAAAGGACATGGCCCTAGATGGAATGGCAAAAAAGGAGTTTGTAGCTTTTAAGTTGAGCTGTGACTCTTCTCTTGTGCTTTATGGTATCAATGTCTTTAAGATTGATGGACGCAAGAATCGCATTAATTTCCTGGTATCTTTCCTCAATATTTGGTCCAATTCTTGTGTAGCATGTGTTTGCTCATGCGGTTATAGTTGTTTTTTGTTCAACTTATTGCCCTGATTCCAGTTCTAAAGTTCTTCTGTAAGCAATATCTTTGCACTTTTAGTGCCTTAGCTTTCTTGCCTGGCAAATAAGATACATATAGGTAGGATATGAACTCTGTACTGCTCTATCTAAGAGAGTTTAGACTTGAATTTAGAGTTTTAGCGGTGGTGTAAAGGAGGAGGATTCCTCTTTATTGTCATGGCTTCTCACTCTACCTTTATGTGTTCATCCCTTATTTATATCCTTTCTTTATCCATTTTTGTCTATTTTCTTTTAATGGTGACTTTGTTTGCTTTGCACTATTAGGTGGGTCTACTAAAACTTTTTTCACTGTTAACTTGTGCTAGATTGAGGTGTTGATTCTTTAATTACTGCAGTGGCTTGTTGAGTACAATGCTGCATTAGCATCCATCTGCTTCATGATTTTACTTGGATTTGTAGATGATGTCCCTTGGAGAGTGTGAGTATCCATATATCCTCTTCTCATTCCCCTCAAAAGCCAATTTGTCTCAAAAGTATTGTTTTCCCACTGCATAACTTTCAGAGTTAACGCCAAACTAGATGCTTATGTGCTTTAATTTAATTTTGAAGGACAGGAAATTATTATTGCCATCAATTGCTGCTGTTCCCTTGTTGATGGCATATGCTGGGCATATAACTATTGTTATACCAAAACCTCTCATTCCATATGTTGGGTTAGAGGTTTTGGATCTAGGTAAATTGGTTCTAGTGCAGAGAATTTTCTTTATGCCATGGTTGTAATGTCAAAATGATGTAATAGCTGCAAAGTTGGACCTTTTAGCATTCATGTATTCTTTGAATGAATACTTTACGTTTGGATAGTAATTCAAATATAATTTTTTAAAAAATATTTTTAAAATATGTTTCAAAATTTTGTAATTGATATTTTAAAAATTGTGAAAATGTGTTTGGACGTGGTAATCTTAAAATAGATTTATTTTCATTTTCCTTTACTTCTTTTTTAAATTTCTTGTAAACCAAACAGAAACATTGCCTTTTCTTTTTCCTTTATGCATTCTCCTGTCCCTTTCTTCCCGAACTTTCTAAGCAACCAAAAGCAGTGGAAATATTGTTAAGAACAGATTCGGACCAAGCCTAGAGGAAATATAAAAGGAAAACATGCATTTTAGGAAAGTTCGCACAATTTTGTTTGGGAAAATAACAAGCAATTTTGAGAAAATACCAAAACAGAGCCCTTAAATTCCATAAGATTTGGATGAGAAGTTGCAGAAACATTGTTTTTGCACTAAAATCACCCAATCAACAGTCAAAAACGACTCCAAACAAGATTAAAATCAAGGACTAAAAGGAGAGCCAAACGAAGAAAATCAGAGAGTAAAAAATACGAGAGAATTGAAAAATCGAGAGATAGAACACGGATATCCACAAACAGAGGTTGAATCGTTGACATAGGGGAGAAACTGATCTTGGAGTGGTCATCCGTATAACAAGCGTTTCATATTCATCCAAATACGCAGGCCACCCCATCTGAGTTTCTTCTTCTTCACGAGCAAAATACAACACCAAACAGATCGCCCTTTAATATACTTCTCTCGGTGAAAGACGAGTACCACAAAGAACCAGCAAAGCAAAAACGGGTCCCAAATTTAACGCTAGTGTCATTTAATCCGCAAAGTTCCACTTTATCGACAGAATCGCCATTAACAACCCTTACCAAACACAGCCGCAGTCTTCACACACCCCTCTCTGTCTCTAAAACTCTCACACACCTCTCTCTCTCTCTCTCTCTCTCTCTCTCTCTAAAACTCTCACAACTGATGCCTTTCAGTTGTGTGAGATACATTTCAGAAAAGTTGAAAACTCAGATATTTGTTTGAGTTGTGTATCCAAACACCATTTCAATTTTTTGGATATGTATCCAAACACACAACTTTTTTAGAAAATGAGTTTACTCATTCTTTAACTGGGTGGATTATATTCTGCACAACATGATTAATAGTGGCTTCAGTTAAGTTTTTTTATTAATATCTTAGTTTGAGTTCTTAATTCTTCTACCTTTATTTTATGTGGACAGGATGGATATATAAACTATAGTATGGGTCTTTCGGCAGTGTTTTGCACAAACTCTATCAATATTCATGCTGGTATCAATGGCCTTGAAGTTGGGCAGACAGTGGTGATCGCATCTACTGTAAGCGTCAAACCTTGTACATATATTGGAATCTGACTTTGTTTTCAAATCTGACACATTAATAGTGATATACAGATTCTGATACATAATGTCATGCAAATTGGAGCATCTACTGTCCCTGAGTATAATCAGGCCCATGCATTCTTGATTTACCTTGTTCAACCATTACTGGCCACTTCCTTGGCTTTACTTTCTTACAACTGGTAATAATACTCAATTTTATATTTAGTGGTCTAGAAATGCTTAAACTCAACTCAGCCTTATCCCAACTATTTGGCATAATTTTGTAATCCTTGATGCTTTATGTGCTGCATATTCTAGGTATCCTTCTTCAGTTTTTGTTGGTGACACCTACACATACTTTACTGGAATGACTATGGCTGTAGTTGGCATTCTGGGTCACTTTAGGTACGTCTCCCATGTGTTCTTCCTTCCATCTTTTACTGCTTAATATCATAATGTAGTTCAAATTATGAATTTTGAATGCTGATGATTTCTGAAAGACCTTGATTTTGCATCTTTCAGTTACTGTTTACAATATCAACATAAATATGTAACTTGGAGAGCAACTAACATAATTATAATCAACTAGATGTTTTACCAGTGAATAGTAAAAAAATATTTCAAATTCATGTCGAAATAAATTCAAACAGTCATGTTCATCAACTGTTTCTCCCCCCCCCCCCAAAAAAAAAAAATAAATAAAAGAAATAATAATAGTGAAGCATCTTGGATGTCTGAAAAAAAAAAAGAATGTTTTATAAAACTCTGATATCATTTTATTTGTCATGCTTTTACGGGTTACGCATCCACCGTGCTTGTAGAATTTGACAGTGGATGATTACATATTACACCTGAAAACTTCTAAGCTCCTTCAACTTGTTCCGTCCTTTTGGCCTGTGGCGATTGTCATATTAATGGTCTAAGCCCTGTCAACTTCTTCAAACTTTGTTGACTTTATCTTTCTTGATAGAAAGAGATTAAAGAATTTTCTTTTTTTTCCCCCCAATAATTACAATTTATTCAAGAACTTCCGGAGGAGGCAAACCCATATACAAAAGAAAAGGCAGTTCACACTAGAGCTTTTGATCCTCCAAAAACTACACAAAAGAATCTACAAAAAAAAAAAAAGGTACGAGCCAAGTGGCTTTTAGGTTTGAGAGTTCGACATTTCAGAGAATGATGTGTAAAAGAGGTGGTCCTTGAGCCTCGCATGTCATTTACTATGATTTAAATAGATAAGAACCTTTTATAACGTTCTAATGGAAACTCAAGACAAAGACCTATCTACCACATATGAAACAAACTCCTTTGAGAAGCACATCAGCCTCAATGGTGAGACACCAATTCAATCTTCAAATGTGCACAAAACAAAACTTGTATCTCATCTTACCCTATATATATTGTGGATGTGGTTCAAATCTGTTCCAAGCTGCACAAGATAAAAGGGCGTCTTTGAAAAAAATATGAACAGTATAAAAAAAACCAAATTAAAAAAATTAAGGGTTGTTGAGGGAACCCGAGCCCACTCTAGCCCCATCCTTGCTTTAACCTACTTGTGTTCTGCTCCCATTGATCTTCCAAGCTTTCTAGCAAAATTGATATGCAAACTTCCTCTTGTTGTGCATGACATCCTTTAACTTCCAGTGTAGCTTCTTTCTTTGCGTAACTTGGAGTGGAATATCGTCAGTGACTACTGTAAAAGATCAATCTCAAAAATAGTAAAAATGATATGTCTATGCTGAAATCTACTCTGGAGGATATTGTATTCCAGAAGATATAATTTTCCACTAAAAAAATTAAATATAGTTTCTTACGGGGCCTTCTGATATTGATATATGATATTGTCCATATTGATTTGATGAGTGAGAAACTCGATGAAGCCTCAAATTCAAATTTTGTAGATTTAGCTGCTCGACAAAGTTGTCTTTCTACTTTTTTGCATTTAACTATTTGATTTCTCTGTTCATTACTTAAGTGTAAGTATTTAATTTATTCTCGCTAAATGTTGTTACCGTGAAACACTCTTGATATTCTTTATTCCTTAAGTTTTGAACTTCCTCTTATCACTGTTAGAAGTATAGTATATTAGGGTTAGGGTTAGTCGCCTATATATTATTGTGATACTAGGGTTAGGGTTAACCGCCACATATAATTGTGTAATGCTAGTGGGATTAGGGTTTCATAGTTTGTTTCCTTTGTTTATGCTTTCCATGTTCAACTTCAGTACCCTCCTATATAAGGAGATCTCTTTTATAGTTTTGAAATGAATTCAGTCTAATACAATGTAGTTCTTTGAGTTGATAGATTTGGTAGAATAACATAAAAGAGACAAAAGAGAAAAGGAAGAAACTCAAAGAACTACATTGTATTAGACTGAATTCATTTCAAAACTATACAAGAGATCTCCTTGTATAGGAGGGTACTGAGGTTGAACTATGGAAAGCATAAATAAATGAAACAAACTATGGAACCCTAATCCCACTAGCATTACACAATTATATGTGACGGCTAACCATAACCCTAGTATCACAATAATATATAGGCAGCTAACCCTAACCCTAATATACTATACTTTTAACACTCCCCTCTCAAACTCAAGGTGGGAGGCAGACCAACTTGAGTTTGCAAACAAAAGCTGGATGGGGACTGGTACTGTGGCTGAGATGGAATCAGTACTACGGCTTGCTGAGACAGTGGAACCTGATGATGGAGCTGCGGCTGTGGCTGTGACTGAGACGGAACCGCGGCTTGTTGAGGCGGAACAAGAGCTGCGGCTGAGAGATGGTGGAACAGACTATGATGATGACTAAACTGTTTGGAGACGTTGACAGAGGGAAAAGGAGCAGCGGAGTCTGAATGGAAGAAATGCAAAGAGAACAAATGAGTAAAACAAAAAGCAGAAGCGAAACAAAGAAGGAGGAGCAGCGAAACGGCGTGGACCTAGAGGAGGAGAAAGAATAAAGAACCAGGAGCAGAAATGACGTGGACCAAAGCGACAGTGGGAATTAGAAAAAATAAAGAAAAGGAACAGCAGAGACACGGGAGAGAAAAGGAAGAATAAAGAAAGAATCAGAGGGAACGGTGGAACAGAAAAATCAGAAATTAGAAATCAAAGCAAGAAAAACAGAGGAAAGAGGAGTAGAGTAGAGCGGCAGAGAGAGAAGAAGAAAACGGACCCAAGCGGCGCTTGAACTGAACAGAAACAGGGAAAGGAAGCAGCAGAGGAAAGCAAATAAAGAAGAGGCGGCTGGCTGAAACAGAAAGAAAAAGGGAGAACGGCTAAAGTAGAGGAACCGATGCAGCAGCTAGGCAAAGAAAAAGCAAGCGGCGCAGCTGGGCGTAAAGGGCGTAAAAGAAAGAAAAAAAAAAGAACCAACAGTTAACAGAGAGAGAGAGAACAGATCAACACAAAAACCAGAGTAACAAAGAACAGATGAGCGAGCAACAAAATCGCAGCTTGGGACGGTGGGCAGATGATGACAGAACTGAAACAGCTTGGGCCGGTGGGCACGATGATGACAGAGGCGGTGGACTGTTTGATGGCCAAAACAAAAAATTCTCACTGTACTGTGAGAGAAAGAGAGTTTTATTCAAGAAGCTTCTCAGCTTCGACAGAACAGAAGCAGCAAACCCTCAATGGGGGTTTCTGCTGAGACAGAGAGTCTGAGATGGAAGACGAAACGGAAGACGAACGGCTGCTGAGAAAAACAGAGAGACGATTGAGGAAGAGGGCCTGCGTTTCGCTTTTGTCCAAAATGGCTGGATGGTCACATAGGGCAAGAACCTCTCGGAAAAAAATAATCGACTGCTGACAAAGAGTCTGAGGATTTCCGATATTGCAGTAAAGTATCCCATCAAACGGATGAGAGCCTGGATTTGCTTGTAATTCTTGCTGCAAGCGCTGGGCAAGGGTGACAATCTCACCACGGACTTCGTAAATTTACCAGAAGTAGTATCGTAGCCTGCCTCTGCACCAAAAGCAATGGTCGGGGTACCAATGTTGGCTGAAAGATCAACTGTGGGGGATTGGTTCAGAGCAACAGCTGTAGTGAAGGTTGCATGGTGATGGAAATATTGAACCTCCAGCTTGCCGGAATTATAATCAGGCAATTTGAACGAGGCAATGGTCTTTGTTAACGGGACAATCTCAGTGATAGTGAAAGTCGTTGAAATATTTGAGTCTGTATCAACTTTGACATCAATCAGTGAGGAAAGCATAAAAAAAAAAAAAAGAGAGAAGAAAACAGCAGCTGGCGACGCAAGCAGGAGACCAGAAGAAAAAGGTCAAAAGAGGCTGGGCTAGGGGGCATAAGGCTGAGCAGCGGCTGGGCAGAGAAATGACTGGGCGCAAGCAAAATAGAAAACAGAATAGAAAAGGAACCAGAGAGAGAGGCGGCGCTGATCAGGGAAAACCAGTGACAGAAGAGAAAAGAAGCAGAGAACGACTGACGTTGGGGCCTTCATTGTGAGCAAAAATTCAGAAGTACAGAGAGAGGGTGTAGAGACAGAAGCGAAGTTCAGATTTGAGAAGACAAAAAAAAAAAAAGCAAAAAGAATAAGGAAAAAAGTAGAAGCGGCTGAAGCGTGAAAAGGCAGAAGAAGACAGAAGCGGCGCAGCGTCGGCTGAAGCAAAAGAAATATTCAGCACTCCCTCAGGTTTGGTCAGAGCATCTCTCTCTACTGTTCCAGAACTGTTCTAGATTATTAGAGATTCTTATTTACTTTACTTTCTGTCAGCTTTCTGGCTACATTCCTTGTCCACGGCACCGGCTGCCGAGGTAGCTTTCTAAGTATTCTCACTGCCGTTTTGTGCTTTAGGAATTGGCATAGAATCTTTGTGAATTTTCTTCAACGATATTGTGAAAATCTTTAAATTTTTCAGGTTTGACCCTCAGACGTACTGACTGGGACAAAAGATGAGACACTCATGAACTTATTCTTAAGACAATTTGGTAGGATGTCAGAAAAGTCACTTTGCATCCTACTACTTTTCCAGGTAACTAAATCATGTTTTTTTCTTATTTTTATCTTCAAGCTGCTTGTGTATGTGAAAAAAATATTGAAAACCTCAATAAGCGACTTGTTTGTTATTACTTAGTTACATGGTTTGCAAGTATAGTTCCAACCTAATATTCAACAAGTGCTGTCATACAAGTGATATCAGCATCATGTATCAAAAATAATTCTAAGAATCTGTATTGAAGTTCATTACTTACCTTAAAAAAAATGTGTTGAGGCCTCATTATGTTCATTTTAATTGGTGTTAATTCATTATTGGTGTGCAGGTTGGAGTCAAGATCCCTTTTTGGGCTTCCAATCCTAAAATAGATACTATAATTAAAATGGGAAGTACAGGTATTCAATCAAGATTGGAACAAACCACCAAAACTTAACTATCTATAGTCAAATTTAGTCATGAGACTCGTGACCACCCCATAACCACTGTCATCTTTAAATTTGTTCACCAATATGACTCACAAAAATTCACTTAAATCATGTAAATGCCATATTGTTTGACAACCAGGTCAAATTGAAATTATAGTATAAATTGAAGTGGTGGCATCCCCAGTTGAAAGGGCAGTTGATAATGATGCAAGTAGAAGCAGTTGGTCGTTGCTAGCTGCAACGGGAGTGATGAAAGTGACATGAACCACTAGTCTTAACCAACCAAAAAGGCAGGTCTAGGCTTCTTATTTCATGATTTAACCTCTATATCTTGAGGTCTTGTGGTCTAGGGTTCTTATTTCATGATTTAACCCTCATTTCTTGAGGTCTCACAAGACCAAATGCATATTACTTGGCCAACAAGTCATGTACAAAGTTGGTATTTTTATTTATTTAGTTCTTTATTTTTGTAAAGTCGGTAGAATTAGTCCAAGAGATCATGCTATACCTAAACATTTTTTCTCCACCATTTATTCTTGAGTTACATGGTAGGATAGGACTATTGATAACTATAATCTAGTTGATTTTTTGGGGCCATTATGGCTTCAATCTCATAGCCATATGACATATGGGTTCATCCCTCTTGGGTGTTTTAATATAATTGATATACATTTACCTATCTAAAAACATTTGTGCATGGTACCAGTAGCATAACATCTTTGTTATTATTTTTCTTTTAATCAAATAAAGAATTGAATCTTGGTAATTTGTGAAAAATATCAAGGCAAGAGTGGGAAGAATAAGTAAGGAGATATGGGAGCAATATTATAAGAAAATATAGGAGTGGCATCTTAGTAATATGTGCAAATGTTGGTTTGTTTTAGAAGCATGGGGGCGAATACAGGGAAGATTGTGTTACTTCTCTTCTCCCAACTATTTCTCTTTTTATAGAAGATAGATATAGTCTCTCTAATATGATTGTATTGGTGGATTGGTTTAGGACTTGGCCTTTTATTTAAGGGTCTGGTCAAATAGATTTCAAACTTGCCCAATCCCATGCAAAAGCACTAACTATTGTCAGCTCTACTTTCGACCATAGACATTCAGACAATTTATTTGAGAGTATGCTGAATGCATATCAGTTGGTCTGTAAAGTATACCTAGTGGGCAACATGAGGTGTAGGGCTCTTGTTCCTTGTAAGAGTGCCATGTTTCCAACCCATGTTTTGTTCTGAGGTTCAGATGCATCTTGAAAGTTCTCCTTCATGCATAAGATAGCTAGATAATATATGCTCATAAATGCTTGCAATCTTCAAATGTATCAATTCCATTCGTTTTGTCACAGGCCATAGGCTGCTGTTTCTGTTTTGTGCTAAGGTGGTTCCTTGTTGGTTCGTACAAATGAGACGGCAACATCAGAAAAGCAATCTTCTAGTTACACTCATTAACATGCGGTGGTACCTTGTCAGATGCGTGTGTTGTATTATTTGATTTTGTTCTTTGAAAAAGGAACAACTTAACCCTACACATTTTGTTAGGAAACGCTAACATCTGCAGTTTGGAGTGGCGTTGACATAATAATCTAGGAAAACCAATAACTTACCTCAAGCTAAATTACTTTTGTTGAGTTCTGTATATTATTTAAATTTAGAATTTTTATCACTAATTTTGGAAGTAATTGTAGAATGTTTTGCACTCTTCCCCTCTCAATTTTTTTCCCCAAATATATTCGTGATGCCAGACCTCAATAATTTGTTTTAGTAGTGAAAATGCTATATAATGTAGTCACTGTGACCTGCTAATTTTGCTCGGTGTTTGATTATGCAACATGGGTGGGTGTTGGGTCTGATCAGCCAATACCTTCATATGGTAAAAGCTTTGAACCCTTGGCTCTGCCGCTGCCGCTGTCGCTGCTGCGGCAGAATCTCAAATTTAATCCGTCTTTTCTACTGCATACATGATCTGCTTATCAAGTTTGACGCCCAGAAAAATGTATCGAGGACTGCTACTGAATCATAAAGCATATTTTCTTCATTTATAAATTTAAGCCAGTTTGCTTGGTTTGGCCCCTAAATGAAATAATTTCATTCACTTTTATATAGTATTTTAAGTAATGGATGAATCTAGAATGGATCCATTAAAAAAATGATTGCCAAATCAAAATTGGTATTTGAAATCATGAATTTGGACAAACACAACACCTGAAAATGATCGTTTCGGAAGAAATATGGAGAAAATCAACTGTTTTGCAGTGAACAATTAATAATTTTATTATTTAATAATAGTTTAAAACTTTTTTTAAAAAAAATTCTTTGTAGGATAAATTATTAGAACTGAAAAATAAATATGCTTATGTATATAAAGTATAGAAAAATTACTAGTAACTATGAGTTTTATTATACTTTAAATTAAATATAATATATATTCTTTAAGGAAAATGTTCATGATCACATTGCAAATACTTATATATCTCCTATCCTATTTTTTTCGGAAAAAAGTGTATACTTGTAAGAGATTTTTTTTTAATTGAAAATATTGTAAATTTTAATAATTAATATTTTTGTAAATTAATAATTTTTGAGTTTTATAAGATTTTTTTACTTATAAAAGGGTTGATAGTTTTATGTTCGGTGGGTGGCTAATGTGAAGGATGTTTTGTTGAAATCATTCTAAGTTTCTAACTAAGGATAAAAGGGGTTGATAGTTTTATGTTCGGTGGGTGGCTAATGTGAAGGATGTTTTGTTGAAGTCATTCTAAGTTTTCTAACTGAGGATAAAAGGGGTTGATAGTTTCATGTTCGGTGGGTGGCAAATGTGAAGGATGTTTTGTTGAAATCATTCTAAGTTTCTAACTAAGGATAAAAGCCGAAGACTCCCAAGAAGTTTCTCAGGATGCTTTAAATGACTTTGCTAGGATTTGTTGTTTTGCTTAATTTCAATGCCGTGATTGACCCGGCTGCAGATTTAGTTAAGCAATAAACCATGTGTAATCTCAACTTAATGATTGTAGAAGAATTTTTAACACGAAAATGTGTGAACGCTAGAATAGTCAGAATTGTATAAAATTCGATAGGTGGTTTGGAAATGATGTCAAATTCTTCTTAACACAGAAATGCATGCAACGCTAAAATGGTCAGAATTGCGTGAACTTCTGTGGGTGACTTGAAAATGATGTGCTGATCAATACTCATCGCTTTGCCACGACGTATGTTGTTTTGCGGACAAATTCTTTCGTTTTGACTTTCAAAAGCGCGTTTTTACTACTTTTGGTAATAAATGTGTCACTTAATTTCCTAGAGCTGCAGTTGACGTTTAGAGATGTCTTTTTACCAAATTGTTGTTTAAGTTTAGGACTTTTGAATTATTATTTTAATTAGAATATTTCTATTTTTAGAATTTTTGGTATTTTTCTTTATTTTAATTATTTCTTTTCTAAAGTTACAGTTCTAGTCGAATTACGAATTCTAATCTTAGACGAATTAGGTTTTGCAGCCTATATAAATGCTCTTTCTTTTCATTGTAAGATTAACTTTTATTCAATAAAGAATTTTTTTTCCAAAATCTTATTCTCTGAGTTCGTGAATTCGAATGTGTTATTTTTGTTCGTGGATTTGGACGATTTTTCAAGAAGCAGGTAGTGTCCTATTTCTTCACGAGCTTCGGCTACGTCACAACTACTACCCCTATCTGTCTCCCTATACATATATATATATATATATGCACACAAACACACACAGAGCTTTGTGGTGCCAATTGTTAACCGTTCTTCTGTTTATTCTTCAATCTTCATGGATGCTAGAAGTCGTTCCATTGCTATATTGCTTCTAGCTGCGTCGCTTATGGCTACCCTAAACTTTGCAGGTCTCTGTTTAACTCTCTCTCTCTCTCTCAGAGACACACACACACACAAACACATAGTAGTTAGTGATTACTTGTATCTCTGTTGATGTCACACTTTTTCTCACAAAACACTCGTTTTGGGACATTGGAATTACCAAAAGAGGTCAATTGTTGCATTGCCAGGGGCTGTGCTTCAATTAATTTTATTACTTATTTAGGAATTCACATCATTTTTTTCATTCAATTAATTTAAAATCCATCTGGAAGAATTTTTTCCTATTTCGGTCAGGAAAAAAATGCAGTGTGTTATGAGCAATTTGATGAAGAAATTCAAATTCACAGACATTTGAAGTTCAAATACATGTTCAATCTAATGCAGGTGCCCAAATAGGAGTCTGCTATGGAACGTTGGCCAATAATTTACCATCCCCACCAGAAGTGGTGGCACTTTACAACCAGAATAACATCCAGAGAATGCGAATCTACAGCCCAAACCAATCAACTCTGCAAGCCCTTAGAGGCTCCAACATTGAGCTCATGCTAGGAGTCCCACATGAGGACATCCAAATCCTTGCTTCCAGCCAAGACTCTGCAAATTTATGGGTCCAAAACAACGTAAGAAGCTACCCCACCGTCAGATTCAGGTACATCGCGGTTGGTAATGAAGTCAGTCCTTTAAGTGGTGCAACAACTGCGCTTGCACAATTTCTACTCCCCGCCATGCAAAACGTTTACAATGCAATTTCTGCGGCCGGTCTTGGCAACCAAATTAAAGTTTCCACTGCCATTCCCACTAGCTTCTTTGGGAACTCGTATCCTCCATCACAAGGCTCTTTCAGGCCCGAAATTCAATCATTTCTCGATCCCATCATTGGGTTTTTAGCAGACAATGGTGCCCCGTTGCTCCTCAACTTTTACCCATATTTTAGCTACATTGGTAATCCCGAAAGCATCAGTCTTGATTATGCACTTTTTAGAGCTCCTGGAGTGGTAGTTCAAGATGGCCAATTTGGGTACCAGAGCCTTTTCAATGCTATCCTAGATGTTGGTTACTCGGCACTTGAAAAGGCTGGCTTTGCTTCCATGGAAATTGTGGTTTCAGAGACTGGTTGGCCTTCAGCTAATGGAACTGCAGCAACTATTGATAATGCAAGGACTTACGTTACAAATTTGATTGAACATGTGAAGGGAGGGACCCCTAAAAGGCCTGGCAGGCCTGTTGAAACTTATATTTTTGCTATGTTTGATGAGAATCTAAAGATTTCAGACTCTGAGATGCATTGGGGGCTCTTTTTCCCCAATAAACAGCCCAAATATCGAATTAGTTCCAATTTTGGATGGTCTTATTCGTATGTATTACAATGTTAATTAAGGGTTACTTTGTTCCCTGGCAGAAGCAGAGAGTGGCTAAATGATAAAAAGGTTTTGAATCGTCTCGTTCCATGCTTGGGTTCAAGTCTTATTGCTCACGGAAGTATTAAGGTAACTTTCACTCTATTGAATTTGTTATCAGTGAACTAACCCAAAAATTCGTTAGGGCTTGAAATGTTATATGCTTAGCCCAGTCTAACCTAAACTTTTAAGATTGAGTTCCAGCCTGAGCCCAATTTGAACTTTGGGCAGCCCATAGCCTTTTCTTCTCTTATGCAAGGCCTTAAATTTATTTCAAATTCAAATTCAAGTACAAAATTATTTTCTAACAAATGTAGATAAATCTCCCCAATTTTGAAAATTAAATATTCAATTTTGGGAGTTTTCAAATCAAGCATTCCACAACTTGGACATTTAAGAGCAAGGACAGAGACTTTGAGAGGACTCCGCCGCCATAAAAGAAGAATTGGAGTAACTAACATGGTATCTTGGAAGGTATTTTTTTTCGAATAAGAAAAAAAAAGTATAAAACACTTGTTTTAGGATTTTCCTACATTTATATATATAGTATTGATATAGAAAGAAATGTTTGTGTCAATTACGAGTGTCTGATACATCACATGTGATATATGCGTGCACGTAAAATGCACACACCAATCAAATCACGAGTCTAACATTCATTTTGATATAGATATAACGTATATTTAGTGCCATGGAATGGATTCATTCCTTATTCTTGTTTGAGAATAATTGTGAGTGAGTATTTCATTAAAAATAATTTCAAGCATTCCTTTGACCTAAATAAATAATCGTTATTTTCTTCTATGTCATTTTCATTATGTTTCTATTTTATTCAATAAAATAATAATTTCATTTTTACGTATCAAACATAACCTTAAAAGATCCCTATCATCTATTGCAATTCTTATTGTTTCTTTTAAAACATCTTCTATTTTTAAAATATATCCTATAATGCCTAAAAATATAAAGTATATGCGGATGACATTTCATTCAATCAATCAATATTAATGTTACAGAACTTCCTAAAACCCACGCACAACATTTGCATTGTCCCACCTGGTAAAGTGATTCAATCCAATTCTGAGTCTACCTCTAGCTAATAAAGATCAAATCAGTTATTGCCTCACAGCAACTAGGGCAAGAGGCTTATGAAACCATCGAATTCATGTAAGAATTTAAATCCAAAAGCATACATAGATCAATGATATGAATAATGCTGTATACCTGAATACATGAATAATGTGTATAAAACTGAGTTGCCTACTCAAGTAGTGTGAAAAGTCACACTGAAGAATGCAAAAACATTCAAAATCTAAATTATTTGCAAAATGGCTTAAATTGGGGGGGAGTTTGATTGGATTTATTTTTTTTCCTCATGTCACTTAGTTTAATTTATTACAGTTGTTTGTGTTTATTGATTTAGAAATCATTCAATAATATAATAAAATTGTTGATGTAAGAACAAACTAGTAAGTACTTTAATGTTTATGCTTTTGCACGACGAGAGTATAAGGAGGAAGAGCTTGCATGTAATTAAGTGTTAGAGGATTTATTGTGAAAATGGGACAGACACAGAAGATTTATCATTGTCTCCAGTGCATCAAAGTGATTAAAAATTAGTTTCAAAAATTCAGATTCTGCTCCAATTATTCTACTTTACTCAATACTGGATTCTATTTCACCGATTGTTTTCACGTTTTGTCATAATTTTGTCAGTGTACAGTGAGTTGCTTAGATTTTCCCTACTACTTTTAGTCATTTAGTCAATTAAGTATAAACTCAATTTTGGCATTGTTGGACTATTATACTTCAGTTAACCATTAAATCACCTAGAATTTTCACAACATTTGTTCCAACAAACCTAGATTCGTTTGCGTGAATATTCTAGTGGCTATTTCGTGTGCTGCTGACAAAAAATTCATTCAAGATTTGGTTCGTACTGAATTTTGCATAAATCCATTCGTTCGATGTTGGTTCGAACCAACAATTCAACAAAAATTCCAATAAGAGCTTCAAATCGATTCATTCGATCATTCATTCTAACGAATCAGGGTTCATTCATTCAAACAAATTGTTGCGAATTGACAGTTTTCTATTCTGATTCTAACATCGATTTGTGGGTGTCCAAAACCCTTAATATATAAGAGATTTGATCACAATTTTGAAATAGGACTTTTGGCAGTAACAACATAGTTTTCTATCTTCTTCCAAAAGAATTTTTCTTTGCACAAGAACTTTGAAAGTTTTTTTCAACAACGTTTTTGAAGTACATGTAATCGACGAAATTCAAGATTGCAGTGGAGTTTGCAATTGTGTTAAGAATTTGTCATTCAAGAATTTCAAAGCGGCAGATTGGCTTGGAGAGTTACTTGAGGATTCGAGTTTGAGAAGATTTAGATCGTCAACAAAGCTTGAAGAACTAAGTCAGAGTTTGTACAAAACCTATAATCGTCAAACCTCTTCTAGTGAATTCACATTTAAGTCGGCACTCTGAAATTTTCCAAAACAAATACAATTTATCTATAGCGATTTTCTTGCTAACAAATTCAATACACTGTCTCTATCTTTTATTATTATTCTTTAATATTGCCATAGTTTAAATGATTGAATGTCACTAAATTTGATTGCATCCCACTAGAACTTTAATCCTCACATAATTAAAGTAATAACTTTATTCTTCTTGAAGCAAATTAAAATTGGAAAAGATAACTTTGATTTGCTATATAAACCTATTCACTCCCCTCGAGTTCTAATATTTGACATTTAGATACACATTGAGCCTTTCACAAAGCCTTAAGAATATTTGGAGCAAATGGAAATAGTGCCATGTTGAAGGAAATATTATCCCATAATTCTGCATCTTCTAGCATTAGAGCACAATCAAGCTAATAGCACACTTAGGACACCTTATCCTACTGCAATGATTTGAACTCCACTCCAATATTATTTTCCATTCTAACGAACAAAGTAAAAATCATCTAATACACAGGAACATTAATAATCACAATCTAGCACTCGATAGTCCCCAGAATATGGAAATAAAGGAGTTAGGAATTCTTCCATTGTTTGGCAGGGAAGAAAATGGATAAAGAAAAAAAGAAGAAAGATCATCAATATTTTTATAACAAATATGACTATGGTTAACAAGATGCATGCTTCTCTAAGAGATCAATAAGGGCACCTGTAATTCTACTAGTGAAAAATAATTGTTACAATCCTCACTGAAAATGATCAATGATTCTTTTCAACAAAAGCTACACTCTGGTGCTTCCTGCCAGAGTGCTTTCCGTGATAACATCCAAAAAACAAAGATCAAAACCCCATTGCCTTGGCAAATTAAGGTTGAAAAGAACTCAGAATGAGTTTACCCAGAAAGCTAATGATACTGTCAAAGCAGCATTGACAATTGTCACCAGAATACCTTATACTGCTATGCAATTGTTTAATACAATCAAATAAGAGACTGCAAATTTTGAATGCAACAAATTTCAATCACTATAATCTAGATCTTCTAGTAATTCATAAACAAGGGTCCCCTCTCAATGCCTGGTAGTTTTCCTTTCTATATTTGTTTTTCCATAAAATTCTCAACAGCTGAAAATTAGTGCATCTACTTCACCAAACTAGTAATATATGATGAGATGAATAACTAAAATTAGCCTAAAAGTGCAGTGGTACAAAATATTTTGAGAATCAAGGTAATAATCATAGCACTTGATGTGAATTGAAAGACTAATCAGCTAGAAATAGAACAATCCAGATTCAAAAAGAGAACAAAACCTGCTAGGGGAAAATTTTGCAATAATCTTAACACCTGATGTGAATTGAAAGACTAACTGGAAATAGAATAATCCTGATCCAAAAAAAAAAAAATGTAAGGTTTTTTCTTAAACTGCTAGGGGAAATTTTTTTACTTACATCAATATTTAATTAAATCAATATATGTACAGATGGAAACCAAAAATACTAGCAAACGATAAACAAACATATCAACAAATAATAAATCCTCCTCCAATATCACAAAACATGTTCAAAATCTCGGAGGAGTCAAGTCTTCGGAAACAAACTGCAAAAATGCAACATAACAAACAGTATTGAGTTTGGTGTTGTGTACCTTACTTTCCAATGCAGTACTACAAAAGTATATAGAATGACATGGACGACATATTATTTACTTTAAATTCAAGAAACTGGTTTCTCTCAGCTCCACGGATTTTGATTCATTTGCAAAATATCGCCCACCACTAGAAAGAAATAAACTTGATATGTGTCTAGCTTCCACATCACATATGTTGCAATTGACATGACAACTAGAAGATAAGAATTAAGTAAGACGGTAAGTGATATAGAAGTGGAAAGAAATATCAATTACAATGGCAACAAAATAATCTATATAAGGAGCACAATGGATAATTTAAAAGAATAATTTGATTGAGATAGAGAGCAGTAACTTGTTGTGAGTCTAGTGAGATTCTTTATTGTACTCCTTCACATAAATAGTGAAATATTTTGTCCTTTGTCTGTAAACGTAAACATAAACTTGAAACTAAACCGTAAATATTTCTTTGCACTTGCATGATTGGTTTGTCTAGAGGCGACAAATGTTTACTCAAACCCGTCAACCCGCCCACTAATTGACAGATATGGGTAACTTATTTGGTTAACGGGTCATAAACGGGTTGGGTAATAAGGAACTCACCAATTTAGCGGGTCACTTGGGTTGAATATGAGTATTTAACGGATTGAGAATGAAAAATAACAAAATAGTATAAGAAGATATATATATATATATATATATCTATTTGGGAAAGAACAAAATAGTAAAGCATGTACGATGTATTATAAAATAAAATTAATATTTAGAAAGTATAATTCAATATCACCATATAAGGGAAATAACAAAATAGTTAAACATGTACCATGTATTATAAAATAAAATTAATATTTGGAGAATATAATTTAGCATCACCATATATATATAAACAAAATACAAATTAGAACCTTGTGATTCAAAATAAGTTAAATTGGTCTTTACTAGAAGTTTTGGATACCATTTTTCTTCATAAACAATAGTTAGCATCCTGATGTTTAATTAAAGACTACTATTATGGATGTCATTATCCCTATGTAGATAGCTTTGGTTCCTCCATGTGAAAGGGGTGATCTCTTCACCACCATTGAATATTTCTTATTAATTTTCTAATTGTATTCTTGACTTTCTTTTAGTTATGGTGTTTTATTGGATTTTCAAGAAATCTAAAATAGAATAACTCTTGTGATTATTGAAAAATAATATTTCTTATATTAAAGTAAAATAAAATAACGAATTAAATTCGAATTAACCCAATCCATACGTGACCTAATCAATTTTCAACCCGAACAACCCACCAATTTTGCCCACCTAAGTTTGTCCATCAATTTTACAGTAATTACTTTACTTTTATATTGTATTTTTTTTAGTTGAACGAAAACTGAATACCTCACCCTGGTGTTTTCGTATCATCGTCAGGATCCCACTAAATTTTTTTATCAAAATAGAGTTCTTTTGAAATTTTTTTTCTTGAATAAGGTTACAAGTAAACTTATTTATCAAACTAGGATCATCGAATAAGGTTACAGTAAACTTATTTATCAAACTAGGATCATTTGTGAAATCGCCTTTCTGAAAGAAGATTTAAAAAAAAAAAAAAATTGTTTGAAATCGTCTTTCAGAAAGACACTTTCAAAAGCGTCTTTTTGAGCGTCTTTTGAAAGACAATTTCTTAATAAAAAAATTTTCAAAAACATCTTTCTGAAAGAGGATTAAAAAAAAAATTTGTTTGAAATCGTCTTTCAGAAAGACGCTTTCAAAAGCAGTCTTTTTAAAAGATGATTTTTTAATAAAAAAACATTTTTTATAAAGACAATTTTAAAAACAACCCTAATCCGATAAATAAGTTAAAAACAACACCAAACTAAAAAATAAGGGTTTTTTTTTTAAACTCTAATTCAGGATTTAACCCGGATCCCACTTGATAAATGACTAGGGATGCTAAACCTTGGGGTTAAATTCTGAAGTAGAGTTAAAAAAAAAAAACTTATTTTCCAGTTTGGTCTTGTTTTTAACTTATTTACCGAATTAGGGTTGCTTTTAAAATCATCTTTCAAAAACACGTTTTCTATTTTAAAAAATCATTTTTTTAAAAAACGCTTTCAAAAGCGTCTTTCGAAAAAATGCTTTAAAACAAAAAATTTCGTTAATAAATCGTCTCTCAAAAAGACGCTTTTTAAAACGTCTTTTGAAAGACGATTTCTAAGAAATTTTTTTTTGGTTAAAATCATCTTTCGAAAAGACGACTTAGAAATCGTCTTTCTAAAAGAAGATTTCAATACTGTTAACTTTCCTAATACTAAGTGACTCACAGAGTTGAGAGCTGGATAAGATCTTGTATAAAAAAAAGTCTTGCAGATTGTTCGCAAATTCCAACTATGCTTTAACAAGAAAAATCAAACCAACCAGCCACATGATCAGTTGCAGTATTTAGCAACCAGCGAAAACTATGCATGATAGGAAAATCAGCTCGATAATTTGAAACTATTACAACACTTAATATCTCAATATAGCACCACATAATGATTAATGTAAATGTTTTCCAACCATTTTTTCTTTCTAACAAATACAATCCTTCACAACCATCATCCAATCAAAAAAAGTATTATTGACTCAAGAATTCTTTTACTTTTTTTCTCTTCTTCAGTGTCCAAATTTGATGTGATAATCACTATCCCAGTGCACATATCTGCCAACATTACAACATTCATTTACAACACCAAATAATTAGAATGTATAATGACATCTAAAGAAAATAATAATAAAGATATATATATATATATATATATACACACACACACAACACACTACCTCATAAATTTAAGCCTCACATCGAGGTTGTCTCCTTCGACGAATTGACTTTCTTCGTAGGCGTTCAAGTTGTTGCTCAAGTTGTATGACTTGAGAAGGACCTACGTCATCTCTATCGTCGTAAACCACTGTCAACCCCTCAATGCCTATGTCATCACCCATCTTACCTATCTCAATTGCTTCTATGTGCATGGCTAGTTCAGGATAATCAATGGGAGAGATGCACTGTGGAAGTGTATCGGGTGGCGTGGATCCATGTGAATGTGTAGTGTATGCGGATGGAGACGTAGTTGATGATGGAGGAGGAGTTACCGTGGAAGTGTCGGCACGACGATGACGTCTCTCGTATGTTATAATGCCACGACCTCGTCCTCGAGGCACTGATATTGATTGTGATGGCATTGGGTCGCCTGACATGTTCTCGTCCATGATACACTGATGAGACTGAATTGCTTTTAGGACAGAATAACTCAATGTCTGAATATCAGCAAAGGCCTGGTGTGAGTTAACTCGATCGGCAAGACCTTTACCAACTTCTATATGTATTTGGCTGAGGGAACTTAATTGCAAGCAACATAAACAATTAATTATAAGTAAAAATATTATAATATAAAAAGCAATATAATAAACATGAACATATCAATTAAATTCATAACAATATTTCAAGCAAATCTTTTCCCTCCTCCCAACAACATGCAACCTTAACAAATATAGGAACCATCGCCAACTGTTGTAACTCTCATCTTTAACGATTACAGATTCGAAAGGAAATATTTAATTGTTACCATCAGTCCCTATTGCAATTAACAACTTTCCCTGATATTTTCTATACAAATGTGAGGTATCAATACTAATAACTTGCCGACAATGCACAAATCCTTGAATTGATGCATTAAATGCCCAAAACATTCTGTCGAAAACCACCACGTCCGGGTTGCTAGTGTTACGATGCAACCATTCAACAATTGTGCTCAGATTATGCTTCACAAGTGCTCCCATAAACTTTGGCAACAATCTGTATGATGTGTCTCAATCCCCAAATATCATAGAAATTGTTTTTTGCTTTGTAATCCAAGCTTTCCTATAAGAGATCGTGTAACTGTACTTTTCTTTCATTTGCTCTATAATTAAATCTATCTTTAAAGCAGGATCAACCCTCACTGCACCTTGTATTTCACTTGTAATTAACATAGAATCTAACTGCACATGATCTCTGTTCATAGCACGACTTAAACAAGTGTGTGGCCCCTCATATTTTGTGATTTGAAATCGGTCAGTCCTTTTATTTTTTATAGCACGCAGTCTCCATTTACACATTTCATGAAGTTTACATCTCATAGCCCAAATATCGTTGTTGCTTTCAATCACCTCATACTGATTATGACATCTAATTGAAAATTTTTTGACAGCTTGCTGCAATTTTTCTTGTCATTAAATTCAAGACATTTGCCTAACTCGTTTGTTGTTGGATCCCAAATGCAAGGATGGCACAAATGGGATGAACTGCTCCCACCAACATCATCAATAAAATTGACATTTGAAAAAAATAGAGAATCAGCCTCATGCAAACGAATGCAATGCTTAACGGCTTCATCTATTCCATCCTCATCACCTGATTGCAACATATCATCATCATCATCTTTTTCTTCTGACGATTCATTGGAGAGATTACTTCTATCCATGAGATTGTTGCAAATGTCCTCACCTTGAACAATATTCGCAATATTAGGAAAGTGAAACTCCACATGTTCTGTATGACATGTCTCAACCACCAACATAGGACTGAAACTTTGATGTACCATGGGGACAACTTCACCAATTGGGCAATCACTGTCTTGTGTGAGCAATTGAGTAAAAGGACCGTGCTCAATCTCTACCGGTTGAGATACAACACAAGAATGATGCACATCTTCTGTCTCCATATATAAGTCGATGCTATATAATGTCGGATTGCTTAGAACAACTTCAATCCTTGAATCCATTGTCTCATCATCAATGACTTCTAATGGAGAGTATTTGTTATGCTCGAATAGAAATCGACAAGTCATCTTTAGGTGGACTTGTGTGATATCTAACTTCATTACACCATATATCTTCGCCAAAAGTTTATTATAACTTGTTCCTTTCCTCAACATAATGCTTCGTCGAGCATTCATATCATACCATATACTACCTTGTTCCAGCCATTTCTAACTTTCAAAAGATAAATACAAGCCATCAAAAAAATAAAACTAAAACTTTGAATTCTAGGATCAGGCAAACTAATGAAGCATTTTTTCTTTGAACAAGCAGTAAACTTAGATACCTTGAATATAAATATAAAAACACTTTGGTTTGCCTTTAACATATTAACTTACAAGTAAATTATAGGTATCCAAAATTTATTTAGTCACATAATAGACCCAACAATAATAGACTTAATAATAAGCCCAACGAACATATCTTAGGACCTGTTTGAGAAACTTAGAATCTAGTTCAGTTGAATGCAAAACCAATTGAGCTTAACTGGTTCATTTGAAATATTGGGGCTAAATGTTTATCAGTTTGGACTTTCGATGTTGAAGATGGTCAAAAATCAAAATTATAAAAGCCTTGTAGCTTTTGATTTATTCTATTTAGAGCAAGATTAGGGGGCTCTCCCTACAGAAAAACCTTGTAATACCAAATTTCTGACTCATGTGTAGATGTAGACATGTATACACATTCACATGCATACCAATCCTTGATGCAACACCAAAGTAAAAAATAGGGAACACCTACTTTCTCATCAAAACCAAACAGAGCTATCACGAGAACCAGGTAGTGAGATCGTCATTGTGTGAAGGTGTTTAACAAACCTTTTAAATATCCTAAATTTATAGAGAGAGAGAGTCATCATCATTGTGGTAAGGAAGTTTGATTATACAACTTGACTGAAATAGTCATCATAAAAAATTGATATGCTATTTCTTCAACCATATCAAACCTAAACCAAAACACAAAAAAGTCCTAATTTTTTAACACAACTCAATCGTTAAAAATCTCCAATTTTTAACGATGAGTTGTAAGAAAGAAAAAAAAAACCTTGTTTTACCTTAGTTTTAATGAGAAAGAGTAGAGCTTCGAAGAGGGAATGTGACCGCATCAAGATACCAGAGGAGCACTGCAAATGTGAGAGAGACGAGATAAAAAGTTGGCGAAGGCTGGTGATGGGATCTGATAGGAAGTCGACTATGAATGGTGAACAGATAACAGAGAAAAATTGAGAGAGAACTGAGAATGTTTTTGGCATAAATGAATTCTGTAACCTGTTTTGATAATAAAATTGTATCAAAAACGTATTTTTGAAAGACAAATTTTTAAAATTGAAATCATTTTTTAAAAAGACACTTTTAAAAACGTTTTTCTAAAAAGATGATTTCAAATATTTTTTTTTAAATTATCTTTCAGAAAAATAATTTTAAAAAAAATTATAATTTAATAAATAAGTTTACTTTAACTTTATTCTTAAAAATTTACAAAATAAAATCCTAAAACTCTATACCAGACGGGGCGAAAGAGTCTTTTCGAACACTCGCTGGAGTAGACAGAGGGGAAGAGACGCTGCAGAAGTGAGTCATTATTCTAGCAAAACAGAAATACAGAGAGAGAGAGAGAGAGAGAGAGAGAGGGACACTCTACGCCATGGCAGCTCGCAAGAGAGCTTCGTCAGACGCCTCCACAAGACCTCCTGCAGCCGAAACTCAACAGAAAACCCAAGCAACCACCGCAAACTCAAGGGACGCTCAGATCGCGCCATCGAAAGCAGGCCAAATCCTTACATTCTCTAATCTTTTCGTCCCATATTTTTACCTAATCTTCTCTCACTACAAAATCGAGGCAGATCTCAAGAGTTCGATACTCATCAACGCCCTCTTGAGCTGTGCGGGCTTCTTTGCAACCTTAACTATGATCCCTGTGGCTTCTAGATACGTTTTGAGGCGTAATTTATTTGGTTATGACATAAACAAGAAGGGCACACCTCAAGGTTCAATCAAAGTGTGGGTTCTATTTTAACAGTTTTTTCTTTATTAAATATAGATATTTAGTTATATTAATGAACTCGGCATGCGGTATTTATCTCAATTGTTCAATCAAAATGTGATTTTGTTTTTGATAAAAGTTATTTGATATTCCAAGTTATGATCTGGGCATGTCCGCAATTTGTATTTCAATTATTCAATCGAACTGTGAGTTGTTTGTGTTCCTTGTATATGGTGTTATGAGGTGGGAATGTGTTAGGTCCTCATCATTTTCTTTACAAAAAAAAAATCTTTTAGTTCACAAATTAAGCATGTCTTAGACCCTCGTATTTTCTTTGTGTTTTTGTTATTTCATGTGTTATGTTTAAACTATAAGATAAGGTTTCGATCTAAACACGTGTCAGGTGATTAATTCGTATCCCAATTGTTCAATACTTTAATCTTTTCCCCCCTTTCTAATGAAAAACGAATTCGGTGGTTTATTAAGTGTTGGTCTTTGGCCTTGTTATTTATTCCACTCGTTTTTTCTTTTTTCAGAAAAAAAATGATTTTATCTGAGTTATTCTGAACTCATGAACAGCCCATGCGTTAGATGTTCAATCCACCTACTAATTGATCTTTAAATACACTGTTGAAATCTATCAGTTTGGTGTGGTGTTTTTTTTTTGATAAGTAAGGAGTATATATTAAGAAGCCCAAGGAGGGCAAAGGGCCAAAAACCCCAAAAGCTTTACATAGGTCTTAGAGACCCCAAAAAATCAACAACAGAAGGGACATTTATAGGAAAAGCCTATTTGTCCTAAAAAAAATAATAAACGCAAAAAGACATCTTTAAGATAGGGAGTAAGAAGCTCCCGATCTTCAAAGACACTATTATTTCTTTCTTTCCAGAGGCACCACAAGACGCAAATAGGGGCCAGCCTTCAAATTCTTTTAATATCTTTAGGAAGGATGCACCCTTCCCATGCCAACAAAAAGGTCTTTGACGGAGCCTGACATGACCCATGAGAATCCAAAAATGGTAAGAACAAGGTTCCAGCAGTTCCAGGGGACATGACAATGAATGAGCATGTGATCCACGCTTTCTTCGTTGTTCTTACAAAAGTAGCATCTGTTGGCCCAAGGAAAACCTCTCTTCTTCATGTTATCTGCGGTAAGAATGGCCTTCCAAGAAACTTCCCAAGCGAAGAAGGAAGCTTTGGGGGGGGCTTTTGAATACCAAGTGAGCTTACAAGGAAAGAGAGTACCGTCAAAAACAAGCAAACTCTTGTAAAAGGAGCTAACAAAGAAGGATAACTTATCTGGCTTCCAAATCCTCTTATCTTCTCTTCCTTCCGTAGCCCGAAAATTGTTGATGTGACTAAGAAAAGCGACCACCTCCTCAAGCTAACAGTTTGGTGTGCTTTTTGTCATCAGTTTTGAGCACCATCCCATTAATCAAAGTGGGAATGTTTGTTTCAGCATCAACTGTTAGATTATTTATTTGCATCTCACATGATGTTCCGTCAATGTTTAGGTTAATGTGAATTCAGGTTATATTTGCATAAGGGATTTGACTGTAAAAGGAATTCTATATTCCAAATGATAAACACAAGGTTGTAAAGGTCATGTTGAATTCATGAGTTATGATTCATAAGCCTCATTGTTAAAGACCAAGAATGTTCTACGAAAATGTTCATTTTGAGCACCGTTTATACACTTAGGTATCATTAGTGGACCTAGAGACTTAGAGATATTTTGGACATGCACACCTCGCCTTTTTCATAAATTGTTTTTTTCTTAAAAACTATTGTTTTTTTATTTTTATTTTTGGGCAATAAAGGCTACTAATGTTGTTTAAGTGTTGTCTTTTGTTTCAAAAGTTTTTTTAACTTGTTTGAAGCATTTTACCCAAGTTGGGTTCGAATCATGGTTACCACATTTTGTTCCTTCCCTTGCGAATTGCGAATTGAGATCGCATGATTCAAAACATGGGTCTCTAGTGATTTGGAATGCAAAATTTAGCGTTTCAATTTAAAATATCAAAAGTTTCAAAAAAATCATACAAAATACACTACATTATTGGAATTTTATTTTATAATGGCTTGGATTCGTTGAAATCCTTTTGATGTTTATTTATACATACCAATATTATTACAAATACAATAAAAAAGTATATCATGTTCCAAATAAACATATTCCATTCCAACAAAGCGATCCAAAGAAACTTATCCTAGCGTACCATATTTTATAGCAAGTGACGATTTACGTTCCCGTTCCCTGTACCATAACGATCCACGTTCTAGTTAACATTGGTTTAAACCATGGTTACCACGATTCACTTCCTCTCTTAGTGAATTGCGAATTGGGATTACACGATCTAAAACATGGATTATTAGCGATTTGGAACGCAAGATTTAGCGTTCTAATCTAAAATATTAAGAGTCCTAAAAAAATCTTACAAAATACATACACATCATTGGAATTTTATTTTATAATGGCTTGGATTCTTTGAAATCTATTTGGTGTTTATATATACATACCAATATTATTACAAATATAATCAAGAAACATATCACGTTCTAGATAAACGTATGTCGTTCCGACAAAGTGATCCAAAGAAGCCTATCCTTAACGTACCATGTTTAATAACAAGTGACGATCTATGTTCCTGTTCCCATTCCCGTTCCCGTTCCCGTTCCTGTTCCCTTTCTACGTTCTAGGTAATATTGGTTTGAACCTAGCCTTGTAAGGAACCTGATAATTGGTTTTAAAAGCTTGAAAAACATTAGCTTAGGTTTGAAGTTGGTTCAAGTGATTTCTAACTTGCCATAGTTGGCTTTGAACTTAGGAAAGCCAAAGTCGAACCTGATGTCCAACACTTGAAAAATTTTCAGGTTTTTAACTTCCAGAAGCTTAGGTTTGAAGTAGGTTCAGATCTAGCCCAATGGTTTTGAACTTAATGACCAAGGTCCGAACCTAGTTTTTCGAAGTTGGTTTTTCTGAAAACAATAGCTTGGGTTCAAAGAAGGTTCAAACCTGCCTCCCTCGGTTTGAAACTGGTATATATCATAGCCAAATTTTCATAGGTATTTCCCTACTCTATATGAGGATGCTTAACCTTATTTATGCTAGTTTTTGAAAGAGACTTTTGCACGAAATTTTGAGTGCTTTTCATAGTGTTTTCATTGAGTATTAGTCGATACACATAATAGAGATAAACACTTAATCTTTTTATGATTTGAAGAACTCATAAAAATCTTCTTAATCATAATTTCTGTGAAATTGATCGAGATTGCTCTTGGTGAATACCGAGATTTGTGGAGATGGATTGTGTTGAAGGCGTTTGTGGATTCCAACGTTGCGGATTGGTGTTTGTGGATTCGGATGTTGCATATTATGAAAATCACTTGTAGATTTAAGAAAGAGTTCAAGGTGGCGTTGAGGCTTGTGGATCCATGCGTCAGTTTGTAAATCAAGTCGAGTCTTTGTATTGCTTTAGATTTTCATAGTGGATTGATTGAGTGGACTAGATCCCATGATTTTTCTTGGTTGGGTTTTCCATGCAATTTTTTTTTTTGATAATGACAACTCTTTTATCATGTTTGTTAGGGTCATTTGCACCCCTCACATTCCATGACACCCCACAAGAAATGTCGACATTTCAAATGGTGGTGTTTTTCCCATGATAGAAAGTATTTCGTATTTTGGTTGCATTGAAATATTTATCAAAAAAAAAAAAAAATGGTTGCATTGAACTCAGAAGCTGCTTGTCTTCTTTTACATTCACATTTTTATGTTTGATGTACTTTTGCAAGTCTTGGTGTTTGTTATCCTATATTAAGCAGATTTTTCTACATTCATATGCAGACAATGTTATGGCATTGATATGTACCAATAAGAAAAGAGGACTTTTTCTAGTGACAAATTAAAATCTGTTTCGTAAGGATTCATCAGTTTTGAGGGGCTTGCATATGTTCCATAAGGATTCAGGACTAGAAAAGAGAAGTGCTAAATTTTAGCCATTCTTAGTTTATTGTTGTTTCTGTGGGTCAATTTTGCTAGATTTGTCAACCAATATTACATAATGGGTGTAAATTGTTAACACGTGGTTTATTACAATAAGAGCATATTTTGCGTAATAGAGGTTGTTGCAAGAATATTTTCAATTAAGGAGTAAGGAGCATATTTGGTTGTACATTATTTTATGCGATTAGTCATTGACCTATATGGATGATATCCTTTTATTTAACGTTTTTGCATCAAACTTCGCTTATAGATACTATTATGTGTTTTGCTGGCCTGAGTCGTTGGGTATTGTTATTGGGATTGTTTTTTTGGTCTTGGCAATCTTATTTCAATATTTTAACATCACTTCGGATTCAAATGTAAGTATATTATGTTTTATAAGTGTTAGATTATGACCTCTTAAATTTTCTAATTCAAGTTTCAATTGGGTAACTTTTTACTATTAATGATTGCATTAATTTATTTGTACCATTTCTAACTTGACTTGTCTGTCTCAATAACTTCTTCAAACACTTGATCCACAAATAAGCTATATGTTTTTTTTTTTCCCCGAAGGAAAAAAGGATTATATCTCTTTATCAATAAATCTTCGAGACTTTTTGAGATGGGATTGATAAGAAGGTGATACAAAAATTGATATATTTGAGTCATGAGAGTTGTATTAGTTTAGATACTTTAAGCATTTTAGAAGAGGAATTTGGGTCTTATATTATTTCAATATTGGTTAATATCATAAGGTTATTATGTTATTAGATAATTTGAAATTGGGAAGTTTGAGAAGAGCTTAAATGCTACCTTCGTTGCTTTAATCTTGAAAAAGGACAGGGCAGAAGATTTAAAATATTTTCGCCCTATTAGTCTGGTGGGTAGCATATGCAAGTTGATGGCTAAAGTGTTGTCCTTAAGACTATGGGAAATGATGGAGAAAATAATTTATGGGAGCCAAAATGCGTTTGTGGGAACAGGAAAATTCTGGATGCAGTGATGGTTGCTAATGATTGCATGGACCGGATGCAAAAAAGGAAGGATATGGGATTGTGTGCAAGCTAGACATTGAAAAAACTTATGATCATGTGAATTGGAAATTTTTAATGCTTCTCTTGAAAGAGATGGGTTTTGGTGATCGTTGAAGGAGATGGATAAGGGAGTGCATCTTTGTAGTGTCATTTTCAGTTTTGGTTAATGGATTGCTGGTGGGATTTTTTCATTCATTTCGGGGGTTGAGACAAGGGGATCCTCTTTTCCCTTTTCTCTTTGTGATGGTCAGTGGAAGTTTGAGCAGAATGATGGACCGTGTAGTCTCAAGGGGTTTATTGAGGGGCTTCGGCATGGAAGATGGAAAAAGGGGGGGGGGGGGGGGAGATTTCTCATTTGTTATTTGTGGACGATAACATATTTTTTTGCGATGCGGAGGAACATCAAGTTGGCTTCTTGTTTGCTTCGAAGCGGTGTCGGGCTGGAGGGTCAATTTGAATAAGTGTGAGATAATCCTAGTGGGTGAAGTTGGAGGGGTGCAAGGGCTTAATTGGGGTTTTGGGTGTGCCGTGGCCCGTGGGTTTTTTTCTCTCCAAATACTCGGGCTGTCAATGAAATCAGTGGCCATTTTGGACCCTCTTGTAGAGAGATTTCAAAGGACATTGGCGGGGTGGAAAGGAAACTCTCTCTTTAAAGGAGGCAAGATTACTCTAATAAAAGTACTTTGGCCAATCTCCCAACTTAATATATGTCAATTCTTCAAATGCCCGCCATGGTAGAGAAGAAGTTAGAGAAGATTCAATGGGACTTCCTATTTGGGGGGGGGGGAGAGGGAGAGAAGAAGATTCATCTAATGAAGTGATAGATTAAAAATTTCTATGGAGGGGGGTGATTTGGGAATAAAAGAATTGAGTGTTCAATATAGCTCTCTTTGGGAAATGGCTCTGGATGTTTGCCTTGGAAAATCAAGCTATGAGGAAGGAAATGATTGAGATGAAATATGGGAGTGAAGAAAGGGGGTGGGTGCCTAAAGAAGTGGTGGAAGCCCAGGGGTATGGAAAGCCATAAGTAGAGGAGGGGGGGAGTTTTATCAGCTTGTTCACTTTGAGGTTGGTGAGGGTGTTAGGGTGGCCTTTTGGAAGGATGTTTGGTGCGGAGACCTTCCCTTAAAAGAGACGTACCTGTGATTATTCAACATTTCTGCGAACAAAGAGGCCTCGGTGAAGGATTATATGCTTTGGGAGGGAGATAAGTTAGTTTGGAGCTCAACCTTTAGAGGACACTTTTTTGATTGGGAGCTTGGGGAGGTGCTAGATCTCTTGGAAGTGGTGAACGGTAGTGAGGTGAAGAGAAGTGAAGAAGATGAGATGGTGTGGACTGCAACTAAAGAGAATAAGTTCATGTTTAATTCTGTTTACAAGAGCTTGATGGGAAGAAGAGAGAAGGGTTTTCCCTTGGAACCCATTTGGAAGGCAAAAGTCCTAAGCAAAGCGGTTTTTTTTGCTTGGGTTGCTACATGGGGTGCAATCTTGATGATGGACAACTTGCTCAAGAGAGGCTTTCATCTCCCTAGTAGGTGTTGTTTGTGCACAATGGAGGAGGCAATGGTCAGCCTTCCTTGTTAGGTTTTAGTTGGGTGATGCAGGCAACAATCAAAGAAATTCTTATTAGTTGGAGATGCCAACAAATGAGGAAGGATCTTAGAATTTCTTTGAGAATAGCGTCCCTTTGCATAATGTGGAGTTTATGGCAGGAAAGGAATAGGAGAACTTTTGAAGTGGTGGAGTTTTCCCCCTTGGAGCTTGAAGGATAGTGTGTTGAAGTTGTATTATTTTTGGTTTAAGGAGGCAAAGCCTATGTATTTAGATTCTTTCATTGATTTTTTGGGGAATTGGGGTGTTAAATTTTTTAACAATTCCCTTTTTTGTATCTATTGGTTGCGTCCCCCTCAGGTGCCGTATATATATATATATATATTAATATATCTCCTTTTATCGATCAAAAAATATATATATGCCTGTTTTTTTTTTTTGGGGGGGGGGGGGGGACAAAAGACACTTTTGGAATTGGAATAATAATATGGAGTCTTGTCCACCAGGTTTTTCTCCAAGAGTTCTATTTATAGGTTTTACATAACCTAATAACGTGTAATAACTTTCCAAAATTAACGCAACCCACAACGGTAACAAGAATTTTATTCCTAAAATCCTTAAAGGTTTTAAACAAAAGAAAATACAACAGTACTTTTAAACTAGCTAGACTTTCTTGGCCTAAATTTATCAATTGTTGTTTCATCTTCTTGTGGGCCGCGTTTCAGATAAGCTTTAAAGATTTATTGATACGACTCAGCCACCATCATAGGCCTGCAATATCAGGATACATCAGCATGTGTGTATGTGTTTTTGTTTTTTGGTTTCTATTGATTCTCAACAAATTTATTGTGGGAGGGTGTCTGAATTCATTCTGGTCATTCAGGTAATTATCTGTTGTTACTAATTATGCCTGTATTGAACTTTGATGAGTTTACTTTCATTCATATTAGACTGACCATGAACAGCATAGTTTTTTGTTCAGGCAACTAACAGAAAGGTTTACTGGGGATAAGGACTTTCATATAGAGACTTTCGTGTAGCCTCTGGACTTATAAATTAGCATAATTTAGGATCCTAGGGAGATAGCAAGGTGGGTTTTGGAAAAAAGCAACAATATTAAATAGATATTAACACAAACGAGAACATGAATTCCTGATTAGCTTGAGAACAATTCGTTGAGAAAAAAGCACATGATTGCCAGGGGGTTAGAATAGAGCCCCTATATTTTGTTGTTTTTTGATGAACTGACTCAGTATGGATAGGATAAAATCCCTTATTGCATGTTGTTTTCTGGCATAGTTTAGCTAATGAGACTAGTGTGGGGTAGATTGCGTGGCCCTGTTTGGTTCCCTTATTTTTCTGTTTTACCTCAATAGCCAATTGTCATGGATCAATCATCATAAAGAGGGAGAGGGAGAGGGAGATTGAGGAAGATGTGGCCTTTTGTATTATAGTGTGATGCTTGAAATGGAGTTCCTTTCAAGTCTTGTGTGATTTGATGAATGTTATTCAATATATAAAATATATTTTTTTAAGTTTATAAAAGCAAGCCGTGCTTTTTGATTAATATTGTCATTGTGTGTGTGTTCTCTTACATTTTCCTAATCCATGTCTTAAGCTTTGAGAATTTACGTAGTAGGTGTGTGATGTGTCCATATTTTGTTGAATCGAAATCCATGCAATATAGCTTGTTCTTGTCAAAGGACATGGCCCTAGATGGAATGGCAAAAAAGGAGTTTGTAGCTTTTATGTTGAGCTGTGACTCTTCTCTTGTGCTTTATGGTATCAATGTCTTTAAGATTGATGGACGCAAGAATTAATTTCCTGGTATCTTTCCCCAATATTTGGTCCAATTCTTGTGTAGCATGTGTTTGCTCATGCAGTTATAGTTGTTTTTTGTTCAACTTATTGCCCTGATTCCAGGTCTAAAGTTCTTCTGTAAGCAATCTCTTTGCACTTTTAGTGCCTTATCTTTCTTGCCTGGCAAATAAGATGCATATAGGTAGGATATGAACTCTGTACTGCTCTATCTAAGTGAGTTTAGACTTGAATTTAGGAGCTTTAGCGGTGGTGTAAAGGAGGAGGATTCCTCTTTATTGTTCTGGCTTCTCACTCTCCCTTTATATTTTCATCCCTTATTTATATCCTTTCTTTATCCATTTTTGTCTATTTTCTTTTAATGGTGACTTTGTTTGCTTTGCACTATTAGGTGGGTCTACTAAAACTTTTTTCACTCTTAACTTGTGCTAGATTGAGGTGTTGATTCTTTAATTACTGCAGTGGCTTGTTGAGTACAATGCTGCGTTAGCATCCATCTGCTTCATGATTTTACTTGGATTTGTAGATGATGTCCTTGATGTCCCTTGGAGAGTGTGAGTATCCATATATCCTCTTCTCATTCCCCTCAAAAGCCAATTTGTCTCAAAAGTATTGTTTTCCCACTGCATAACTTTCAGAGTTAACGCCAAACTAGATGCTTAAGTGCTCTAATTTAATTTTGAAGGACAGGAAATTATTATTGCCATCGATTGCTGCTGTTCCCTTGTTGATGGCATATGCTGGGCATACAACTATCGTTATACCAAAACCTCTCATTCCATATGTTGGGTTAGAGGTTTTGGATCTAGGTAAATTGGTTCTAGTGCAGAGAATTTTCTTTATGCCATGGTTGTAATGTCAAAATGATGTAATAGCTGCAGAGTTGGACCTTTTAGCATTCATGTATTCTTTGAATGAATACTAAACTTTTTTAGAAAATTAGTTTACTCATTCTTTAACTGGGTGGATTATATTCTGCACAACATGATTAATAGTGGCTTTAGTTAAGTTTTTTTATTAATATCTTAGTTTGAGTTCTTAATTCTTCTACCTTTATTTTATGTGGACAGGATGGATATATAAACTATATATGGGTCTTTCGGCAGTGTTTTGCACAAACTCCATCAATATTCATGCTGGTATCAACGGCCTTGAAGTTGGGCAGACAGTGGTGATGGCATCTGCTGTAAGCGTCAAACCTTGTACATATATTGGAATCTGACTTTATTTTGAAATCTGACACATTAATAGTGATTTACAGATTCTGATACATTAATGTCATGCAAATTGGAGCATCTACCGACCCTGAGTATAATCCGGCCCATGCATTCTCAATTTACCTTGTTCAACCATTACTGGCCACTTCCTTGGCTTTACTTTCTTACAACTGGTAATAATACTCGATTTTATATTTAGTGGTCTGGAAATGCTTAAACTCAACTCAACTCAACTCAGCCTTATTCCAACTATTTGGCATAATTTTGTAATCCTTGATGCTTTCTGTGCTGCATATTCTAGGTGTCCTTCAGTTTTTGTTGGTGACAACTACACATACTTTGCTGGAATGACTATGGCTGTAGTTGCCATTCTGGGTCACTTTAGGTACGTCTCCCAAGTGTTCTTCCTTCCATCTTTTACTGCTTAATATCATAATGTAGTTCAAATTGTGAATTTTGAATGCTGATGATTTCTGAAAGACCTTGATTTTGCATCTTTCAGTTACTGTTTACAATATCAACATAAATATGTAACTTGGAGGGCAACTAACATAATTATAATCAACTAGATGTTTTACCAATGAATAGTAAAAAAATATTTCAAATTCATGTCGAAATAAATTCAAACAGTCATGTTCATCAACTGTCCCCCCCCTCCCCCTCCAAAAAAAAAAATAGTAATAATAATAATGAAGCATCTTGGATGTCTGAAAAAAAAAAGAATGTTTAATAAAACTCTGATATCATTTTATTTGTCATGCTTTTATGGGTTACTTATCCACCGTGCTTGTGGAATTTGCCAGTGGATGATTACATATTACACCTGAAAACTTCTAAGCTCCTTCAACTTGATCCGTCCTTTTGGCCTGTGGCGATTGTCATATTAATGGTCTAAGCCCTGTCAACTTCTTCAAACTTTGTTGACTTTATCTTTATTGATAGAAAGAGATTAAAGAATTTTCTTTTTCCCCCCCCCCCCCAATAATTAAAATTCCTTCAAAAACTTCTGGAGGGGGAAAACCCATATACAAAAGAAAAGGCAGTTCACACTAGAGCTTTTGATCCCCCAAAAACTACACAAAAGAATCTACAAAAAAAAAAGGTACGAGCCAAGGGCCTTTTAGGGTGAGAGTTCCACATTTTAGAGAATGATGTGTAAAAGAGGTGGTCCTTGAGCCTCGCATGTCAGTTACTATGATTTAAATAGATAAGAAGCTTTTATAATGCTCTGGAAACTCAAGACAAAGACCTATCTACCACATATGAAACAAACTCCTTTGAGAAGCACATCATCCTCAATGGTGAGATACCAATTCAATCTTCAAATGTGCACAAAACAAAACTTGTATCTCATCTTACCGTATATATATTGTGGATGTGGTTCAAATCTGTTCCAAGCTGCACACGATAAAAGGGCGTCTTTGAAAAAAATATGAAAAGTATAAAAAAAAAAAACCAAATTAAATAAATTGAGGGGGGTTGGGGGGAACCCGAGCCCACTCTAGCCCCATCCTTGCTTTAACCTACTTGTGTTCTGCTCCCATTGATCTTCCAAGCTTTCTAGCAAAATTGATATGCAAACTTCCTCTTATTGTGCTTGACATCCTTGAACTTCCAGTGTAGCTTCTTTCTTTGCGTAACTTGGAGTGGAATATTGTCAGTGATTATTGTAAAAGATTAATCTCAAAAATAGTAAAAATGATATGTCTATGCTGATATTGATATATGATATTGTCCATATTGATTTGATGAGTGAGAAACTCGATGAAGCCTCAAATCCAAATTTTGTAGATTTAGCTGCTCGACAAAGTTGTCTTTCTACTTTTTGCATTTAACTATTTGATTTCTCTATTCATTACTTAAGTGTAAGTATTTAATTTATTCTCGCTAAATCTTGTTACCGGGAAACACACTTGATATTCTTCATTCCTCAAGTTTTGAACTTCCTCTTATCACTCCCTCAGGTTTGGTCAGAGCATCTCTCTCTCTACTGTTCCAGAACTGTTCTAGATTATTAGAGATTCTTATTTACTTTACTTTCTGTCAGCTTTCTGGCTACATTCCTTGTCCATGGCACCGGCTGCCGAGGTAGCTTTCTAAGTATTCTCACTGCCGTTTTGTGCTTTAGGAATTGGCATAGAATCTTTGTGAATTTTCTTCAACGATATTGTGAAAATCTTTAAATTTTTCAGGTTTGACCCTCAGACTGGACTACTGACTGGGACAAATGATGAGACACTCATGAACTTATTCTTAAGACAATTTGGTAGGATGTCAGAAAAGTCACTTTGCATCCTACTACTTCTTTTCCAGGTAACTAAATCATGTTTTTTTCTTATTTTTATCTTCAAGCTGCTTGTGTATGTGAAAAAAATATTGAAAACCTCAATAAGCAGCTTGTTTGTTAATACTTAGTTACATGGTTTGCAAGTATAGTTCCAACCTAATATTCAACAAATGCTGTCATACTAAGTGATTGTGCCCTTGTTCTTAAGATGTGGCTAGATCCATCCAGATTCATCTAAATTTTTTTGACCTTCTGGAATGAGATTGGTGGTTTAATTGATTGGGACCACCAGGCGCTTGCACCTTACCAATCCAATACCAACCTGATTTGCAATTTTTTAAAAACAATGTTTTTAACTGACTAGTTTGGTCGTCCACCTGCCCTGATATCAGCATCATGTATCAAAAATAATTCTAAGAATCTGTATTGAGGTTCATTACTTAACTTAAAAAAAATGTGTTGAGGCCTCATTATGTTCATTTTAATTGGTTTTAATTCATTATTGGTGTGCAGGTTGGAGTCAAGATCCCTTCTTGGGCTTCCAATCCTAAAATAGATACTATAATTAAAATGAAAGTACAGGTATTCAATCAAGATTGGAACAAACCACCTAAACTCCACTATCTATAGTCAAATTTAGTCATGAGACTCGTGACCACCCCATAACCACTGTCATCTTTAAATATGTTCACCAATATGACTCACAAAAATTCACTTAAATCATGTAAATGCCATATTGTTTGACAACCAGGTCAAATTGAAATTGTAGTATAAATTGAAGTGGTGGCATCCCCAGTTGAAAGGGCAGTTGATAATGATGTAAGTAGAAGCAGTTGGTCGTTGCTTAGCTGCAATGGGAGTGATGAAAGTGACATGAACTACAAGTCTTAACCAACCAAAAAGGCAGGTCTAGGCTTCTTATTTCATGATTTAACCTCTATATCTTGAGGTCTTGTGGTCTAGGGTTCTTATTTCATGATTTAACCCCCATTTCTTGCGGTCTCACAAGACCAAATGCATATTACTTGACCAACAAGTCATGGACAAAGTTGGTATTTTTATTTATTTAGTTCTTTATTTTTGTAAAGTCGGTAGAATTAGTCCAAGAGATCATGCTATACCTAAACATTTTTCCTCCCATTTATTCTTGAGTTACATGGTAGGATAGGACCCAAGAAGCACGGACACTCTTTTTTGGCTCACGTGTCCGTGTCAGACACGTGTCGGACACCAACACTCTCGGACACTTCCCGGACACTTGAATCATAGATGTTGGTGATTAAATGAAAAAATTCTTTAATTTTTATTTAATAGCTTTGTTATTTTAATATCTTAATAATATTTTTTAAATTTGTGTGTTTTTATGCCAAATTTAATTGAAATAACATTAATAACATTAGGTATTTATTATATGGTCATATAAAAAATATAAAAATTTATATATATTCAACATGTCCTTAACGTGTCCGTGTCCGTGTCCGTGTCCTACTTTTTTTAGAAATAACGTGTCTATGTGTCTGTGTCGCATCGTATCCGTGTCCCATGTCCGTATCCGTGCTTCTTAGGATAGGACTATTGATAAATCCCCCACCCCCCCCCCATATTCCCTCTATAATCTAGTTGATTTTTTGGGGCCATTATGGCTTCAATCTCATAGCCATATGGCACTAACATGCGGTGGTACCTTGTCAGATGTGTTGTATTATTTGATTTTGTTCTTTGAAAAAGGAACAACTTAACCCTACACATTTTGTTAGGAAACACTAACATCTGCAGTTTGGAGTGGCATTGACATAATAATCTAGGAAAACCAATAACTTACCTCGAGCTAAATTACTTTTGTTGAGTTCTGTATGTTATTTAAGATGAGAATTTTTATCACAAATTTTGGAAGTTATTGTAGAATGTTATGCACTCTTCCCCTCTCACTTGTTTTTTTTTCCCCCAAATATTTTCGTGATGCCTGATCTCAATAATTTGTTTTAGTAGTGAAAATGATGAAAATGCTATATAATGTAGTCACTGTGACCTGGTAATTTCGCTCGGTGTTTGATTATGCAACATGGGTGGGTGTTGGGTCTGATCAGCCAATACCTTCATATGGTAAAAGCTTTGAACCCTTGGCTCTGCCGCTGTCGCTGCTGCAGCAGAATCTCAAATTTAATCCATCTTTTCTCCTGCATACATGATCTGCTTATCAAGTTTGACGCCCCAGAAAAATGTATCAAGGACTGCTACTAAATCACAAAGCATATTTTCTTCATTTATAAATTTAGGCCAGTTTGGTTGGTTTGGCCCCTTAAATGAAATAATTTCATTCACTTTTATATAGTATTTTAAAAAATTGGTGAATCTAGAATGGATCCATTAAAAAAATGATTGCTAAATCAAAAATGGTATTTGAAATCATGAATTTGGACAAACACAACACCACCTGAAAATGATCGTTTCGGAAGAAATATGGAGAAATCAACTCTGTTTTGCTGTGAACGATTAATAATTTTATTATTTAATAGTTTACAACTTTTTTAAAAAAATTCTTTATAGGATAAATTATTAGAACGGAAAAATAAATATGCTTATGTATATATATTATAGAAAAATTACTAGTAACTAAGAGTTTTATTATACTTTAAATTAAATATAATATATATTCTTTAAGGAAAATGTTCATGATCACATTGCAAATAGTTATTTATCTCCTATTTTTTCAGAAAAAAAGTGTATACTTGTAAGAGATTTTTTTGGTTAATTAAAAATATTGTAAATTTTAATAATTAATATATTTGTTAATTAATAATTTTTGAGTTTTATAAGATTTTTTTACTTATTAAAGGGTTGATAGTTTTATGTTGGGTGGGTGGCTAATGAGAAGGATGTTTTGTTGAAGTCATTCTAAGTTTCTAACTAAGGATAAAAGACCAAGACTCCCAAGAAGTTTCTCAGGATGCTTTAAATGATTTTGATAGGACTTGTTGTTTTGCTTAATTTCAATGCCGTGATTGACCCGGCTGCAGACTTAGCGGAGCCCTAAACCATTTATAATCTCACCTACTACCCCTATCTGTCTCCCTATATATATATATATATATATATATATACACACACACGCGCACACAGCTTCTGTTTATTCTTCAATCTTCATGGCTGCTAGAAGTCGTTCCATTGCTGTATTGCTTCTAGCTGCGTTGCTTATGGCTACCCTAAACTTTGCAGGTCTCTGTTTCTCTCTCTCTCTCTCTCTCTCTCTCACACACACACACACACACACACACACACAAACACATAGTAGTGAGTAATTACTTGTATCTCTGTTGATGTCACATATTTTCACTCAAAACATTCGTTTTGGGACACTGGAATTACCAAAATAGGTCAATTGTTGCATTGCAAGGGGCTGTGCTTCAATTAATTTTATTACTTATTTAGGAATTCAAATAATTTTTTTCATTCAATTAATTTTAAATCCATCTGGAACAACTTTTTCCTATTTAGGTCAGAAAAAAATGCAGTGTTATGAGCAATTTGATGAAGAAATTCAAATTCAGAGACATTTGAAGTTCAAATACATGTTCAATCTAATGCAGGTGCCCAAATAGGAGCCTGCTATGGAATGTTGGGCAATAATTTACCATCCCCACCAGAAGTGGTGGCACTTTACAACCAGAATAACATCCAGAGAATGCGAATCTACGGCCCACACCAAGCAACTCTGCAAGCCCTTAGAGGCTCCAACATTGAAATCATGCTAGGAGTCCCAAATGAGGACATCCAAAGCCTTGCTTCCAGCCAAGACACTGCAATTTTATGGGTCCAAAACAATGTAAGAAGCTACCCCACTGTCAGATTCAGGTACATCGCGGTTGGCAATGAAGTTAGTCCTTTAAGTGGTGCAACATCTCCGAATGCACAATTTCTACTCCCCGCCATGCAAAACGTTTACAATGCAATTTCTGCGGCCGGTCTTGGCAACCAAATTAAAGTTTCCACTGCCATTGACACTAGCTTCTTTGGGAACTCATATCCTCCATCAGTAGGGTCTTTCAGGCCCGGAATTCAATCATTTCTCGGTCCCATCATTGAGTTTTTAGCAGACAATCGTGCTCCGTTGCTCCTCAACTCTTACCCATATTTTAGCTACATTGGTAACCCCGAAAGCATCAGTCTTGATTATGCACTTTTTAGAGCTCCTGGAGTGGTAGTTCAAGATGGCCAATTTGGGTACCGGAGCCTTTTCGATGCTATCCTAGATGTTGGTTACTCGGCACTTGAAAAGGCTGGCGTTGCTTCCATGGAAATTGTGGTTTCAGAGACTGGTTGGCCTTCGGCTGGTGGAGCTGCAGCAACTATTGATAATGCAAGGACTTACGTTACAAATTTGATTGAACATGTGAAGGGAGGGACCCCTAAAAGGCCTGGCAGGCCTATTGAAAGTTATATTTTTGCTATGTTTGATGAGAATCAAAAGAGTCCAGAATCTGAGAAGCATTGGGGGCTCTTTTTCCCCAATAAACAACCCAAATATCGAATTAGTTCCAATTTTGGATGGTCCTATTCTTATGTATTACAATGTTAATTAAGGGTTACTTTGTTCACTGGCAGAAGCAGAGAGTGGCTAAATGATAAAAAGGTTTTGAATCGTCTCGTTCCATGCTTGGGTTCAAGTCTTATTGCTCACGGAAGTATTAAGGTAACTTTCACTCTATTGAATTTGTTATCATTGAACTAACCCAAAAATTCGTTAGGGCTTGAAATGTTATATGCTTAACCCAGTCTAGCCTAAACTTTTAAAATTGAGTTCCAGCCTGATCCCAATTTGAACTTTGGGCAGCCCATAGCCTTTTCTTCTCTAATGCAAGGCCTTAAATTCAAATTCAAATTCAAGTACAAAATTATTTTCTAACAAATGTAGATAAATCTCCCCAATTTTGAAAATTAAATATTCAATTTTGGGAGTTTTCAAATCAAGCATTCCACAACTTGGACATTTAAGAGCAAGGACAGGACAGAGACTTTGAGAGGACTCTGCCTGCATAAAAGAAGAATTGGAGTAACTAACATGGTATCTTAGAAGGTATTTTTTTTTTAATAAGACAAAAAAAAAAAGAGTATAAAACACTTGTGTCGGCGTTTTCCTGCATTTATATGCAGTATTGATATAGAGAGAGAAATATTAGCGTCAATTGTAAGTGTCTGACACGTGTTATACATGCACGCGTGTAAAATGCACATGCTAATCAGATCGCGAGTTTAGCATTCATTTTGATATAGATATAACATACATTTAGTGCGATGGAATGAATTCATTCCTTATTCTTATTTAAAAATAATTTCAAGCATTTCTTTGACCTAGATGAATAATATTTATTTTCTTTTATGTTATTTTTATTCTATTTTCTATTTTATTCAATGAAATAATACATTCCTACGTATCAAATATAGCCTTAAAAGATCCATATCATCTATTGCAATTCTTATTGTTTCTTTTAAAACATTGTATTTTGTAGAAAATTATTGTCTTCTATTTTAAAAATATATCGCCTATCTTCACGTATAATGCCTAGAAATTACTTTTGCACGACGAGGGAGAACTTGCATGTAATTAAGTGTTATAGGATTTATTGTGAAAATCAGACAGACTGAGAATATTTATCATAGTCTCCCATGCATCAAAGTGATTAAAAATTAGTTTCAAAAGTTCAGATTATGCTCCAATTATTCTACTTTACTCAATACTGGATTCTATTTCACCGATTGTTTTCACGTTTTATCATAATTTTGTCAGTGTACAGTGAGTTGCTTAGATTTTTTCTACTACTTTTCGTCATTTAGTCAATTAAGTATAAACTCGATTTCAGCAACATTGGACTATTATACTTCAGTTAACCATTAAATCACCTACGATTTTCACAACATCTGTTCAAACGAACCTAGATTCATTTGCACGAATATTCTAACGGCTATTTCGTGTGCTTTGACAAAAATTCGTTTGATTTTTGGTTCGCACAAATTTTTCAAAACTTCATTCGTTCGATGTTGGTTCAAACCAACAATTCAACACAAATTCCAATAGGTGTTTCAAATTGATTTGTTCGATCATTCATTCGAACGAATCAAGGTCCATTTATTCAAACGAATTGTCGCGAAATTGACAGTTTCCTATTCTGATTCTAACATTGATTTGTGGGTTTCCAAAACCTTAATATATAAGGATTTGATCACGATTTTGAAATAGGACTTTTGGCGGTAACAACATAGTTTTCTATCTTCTTCCAAAAGGATTTCTCTTTGCCCAAGAACTTTGAAAGTCTTCTTCAACAACGTTTTTGAAGTACAAGTTTGCGTAATCGACGAAATTTAAGATTATGTGGAGTTCGCAATTATGTTAAGAATTTGCCATTCAAGGATTTTGAAGCGGCAGATTTGCTTGGAGAGTACTAAAAGTTTCGAGTTCGAGAAGATTTAGATCATCAACAAAGCTTGAAAGACTAAGTCAAAGTTTATACAGAAGCTATAATTATCAAACCTCTTCTAGTGAATTCATATATAAATCAGCGCACCAAAATTTTTCAAAACAAATACAATTTATCTATAGCGATTTTCTCGCCTAACAAATTCGATGCACTATCTCTATCTTTTATTATTACTCTTTAATATTGCCATAGTTTAAATGATTGCATGCCACTAAATTTGATTGCACCCACCTAAAACTTTAATCCTCACATAATTTAAGTAATAACTTTATTCTTGTTGAAGCAAATTAAAATTGGACAAAATAACTTTGATTTACTATATAAACCTATTCACTCCCTCGAGGTCTAATATTTGACATTTAGATATGCATTGAGCCTTTCAAAAAGCCTTAAGAATATTTGGAGCACATGGAAATAGTGCCGTGTTGAAGGAAATATTATCCCATAATTCTCCATCTCCTAGCATTAGAGCACAATCAAGCTAGCAGCACACTTAGAACACCTTATCCTACTGCAATGATTTAAACTCCACTCCAATACTATTTTCCATTCTAACGAACAGAGTAAAAATTATCTAATACACAGGAACATTAATAATCACAATCTGGCACTCAATAGTCCCCAGACTATGGAAATAAAGGAGTTAGGAATTCTTCCATTGTTTGGCAGGGAAGAAAATGGATAAAGAACAAAAGAAGAAAGATCATCAATGTTTTTAGTAACAAATATGACCTATGGCTAACAAGCTGCATGCTTCTCTAAGTGATCAATAAGGGCACCTGTAATTCTACTTGTGAAAAATAATTGTTACAATACTCACTGAAATTGATAAATGATTCTTCTCAACAAAAGCTACACTGGTGCTTCTGCCAGAGTGTTTTCCATGATAACATCCAAAAAATAAAGATCAAAACCCCATTGCCTTGGCAAATTAAGGTTGAAAAGAACTCAGAATGAGTTTACCCAGAAAGCTAATGCTACTGTCAAAGCAGCATTGACAATTGTCACAAGAATACCTTATACTGCTCTGCAATTGTTTAATACAATCAAATAAGAGACTGCACATATTGAATGCAACAAATTTCAATCACTATAATCTAGATCTTCTATAATTCATAAACAAGGGTCCCCTCTCAATGACTGGTAGTTTTCCTTTCTATATTTTTTTTCCTTAAAATTCTCAACAGCTGAAAATTAGTGCATCTACTTCACCAAACTAGTAATATATGATGAGATGAATAACTAAAATTAGTCTAAAAGTGCAGTGGTACAAAATATTTTGAGAATCAAGGTAATAATCATAGCACTTGATGTGAATTGAAAGACTAATCAGCTGGAAATAGAACAATCCAGATTCAAAAAGAGAACAAAACCTGCTAGGGGAAAATTTTGCAACAATCTTAGCACTTGATGTGAATTGAAAGACTAACTGGAAATAGAATAATCCGGATCCAAACAAAAATATAAGGTTTTTTCTTAACCTGCTAGGGGAAATTTTTACTTACATCAATATTTAATTAAATCAATATATGTACAGATGGAAACCAAAAGTACTAGCAAACAATAAACAAACATATCAACAAATAATAAATCCTCCTCCAATATCACAAAACATATTCAAAATCTCGGAGGAGTCAAGTCTTCGGAAACAAACTGCAAAAATGCAACATAACAAACAGTACTGAGTTTGGTGTTATGTACCTTACTTTCCAATGCACTACAAAAGTATATAGAATGACATGGACGACATATTATTTACTTTAAATTCAAGAAACAGGTTTCTCCCAGCTCCACGGATTTCCTGCTTTGGCTGATCCGTGATGGCTGACTGGACCACACGAATCCATCAAGTTCCACTGCCTTGAAGAGGGCCTTTTATCTGTAAATGGTTGTTCGTAAACAAAATTTTCCCTCTTCCTCCCCTTTGCATTCCTCCATTCCCGATCCATCTGACGGTCATCGCCATGAAACCTCGAGGTTTTGTACCTTGACATGTACCTACGAGTGCCATCTCTGTTCCTGTTGTTGACATCCCATGTTCCCCAACCACCATCAGTACCTCTATTTTTCAAATTTTCAGACTCATAATTATTATTCTCCCACTGATTCCAACCCCAGGAATTATTCCATCCATCTCCCCATCCACCACCTTTCATGACCCCATTTCCCTGATTCTCACTCCATGGATTACCACAAACATCTCCCCACCCATTCTCTCTCACAGCTGCATCTCCCCATCCACTCTCTCTCACAGCTCCTTCACCGTGAGAAACATTATGCTCCCATGGATTCTCATTATTACCTAAAGATGAGTTGCACACCTGTTTTACATCCTCTTCAGCTTCTCCCCAGCCAGTGCAAGAGAATTGATTCCAGAGAAGAGGTTGATCAAGAATCACAACCTTCTCATCTTTTTCCACTCCATCAGGAACCACAAAATCACGTTCCAAGTCCAATAACAACTCAGGATCAATGCTTGAATTCCAATCTATTTCGTCAATATAAATGTTTGGATCAGGCACTGATATGTCACAGGGAAGGCCATTTATCTCTGCCCAGTACCGGTTCTTAGCATTCTGAAATGCCTCTTCGCCAGCAGAGTCATTCCATTTTACCACATTGTCATAAAGGTGCATAATCTTCTTGGTTTCCAAGAGCTTTCGCCACGGAACTGAACCAACCAATGTGCAGAACTTCTTCTCCCATGAAGGCACAGTTGGCTGCCAACTACCTGGAGAAAAAATGGAAATTAACAGAAGCGACATGTGAAATAAGTCCTACAATGTTTTCTTAATGCAGAACAAGGAAATGATAGGATATTTATCCGGTAGAGCGGTCAAAAATGATGAATGCAATGGGCACTATACAAATGAGAGCCAGTTCCATGTTTACACATGTTCAGTCATGATCTTTTGAAGTTCCAACCATTCTTCTGCCACATTCCTCATTTATTCCCGGATAGTCCTTGTGCCAATTGAATAGTCTAATTCAAAAGTACTTACACATGCCACAAGATTTTGGGCATTTTAAAATTTGTTCTCATATGTTTCCAATAATTATAAAGGACCAAAAATAGGAAAATGCCACTGGGGGCTTCTCAGTATCCAAGCAAGGGTTAAGTATTAACAACATCACAGTAAAGTTTGCAAAACACACGTGATCCCAAAACTTACATTCTTGGGAAACCTCGGTTATAACATTTAAAAAAAAAATTACAAATGTCAACTTCAGTTTCCCAATTTTGAGAAACTAATCAATCACCATACAACATTACAACGAAGGAAACTCATAAACCCACTTCCTCAAAGAAGTTAATGATTGATAGCACAACTGGAATGTATATAAAGAAGAACCTCAACCATTGTCAAATAACGCCATGGTCACCTGAGATGAATAAAAAGTGTAGCACGGGACAACAAACCACAAATATATCCAATTTAATCACCATAAACCATAAACAAACATCAAACCCTAACAGCAGAAATCATAATTTTTTTTTTGTAGAACTCCCTTTCACACTCAAGCTTATTGAACCCTAAACCTCAAAAAACTCTCAACAAAGAAAAATATTTATCATCATCACACAAGCTCAAAATCCAAGAAACCCCATTCTTCTACCAAAACCCATCAATAAGAAACAATTCTTCAAGAAAATTATAAACAACATAATCATCAAACCTGAAGAATGCAAACTTAAAATAAAAAGAACAATTAAAAAACAGAAAGTATATATATATATATATATATATATATATAAAGAACAATTTAAAAAAACAAAAATATACATACCAAGAGGTGGCTTTCTGTTCTGTGATCTTGTCCATGTAACTTCTTGATTATAATTATCACCCTTGTGTCTTCTCCAACTATCCATCATCACAATTTAAAATCAAACAAACCCAAAAGAAATTTAAGGGAAAAAAACCCAGAAATTTAAAACAAAACAACGTTTTAAAATTCAAACAAAAAATCAATAACATCAAAGATGGGTTTTCCAATTTTGGCTCAAAGTTTGGATCAGAATATCAAAACCAAGACAAAAATTGCAATTACACAAAAAGGAAAACACGGTTTCAGAAACGGTTCGGTAAAAAATAAATCAAAAAAATTAACAGAAAACAACAGTTCTCTCGACGAAATTCGAAGATGAGTTTGTGAAATTCTAGTCAGAGAATCGATCAGAAGCTCGAAATGTTTTGATCGGCGAAAAATTTCCGGAATCGAGCGTGATCAACAAAAGGAAACTCCAACAGTTGGAAACGTCTTGAGCGTTGTTTAAGGAGAAAAATACAAGCCGCTATTGTGGTTTCCTTTATTTATAGCCCCCTGTTTCCTACTAAATTACAGAGTCGAGTTCATCCCCTTTAATCAGTACACAACCGGGATGTAGCCGTCTTTCCACGCTTTGATTGAGCGCGTGTATGGCGTCGGGTGTGTATGACGTCATAAGTAAAAAAAAATAATATAAAAAATTTATTCCACAATCCCTCTCACACTCACGTGACTTCAAAAACATTTTGTGTGCGGACAATCTTGCTAACGTGGGAGAAGCCCAACTCGATCGGCTGATGGTGTTAGATCTTCCTCTCAGTCAAGTGACACAAGCCCTATCTGCTGTTGATGTTGCTGGAGTGGCCTTCGTGAGGGGCACTTAGCCCCCCTTCTTTTCCTTTCCCTATCACCAAAAAAATATATATATATATATATATATTTGTGTGAAAACTAGCTTTATGTATTACACCAATAACATTTTGTTGGAAAATAATTCCACTAATGTCTTGGAAAGACTATTTTTTCACCAATGAGATGGGTTTGCAATGGACTATCTTCGCGAGACTCATTTCATACGAGGACACCGAAAGAACAAATGCATTAGACTTTTTCAATGCACTAAGGAAAATACGAATCTCATTTTATTATATATGCACGATGTTATTTTTGTATTTTTTAAATGTCAAATATTTTTCATAAATAATATCGTATTATTAATTTATTTTATAATCAAAACTATGACTAAAGTGTTGCTAAATTTTTAATAACTTAGGCTCGATTCCAAATATTTTTAAATTTTATTATGACATACTATAAAAAAAATGACATCAAAGTAGTGATTACTTGAAGTAATATATTTGTAGTATATAATTTTGAATAATTGTATAATACTTGCACTATCCTAAGTAGAAAATGTCTTTCTTATTTTACATGTATTCATCACAATTTATCTAATTGTTAGTTTTCTTGTAGGGCTTGTCCCCAAAATATGAATGCAAACAAAAAATGATGGCTCTGTTTTTTATTATTAGAATTGTTTTTACATGTGGGCCCATATTCTAAAGTAATTTTTCAATTTTGTATCAAAAACTTGCTTGAATTGTTAATTTTACTAGTTTGTCCCAACAAAGCATATATAAAAAAAATCATATATGATAATTATTTTTAAACAACTTTTATTAAATAATCAAATATTTAGGATTGGGTCATATTCGAGTGATATAAATACTTATTTTCTATATAATTTATATAAGTTTAATTTTTATATAAATTTTTATTTTTTAATAAAATAAACTAAACAACTAATTATTTCTTTCAATCAAATTAGCAAAATAGGTAACTATTATGTGATTTTTTTTATTTTTATTAAAAATCAAAATATATTTATACTTATGTCTACTAAATTTGGTTGACCTTGTCAGCTAAAGTATTTGTTAAATGATTGTTGTCTTTGATTAAAAAAACTTATATGCTTAATAGATATTAAAAAAAACTCATTGTTAAAGTATTTGTTCAATTTTTTAATAGACTTCTTAAATGTAATTTAGCTGTATTTGGATAGGTGGTTCAACTTCTTTTTAGATATTTTAATATTTTAAAATAATTAAATAATTATTTATATTTTTTTTGAAATATTTATTCAAATATTTTCAAATTTAAAATAAATATATTAAAAAATATCAGTAATTAACTTTTTAAAAATATCTATTACTTAAACGTCAGTTTGCATTGCTTATTCAAACAAGTACTATTAAAAAAAATGATAAAAAAGCTAGAGCATTGGATCCTGACTTACACGCGCCCAAGCAGAGAGAGTGTGGGAATTGGAGGTTGTTTCCTTTATTTGCTAAGACTAGGTGTCAGAGTTTTAATGATGCACGTAATAAGCACTAATAATTGACAGAAACACCCTTGTACGATGTATACGCTAACTCTATGTGTGGTAATTTAGCTAAAAACGTCGCCATTCGAGGAGACAGAAAGATACCTCCTGTGTGAACCTTTCAGTTGACGGATATGCCCTTATAACTACTTGAATCATCATTGACCAAGTCTGTGGACTAGCCGCAATTAAGTCAAAGATCACGGTTTACTTGGGATTCAACATAATTTAGAAAACGTGGAGAAATGCATCCTCCACGTGACAAGCATCCTCCACACAAAAGGAAAAATAATAATAGTTTAAAATGTGAAACTTGTTTTTGTTGACCGTGATTTAAATTTGTTAGAAATATTAAGGTTTTGTTCGGATAGTTTCTGAGAGTTAGAGTTTTATGAAATTTTTTGAGAAGTATTTTAAAATAATTTCTTGAAATTTGAAACAATTGTTTGGATTGATTAATTTGAAAAAAGATAAAAAAAAAAAAGTAGGTTATTTTTTTAAAATAAGATTTTTAATTTCAAATTACTAGGATATGTATTTGAAATTAATTTTTTTTAAAAAAAATTTAGATTATCATATCGAAATATATTTTTATAATTTTTAAAAAATTAATTACAAAATCTTTTAAAATACTTTTCAAAAAATTTATCTAAATTACTATCAGGTAAACATCCAACATTGATCCATTGACAAGCCATTGATCTAAATTTTTATCAGGTAAAATTTTATCTAAATTTTTATTTTTTAAAATTTAGATTATCATATCGAAATACATTTTTTTACTTTTAATTTCAAATTCGCTTGGGGTGAGTATTTATTTTTTAAATATATGAAATTTATATTTTTTATTATTTTATTATAATATTTTTTAAAAGTAAAAACTGCCCTCCTTTATTTGTTTAGATTTTAAAAAATAAATTTTTAATTTTAAAACGTGGGATACGCTATTGACAAACTATTAATTTTAATTTTTTTTACTATTTTATAATTTAGATTATCATATCCAAATACATTTTTACAATTTTTAAAAAATCAATATTTTGAAACAAATTATATCTGAATCACATTTTCACAATTTTTAATATTCTTAAAAAAATGTGTTTGGTTACGTTTTTACTGTATTTTCACAATTTTTAATATTCTTAAAAAATGTGATCTGAATTTAATAAATTTAATTAAATATGATATAAAAAATTTAATTTTATTCAAATTTAATAAAAATAACAAGATTTAACAAATTCGATTAATTAATATAACATATATTAATTATTAAATTATATAATATTTTTTAAAATTAAAGTTATATATCATAAGTTTGGCATATTATAAAATAATATTTTATATGTATAATATAAATTATAATATAATATTTTATAAATATAATATATATTAATATCATTGTCAAATTAAATAAAATTTAATTTGATAATTAATTTCTTAGAATTTGAACCATTGTTTGAATTTAAGATTAAGTTTTAGATTTTATTTTTTTGTTGAGCTAAACAAACAAGTTTTTAAAATATAAAATGAAAAAATCTGTTTTTAATTCATAACCAAACACAACCTTAAGATCTTTTAACTAATGTAGAAGACTAGAAGACTTTGCATCACTCGTTCGAGGATAATCATTTATGCTTAAAAGGTATCCATGTATTCATATAGGGTTGGGGCATTATCATTAGTTGGTTCAATTAACGAGACTCGTCTAATGTGAATTATAGTATTCATATATTCACGAGTCTAATTAGCAGGACTCATTTAACGGGAATGTATGAAAACTAATATATGAATAATAGAGTATTATCTTTTGTTTAAATGTTAGAAGGGCTCATACTCACTTGTTTAAAAGGGTGTTCATTCATATACAAATTGTAACGGATCATAAAATTTAAATTTGGTTAAAGATTCAAATCATATCCGAGAGTAAGTAATAATTAGTCAATTACAAAGTGCACTAACTAAGTTTACTATACAATTACTCACAGATCCAAGAAGGGACGAGTGAGGACCATGGTTTTCTCAAAATTTTGATATTGTAACTTTTATTATTGATTTTGTTAGATTATTTTAACAAAGTAGGACTTGATCTTCCCAATTTTTTATATATATATTTATCTAAACTCTCTTAATTTTTAATACTTTCAATTTGTCCTCCCCTAACTAAAATTTATGGATCCATCACTGTATACAACCACACATCCTGCTCAGGAATGGGTAGGGTTGCAACTTGGGCGGGCCAATCTGAACCTAACCCAAGTCTGCTGCTCAAAATTTTTAGGGCTTGGGTTTCATTTTTAACATTTTGGATTAGGCTTGGGCAAAAAAACTCAAGCCTAATCGAAATTAGGGTTGGATTTGGGTTGAGACTTTGAAAACTCAAACCCAATTCAATATTTTATATATTATATTTTTTATACTTTAATTATCCACCATTAGATTAATAATAATGTCTTACAAGAATTACTATTAAAAATTTTTATAATTTCAAAAACTTGTTGACCTTTAATATTTTTTCAAAATTAAATTATGTTGAAAGAATTATTTTAATAATTTTTTATTTCTTTTAGAAGGAAGAATTAAGTGAAATTATTAGACTTTTTAGTGTATAATCAAAATAGGAAAAATATAGTAATTTATTAAAGAAATCATGAATAAAATCTAAAAACTGGAATTAAAATCGAGTTCAGGTTGGGCTCGGGTTGAACCCGATACAACTGAATTTTAATTTGGGTCGGGCTCAGGTTGAATTATTCGGTTTCAAGGTCGGGTTTGGATAGGGCTCGGATTGACTATTTTAGAACTTGGGTTGGGCTTAGACATGATTCGACCTGAGCCCGACCCGCCCGAATTGCACCCCTAGGAATGGGTTCAGGAATTTACTTAAAGGAAGAAATTTTTTTCTAATAAATGTTTAATCATAAATTTAAAAATTGATGAAATATTAAAATTTAATGTTGATTTATCAATTTTTTGAAAAGTAATTAAATTTATTGATATAAAAGAATTTAAAAATTAAACAAAAATTTCAATCAGAGAAAGAGAACTAAAAAAAATTATGTTATAAAAAAAGATAGTTCTTGACTCCAAATTAGGTAAGAAGAACATTTTTTTACTCAAATGCATATTAATGTTGCTTTTTTCTAGTCTGAAAGCTTCTCGTCTCGAAGTACTTGTCAAGAACTTGAGATCAGAAGGGTCACCGGAAAGACTCGTAGTGGTAGTCGCTCTGATGATAAAGTCAGTAAAGAAATCAAGATAATAATTCAAGTGACAAATTGAACATAACATGAAAGCGTACCTTATGGCCTTATTTATAGACTATAAATCACCTAAGTTGAGGAGGATTAGGAGTCATAAAAGTAAGGATTTGAGGATATTCGAATATAGTAATTGCCATATTAAACTCGGTTTCCTTATTCTGAGGTCGGTAGTTTATGGAAGGCAGTGATAAGTTCTGAACCCATTACCTCTGAATCTTCCGTTCTTAACTGACCTGGATGAAATAATCCTCTCATGATCTGTACCCTAAAATTCTCACTATCGACACGTGTCAAGCCCAGAATATGGTTGTCAAATCGTGGTATATCAGCTACTCCCCCCCGTAGCCTTAGTTCTATGGCAGTTATTCAGAGTTGAGTTTAGGGTTTTTAAGACGTTACAAGCGTGCTGGTCATAAATGCGATGTTTCGTATTCCAAGGAAATAACCATTGATGTGACATTTATTGCATTGACCACCAATTAGAATTACGAGGTCATTATTTCCTCAACTGTCGCAGATGGTTCAGAAGTGACATTCCCTGAAGTGGGCACCCATCGGGGCTCTATAAAAAGGGGGTAATGCATCATCATTTCCCCCTTTCAACATTTGGAATTCTGACTTGAGAATATTTAGCCCCCATGAGCAATTTCTGAAGTGATCTCTAGTGTATTAGAGAATTTCCTCCGATTCAAGACCTCGATCAAGTTTGGTTTACAAACGTTCCTTAAATTTTTTCATTTGTTTTCCTCTTCCTTCTACTATTCTTTTGCACACTTCTCTTTTATTTGTCTTTTGAACAATGTTTGTCTCTAATGTCCAGTTAAGCACTGGTCATGAATTTGTAGAACCTTTAGAATTAGATGACCAAATAGAAGTGAACCTTGTAATTAGTAGCCCATCAAAAAATGTAAAAAATAGGCCTGTTGGTAGTCCAGCCCTGAGTTTTTAGGTTAAGATAGTAGAGGCTTTTATAGAGCCTAGGAACAAAGGCGGAAAAACCTTTGGAAAAACCCATGAAAAAAAGGAGGGCAAACGTGTCATCATTCAAGCATGATTAATGCTTTGAGGGCTGCTTTCAACTTTCTTGCTAATGTCTCATGTAGGATACCCAAGCCTATAGATCACCCTTCAAACATCCAACAAGGTGAGATCTGTAACTACCTTGAATAATTTGAAATAGGGGTTCGATTTTCCTTTCACCATATCATTAGGAAATTTTTTAGTTGGTTTAAGATTTTTCCAACCGACCTGAACATCAATAGCTGGAGGCAATTGCTTGGCTTCATAGTTTTAAGTATTTGAACAATGTTGAGGTAGATATCCCTTTGATTAGGAGCAATATGGATGTGAATACTTGAGGTCGGAAAACATGTTCTACATGTCTTTTGACAAGGGGTTCAGACCTTTCTCCTTTGTACCCACTTCCAATAAGACTTGGAAGAAGTGGCACTTCTATGTAAAGGGAGGCTGGGAGTTCAAGGACTCTGAGAACTAGGCTTTAACCTTCCTACGAAGGACTGGCATCAAGGGTAAGGCCCTTTTTATTTTCTATAACTTGCCCCCCTTTTTATGTATTTGAGCTTAACTGATCTTTGCTCTGTATTTTTGGGCAGACAAGAAGGCCTAGAAGAGATCAATCTTTACTTTTGATCTCCAAAAGAAGTACAAGAAGCTGCTCTAAATGAATAACCATTCTCACAAGGCCATCCTCACATCGAAAAATCTAATAGAGGCTGGACTAGTGAAGGATCAGAACGAGAACTTAAAGAAATCCTTGGACTCTGGATGGGTACCAGGGAAGAAAAAGAAAGTCGGGGAGATTTCATCCCCTGCAGAGCCCTCTCCTTTAGAAGAGAGGAGGAGACTCATTTTTTATTTTCCTAAACGGACAATATCTGAAGAGTTAGGCCACTCACCAGCTCAGAAGGCCTTCCCTTCCAGGCCCTCCAGTACTGATACAGAAAAAGGGGAAAGGGAAGATGCGCGCTACCCTTTAAGAGCCTAAGGACTCCGGCACAAGTACCTTGAAGAAGGCATATAAGGATTCCTGAGTGACAAGCCTAAGCAAATTCTCTAGGCTAAAGCCTCGAAAGATAACCCAAAATCTGATGGCTATCCATATGAGGGTGAGTTTTCTTTTTCCTGTTTATGCATTATTTTTGTGTATTCTGCATACCTCCAGTGCTACCGAGCTGGAAGATCTTAAAAGGAGATTTACGAACTTCGAGGTTGCTTTTGCCAAGAAGCTTCATGACTAGCATCGAAGTTGTTAGAGCTCAGATTGAGATTGACTTGAAGGTGGAGGTCCAGGAGTTGGGTGACAAGATCATTGAGCACAGGTACCAAACCTTCAAGAAGAAACTCCGGAAGATATATCCAAACCTGGACCTGATTGGGGCGAATGACATTCTGGTCTCCCAGGTCGAGGTGGATACTCTAGATGCCAATGACAAAGAAGAGGCGTGTAAAGATTTGAAAAATCAGGATAAATTTTTCGTTTTACCGGTAAGACACTATTCATGCACTATTTGTTGGTAGGGCGCTATACATGCATCATTTAGACATAAGTCATGTTTAAAAGTATAACTTGAGTATGTCATAGAAGGTAAATATGCTTAGAATGTTAAAATACACCTCTTGTAAGAATTTGAGCCTAATCGAAGATAGTTTGAAAAATTAGACCAAAAGGGCATCTCGGGTGGCCCGGGTGGACACGGCCGCACCTGCCAATAGGGGAAAATAAAATTTTTAGAAAAATATCATTTAAAATAATTTTAAGAACTTTGGTTAAAACAAAATGTCGAATTAAGGCGTTTCGGGACGGGTTGTAGTGTAACGGGGTCCCGAACTCATTAAGGGCAAAAGGGTCTTTTTATCCCTTGGCCCCTTTACTATAAATACGACCCTTTAGTGTTAAAATTATAGAATATTGGCTTGAGAAAACACAGCAGGTCGTGCATGGAGGAAAAGGTGAAGAAAACTTAGGTTTTTTTAACTTTCTACCTTCCAAAACTCATCTCTAGGCTTGGAATTTCACAAGGCTTCCTTCTACGAAGTTATTCCCCACGTAAAAGGATACATTCTTACCTATTGGTTATGCTGCACAGCGAGCATAACTCCCTAGGGTTGAGAAAAACCCTTTTAGGTATGATGTTTTGCTAAGTAAAGAATAGAGTTAAGTTTAGGAGTGTTTTTATATGTTGATTGTATAACTTACATGCTTACTTATTGTTAGAAAACCACCTAGCATATAGTTACTTTGAAAACCTATGGTTGGTATCCTTGTGTACTTATGTATTCTTTGAGAATTTGATGAAGTGATGAACATATAACTTGAATATCTGTATAATTCATTGCATTCTAACTTATGTTCATGCAGACAAAGTCTTGTAGTTTGAAAGTTATGGTTGCTCAATGTATTGGTACCTTGTGTATTTGTGTAATCTTTGAGAATTTATTTAAGTTGTGAACATGTAACATGATTATATGTGTAATTGATTAGATTATATGCTAAGTTCATGTAGACAAAGTTTTGTGGTTTAAAAGTTATAATTTGTTTTATGTATGATGCATTATTTAAGGCATACCCTATGTGTTTGATAAATGTCTCATTGAAATTGCATAGAAAAATCAAGGCGTCTTGGCATACGTGAATCCTTGGAACATGGCGTGTGTTGAGCACTTTGGTACTATGCATTATGAGAGTGTAGATCCTGTGGTGAAAAACCTAAAATCTGGCCAATGATTGGTGCTCACTAATCCAACAGGAGCGCACCCGTGAAACGAGACATATAAGTGGTACTTGCGAATCCAACGGAGAAGGACCTGTGAAACGAGACATATGTTGGGCATAGAGTTGCATGTGTGAGTCATGCATATTGTCATTGCATTGCATTGATGAATTGAAAGACATATAGATTATAAATGTACACTTTGCACATGCCACGCCTTAACTTTGCTCTTTATATTAGCATTATGTCATACTGGGCCGTCGTGCTTACCCTATACGGGATTACATATTACAGATGAGACTCCTGGCACTTGAGACTTGATGAAGTCTTGAAGCATAGAGGGAGAAGTGGACTTTGAAGAAGATTTGGCCCTTGGGGCATATTTTTTAGTTGTATGAGGGCATAAGCCCTAGGACATGTGTAATAACTTGAAAAATCTTTTATAGTATAGAAACAATGGGCAATGCCCTAGATTTGTAATAAGCATGAAGTTTAAGGTATTTTAAATTTCAAGTATATGTATATATATGGTGGATTGTATATTTTAAATGATGTATGAATGCTTAGTTGAATAAAAGGATGTAGTGTGGTTGTTAGTTTAAGAGTGGTGAATTGTGTTGTGGAATATTAGGTGGAAAATGCTTAGAAAATAAAGGAGATTATGTTAAAATTTTGTGAATTTAAAAGAGTTGTTAGGTGTGTAAAATGTCCCATATATGAGTAGGAAGAGTGCCAAAAGGTGGGGGTTAAAAATCTTGAGGAAGTAGGTTAAAAATGGGAAAAACTAGCTGCAGCACTTCGAAGAAAAATTTAGAAATAAGAAAAATTAGGTTGCAGTAAACACCGTAGCTATAATGCCTGTGCCCCAGCCCCAGCCACACGCCCCGCGTGCCTGCCTGCCTGCTCCGCACGCGCGTATCTGCTACCCTGCTGCTTAACAGCCTCATGGGCACCCAGCCCTGCACCCCTTGCCACAACCCTTGGCCACTTGCTTTGGGCTATGTTTGGCCAACCCCTAGGCCATGTTGGTCAACCACTTTTGGCCATGTTTGGCAAATCCTTAGGCCATGTTTGGCCACTTCCTTAGACTACCTTAGGTAGGATTTTTAATCTATTCTTGGCCTACGTCTTAGGGCATTTGGGGCCCATTTGCGCCATTGTTTCAAGGCATATTTAGAGACATTTTGGGGCTATCTTGGAGGCCATGCTTGAACATGACTTAGACTATTTTGACCATTGGTTTGGGGAGATATTTGATTGACATTTGAAACCCATCTTAGGTAAGTCTAGTAGCGAATTTTCATTTTTAGTTTTGGGGAAATATAGGAAAATAAATGGGTAATCAACTAAATCAATTTAATTGCCTTTAATTAATTTCCTTTAGTTCATTTTCACTCACTCTTCGGGTTTTGAAAATTCGGGACGTAACAAGGCGACTCCTGAACTCCCTCAAGTTGTGCTCCCAAAGACTACTGAGCCTGCAGTAGTATAGATTTTATAGGACTTTAGTACTTTTTCCTCTCTTTTTTTTTCTCTTTTTTTTGGCTCCCCCTTCTTTATAACTTTTCCATTTTTGAGCTTTTAATATATGAAATTTTTGGTACTTCAGAACTTGTGTCTAGTTTGATATCTTTGTGATAATTTCTCTAATATCCAGACCAACTGAAAAATATAAGCCTTCTAAGGATCTCAAAGTACTCCTAAGGCATTTTTGTCACGCCTTGAATTTCTGCAAACTCGAGGTGCGACTGACGAGACAGAAAATAAAATAAATAAAAGGACAAATGTAAATAAATTCACTAAACAAGCATCCATTCCCATCAATACATAAAATAACATAAAATACATTTCACAATTGCATTATTCATATGTCATTCGAGCTTAAGCCCTTAAATTACAAAACATAAGTCCCATGGACCAAAAATATACCAAGTGCTTCATCCTATCAAGGTATCATTGAGTCTCAAGTAGCTGGAGTATCCTCATCTGAAAAATGTTGCCCACGAATGGGTCAGCTCAACTGCTAGTATGATGAAGTGCTAATGCAAGAAATAAAGCTAAGGCGTGGCATGTGCAAAGTGTACATTTATATCTAAATGTCATTCAAAGCATCGCAGTAATATATGAGTGGTATGCATGACGCAACCATGCACAACTCTATGCCACACCCATGTCTCATTTATGGGTACTCCCCGATGGCTCGAAGTACCAATGCAATGGCCAATTTTGGGTTTTTCACCATAGGATCTACACCCTCATAATGCAAAGCACCACGTGCTCAACTCACGCCATGTTCTCAAGGATTCACCATATGCCAACATGCTAATGTAATCTCAATGAACATGGTTTTCAATAACATAGCATGCTTGGACAATAACATATAAATCATCAGTCAGTTCTATATGTATGCATATCTCATGTGTTCATATATCATAGTTCATGTTCTTCACTTTACTAAACTCTCAAAGAACGCAAGTAACACATAAACATGTGAACAACCAACTTCAAATTATCAAGTAAACACATTCCAAATAAACACATAAATCATTCTAGTCATTCACAAAATATTCCTAACTTAACTTCATTTCTAACATTAGCAAAACACCATACCTGTCGGGTTGGTCACAACCCAAGTAAACTGCGCTTGAAATGTAGTGGCTAGTAGTGAGAATGTGGAAGGACCAGACTGCCTTCTCCTTGCCTTTTTGTGTCCCTAAAATCATAACAAGTGACTTAGTTCATTTGTTTCCTAAATGATGCTATTCAACAAATTTTATGTCTTCATTTTATAAGTTTCTATTATGCTAAATTAAACTCTGCTATTGAGTCCAGGACATCGAAGAAAATAAGTTTAGGTTTTCGTAGAACTCAATTCGGACATCTAGGGTTCAAAAGGGCAAAACAGTCATTTTGCACCTTTCACGGGTCCTTACATTTCGTGACCTCTTTTCATAAATCGTACTCCACGGTTAAGTCCGGAATGCTCGAGATAATAAAGTTTCACTATTTGTTTACTTAATTCGGAGTTCGCTTGACTGTACTTCAATTCAGGGGCATTTTGGTAATTTAAAAGGTTACTACGGGTCTTTTATTTTTTTGGGACTCTGTCTCGTAAAACGGACCTCACCATTGGTCTCAGAATGGTCGAGATAGTCAAAATACACTAATGACTTGTCCCATTTGAACTCTGGGTTATTTTTTGAATATTTAAATAATTTAATTAATTTAATTAAGTAATTAATTAATTAATTTTATTCTGGTGGGTCAAATTATAATAACTAACAGTTGGGGGGGTCAGTTTGTCAATTCTAAAAGTCTTGGGTCAAAGTTAATTCCCAAAAAGTCCAAGGGTTAATTTGTAAATTCCAATTCTCCTATTCTCAATTGGGTTACCCAAACAGGGATTAGTCCAGAACAGGGATAGGATATCCCTGTTCCTGTTTCAATTTCAATTTTCAATTTCTCACACCCGTAGCCAAACAGCCCCATTCCCATTTTAATTTAAAACCACAGGGCGACACGTGGCAGGGGCAGATCGCCCAAGCCCGACCAAAACCCGAACCGGACCCGGACCCGGACCCGACCCGACCCGAACAGTCCCCCTTCTTCCCCATTTTTTCGGCGAGACACCAGTAGGGTTCCGGCGCCGACGACCTTTTTCCGGCGGATTTTTCCAGTTTTAAAAATGCTATATTTTTTCATTTTTCCTGTAGATTCCATATCCAACCTTCATTTTTGGTTTGGGTCACTCAAACGCCACGAATAGAGGGTCAAAGTGCCATGGCCGAATCTCCGGCCAACTTTTCTTTTTGGTTTTACGTCTATTCTTTTACTGTTTTTGGCCCAAACAATTCCCTTTAGCTTTCTGCACCTAAGAGGGTTATTTACTCCCATTTAAACCAAGTTCTACACATAAAATGTCAAGACCCACTTCCTATAACCGAGACCTGCAACTCGAGTTTTCTCCCTAGTTTCATGGTCATTTTCTTTCATTCTTTTTGCAAAATGAACCTTACAACATGCTCTATAAGACCCTATACATCAAATTAATTATCATGCTTAAAAAAAATAAAACAGAACTGGGTCACTTACGATTTTTTGTTGGGTTTCTCTCTCTCGCCGTGCACCTCCTCCACCTTCTGGTTCCAAGCTTGATTCAAGCTCCCAAAATCTCTTCTCCCTTCCAGAATTCTCTCTCTCTCTTGCTCTCTATTTTTCTTTCCTTTCTCTCCTCCCAACCGAGACCAAGATATAAACTCACACATCAACTCCCTCATGTCACCCCCTGCACAGTCCCTTTCCTTGACCCTTCTCCCCTCTGCTCAGCCACCCTTGCTCTTCCCCAATGCAGCTTTGCATTAAATGCAAAGTTGCCCTACATATACCTATATATATGTATACCACTCATCACACACACACTAGGCACACACACTCACACGACACCACACACATACCAGATCTGTTGCACACACACACAGTGCACACATGCACTGTTATACATATATATACATATACATATACACATATATATGTACATACATTATTCTACACATATATACATAACTCACATTAAAATTTTTCTAATAATAATAATAATAACCATAACATTATTAATTAAAAAAAAATTTAATAACCAAGAAAATTTTATATATAAAAAAAAAATTTTTTTAGGTTATTACAATTTTAGAGGTCTAAACAGTAGAATATACAGACCTACAACACTTATAAATAAAATAAGATTTTTTAGAGGTTTGTATAATGAAAGAATGGACCAAACCTATAACATTTGTAATGAGTACAAGGTTTTTAAGGGTCTGTACACTAGTGAAATGAACTAGACCCATAATACTTGTAATGAGTAGAAGGTTTTTAGGGGTCTATCCATTGATAAAATGGACCAGACTTGTAACACTTATAATGGATACAAGGTTTTTAGGGTCTGTACATTGGTAAAATGGCCAAGATCTGTAATACTTGTAATGGATACAAGATTTTTAGAGGTCTATACTTTGGTTAAATGGACCAAATCTGTAACACATTGTAATAGATACAAGGTTTTTAGGGGTCTGTACATTGGTAAAATGAACCAGACCCATACGATTTGTAATGAGTTACAAGGTTTTTAGGGTACATTGATAACATGGAACAGACTCGTAAGACTTGTAATAGATACAAAATTTTTAGGGGTTTGTACATTGGTAAAATGGACCAGATCGGTTACACTTGTAATGGATACAAGGTTTTTAGGGGTCTGTACATTGGTAAAATGGACCATACCCGTAATACTTATAATGGATACAAGGTTTTCAGGGGTCTATATATTGGTAAAATGGACCAAACCTGTAATACTTGTAACGAGTAAAAGGTTTTAGAGGTCTGTACATTAGTAAAATGAACCAGACCTATAACACTTGTAATAGATACAAGGTTTTTAGGGGTCTGTACATTGGTAAAATGGACTAGACCTGTAACACTTGTAATAGATACAAGGTTTTTAGGGGTCTATACATTGGTGAACACTTAAAGTAAGTAGAAAATAATTTGAAAATTCATTACTGATAATACTTGTATAAGTATTCAATGTTCCAAAGCATGGGTACATACTTTCCTAGTTAAATCTTCTAACCCATAAGTTGTAGGTCTAACAATCTTGGTCACTTTGTAAGGTCCTTCCGAGTTAGGGAAAAGTTTTCCCATGGTAGGATCTTTAGTGTTTGGGAACACTCTTCTTAAGATGAGGTCTCCGAGTTGGAAACTAATGGGTTTCAACCCTTTGTTAAAATATTTGGCCATTCTTTGTTAGTAAGCTTTGGTCGTGATTCCGAGCTTGCTCGCACTTTTCCTCTAAAAGGTCTAAATTTTTCGTGAGCTGTTGGCCATTAGCCTTTTGGTTAAAGAGGTCTGTTTTGAGGGTTGGCATACCGATTTCAACAAGAATGATTGCCTTAGTGCCATAGGCGAGTGAGAATGGTGTTTCCGTAGTCAGGATCCTTTTAGTAGTTCGGTAGGCCCAAAGCACCCCAAGGAGCTCTTTGACCCATCTTCCCTTAGCTTCTTCTAATTTTAGCTTTATGGCCTCGAGAATAGTACTATTGGTGACTTCGACTTGTCCATTAGCCTAAGGTTGCCCTGGAGAGGAGAAGTGCTGACTAATGTGGATGTCTTTACAAAACTTTTCGAATATCTTTCCTATAAACTGTGTCTTATTGTCTGAAATAATAACTCTGGGTATGCCAAACCTACACATAACGTTCTCCCAAGTTAAGTTCTTTACCTCAATCTCTGTGATATGGGTCAGTGGTTCAACTTTTGCCCACTTAGAGAAATAATCAATGGCGACTAGCAAAAATCTTCTATTCCGAGGGGCTTTTGATAATGGCTTTACGATTTCCATTCCCCATTGGGCAAAGAGCTAAGGGCTTGTAATAGAAATGTGTTCATGTCGAGGTTAATGTTGGTAAGAAGCAAAACACTGACATTTGTCATACTTCCAAACATATTCCTTAGCTTGTTTTAGCATATTAGCCAGTAGTAGCCCTGAGTCAGTGTTCGGGGGCCTATGGTCCTTCCGTCATTATAGTTTCCACATATCCCCTAGTGTATTTCTATTAGAACATAATGGGCTTCTTTTGGAGTCAAGCATCGTAGGAGGGACTGTGTATAAAACCTTCGGTAAAGTTTTTCTTTGAGAATCAAATATCAAGCTTGCCTTGATTCGAATTCTTCTAGGTTGGTTTTTACCCTCTAGAAGGTGTCCTTCTATTAGGAATTTGATAATGAGAGTCATCCAACTCGGAGAATGTTATGAAATCTATAAAACTTGTGACATCTCAATGTTGGGTTTCAATTGATAAGATATTTTTACCATAGAATTTTTTTCTAGCCTGAGATGGGAGGCCATATTTGTTAGTGCGTCTACTCTGGAGTTTTGAGTCCTGTAGGCTCACCCTTAAAGTCGGTGTATCGAGGAAAGAAGTTGCTCCTGTTCTTGAAGTCTTCATATTCCCAGCCACCTTTGATAAAGAAGTACTACTTCTTTTATATTTTATTAGAAGTGGGTACCGAGGTCAGGGGTTTAAACCTTTTATCAAAAGACATGTAAAACATGCCTTCTGATTTCAAGTATTTCATGTCCATATTACTCCTAACAAGGTTCAGATCTACTTCAACCTCGTTCTAATGTCCTAAAACTAAAAAAGCCATCAACTGCCTCTAACTATTGATATTTAGCTCGGTAGGACAGGTCTTGAACCATAAAAAAACTCATTCACTAAGGGATGGAGGGGAAAACGTACATTGATCTTGAACCATTTAAAGTAGGCATAAATATCCCATCTCTCTATATTTGATGGGTGATCTATAGCCCTCGGTATCCTACATGACATATTTTGGGGAAAATAAAAATTGACTTTCAGGGCATCTAACATACCTTCAGTTATGGTGCTCTTACCCTATTCTTTCCTATGAGGCTTGCCCAGTGTTCTACCTCCCTATTCCTAGGTTCAAGGTGTGCTTCGATTAGAAGCACTCCTAAACTATCATCTAAGGCATTCCTAGCCTTTTGACTTCCAATCTCTACAACTTTCCTCGCTTCCTTTCCCGTGCTCGACTGAGCGTTAGAAACAACCATCTTCCCAAATTATAATTCAAATTAAAAAGAAAAAAAGAAGGAGAAGAAGAGTGGGAACAACAAAATAAAATAGGAAAAGAGAGACGGAGAGGTATTTGAATTAACTTTCACAACTAATCAGAAACTAGAAGGTTGACGGCTTGATAAATCTTCAAGTTCACCAGAAATCATCATGAGATTTTCTGTTTGCTCCGAAATGCACTTGATACATTTGAGTGTTTGTAAAAAACTTTTCTTAGAAAGGGTACTCCTATTTATAGGATCACGTAAGGGGGTGATATTTAAAGCATTACTCCCAATCGACGTTTGGGACGATAATGGCCTCGGTTGTCTAATTGGCACCTGACACAATGATGGGACATTAACTGTCCCATTCAACAACTATTTTATTGGAATAAGAAACAACGTATTTATGAGAGGATATGTGTGACTCTTCAGAAACCATAACCTGAGCTCTTCAGGGGGTCCTACAGAGCTTAGGCTCATGGGAGAGTAATTGATATACCATAATCTGGTTACGACAATTCAGAGCTATCAGGACATGACATGTGTTCGCAAAAAGTTCTTCAAGGTACAAAACATGAGAAGGTTATTTCATCCAAGTCAACCAAGCACAAAGGATTCAGAAGTAAGTGGTTCAGAGCTTATTGCCGCTTTCCATAGGCTATCGACCTTAGAATAAGAAAACAAAGCTCAATATGGCAACTATTATTTTCAGATATTCTACTTTCATGACTCCTAATCCTACTCAATTTAGGAGATCCACAACCTATAAATAAATCTATAAGGTACACTTTTAATTTATGTTCAATTTCTCTCTTAAATTACTATTTCTGATTTCTTTACTGACTTTATCATTAAAGCGGCTACCATTAGAACCTTATCGGTGACCCTTTGATTTCAAGTTTTTGACAAATAATTTGAAATAAGAAACCTTCATACAAGAAAAAAATAACATCAATACCCCTAATTGATAAAAAAGGAAAAAAAAAAGAAAAAAAGAAGAAGAACATTATCATTTGAAATGGCAAGCTAACGCGTGATCTCTGGTGCAAGGACACAATGAAAAACTTTCAAGTAGGGCACAGTAGTATTAGATTAATAGCAAATAGATGCCATATATTGTATCAAAAATTGTAGATGCCATATAATATTCGAGGGATCTTTTTTAACGTAATGACAAAAGTACCCCCATGCCTCCTTGATTGGGTAAATTAAAATAACAATTTGCAATATTTTCCAATGACTTATTTTCATCCAAACCTTTGTAAATTGTACAGTTATTATTTTATATATTCACAAATATCCTTTTAAAAATTGATAAACGATAGGAATTAAACTTCTAATACCACTCTTTCATTTCAGCTATATATTAGCTTTCACTTCTTGTTATATAGCAGCTTGGAGTATTTACTAACGGTTCGACTGGAGGTCCGGTTTGATTTTTAAAACGTTAGCTGAAAGCACCCCAATGTGAGGGACAATTAAGTCATTTAAGCTTTGCCTTCAGATTCCCAGAACCGATATCCAGCAATTGTACATATGCCAACGAGGGAAAAAAAAAATTGCTCTCTTTCTCTCCGACAATGGCAAAGTCCCTAAACCAGTTGACGGTCTTGACCTTCGCATCTCTCCTGCTATTCTTCCAATCCATCTTGACGGTCCGATCAGACCATCAAGGCCGAAGGACCTTCGCTCGACAAACCACGCCGGAGAACTATCTTCAGATATCGGCTTGTGCATCGTTCAAGATTGCTTTGTTTGCTGACTTGCACTTCGGAGAGGCCGCGCCCACCGATTGGGGTCCTCTCCAAGATGTGAATTCTTCGAGGGTCATGTCAACTGTACTTGACAACGAAAACCCAGGTGATGTTGTTGCAAATATTGAATTTAAATTTTGCTGCCAAAAGCCTTAAAAGCATTGTTTGGTTATCACTTTTTGACTCAAGCACAGAGTATTGCGTTTTTATACTTTTTTCTACAAGCAAAACATAAAACCTGGTATGTTTTTCAAATAACCCACCAAACGGTCTAAGCAGTAACAGGGAGGAAGAATGGAATACGAGTCCCCAGGTGTTAGAACATGTCAATGTTATAAGGGGCTATTGGGGGAGCTTCTTGCATTTACATTAGGACAGCTTTACAAGAATTAGGTAAGCTAAGAACAAGGTAACCAGCTCAAGGTGGTATATCTTGTTCCTTAAAACTCCTATAAAAATGGAACAGGGTTCAAGTTCCAGAAAAATGAATTCATTAATAAAACTTCAGTCTGTTGATCTGATGAGTTATTCATAGGAGCAGGAGCTGGCATAGGGTTGTTGTGAATGTTTGTCGTACGTGATGGTCTCGCCGGAGCAGCTTGGTTTCTTCTGGGATGCAGACGCGGTGCCATAGCCAAAAAAAAAAAAACTGAAAAACGATAAACAGTCGTTCTCACATATGGCGCCATATGTTTTTTTTTAACGATTAAAAAAAAAAACACATGACAGCCAAATCGATGTGGCCAAAAACTTATTTGATGAGATGGACGGCAAGGATTTCTTCCTTCCAAAGAGAATAAACCATGAGATATAATAAAGTATTCAACGAATTCCTAATCAAATTAATTAAGATTGAACTCGTTTTAAATCCGATTTCTAAGTGTGATATTGCAATTAGGTATGCAATTAGGTAGATCTGGCTTGTGCGGATAATATTGGAGGAATTTTTTTTTATCATAATGACAAAAGTACCCTCATTCCTATTTTGTTTTTTTTTTTTTTTTAATGGCCTCATGCCTATTTGATTGGCTGAATTAAATAACAAGACAATCAAGAAGTTTTTGTAATATTTTCCAACTTTATTGTATTTGCCTCCAGACCCTTGTGAAGTTGTTATTTTATGTATGTATATATATATATATATATATATTTTATGTATGTATATATATATATATATATATTTTATGTTATTTTATGTATGTATATATATATATATTTTTTTTTTAAATTGATAAATGATAGGAATTAAACTCCTAATACCACTCTTTCATTTGTTATTGTTTAGCAAAGAGTACTAATACTGTATAGTAACATGCCTTAACTGTTTTTTTTTTTTTAATTCACATGTTCTTTTATTTATTATTTTATTCTTAAAGATTCATTTGAGATAGTTTTTGCCTTTGCAAGAAATGTTTTGGGAAATTTGGTCCAAAATTTAAAACCATTTTTATATTACATTTTCTTCTCTTAACACAAAAATAAGCATATGAGGAAAACTTAACCCGTTGAAACGAAAAATGAACTAGATATAAATTAAAATGTTTTTTTTTTCCAAAAAAACTATAAATTGAACTATGATTCAACGCAAGGTATATCATTTTTTTTAAAAAAAAAAAATTGACTCAAATTTATGTAGACCATAACAAGCCATTTTTTGTTATGAAAAAAATTATAAATTACCATGTCTTGAAAAAAAATTGAATAATTAATTTTAAAATTGTTGAAAAAAAGTTGTGTGATAGAAAGATTTCAAAGGCTAAGGTTTGAGGTCAAAATTTCCCAAATAAGAGCTAATATTATTTGATCAGTCCAACTTTTGAATTAAAAGGTCCAAAATTGGAATAACCTAGCTTGATTCACATTTTATCATTTATAAAGCAAAGCTAAATTCTCTAAGAGGCAAAATTCTTAAAAAAGTAAATTATACTGACCTTCCTTGAGATTTTTGACAATTATAAAGATGTCTTTTGACATTTTTAAAATGACACCGATTTTTCATATTTTTACTAACAAATTACAAATACTTCTTCTTTAACTATTTTTTTTTTCAAAATAACAAAATTGTCCTTTCATTATTATTTTTTTTAATTTTTTTACCCTTTTTATTTTCAAATAAATATTAATTTAAATCTTCATTGGCTAAAAAATATAATTTATTTATCTTATATTTAGTATTATATCAAATGAATTTTTTTTAAAAAAAAAAAGTTAGAAAAATTGATGAAAATTGACAAAATGCAAAAAAATAAACTAATAAAATGAAATTACTATTTTTGTCATTTTCAAACAAATTTGAGATAGATAGGATTTTGTAATTGTCAGAAGCCTTAAGAAATGTCAATATAATTTATCATTCCTAAAATAATTCAACGGTAAATAAAAAAAAAAGAAGAAGATAAAATAATAGTCTAATTGAGGAAAAACTCTAAATAATTTCAAAATTTAAAAAAATATTGTGCTAGATGCATCCTCTAGAGAATGTTTTTTAATAAAATTATATAGACATATAGACATATGGGGCAATATGCCGAAGTATTGGCATCTCAAACAAAATTACTGAAACTTGAGACAATGCTTGTCAACTTTGAGTTTAAAGCTAGGTTAATTCTAGAGAATATCATGTTTAGGTTTAATGATTGATTTACACAGATAGAGTTAATCTACTCCTTGTCCTTTAACTCTTCCTATTCGAATGAAGGTGGGAATAACTTTAAATTTTTAATATGATTAGTTAGAAATTTTACCAATTAAATTAGCAAACACCTTCAAATAAATGTTAAAAATTTTGAGACAATGCGTGCTCATTATTTTGTAGCCTCATGCTACTTACTTTGTGCGAATAATATTTAGGCTATTAAGAGGAAAAATTTTTCATTATTCCTAATGTAGTACATCTGAATTAATGAACATCTGTCATATCTGATCATATACTGATATGGACAAATGTTCATTGGGACTGGGTGCATTATTCCTGAGAACAATGAATATATAACAGCTGATTAAGAAGGTGTTTGGAGACAAAAATGACGACTATAAAATGTGATAAAACCATAATTCTCGGCCACCATGGTCCCCAAATAAATTCTAAAGTTTCTAATACAATTAATTAAAATTTTACCAACCAAATTAGCATACATCTTAGGTCATGTTGGTTTAATAGATTAAATAAGGATGGATTAGCTCTATTTTTACTAATAGTGATAGGATTAGTAATCTCAATCTTCTTTCTCCTATTACTCTGAGTCATTATTTACTTTTGGTATTATTAGTGAGTCCATGTCTTTTTTTTTTCCTTTCTAAACATCGACTTCACAAGGTCAACGAGACTAATTTATTTAAGGTCTTATTTGTTTCATGAATTGAATAAAAGTGAATTAGCTATCTCTTTCACTAATAATAAATAGGATTAGTAATTCTAACCCTCCATCTCATTATTTTATCTATGATATGAGTGATTGTTTACTCTTAGTATTTTAGTGATTCCATTTTTTTTTCAAACACTTATTTTACAAAATCATAAAAACTAATTTATCAAATATCCTCTCTAAATTGGCAAACAACACAGCACCCCTAACAAACATAGCCTTAAATAAATTATTTAAATGTTAAGACATTGCCTAATCATTATTTTGTAGTTATACTAATTAGTGTGTAAATAATACTTAAGTTATGAAGAAGGTGTTTGGGGGCAAAGCTGACAACGATTATCAGTCGCCTATATCGTCCTCAAATGAATCCTAAGTTTGAGAACTAAAAGGTAATCATTTCATATAAATAATGTCAAATGTTTAGTAATGTATCCATTGAAAAAAAAAAAAAAAATTAAGAAATTAAGAAGAAAAATTCTGACAAAGGGGGACATGAGTAAAAGAATCTCAATGAGAGGGATAATTGAGTCATTTCAGCCTCGCTTTCAAAGTCCCAAAACCGATATATAGGATGCTAACGAATCAAGGCTCACTTCTCTCCGATTATGGCGAAATCCCAAAACCACTTGACGGTCTTGGCCTTCGCCTCTCTACTGCTATTCTTCCAATCCATCTTGACCGTCCGATCAGACCATCAAGGCCGAATGACCTTCGCTCTACGAACCACGCCGGAGAACTATCTTCAGATACCGGCGGGTGAATCGTTCAAGATTGCTTTGTTCGCTGACTTGCACTTCGGTGAGAACGCGTGGACCGATTGGGGCCCTCGCCAGGATGTGAATTCTCTGAAAGTCATGTCAACTGTACTCGACAAAGAAGACCCAGGTGATGTTATTGAACTTAAATTTCGCTGTCAAGACCCTTGAGCATTGCTTGGTTATCGCTATTTGCTGGGAGCACATTTCTCACAAAGTCTTGCTTTTTGATATTTGTTTCTAGAAGCAAAACAGAAAACCTGGTATGTTTTTCGAATAACCACCAAACAGTCCAAGCAGTACCTAACTTATTTGGTCAGTCACAAATAGGAATAGGAATAATGGAGTAGGAGTCCCCAGGTGTCAGAAGATGTCAATTGTATTGGGTCCATCTGGGGAGCTTTTGCTGCATTTGCATTTGCAAAAGTTTGATCCCTTCACCATTTGATCTAGCTTTTGAAATTTCTTTTGTGTTTATTTTGTTTTTGAAAACGCACTTTTGTAAACGCACTTTTGTGTTTATTTTGGAGAAGCTTCCTAAACACCCACTAAAATATCAAGTGGTGTGGGCCATGTTTAGTATTTAAAGTGTCACAGCTTTTCAAGAATTAGGTAAGGTAAGAACAGGTACCCACCTCAAGGTGGTATATCTTGCTCCTTAAAACTCCTATAAAAATGGTGCAGGCTTCAAGTTCCAGAAAAATGACTTCTGGGTGGAAAGGTTTTCTTTTATTTTCTCTCTTTTCTTAGGTCTCCCAATTGGTTCACATTCAAAAAAAGAAGTCCATATATGGTGGTTGCCAACATAAAACTCCATGCCAGGTCTCATATAGTGATGGTAGAATCATGGGGGCCCTTTTATGATGCTGTGGTTGGTGAATGGTAGTTAGTACCATTCTCCTTCAGTGATTGAAACTTGAGGCTTAAGCAAAAGTCAGTCAATTGGAATTCCAACCTAATGCATGTTTTTGAGGTTTAAGGATATTTAATAAATGTGAAGGCGTCCATGACACTGAACTTCTGTCCTTTAAAGAAATATTTTATATATACATATACATACATATATATATATATATATATATTCAATCACCACACACAGACGCATTTATTTATTTTTATAAGTATAAACGGATACATTTATTGCCTCAACCGAATGCAGTAAAAATAATAGATTCTGAATCTTAGTACATTAATGCTCATGAGAACCCAAAACTTTACACTCCTAAATTTGTTCTATTGTCTAGGAATTTTCTGGCTATAGTTGAAGATGTGCTTTAATAGCATTTGTATGATATTGGTATAATAAATAAATAAATTAGTAAATTACTAATTCCCCAATCCCTACTGGGTTGGTCTGCTTGATTAATGCTTTGATGGTATTCACCTTTTCGGCAATCGAACATGGTGGCAGAAAATTTTCTTGTTTCTTTAATTAGTTATCAGAAATTAAAAAAAAAAAACTTTCCCACATTCTTCATATTTCTTTCTTAATATAATATTATTTCAGAAACTTGTGAGCAATGTCAGCAATTATAAAAAACCTTAGGGAAAGTAAATGTAATTATCCCTAATATTAAAGTTACACATTGTCTAACAACTTAAGCTTTTAGATGAGTTGATAGTTTAACATGGTATTGGAGCAGACAAAAGATCTTGGATTCAAACTTCACTGTCACCCTCATAATATGAATTTATGTACGTGTTGGCTCAGTGGCCACATGTGAGGAGGCGTGGTAAAAAATATAATATTATAGTTACACCCTCTCTAACATCTTAAGCTTTTAAACGAGTTGGTAGTTTGACAAGCTCTAGCTTGGAGTATTCATTTCAAATGCTGTGTGAAACTTACATTATTGAATACTCAAATGTTGTTCATTTCAGTAAGGCTCTTTCTACATTTCATGAACATCTTATAGTTTCTGATTAGAAGTTTTCCTATAATAATATGAATAGCACGTGTTGGCTCAGTGGCCACACGTGAGGAGGGGTGGTAGAAAATATAATATTAAAATTACACCCTCTCTAACATCTTAAGCTTTTAGATGAGTTGGTAGTTTGACGGGCTCTAGCTTAGAGTATTCATTTCAAATGCTGTGTGAAACTTACATTATTGAATACTCAAATTTTGTTCATTTCAGTATGTCTCTTTCTACATTTCATGAACATCTTATAGTTTCTTATTAGAAGTTTTCGTATCATCTATAAACTATTTTCTCTCTCACTTGCTCCCCTTTGTGCCGTGTTTCCTTTTTTCGTCCCTTATTTTATTTGGTTTGCTCGTTCTATTTCCTTTTTCCAGTTAATCTTCTATTAATGTGTCTCAAACCAGTAACTATGCTTTTAGCGCTTTGCCAATGACTTGATTTCTATAGCAGCTGTGAGATACATTTGTGTGAGTTATAGTAAGGCCAGACAACATAGTTGTCACTACCATATGCATATGCACCACTAAAATGAATATGTCAATCTTTTGTGTGTTTATGTATTTACTTGTATGTTATGGAAAGCAAAGATACATAATGCATGCACACTCTTACCAAAATGCTGCCAACAAGTTTATCTGTCAGCTAGGCTGAAAGTGCTCTGTATGCTTTGATCCCACAATTTCCCACAAGAAGGATAACAAGTCTGTTAGTTTTTCATTCTTCAATCTTCGTTATGTTTGAAGCATTCTGTCCTGCATTGCTGAAGCCCACCCATGTCAACCAATTTGCAGATGTACTTGGATCTGATTTCACATGTCCAGTTGATTTTTGGGCTGGAAATAGTCTTGCCAACCTATTCTAGTCTGTATAACCTCAAAATTTTCCATAAGCACCTATAGTGGATGAGAAATCAATGCTTTGGCTGCTACTTAATTTCTATAACTACAATTGTATGGCAGATTTTGTAATTTATCTCGGGGATGTTATCACGGCCAATAACATGCCAATTGCAAATGCAAGCTTGTACTGGGATCAGGCAATATCTCCAACAAGAGCCAAGGGCATACCATGGGCTAGTGTGTTTGGAAACCATGACGATGCAGCATTTGAGTGGCCAATGGAGTGGTTTTCGGCCGGTGGAATCCCTCAACTTCGTTGCCCTGCAGAAAATTCCTCGTACTCAGGTGAGTCTAATGTTTAAAATATTTATGACAAAGCTGGTGATGCCCATTCATGCCTTAAAGAGACAGAATTCTCATTTCTTCATTTTATCAGGAGGGTTAGCTTTTCATTGTTTAAAATGGCATTTTTTTTCTTCTTTTACTACTGGTCCATATAGGGATCTAACTAAAAATTTATCTTAAATAATATTAATTTCACATATGTAAAATCAACATTTCAGAATTTATGGATTACATCCCCTTTCAAATCATAGTGTAGGAATGAATGCTAGTAATTGATATTAAACGCCACTTTTTGTGTCGCAACAATCTATAATCAAAATGACATCACGGTGCCCATTTCCCAGGTTATTGTCAAAACAAATCATTTAGGTTATTTATAGCAAGCACAGCAATCCCTTTTTCAACCATGAATTACATCTAAAATGATTGAAGCGATAAGTTCTCATTTCTTTTGAAAGAATATTGTTTTGAACACACAAGTAAACTCAAAATGATTTTGTCTTGTTCTAGGTTAGTATAGTCAAAGAAAAACAGTGTTATTTGATTTTGTGTATGTAGCAACTGGAATGACATTTCAATTGATGAGGAAATTTATGTGTTGTCACCTGTGGAGGTACTTCTCCCAAATAAATTGAATGCAGGTGGCAGATTGTTTAGTCCCTTAGTCAAATAAATTGGTTAAGCTTCAACTTTTTCATCATTTTAGCACTATTTTGGTGAAAATTCCCTTCAGTTACATGACCTTGGATTTCAATAGTTTCTTTTTTATTGTAAGGTTATGACTGAGTGGATTTGATCAGTGTGCAAAATTTTTAATGTGGTTGGGAGATATGATTCCTTTGTCCATGATTGTTTTAGATATTGCAGGAGAAAAATGAACAATTAGAATTTTCAATATTAGTTTCTCTTCAATGATGCCAAAATTTCCATATCAGGTGAACAAGAGTGTAGCTTCAGAGGCACACAACGTTTGGTGCTGATGAAAAATGAGATTGAGCATAACAGATTATCATACTCTAAAAGTGGTCCAAATGACCTTTGGCCAAGTATATCCAACTATGTTCTTCAACTGTCATCATCAGACGATCCAGAATCTCCTGTGGTGTTCATGTACTTCTTGGATTCTGGTGGTGGTTCCTATCCAGAAGTTATATCAAATGCCCAAGCAGAATGGTTCCAGTGCAAATCCCAGGAGATAAATCCTGATTCAAGGTAGAAAATCTTCTGATGATTGCATCTTGTTAATTTAAAAATGAATGCAGTATAACAAGGTGTTAAGCCTAATTGATTTCTTATTTATCCTATTGGTGGCCAAGAAAAAAGCAGAAAAGAAATTTTAGGATCATATATTTTCCCTTGTTTAGTCAAAGGCTCCAAGAGAGTGGAAAAAAACTAAGATTCGTGTGACAAGGTGAGTCAAATAGTTGTACAGTCAACCCTTTTATAATTAATAGACTTTGGGTGATTGAAAATTATTAATTATTAGAATTATTAAGTATTAAAATTTCTCATACTTTCATTAACCAATAAATGTTTCTTATGTGTAAATGATTTTCGGTACAAAAATAAAACTTGATATGCAATTTTTCATGACATTTTAGTTTTTTCATAAAAAAAAAAACATATGATACTCAACTAATGGCATAAAAAACTCTTAACGACCATTTCAAATAAAGAATGTGTTTCCGGATGTTATAATTTTCTCGTTTACAATACATTTGACTTTAATTATGCAGAATTAATAAATATGGTTGCCAAGACATGTCATAAATAGGATATATATAAGTACATATATAACTATTTTATTTCTCTAATAATTAATATTATAAAGATATTTTCTGAAAAAAGTATTAATTATTAGGTAATCGAATTCTTAATTGTCCATCATAGAACTAGGTTATTTCCTTAAAAATTTATTAATTATTAGAGATTATTAACTTATTAAATATTAATTGTAAGAGGGTAAATTATAATAGGCTTGTTGAGTTTGGTTTTTGGTATGTATATATACACACACATCTCACATCAAGGGTAAATATTCTGAATTTTCTTTTGCCTATTTTGTCAGTAATTAACTGGAGCATTAGTTTATAGGGTACCTGAGATAATCTTTTGGCATATACCAAGTAAAGCCTATAAGCGGGTGGCTCCAACATTTCTGATGTTCTCGTCTTGTGTGGGATCAATTAACAAAGAGAGTGTTGCCCCTCAAGAAGCTGAAATGGGCATTATGAAACTGCTTGAAGGAAGGCCTTCTGTCAAGGTAAGGTCACTGTTTTAGATTGCATAAATACCTACATGCATACAGACATTCATTTATACATAAATTGCAATCTTAGATGATCCAAAAATCAGTCGCCTTGGTAATATCTCAATCAAATGAGCTGGCTGAAGTTATAATAATAATTATATTATAATTATTTGCTAAGAAACAATGGGACTTTAGCCTGGCAGTAAGGTTGAGAGACCAACTGGATACCATCTCGGGGTAAGTTGAATCATAATTTGCACAGGTTTTTCCTGACTCGGCTGCTAATCTTAGTGATTTTCTAAATGTTATTACATTTCTCATAGTCATTTTGGGTCATGTTTCTCAGTCACATATCAAATCCTAGCGTCCCCTAACTGGTAACTATGCAGTCTCTAGCATGTATGCCAGAAAAGTATGAAGCTGAATTTGATTGTATAATGTTAAAAGATGAGGAAATTGTTGGGGGAAAAATGGTAGAGGGGGTATTCAAATAAGATGGGTTGAAAATTGTGTTTGTGGCACTTAAGTTTCGCCAAATATGGCCTACATAGTGATATGCCATGTGTGGTTGGGGTTCTTGATAAATGGGGTCTCATGGCTGTGATTATGTTGATAAAAATGGGGTCCTATTGAGTTGTATTCCTTTGCATGGTGGCAGGCAGTGTTTGTAGGTCACAACCATGGATTGGACTGGTGCTGCCCCTACAAGAAACTGTGGCTTTGCTTTGCCAGGCATACTGGTTATGGTGGATATGGAGACTGGTCTAGAGGGGCTAGAATATTGGAGATTACTCAGCAGCCCTTCTCTCTCAAGTCATGGATAAGGATGGAAGATGGTCAGTCACACAGTGAAATTGTCTTGAGCTCTTGATGTGTTCCCTTTTTTGGAAATGAAGTGGCCAAATTTTAAAATAATGCATGTATATATCTTGAAACTAATATTGGGTGGCAAGAAAGGAGTTGAACAGCTTTGAACCATGTATACATCTTTGCAATTATTTTAAACCATGTATACATTTTTTATACATCTTTGTAATTATTTGTTTTCTTTTGTGCATATTCAGTATTGGTGAATTCTGACATTTGTTGCAGACACCATGGAAGATAGAATTCAGTAATTTCAAAATAATTAACCATGAGCCTTACATAAATTTTAAAATTGCACTTGTAATCAGGAAACAATTGTGCTTTAGAAACTGGATAAGCTGCAAGACGAAATGAAAAACATATAAAAATGAGTGTGTTATGTGTATGTGTGTGTGTTCATAAAATAGATTGATTGAATATTTGTAGCTAGAGAAAGCCAGGCAGACCAAAGGCACATTGAATATGCAGGAACGGTAGTATTAGACATCGAACACTTCTGTTATGAAGGATGCTTGGACTTCTGCAAGCCCATTGACCTTGAACATATGCCCTAGGTAGATTGATGCTTTGTAAAAAAAATTGATGCAGTACATGAGTACAATTTAATCAAACTATAATAATGTTTGATAATCTTCCATCAGTCTGCTTTCCCACTTAATTATTCTGTGTTATCCACTTGTTCCAGTTTTATGTGACCACCCTGAGGTTAGTTTTTTTTTTTTTTCCTTTTCTCAAAAAAAATATTTTACTAATTTTTCTATATAAAATTTGGAAAACTCTACATGAAGTATATTTTACTTAATGATATAATGATTAGGAAGGTGCAACTGTAATTAAAATGTGCAAGTCTGTATTCATAACTTCATACTTTCTGCGGTATTTTTTAATTTTTAATTTTTTGTTATATTTTAGAAATTGGGATTTTAAACAACTTGTTTATAAAGTTTGTTTTAATACTCTATAGTCTATACCCCATTTTGATGAAAACAGAGTTCATGGTCTGATTAAAGGTGGTTGGAATATGATACATAATTTAAGAAAATGAAGATGACATGACACTTGAACTTTTGGCATGAATATTATTAGTATCGAGTTTGGACTTTTAAGAGGGTGTGTGTATGTAATTATAATGACAGCGATGGCAGGCTATTATGGCATGTGCTTGCTCATTTTAGTTCTGCATCATCATACTCAATCCATAAGCTTTTAATTATAAATTAGTTTGAGAGAATGCATATCTTCTGAATTTTTTAAAGATCTTTTAATTATAAATTAGTCCGATTTTCAAGACTTAAACCTGCACCACTAAATTGGGCAGACGAGATCTTGTCATCGCGTTGGGTGACAACATCTTAGATTCATGAATGAAGTTTTGTGAGATATCATTTGATTGTTTAAGGAGGTCACAACATTAAATGAGACATTTTTTTTAATCAATCCTGGTAATGAATTTGGTGAAAGGTTTCAAACTATTATTAGAACTTCAAGAATTTAGTAGTGTCAATAAATAGAAGAAACAATAAGACTCAAAAAGTTTAAATGGAAAACATATGTATAAGTTGGTCTGATCTCAAGAAGCACTTGCTGCCAAGACAACTCATAGCAACCTAAATGGATCAAGCTAATTTTGCACAATTTTCTCCTCTCTTTTTATTTTTTTTTCTTAGGCACTATTCTTCTCTACCATGATAACTCTTCTTGGACCCTTTAACAGCTCAAAAGTCAAAAGCCTCTCTCTCTCTCTCTCTCTCTCTCTCTCTCTCTCTCTCTCTCTCTCTCTCTCTCTCTCTCTCTCTCTCTCCTCTCTTGCAGCGACATGATGGAATGCAAGAACCAAGAGGCAGGGAGGGTACCTATTTTCCTGGACTTCTTACATGCTGGTCCATGACTAGAATTGAGGAAAGTGCTATACTAACCATTAATTGGACAACTTATCTAAAAGGGAATGGGACCAACCTTCATTTGGGGCCCACCACAATGTTTTTGTACACAAATCATGGAACTCAATAGGAAAGTCATAGTTGTCCAATCTAACAAAATTCACAAAAATGACTAGTTCTTGACTCACATGATGGAGCTGTTTGGTAAGCTTGAAATGGGATCAGGGAAAATAAAAATCATTAGTTCTTGAATCTTGACACACATTATGAAGCTGTTTGGTGGGTTTGAAATGGGATGAAACAGAAAGCTCTCCGTATATTTTACTTGTGCAACAATTTCTTTTGCCTGAACAAGAGATGGCTCACTCTATTGTCTTCTGCAAGCAGAAATTAATGGGTACAGAACATACTTATTTAGATTTGCATTATGAAAATTGGAGTTTGAGGATTTTTTTAGAAGAAAATAATTTGAACAAATCAAGCAATAAATTTGATTGAGAAAAGCAGCCATTGTTATTCTGACAAAAAAGGGAAAAACGTTCCTAGAATTGGAAGAATAATTTAATAATTATACTTTTTTTTTTCCAAATAATATAATGGTTATTGAATTATATGTGTAAATTTGAGTGTAAAAATGGTCATGGTAAATCATTTTCCTATCAAGATTTATAGCAATCTTAATAGGGTCTCTGGGCCATGTCAAAATCAGCCTCTTGGCATATAATCAGGGAAAACACTAGCATTCACAATAGATTGCCATTGCATACTAGAGTTTCTCTAAAGAGAACATGTAGTAAGGATGTTTCAGTAAATTCATTAAACAGACAATTCAGTGGCAGTTGTAAAAATAGTTACAGGAGAGAGGAAAAAGAGAAAGGAAAGAAGCCCCATAATGTTAAAGGACTTCCTCATAAAGTCACCACAAAGGACTTGCTAAAGCTACACTATAGAAACATAAATTGTTATAGCCTTTCCCTCTACAGTTGCTTTCGCCCTTTCTCTGAGGACGTCATATGGTCTTGGAAACATAACTAAGAAAAACCTATAGATTCAACACACACACACAAACCCACTTGGACTATCATCATATGAATAGCTTCAATGGGTTTGGTATGGTTTCAGGATCATAGAATGAGCAACTTTGGAATTCACATGCTTCAAAATCTTTGTATTGTTCTTCGTTCATGAATTTATTAAAGGTATGTCATATTGTAATCAATGAAGCATTACGGTTCAATGATATGATCACTTTAGTTCAGCTCTGATAATTTGGTTAATAACAGCTATTTTGCTTCCAAACAAGGTATATCTGAAGAATAATGGATGGTGTTTGGTAAATTTGGTCTCTGTGGTCTCCCAAATTCTCAATGGGAAAGAAAAGAAGCTGGTTTAGTTTGGTGAAGAGACTCTTTGTTTCTGAGACGAAACCAAAGGCCGATAAGGTTGATTTACAGTCTTCATGTTTTGTTGTTATAATTGATCATTATTCTTTCCTGGTAATAAATATTTCTAGTTTTTTGAAACTTTCAGAAATCAAAGAGGTGGAGATGCGTCTTTGGAAGACTTAAGTTCAGGCAGTATCCTGCTCTTTCAGCACCACAGAGAACATTGAGTGAAGCAACAGAAGAGCAGAGGAAGCATGCTTTGGCTGTGGCCATTGCAACAGCAGCTGCAGCCGAGGCTGCGGTTGCTGCTGCACATGCTGCAGCTGAAGTTGTCTGGCTGACGGGTGTTCCTCAATCTTATGATGACTATCAGAACAGGATTCAAAACTTGGCTGCAATTAAAATTCAAAGTTCTTACAGGGCACATCTTGTGAGTTCCTTAGAATTCCTTTGCTCATTCTTGGCTTTTAATTTTTTTTTTTAAATCACATTTGCTTAAGATGTTTCTATATCACACTGAAAATTTAAATATTCATGTTGTTGATTTGAAACGGCAATTATGCTACCAAAAGTCGAGCTATAGATTGCCCTCAAAAGCAACTCAAATGAATTCCTACAACCGCTACTACAATGTCTTGTAGTGGCCTATGCAACAATTGTCATTTTAACTTTTTTAAGCATGTAGCTTCTTCTAATGAAAAATTTAAGTCACTCTCATTTTGAGACAAAAATTCTTCTTGAAGATTTTTGGGGCCTTTGACAAACAGAAAAAAGGCAGAATCTCTGTCCTACTTCCTAGCTTGGTTTTCAGTTTGAGAATTTACAGATTTCATTTTGAGAAATTCCAAACTTGTCAAAATGGATGAATCTGCTGCTGAGATGTCAGTCTAATCCCATAATACATTTCTAACGGGACTTGACACAGGCAAGAAAAGCATTGAGGGCATTGAAGGGACTAGTAAGGCTTCAAGCTATCATTCGAGGCCAGATTGTGAGACGCCAAGTAATCACCAATTTGAAGTGTTTGCCATCCATTGCAAAGACAGAGTCACAGGCCCATCAATTGACCGTTCCAAATGTGGATGAGAGTTGCAAAGATGGTGAAAAGAAACAGTTTCTTAGCCCAAAAAAGGAGTTGGAAGAGAAAGAAATAAAGGTAAGTAAGATTGTTGCAAATCACAATTATTCTGAGTGTCAATTCTTCTGAAAGCCAATGTTTGTAGTCTTTGTTTAGAGAAAGAAAGGGGAGAAAAATAGACATACAAGAATATTGAAGGGGATATTTGGTTGACACTTACTCTTTCAAACTCTAAAATGGACTTCTCTCTTTAAATTGAAAGAAATGTCAATCACTCTAGAGGCATAACTTCCTCTCCAAGAATAGTGCACAGTCAGTTCTATTGACATTAGAAAGGATTCTATAATGGTAGTTGATTCCAAACACATCATCATATGAAGAGGATGCAAATTTATATTTTTATATATGTTGAATTATACATCATTTTCTATGTTTTAATTATGGGCAGCTTGAAAGCAAGAGTCAGAAAAATTGGGATTGCAGCTTATTTTCAAAAGAAGACATGGAAACTTCATGGTCTAGAAAGCAAGAGGCGATTATCAAAAGAGAGCGTATGAGAAGATATTCGTTTTCCCATCGGGTAACTTCACCTGCATTCAGATTCTTGGTGCTACTCCATTCTGTGGTAGAAGACAATAATAACAAAGGACAATTTTTTCTCAATTAAGAAGAATTCAATGTTACATAAATACAAATTACCAAATTTCTTACATTTTGTTTTCAAAAACTGTTTTCTGTTTTTGAAAATAGAAAAAATGAAAACACTAGTAGAAAATATGTTTTGACAGGTGATTTTCCAAAACTGTTTTGGGGAAGAAAAAAAAAGTTCTGAAAACAGCTCCCTGTTTAAGAAACAACGAAAAATAGTTATTTGTATTTTCAAAAATTCGAATTCTTTAGAAAATAAAAATGACCCAAAACACTGTATTTTCAAAATTTTCATTCTCAAAATAACAAAAAAATGAAAACAAAAAATAACAAAAATGAAAACGAAAACATACCCAAATGAATTCTGACAAGTCTTCTCACCAACGAAATGACATTAATTTGTTTATGATATGTTGATTTTACAAGAGAATTGTCTTTTGCAGGAGAGAAGAAATTATCAAACTCTACGAGAAGCAATAGGTAACGAACACTGGGCAGATGATGAAGCATACAAAAAGAGAGACAAGGAGAAGTTAAAATCAACTGTTCTTTCAAATTTAATTGATTGTGATACAGATGGAGCACAGATTAAACTGAGAAAGGCATATAAACATGATTCAGCAGAAGAACTGAATTCAAGAGTTTCACTCCCTAGGAGATCATTTTGTCATGCAAAACAGAAGTCAATTGGAGAAGACAGCTCTTTACCAAACTCTCCAGTTTTTCCAACTTACATGGTTGCTACAGAATCTGTAAAGGCAAAGGCAAGATCGATAAGCATGCCAAAGCAACGGTTAGGATTTCTAGATACTTGCTCCGATCACAGCTCACCATTTAAGCTTAGGAGCTCTCCATGGTCTTCTTTTAATGGTGAAGGGACTAGCACTGATGGACAGAGTACTGACATTTCTCAGCAGATATCCATACAAGTGAAAGGACTTTATCCAGATTGAAAAGACCTCCATTTTTGGTTCCCACCATTAGTTCCAAAGTTCAGATCAAGGGAATGTTTCTGGAAGGTTTTCAACTAAGTGGGTATGAAGAAACTTGCAAGATTTTCACTGGTGCTGACAATATATTGAAGAGCCTGCAAGATCAGCTTTAGTCGATGGCAATGTTTGATTGAGGAAGGAAGTCTTGACAGGCTTTGAGAATGTGAAACTGAAATAATATCTTGCAGGTACATATTTGGTAGCTTTTTTTACACTCTTTAATGTATGTAAGTGTGTGTGCTATGTGAGTTGGGGTTTGATCTTTGTTTTATTGATGTTGTCTAGGAAAACATTCTCTGGCAGAAAATATGCACCAAATGGTTGAGCTTGCGTGTAACAATTTATGTTCTATTATTTACTACATCAGCAGTATTATTTGTTCTTATTGAAGATTGTACAGGAGATGGTATTTTAATTTGCTTCCAACATGGAGACCATAGTCACATATTTGTCAAAGCCACTATGCTGTCAATTCACACAGAAAAATCTTTATTAAGATAATTTGCTCTAGGCATCTTTGGACTGTTACATAAAGACATAATGCTCATGCTCTCTTGATGCACTTGGTTTTACGTTCTCAAGTAAAAGTGGCTGGGTGCTTAGGGTGTTTGTTTGGAAGGAAAAGCCCCGAATGCTTCTCATATTCCGGGTTGTTTTGATTTTTCAAACTTAGCAAAATGTAAGTTTCCATAGGCCTTCCAGGTTTTTTTTTCGGGCTTTCTGCCTTCAAATGCCAAATAAAATTTGTATTATGAGTCCTTGCATTATCAACAGTGATCACTTTCCCACTAGCTGAGGGCCAACCGGTCTCTAACACCACAACTTCCAGTGAAGCCCTGCCGCCCATTCAAGTGCTGAAAAAACTACATCTAATAGGGCATGGAAAAGAATTTGGTACTTAAGTTGGCCATCTTGCACTACTACTCCAGGGGCTGTAAAAACAGCATAATAAAGATGAATGTCGTTGGTGTTGCTTGTGTAACTAACTATGTTACTGTTGGAGTAATTTAGCATTTATTAATTATAGTTAGATACATTATTGGATAGTTCATGTACGAGTCTTGGGACTTTAAGAGTCTTTAGAGTAGATTCAAAGTGTGATGCATTGTCATATGTGTGAGAGAATGGAAAATGAATATATTAAATGTAAGAATCTAGATATATGTGTCTATATCCTCTATAGATAGATACCAGAGATTATTGTAACATACAAAACACAACATAATCTAGTAGAAGAAAATATTGAAGGAAATAAGTTGTTAGAATCAAACTCTAAAGTTACTGGTGCTTCCTGGTAGCTCTATACGACCTTCTACATCTCAAAAAACTCTTATTTATCATATTTACATAGATTTTGTTAAGCTTTAGTTATTGACCATCAAGTTGTACCAATTCCCCATCTGTGTACATGAGTTCTTAGAAAAAACGATTCATTCATTTTTCCAACATAATATTAGAGCTACAAGGATCCTAAGGCCAACATGTCTAAAAGTTGCGTACGTACGAAGATCAGTGAAGTTGTTAGAGAAATTAGGAGCAATCATAGAAAATTGGGTAGTCAGAGTTTGTTACCCCAAAGTGAGAGGGACCTTGGGTTGTAGAAAAGACGCTCATGGTGCTTGTGCAGCTCGCTGTAGAGTGCAATGGTAGTATTGTAGAAGTACAAGAAGTAAGCTCCGGTAGTTTTGAATTTATGTTTGGTCGACATGGAGAATTTAAAGGGTTGGTTCAACTTTAGATAGGTGTATAGAGAGTCGATAAGTAGATGTTAATTGATGATATTTTTTCCCATTTTTGTTGTGATTCTATGCTCGAGAGGTCCAAAGTTGTGTTTTGAGTAAAGGTGGAATGTGAAAATTAAAAGTGATGCTCTCTCCCTGCATGTGTCTATGTATAAAAGAGTGAATGACCCATTGAAAGGATTGTAAGCCAAAGAAGTTTGTTTTTAGAAATTAAAACACAAGACAAGAACGTCTTAAAATTGTGAAGCCCAAAGGGCTAGACAATCTGAAACTTTTGAGATAGTTGATTGTCAAGAAGAATTTGAGTTTGATAATGGTAGCAGCCAAAAGTTGTGGTTATTTTTTTTTTTTTTGAAGGAAATTATGGAGAGTCAACATCTTATTGAAGTAACGATTTCGTTCAAAGTCATTTTCAAAAAGATTCTTGAGAAGTTGTATCTTCTACTAATAGTTTACTCAATCGATAAGATTGGACCTGATCATGATCTAGATTAGCTGAGCAAGAAGCAACATTGAAAATGATCGAGCATCTTATAAATAGATATAACATTATGATTCGTGAGGTCAACTATAAAGGACTGGGATATGTTGAATCAAGTTGAGCAAGAAGCAACATTGAAAATGATCGAGCATCTTATGAATAGATATAACATTATGATTCGTGATGTCAACTACAAAGGAATGGGATATGTTGAATCAAGTTTTTCAAATTTATTGGAATCATATCAAGAGATCAGTGCAAAAAATGAGGAGTTAAAGTTGAAGCTGAAAGATGTGCTTAATCTCAGTGAAGAATCATTTGGTGAGAATATGCAAGAATAAATTCTAAATTAATGAGGGATATTGTTGGAGTAATTTAGCATTTATTAATTATAGTTAGATACATTGGATAGTTCATCTAGAAGAGTCTTGGGACTTTAAGAGTCTTTTGAGTAGATTCAAAGTATGATGTATCATAATGTGTGTGAGAGAATGGGAGAAGAATATATTAAATATAAGAGTTTAGATATATGTATCTATATCCTCTATATATAGATGCTAAAGGTTATTGTAACATACGACACACAATATAATCTAGCAGAAGAAAATATTGAAGGAAAGAAGTTACAATCAAGCCTAAAAGGTATGGTGCTTCCTAAGAGCTCTGTACTATCTTAGGATCGTACATCTCCACAAACTCTTATTTATCATATTTACATAGATTTTGTTATGTTTTAGTTATTGGCTATCAAGTTGTATCAACATCCAATTTGTGTACATAAGTTCTTAGAAGGAAGATTTCTTTGTTTTTCCAACAGTTACAATACAAGTTAATATGTAATGGGACACTATTGTCCACTAAGAAACCAATGATCGGATCAAGAGATGATCGAATTACAGGCCTGAAAGAGTCTTTCAATGGAGGATAAGAGTTTCCAGGGAACCCATTGTGAATGGCAGTAGAAACTTTAGTTTGGCTTCCATTCTTTCCCAGCGAGGTCTATTTTTTTATTATTTTTTGTTTCTTTCAGATAAAATAACCTCTAATTGGTCTATTTCAAATTTAGATATTGATGCTCTCTAGGCTGAGATTTGTTAATGGCTTATCGTCCTATCAATTTATGACTTGGTATTATTATTATTTTTGCTCAGAATCTAATGAAGCAATCATAAGATGAGATATGGAAAAAACTCAATGAGAAACACAGAAAATAATAAAAGAGATGATTAAGTGAGGTACTTAGATCATTAACAATGAGAGAGAGAGAGAGAGAGGCATTACAATTTGCTTGGAGATAGAAAAGAAGCAAGCTTATGTAGTGAGTCAAAACTAGGGGTGTCAATTCGTGTTATTGTGTCGTGTTCGGATCGTATCAAGGCATAATATTCAAAAATATGTGTGAACCCTAACCTGACACTATTAACTAATCGTGTCAAGTTTCAAAACTCAAATCCAACCCATTTATTAAACAGGTTACACGTGTCGACACACTTAACCCGTTTATTTTAATTTTTTTATTTTTTAAATAAAAAAATTTACCTATCTTTTAATATGTATAGATAATTTTCAAGTTTAGTAACTCTGTATATGAGTCAAATCAAAGTAAAAACTTCTTTTATAAATAAAAAATCTCAAAACCTTGATAAATATTTGATGTGAGACGAATTACCTTAACTCATAATATATTTTATACTTAAACGTGTTAAGTCGTGTTAAACGAGTTGACACTAGTAAAACCTAAACACGACTTGTTTATTAATCCCGTTATACGTGTTAACCCGTTTATGACCCAAACTCATTAACTTCGTGTCGTGTTCGGTCGTGTCGTGTTAAAAATTGACACCCCTAGTCAAAACAAGGAGGTTTTGTGATTTTTTTTGTCCTGGAAGAGACACATGGCATCAATTTCTAAAATATCATGAGAATTTGTTATGAATTATCATATGAACTTAGGACCTTGGTGGAAGATAGATTTTTTTTTTTTTTTTTTAAGTTTTTGGGATTATATAATTAATAAAGTTGAATAAATGCTATCATGTTATATTGATGCTTACTTCCTACCTTATTGACTTATCTTATTTTTCTAAATTACAGATTAACCTCACATTTTTCAGTAATTTTAGCAGGGTCAATCTAAAAAAATAGTCCAAAATTTCTACATCACTCTATATAAAAATATTCAAATTCAGTAGCGTCAACTATACCGAGCTCTACTAGTGAGTACGTAATACTTTTTTTTTTTTTTTTTGAGTAAGTGGGTATGGTAATGGATTCTCAAACATTCAATAACAAACTCTTGTTTGGGCACCTACACTAGATTTAGCATATAAACTTGTGAATTTGAATTCTCTCATGAAATTGTTGTGTGTGCGCGCGCATGTTGTTAGAAATCTGGGATTCAAGTTGGTGTAGGAAAAATAGATTAGTTCCGGAGTTGTACTACAAAATATGTCACGATGCAAATCCTATACCTGTGAAACTTGAACGTGTGACTAACAAAAGAGACCTTCAGAATCAAATGGGATGCAAAACTAAAGAATTTTCCCATCTTTTAATTTTTTCTTTTATATCATCAAAAGTCACAAATCATCAAGTTTGTATTATCACTTCATCGCCTGTAATCCCATTGATCAGAGCTTAACCATCACATCATATTACATAAACAACTAAGAGTCATATACATCATTTCATTGTAAACATTACTCTCTTACATAAAACTATTTACAACGTTCAAAACACCACTTATCAAAAAAAGAGGCACCTCGAATCTCCGAACCACCAATCTCTTATGCGCCTCTTGTCTGTGTATTCAGAAAGATCTTTCTCTTGTTTGCTCCTTAATCTTGTATTACCTAAAAAAGTTTAAGGGGATTGAGATGAGCTAATGAAGCTCGGCGAGTAATTATCTTACCTTGCATTGGGTTTTCAACGAGTGGACCAAACACATTTTATAACTCATTTCAAGCATGTAAACGTATCAGGCAAACTTAAGCAAAGCAGAGAGTAATACATAATGTAATATAAAACAAAACTCATGTTTCATCTAAAACAGATTTTCCTTTGAAAATTACATCCCTTTGCAGAATTCGTACTAAGAAGATGAGTGTGTCTGAAATAAGGATGTTAAAATGAATGTGCGGCAAGACAAGAAATAATAGAATTATGAATAAACATATTCGTGAGATGGTATGAGTAGCACTTATAGAAGATAAAATGAGAGAACATCGGTTAATGTGGTATAATCATGTAAAATGAAGACTAATAAATGCACGAGTAAGGAATATCGATATGGTAAATATTGAGAGACATGCTAGAACGTGAGGGCGATTTAAATTAACTTTAGTAGAAATAGTTAAAAAAAATATAGTAATGGGTGGTTTAATGGAAGGAATGACCTTAAATAGAAAAGAATGGCGAGATAGGATTCATGTAGCTGACCCAAGTAATTGGGATAAAACTTTGTTGAGATGAGTTGAGTTTTAAATTCCTATTGACTGGAATATGAGGGTTTTCCCCAATGACTAGGTACATGTATGAGAATGTCATGTTTCTTGACTCTATATCACCTTAACGTTGTCATTTTCTCATAATATCATATTAGACATGTCTAGATCATTGTTAATAGGCACTCATGAAGACTCAAATCAGTCGTTTGTCTCAAAAACGTTTAAGCAAAATAAATGACATTTTAGCTACAAATTTCAATTTCAAACAAACTTGACAAGGATATGAATCATTATCAAACAATTAGACAAATTAAGCATTTAATTGTCCAAAAGGATTGCAACAATATATTTTTAAACTAATTAGCAAGTTGAAACACTGCAAGATTTACATTTGCAAACAAGGTAAAAAAAAATTAGGCCACTTCAAGGTATGAGATTACTCACCTATAGTCCTTAATTAACCCGATTTCTAAATTTCCTTCTCTTTAGAAGATCTTAGAACATACATATAGTTTGGCATTTAATATTTTAATTACAAAAATCTATTATTAAAACAACATTATTTACTATTTTTAGTTCAATTGGACCTTATTTTTGGATTAAGAGACTTAAATAATCTTAAGTTAGGTCCTTATATATTTTTATATTTATACGGTAGCTTAATTAATTACAAAGGACTAAATTGTAAGTAGTGTAATTTACACTTCTAATTTTTTTTGATATCTGAGTTGTTAAAACGGATTTTACCATTGAGTTTATAACGACAAAAAAATTAGGATAGCACACTTTTCAATTTAATTGGCTTCCTAATATTTTAAATAATTAATAATTAATTCTAAAAATACAATATATTTTTATTTTGTTAAAACTTGATCATGGCCACGACTTGTGGCTTGATAGTTAAGGCTCTATCACTCTATACTTGGTCTCTGGTTCGTATCTTACTTGCAGTAAAGCTGCATTTTTCTTTACATTTTGAGTAAATTATACCCAACATCTCTGTTGTTATTGACAATTATAGATAGTTCTTATATGTTATCTTAATTACACTATACTTTTTTATGATGGGATAATTTGTACTCCCTTTAAGAAAATCAACTTTTTATTTTGGACAATTATTTAATACTTTTACACTTGATTAAGAGGATAAATTTACAAAACTAACTTTCATTCACATTGAATAGTATATTCACAATAAATTTGTAGGGAGTAATTTAAAAATTTTACAATTATTTATGCATTAATTTTTTAAACAGGACTCTTATTATGAGACATCTCAAAATAGAATAAGGAACTTTTAATTCAGGATGAAAGGAGTAACATTTTTCCTCCTATATTGATAGTGTGTCATTGACCATTTAGTGTTTTGATGACATCATTAATTTTATTTTTTTAAAATAATAATTGTACCTTTAATAATAAAAAAATTATATTAACAACTCTTGAGATTAAATGAAATTACACATGTTTCCATGTGATTTGAAAAATTACATTAATATCCTTTTAACTTTGATGTCCGTAACACACTCTTCTCTTCCGTTAGTCAACCGTTAATTCAATTAACTAAAAAAGATGACATCATCTCATATTTTTTTTTAAACGCCAAATTTAGCCTTATCTACGAACTCAGTGAGTTAACTCTCTTTCTTCTCATCTTTAACTCTTTCAGTCTTTCTTCCCTATCTTCTCTCTCTGACATCCCTTTACTCTCGGTCATCGTCCCTCATCCTCATTTGCTACATTCATGAATAAAGAAATCTAACAACCAATAATCATCAACATCTGACTAATCCTTATTATATAACGGAATAATAAGAGTATTCACACTCAAACCCATCATATATATAGACATAATCATTAAGTATACAACGGAAGAACCACACAATCAAGACCCAAGTACCCAACACCCTCCGGCCACTCCTAAGTGAGTAGCTTTCTCCTTGGCATTATTTCATATTTTAAGCGATACAACCTTGAAGGTTGTCGATTTCAATGGTGGGCTTGGAGAAAATTACCGGTGGATCGAATTGAGAAAAAGTAGGGATATTTATTGAGATGTTTTGGAGGGAAGAGAATGGGCGTGTTAGATCGAAATCGGAAGAAGGCGCTACTGCTTGTGGTGTGCATGGTGGTTGGGGCAGTGGTGGCCCAAATCTAAATACAAAAAGGAAGAGGATGATGTTGATCGTGAAATAGAAGCGGAGGCAAGTCAGAGTCTGCGTCAATGTCATCTCTATCTTTTGCATTCTTTGCGAACTTGCAATTCCATGACTTTGGAGGTTTTGCGGTATCAATCATACAGTATTATGCAACTTTTTGTGCGGGTCGTCGAGGAGTGCAATGGCAAGGAGGCATCGTGCGAGAGATGATTGTCGGTAAGGCACGCTCTGGTTTTTCAAGCGCCTACCGGGAGGAGCCAATGGAAAGGTGATGGAATTGGAGTCGGGCAGTCTGTTTGGTTATTGAGAAGATGCAAGAAAATGAATTTCAATTTTTTTTTTCAACCCTGATTCTTCCTCTTGAGAATAAATTCCGTGAGTTGTTAAAATAATAAGGAGAAAAACAAAATTTAAAATAAATTCCGTGAGTTGTTAAAATAATAAGGAGAAAAACAAAATTTAAAATATAAGGACAGAAAAGTATTTTTATTTTATTTACTAAATGTATTCAAGACACACGAATAAAAAATGTCGGTATAATTTTTAAAATTGAAGGATCTATGTGTAATATTAACAAATTTTAAGAAATAATTTTTAAAAATTTAAGAATTTATGTGTAATATCAATAAATTTTAAGAAATATTAATATAATTTACCTGTAATAATATTAAAAAGATGTACATATCCTTAGTTTTATAAGTTAAATTATCTTTTAACCCTCTTTGGTTAGTCAAAACTATCTCAGCAAGTTTCTCATTTGCCATAATTTTCTTGAGCTTAGCCCCACCAAATTGAGGAAAATTCTCCAAATATTCAATTAGTACGTTAAAATGATGAAAAAAAATTAAATGAATGGAGGAGATATTGTTAGTGATACAAGAAGAAGGATGTAAGCAACTCCTTAATTGATTTCAGTGCCTGCATTAGATCGAAAGAATAAAAAATGAAATGATTTTAGTGTCAATAGCAAAAATTGAATGATTTTTAGGGCATACCTATTTTTTCAGATGATTGAAAGTAATGTAAGGGGAAAACATTAAGAAGAAGAAAATTAATAGGGCTACTTACCGTTATTGATGGACCATTTGGGACAGGAGTAAAGTTTTGTCCATGGCTGATTTGTAGAAACTCCTTGGGTGGATTGAGCGAGAGATGGGAGCCCAGATCTTGGCGGCGCCATAGCCACCATCATGGAACCCCCCTCACAGCCATCCCGCCGACCACCGAGGCCATGCATAGTCTCTCGCCATGTTTTCAATTGCTCCACTTTCCAGTGCCGTCGGTCTTCGCCACCATCTCTGGTTGGCATTCTCTCTCTCCTCCATCTCTCAGTATCTCCCAACATCCCTCTTCCTATATATATAATACATACATACACATGCACATACACACATATATCCTCATCCCTTTTGTGGTTTTTTGATTATGGGAGAAGAAGGAAAATGGGCACACTAGGTTGTTGTTGTGAACATAGGAGGGAAGGAAGGAAAAAAAAGATAAAAAATTAAAAAGAGAAGAGAAAGAAAAGAAAAGAGAAAAAAAAAATAAAGTAAGAAAGAATTAAAGAAAGAAAGGAGGAAAGAAAGGGAAAGGAAAAGGAAAAAAAAAGAAGAAAACAAGAAAAGAAAAATAAAAATAAAGGCAGGTTGACTTTGAATTAAAAATTTTATTAAATAAATAAAGGGTATATTGATAATTTTATATTTTTGTTAATGGCATTAAATGAATAGTTTTAATAGGGATATACAGTGTAATTTTTCCAACAAGAATTGGATTGTTTATAATTGTGAGTAATAACAGGGGTGTTCGGTGTACCTTATCCTTACATTTTTTTTGATATATATATATATATATATATATATATTACAATATATAAATATGAGGGTTTCGTGATTTTTCATTAATGTGCTTGCTTTTATAATTCAAAAATAAGAGTGGTTTTTTTGTTCCGTCTTTTCAAGAATAAATGAGTCCACGAGATGACATCAGCATAGGAAATAAGATGAACTTAAATAAATTTTCAATTTTATTTACGAGGGTTTCAACTATCATCTATTGATGGGTTTCGTCTTCTCAACAATAAATGAGTCCACTATTTACTACATCCAGACCCAAACTTAGTCCGTCACTATTATATATATAATAGAAGCACTAACTTATAGCATTATTTTTCATATATTTGACGTTTTGATATATATAGACGCATACTGATGACTTTTTTGGCGTGGGGTTACTGTTCACGAATAGTATCCTGTCTGCACCGAAAATTATTTTGTCTTCTTACATCCATTGTTTTTTACTGTGCTGGACTGTTTAATCTTTATCTAGATTGTAGTAATCCTCATAAAGGTCCTGACTGTAGTAATCCTCTGAGGGATGATAAGGGTGATTGGATTTTGCGTCAAATTTGGTTTCAGACTTTTTCTTGGAAAGAAGATTAACGGAGCGACTGATAGATAGATCTTGTAGAGAATTAATTTCTTTAGACATGGTCTGGTCTATACTGAAAGAGGACCGAGTTCCATGTGCAATTGGTTGTTTTAAGTAGAACTATAACTGGGGAGACTCGGGAGACTGTAATTGGGGTGAAGAGGGTGACCAAGAACAAAAAATCGGTTGACTTGGGGTATTGGGGAAAATGACTGCGGAAAAGGTGTAGGAGCTTGAGGGACCAAGGTTCTTGGGGTAACTATTGGGGTTTTCCCAGGAGGGGGAGTTGACTGTTGTGAATGCTTGTCTTTCCTCTTGCTCATTTTTGGGCTGCAAAATTTCACGAGTAAGGAAATCAGGGTTACTGTTGTTGTCACGACCCGAAACCCGGCCCACGCGGATTAGCGGCTCGTGATCGGCCACCGAGGCCTTTTTCAATGATCACAATGCTTTTCTGATTTCCATACTATCAAATGCAGCGGAATAAAATTCTTTTTCTATTACGGAAGCGTCATTACACAAGTCAACATCAGTCATCCATTTATACATTCCATAGTAATTACAAAAAGTACATGATGTAATTTTTTCCAAAGCTTGTTGATGTCACATTCAATATACAGTCCAAAAATTCTCAAAAGCAACTACATCATGACTGGCAAAATCCTATCACAAAAAGGGTTCATAGCTTTACAAGCTTCCATCTAGTCTGACCTGAACTGCTATTTCTTTCCCATATCATCACCTGAAATAGGATAAAAATCCTATGAGCTCAACAGCTCGTGAGTATCCCCGCTCGTGAGCATTCCATAACATACTAGGGGTTTCAAAACTACTATATAATTCAATATAGAAATGTCAATGATCAGATATCATATGTTATCTTAATTTATAGTACAAGATAACGTTATCAAATTTGCTTCCAATAAATCTCAATTTAAAGATAATCGTAAATCGATAATCAATAACATAATTTAATAAATCAAAATCACAGTTCAATATCATGGTTCAATTCCCAAATTCATAGTTCGATAATTCAGATTCATGGTTCAATAGCCCAAATTCATAGTTCAATAAATAATAGTTCAATATCTCAATTTCATAGTTCAATAACTCAGATTCATGGTTCGATTTTTAATATTCAGATTCAAAATGATATATTCCACTTCTATGGTCAGCAAATTAGAACCTCGCTGACTGAGATCGATGGGCTAGCTAGTTCGATATGCCGTATCAACACCGGCTCACCACAATATACCCTGTGGGATGGGTTCGATAAATCACAACCTATTCGATAGTGACCAATCATAGAAGAGTGTTCTATTCAAAGCATCAAAACCATATCCAAATCGTATCCAAAATCAATAATCATCAATAGCAGTTCAATTACTCAAATCAAGGTTCTTTATTTGATGTTTAGTTAAAACAGTTCAAACATTGTAAGAAGATCATATAACATTTGAGAACCTTACAAACACATTTTCTTAAGTCAAAGAAGACAATATAGTTGTCAATAGGTCATTCAAAACGTATACAGTATAACTGTTTAACAAATGCTATAAAGGAAAACAATTTCATATGTCGATATATCATAAAAGAGTTCAATATTTATATCTATACTGAAAATGTCTACCTCAATATGGTATGAAATACTCACCTGAATTCCAAAAGCTTAACTCCAAAAATCCTTCCTTTGAAGTTCCCTAAAATCACATTTCAACTTCCGGTTACATTCCATAATACCACTCGATTAGATTGTCATTTAATCTCTTTTCTATTTAACTATACTCTTCTGGTAGCTCCATTAATTTAAATTTGATTATTTCACATGTTTTCGTTTCGTGTCTTTTTGTCGTATTTCGTACGGGTCTTATTTAGTACTTTAACAGCGTTTTCGTTCATAGCCACCCTGACTGATGCTATTCATTAAATTTTATGTCTTTTAATTTTACGTATCTCTTTTGGTCAAATAGACTCTACCATGGAGTTCGGAATGTCTAAGAAAGTCGGTTTAGGCTTTTACCGATCTTAAATTGAACTTCTGGATTGAAAGGGTAAAATTGTCTTTTGATATATTATGGTCACTTTATTCTCGGGACCTCTTTCCATAATTTTGACCTCACCGTTGGATTCAGTGGGTCCGAGATAGTTGAAATACATATATGACTTGCCTTGTTTGGATACAGGGGTATTTCAGTCATTTTAGTATTTGTGTCTTATTTTTTGGGACCCCGTCTCGTAAAACGGACCTTACCATTGGATCCGAAATGCCCAAAATAGTCAAAATGCACTATTGGTTTACTTTATTTGGACTTCGTTTGACTAATTTGGCTTAAGGGTATTTTAAATAATTTCCTAAATTTAAAAAAGGTTTTAAATTAATTTTTATTTAATTTTCTGGGTAATTTCGTAATTAACCGAAAGTTTGGGGGGTCAAAGTGTAAATTCAAAAGGCTGTTAAGTGAACCGTCCGGTTCAGTCCCAACCCAATTGGGCCGGTCCGGTTCGGTCAAAAGCCAAGGGGTCCAGTTTGGGTCACTGCGTCAGCATGACATCATGCTGACGTCAGCAGTCACAAGACCCATTTTCAAATGGTCAGGACCCGTACCCGGATCCAAACCCAGACCCGATTTCAGTCTTTTGACCCGACAGCCCTTCGGTTTTCCGGTCACCCTCTCCGACCCAATTCCGGCGCCGGTCACCGGAACCGCCACCTTTCCCCCTCGTTTTCCATAGTTTTTGACGTCCATTTTTCCTAATTTTTACACCAAAACACTTCTAACACTTCAACAATTAACTCAAACCAAATTTTGGCCCCGATCTCACCGGTTTCCAACACCCATCACCGATTTTCCGGTGATGCACCGATGAGGAATAACAGGCTATTCTGTAGCCATTTTTGGACCATTTTCTATCATTCAAGTTGCGTTGGGTTCGTAGCAAACTTGACTACCCATTTCTAATCCTAGGATTGAGATTAACTCAATGTGCAAAAATCTGCCATGATTGACTGTGTAACCCAGTTCTGATTTTCTCAGTTTTTCTTCATGTTTCGAGTCCTTAAAAATTCAGAATTTATTCTATAGCAATATAGAGGAAAGTTTAAAGGGATTAAGACATAGGGGGTTACCTGGTTTTTGAGCCGGTTCTCTTTCTTCCAATTTCCTCCACCACCCCAAATTTTTTCTTTCTTCAGCTCTCTCTCTCTCTCTCTCTCTCTCTCTCCATATATATATATATATATCTCTCTTTCCATCTCAATCAGCACGCACATCATCCCCTCATCCCCCCATGCCCTGAGGTGCACGCCACACACACCTGCTAACACAAACACCCCTTTCTGTATATAGATATAGTATGTTATATTATATATATATTTGTTTCATTTATATTTTTTTCATTATTATTTTTTTTTATTTTATTATTTATTATTATATTATATATTATATTATTATCATATTATTATTATTATTATTATATTTTATTATTGATATTAGATATATTTCGCGTATGTTGGGTTACATGTCATGCCCGGGTTCACGATGGGTCCGACCACTCGTCGCTCGGTCGGGTATTCAGTGTGCTCACTGGGTATGTATTGGATATCGAGATACTGTTGTGCTCACCGGGCATATACTGGATATCAAAATCAAAGACGGATAGGATGGCTTACCATCGTGCAAAAATCTGTTTGGATGTAGTGTTTTTAACATCTTTTTTCCAAAATATGCTTTGCACTTTTACAATCAATTTTAACTAAAATCTTTTTATTTAATAAATCACTTTAAAATTTACTAATGCATGAAACAAGAGATAAAATTTCTTTTTTAATAGTACTATAATTTAACTGAGAAGGATTCCAGATTCTAGAGTGATAACAGATTATCTATTCGGGGGAATTAGGACTTTACTTTTGACTAAGAATACCACCATAACCAATGTTGGAGGCATCTGTTTAAACTATTTTAAACGCGAAAGGAGAAGGAATGCCAAGACAAGGAAGAGTCTTAACATATTGCTTAACTTTTTGGACAATAGTTGTATAAGCAAGTGTCTAAAGGGATGGTTGACTACGAAGATGCTCAAACAAAGGTTTACATTAGGATTGCAGATTTGGATAAAAATCTGAGATGTAATTAAGTGAACCTAAGAACCGTTGTAATTGAGTTTTCTCTAAGATCTGATTAGGAAATCAATCAGCAAATTGGATTGACCGTTGGATGGGTTTGATCTGACCTTGACAGATATCGAACCCTAAGAATCTGACTGAAGTTTTAAATAGTTCAAGTTTAGATGTTGAAAGGACTAAACCGTTACATTTGAAAACATTAAGAAACGAATACAAATGTTTCCAATGTTGATCAATTGACTCAAAAAAGATGAGAACATTATCTATGTAAACTATGATATGACTGGAGAAGGGGTTGAAGATGCCGTTCATGACATTCTGAAATTCACTGGGAGCATTCTTTAATCCAAAGGGAATTACATTCCATTCATAATAACTAAAGGGGGTTGTGAATGCAATTTTGTACCGGTCTGACTCATAGATTTGGATTTGCCAAAATCCACTTTTCATATTGAATTTACTAAAGATTACTACTTTGTGTAACCGATTAATTAAGTCATTTTTGTTTGGAATAAGATACCTAATCCATTCTAAGACTTTGTTTAATGGTTTGAACTGAATTTCTTCTAAGAGAACGTCAACATGGGACTTTTTCTTGGAAAGAAGATTAACGGAGCGACTGATAGATAGATCCTGTAGAGAATTAATTTCTTTAGACTGTGGATTTCTAATGAAGTTAAATTTAACTATTTGTCCTAGTGGTTTAGTGGTTATTCCTTCACTGTATGTGACAAAAGGATATAACAGACACATAAACGGGTTACCTAGGATTAGGGGTGTCAATTTTTGACACGACAGAATAATACGACTTGAACCCGACATGTAGTTAATGGGTTTAGGTTGTGAGATGTTTTTCCCACCAACCAAGGAGCTTGCCTATGAAACCTAAAACCAATAATCTTACTACTTCGCTGTGGGTATTGCTATTCTTCTCAAGGTAGAAGTTAGTAGCCATAACGATGTGACTAATTTTATTTAGTATTTCTTGCTCTGAATAGCCATCTATATTTCATTTATAGAGGCGATCAGAAGTAACTGAGAATTGATTATGGAATAGTCTTTCCTCATATTGGAGATTTGAAGGGGTTGGTCGAGAATACCAATTTTTTGTTAAACTCGTAGGGTTAACTCGAGGACCGTGGAATTTATTAACTGTAAGACCTTGAAGTTGATCTTGTTGTTGGTTTAATTCCTGGTACTGTGTTTGTAATACATTATCATCATCAGTTGATGATTTTGAACTGGTTGTAACTTCTGTTTTGGCTATGGTTACTATTGTTTTAGAAGAACTAGGGGGTTCCTCTTTAACGGGTGTAACTAGGTCTTGGAGAATTTTATTAACCTGTGCTAAAGACGTTGTGGGTTTAGGTTGGGGTTTTTGAGAAAGTTTGACTTCGGGTAACCTAATTAAAGGTTTTTCTAACTGTGTAGAAGATTGAGAATGAGAAGATTGTTTGTTGTCAACTATTTTCTCAATTTTTTCTAATTGTTTACCAATAGTAACTAAACACTAGTTAGTATAGTTGTTTTGTTCAACTATCTTCTTAGATGTTTCATCGTTGGGAGATAATTTGAACGAGGGGGGCAACTATGTCTGAACCTAAATGTTTAACTACGATGGTTCCTATCGGTGGATGACTTGATTGGATTATGGTTTTATCTTCCTTAATCTATTTAACTTTGGTAAGAACTTTGGTAAGAGGATGACACTTGGTGTGTCTTTCATAGAATTGTTCTAAATAACTGAAAAATTGAATGTTTTCACACTGTTCTTGCATGAATTCTCTCCATTTAGTATAGATGTGTAACTTTTGTTCTTTAGTGTGACTAGACCTGTATTGTTCTCTTTTAGCTTTATTTGCCTTAGAGATGAAGTCTGCGTCGAGGGTGACTGAATCTATGATGAACTCTTTATTGAGTGTTTTGAGTTTATGGTGAGTTTCAAAGTTTGTAGGGCTTGGAGATGTAACTGTATTGTCATCTTCTTCGATGACTTGTGACTGAGATGTATAACAGGGAGTGGTAACTTGAGATTTTAACTTTAGACCTTGAAAATCCAAGTTTAGATCTTGTCTTTGCCTGGGTATTACTTTTTCAGACCTAGGTGTTAATAACTCAGATCTGTCCTGACTAAAAGTTGTATTGAGGTTTAGAGACCTAAATCTTTGTTCATCAAAACTAATCCTAACAAATCCATCAAGGAACTGCTAAATATGGTCGATGTTGGTCTCGGTGTTCCTAGTTACTGGATGATTTTCATTTTTAATAATCCACGAGGAATGAAGGGTTACTTCGGACCATTGGATAGATTTAGGAACCTGAATGTTGGCTCCTTCAGAACATGACTGAATGAGGATAGTTTTATCCTTTGGACCTTTATTTATTGCTAAAACATTTAAATTAGTCCTAAAACTTATAATAAATGCGATAGACTAAGGTTAACTGTCGGGTTCCTTCTAGCATATTGGTGCCAGAGGTTTGAATTTTGAGGATAAGGGTTTTCAAGACATGAGAATCATGAAGGTTGACTGTGGAGTCTCGGAAACAGTCAAAATGGACGGGTCCTTTGTGAAGAGATGACTCCAATAATCCTAAGAGACTATCCTGAAAACTAATGTGTTTGGCGTCTCTAAGGGCTAAGAGAACTAAAGTACTTAAGCCTCGTCGATTCAGAGGGTTAATGCCTACTTGGACTAAACCTATGTGAAGAAAGTTATACCCCTTTTTCCTATGAGTATTTAAAGCATCCTGGGTAAATAACTAGCACTTCACCTAGTCTTTGCTGAAAGCATAAGTTTGCTCTACAATCTTGATGTTTAGGTCACTGGAGAATGAATAAGATCCTAACCAAGAAGATACTTGGTAGATCTAAATGATTGGAACTTTAGGAATGTTCCAATTTCTTAAAGGTTGACTATCTTGGATTACTTGGTAATCCTCACTGTTAACTATGTCTAGGATAGAGGGAAAAGTTGAAGTAGAAAAAGTTGTTGAATTGGTTCTGAATAACCTATTCATTTCAGAAATAATTAATTAAATTACGCAAAATTTTCTAGTCTTTTACTGTTTAGGTGTACTATTCATCGTCTTCTTCCTAGGTGAGGGTTTGACATACCTACGTCTGGCCATTAGGGACGCTAGACACATTAGTTTTCAGGATAGTCTCTTAGGATTAATGGAGTCACCTCTTCACAATATTTGTGTGTGTATATATATATATATATATATATATATTAATAGATAGTTTTATTTATAGAAGTATAAAGCATTCATTAACAAAAATTATATATTAGGTAATACAAAAAAATTATAAAAACTATTTACGTTGGGAAAATAGGACTATTCAATTTATTTTTTAAATTTAAATTTAGATAAATGATATATAATAAAAAAAAATGAACTTACCTTGATTGAAAGCAAAATTTGGATTCAATAATTTGAATCTACTTTTCTTGGTGTTGTAGGGTTTTTTTTTGATGCTCAATAGAAAGATACCAAGAGAATTTTATATAATACTTAATAAAAAAATTCGAAGAGAAAGAAAAATGATTGGGAGAGCTGGAGAGCATATATAGAGAGAAATATAATACATAGGTTGTTGTCTTGATAGAAAAAAAAAAGGAACTAAATTTTGTTCGATACCACAATTTAGTTTCCCGATCCTTTTTTGTTTTATTTTTTTATTAGATACAATTGACCTTTAGAATTTTTTTTATTAGACTTGGACATTTACAAGACTCTTTAAAGTTTAGACTTTTATGAGCTTTAGAGTTCTAGTTGAAATATACTATAGAGATGTACAAAATTTGGAGTCTTCTTTATAAATGGGGTCTTCTTTATAAGTAGGGTTTAAAGCAATAGTTTTTCTCACTTTATGGAATAGCCAACTTTGTGGGATTTCATCCTCTTTTCCTCTCAATAGAACCTTTTGTTGGTCACTCATGCATTCTAAAATCTTAATAGAGCCTCTAAACTCAAGTTTAAATGTTGATATGTCTTACATTAACCAAGACAAATTGGGTGAGATACATGAATATTACGAACTGATCTCAAGCCCAACTAGGATGAGCTAATTTCAAGACCATCTCGGATCCTACATAACAATGTGAGATAAAGTAACGTAACAGACCTAAAGACCTTATCTCTTATTTGAATTCCATAAAAAATAACAACAATCAAACCAAAACCCAAAAGTATCTCCGTCCCAAAGATTCTAGATCCCGAAAATCACTCACTCAATCTTACTAGAATGAGAAGCCCACCTCCATAAAAGGCAGACCAAGTACGATCAAAGGACTCATGCTTTTATTAGTTTGTAACACCCTGACCCAAAATATCAAGTAATAGGGCACGCCTTACGAAATTTCAAACGGTAGCTTAAAATTAACTACGAGCAGATTGAAAGTCGAGGAATACCCAAATAATTATGTTTCAATATGCATTGTATTGTGTGTGTACAAATATATAATAATATACATGTGATTATAATATGTATATTATTATTTAGAAAAATACACACACTAAGTGTGTATTTGGTGTGTATAGTCAAAATATGTATACATATATATATATATATACACATGTAAATAAATAATATATATATATATATATACACATTAAAGTATGTGTAGTGCAGAATTGTGAAAGAGTGTGTATGAGTGTCGGTTGCCTTGTGTGTGTGTTTACATGTGTGTTAGTATGTGTAAACATATAATATACATATAAAATGTAAATATCAACCCAAAATTGAATGCAAAATGGAAGTCAATGTGAGAGAGAGAGAGAGAGAGAGAGAGAGAGAGAGAGAGGGGCGGCCATGAAATGGTCTCTTTATAAATATATGTGTATGCATGCATTGAATGTGCATTGGAGGGAAAGATAAGAAACTGAAGGAATTCTGGGATATTCAGAAGTGGAAAGCAAAGGGAAGAGAGGAGGAAAACTGAAAATAAAGGTGAGAAAACTTCAAAACTCACTATTTTCTCTCTATAGGTTTTACATATCTTTATAAATTGTTTTAGCCTCGTTCATGCATATATGATGTTTAGTATATATAAATTTGAATAAGACATGAAAAAATGGACCCTAACACATCAAGAACACTCAGCCGTACATCAAACCACCATTGATGGACCTTGTTGTAACAGGTCTGAAACCATTGAAACCAAACCATGTTTGGCTTATTGGAACCTCAACTAGACCCCTCAAAGTGTTTTAAAAACACTAGAATGCGACCTTGAACCTCAAAGAAGACCCTAAAAATGAGAGTTGCAGGTACGGGTTTTAAAACCCAATCTCAAAAACTCACAGTAAAACCCACTTTTAGGAATGAGGATTTGAAGCCCCTTAAATAAGGAGCAAAATAAGCTAAGAATCACTTGAAATGGTCCAAAATCAAGCATGAATGATCGAGTTACAGGTCTGATTATCAAACCCTTAACAGAGCACTTGAGCTCAGTTTGAGCTCTCATTTGAATGCCAAATCAATTCTTATTGTTTCAGAAACAATTGGAAGTAAAAATAGAAAGATTTGAGCAATCCAGAATGCACGAAATTGAAAGTTTAGGATTTCAAAAATTAGGGCAACAATAGCTAGATTGAGGAAGAAGACGATGAGTCAACTCGCCAACTCGATTGAATTAGGCGTATTGACTTAAACACGTGTTAGAAAGAGGGGGTAGCTAGCACATAAGTGGAACGGTGTCATTTGGGCTTAAAGTTTTTAAATTTTAAAAACGTGGATAGGGACTGTTTGGCTACACGATTTGGGGCCAATTTAATAATTGGTACGCGAATAGAATATCCTATTCCGATTTAGAAACCTTGTCCACCGTTTGGTTCCAAAAATAAGAGAAAAAAATAAAGTGGCCGCAGCCCTTGGGGTTCGAACACCCAACCCATTAAACCCAAACTCTCATTCTTACCACTTGGACGGGCACACCCGTGGTATATATTGTGGCAATATATATATATATATATATATATAAAATATAAAAGAAAAACTTAAGAAAAAAAATTAAAAGGGGCGTAGCCCTAGGACTCGAACAGGGAACCAATGGTAAGGGAGTAAGGCATACAAACCAAGTGGACAGGACAATCCCATGTCAACTAAATCCCACAAATAAATATATATTATACATAAATTATATTAAATTAAGTAATGACAAAATAGTCCGATGTCCAAATTAAACATATGAATAGGTGTATTTTAACTATTTTGGGCATTCTGGAACCAATGGTGGGGATCCGTTTTATGAGACGAGACCCCAAAAAATAAAGACACGTAAAGAAATAAAATTACCATTTTGCCCCTGGTGCCCCTAAAGCCAAATAGAAACCGGAGAGAGTCTAAATTAACTTTCTTCGATATTCCAGACTCAATGGTAGAGTTTATTTGACCAAAAGAGGTACTTATAATAAAGAGATATAAGATTTGATGAATAGCATAAATTCATGTAACTGTAAAGTAGAACGTTATTCGATGTTCTGGGCTAAATAGTAGGGTCCATATTTCAAAATAAAGTACGAAAAGACATGACACGTGAACATGCGAATTAATAAAATCAAACTTAAAAATAATGGAGCTACCAGAAGAGTATAAATTGAAATGAAGTTTAATTCCTAACATGTTAAATTGTGTCTTACGTTAAGGCTCGAATAATCATCATGGATAAGACCCAAGAAGCCTTCATGGATGAGCTGATATGGGAGAGTAAAGAGATAAGAAGAAAGATAAATGTCGCCAAGAATTATCAGGTCCTCTCTGTTAGGCCATTTATGTACAAAACCCCTATTGTCCCAATGGGACGATTGATAAAAGAAGCAGCAGCAAGGAAACTTGCTAAAGAAGCATTGAAAAATGAGGAAGAAAGGGAAAATACTAAAATGCTTAAGGACATGATTCGAAAGTAATGTCTATTTACCTTTAAAACACATAAAGTAAATAGATATGTAATACAGCTATAAATCATTATGAGTTAGTTTAATTCTGAATAATAAAACCTATCAAAGAACTAGGCTTATGCAGTCTAAGAATAGATTAATATCACAACTTGATTTAAATACATGTGAAATTTATGAAATTTTCATAAATTATTTTAGGCAAAGGGAAGGCACTAACAGTAGCGCCAACCCTAAGGTGAAGGTGAGTAACCCTGTATTTGAAGTGGAGATCTAACTCCATGGATTTGAAAGAAGTTTTAAGTTCAAAATATCTGAAGCATTTGAATATCAAATTCAGTATTACATGTTTTCTATTTTAAAATATTCTATTCTTATAAACCCTATTGTGACGTGCTCAGTGAATGGTTTCTACTACAGTTTTCCTTAAAATATGTTTCAACATGTCTAAGCTTAAAATGCTAAATCTCGTAAAGTATTCTGAATTTGCACATTCCAAGTATTTGAAGATTTATCATGAAGTCATGAACATTATGTTTTGAATGCTCATAAAAGCATCCATTTGAAGAAGTCATGTGTTAAATGTATTTAAATGCAACTATAAGGAGGCCATATTTTAATGCTTTTAAATAGCATCTATTTGTAAGTGTTTTATACCTCCTGTTGCTACTGGTGATGCAAGATAAACTGTGCATAAGCACCACATATGACGTTGGGTTTCTTCGGAACTCAACTATGACACGAATAAATGCCAGGTAGTAGGATTTAATCCCCCAAGCATGAGATATCTCCACGAAAAGTAAAACGAGAGTCTGGTTCAAAACAGATTCTACTAATGAAAGTGATAAGACGATGTGTTAAAATGGAAGCAGGTTTTACCCTCATTTTACTAGGCATATCTACATGTTTTGAAGTTCATATACTCTATTTGAGGAAGTACATGTTTAGCTTGAATACTTTAAAGGTTTCAAAGCTATCTATTTTAATGAATGCATATATTCTGTATTTGAAGTATACGAGTGATTGGTAGTGATTGTTTTATAAAATCTCTTATACTAACCACTGCCAATTGAAAATCCATGACAAATACTGGAATTACTCATAAGCTTAGATTAGCTTACCCGGGTTTTCTATCCGACCCCCCTTTCAGGTGACTGATGGTAGTCCTGATTTTTTATGATGATGATGGTTAGAGTTTTGCCCATTTTGAAGAAGGGCATAAACAGCTACTTACAGGACTAGCAGTTTTGGGAAACACTATGGCATTGTAGTAGTCACTTTTGTATTAGAAGATAGTAAGACTGTTATGTATTAAGCCTCACGGAACAGCTGAATATGTATTATTTATAAAGTCTTTAAGTTTTTATTATGCTCTGAATGTAATATCATGTGTACCGTTCTGAAGAGCGGTAGTACTGAGCGGATGTGAGGAAAATTAAAATTAGAAAAGAAAAGAAAAAGTTTTTTCACGCTTCTACAAACATAGGCCTGCACTGCCATCTGATACCGTCGCTTATATGAGCCTCGCCCTAAGGCCCTCTGGCCGAAGGGTAGCGGTCCCGATACGAGATCCACACAGGGTGGGTTTCGGGTCGTGACATAGTTGATAAGCATTCATTAAATGAATCACCGATTGGCTTAATTATCAGAGAGTTCATCATCGAACTCCTACCAGTGATCTTTGATCATCTGTCTTATATGTTTATTTGTGGCTAATTAAAACTAGGCAAAATTTAACGACAATAATTTGGCGCCTTTTGTGGGAATGATATATTATTTTTCATTCTTGCCATTTTGTTCCAATAAGAAAGGATGGAACCACAATTTCGACCAAGGAATCTACCAGCAATATACCAACAATATCTAGCCCCCAATAGGCACCCTAACTAGCGTAATCAAGGAAGGGACCCACAAGATTAGAGGATAGATTCCCTTACCAACAAGTTAAGACTCTAGTCCAAATTGTGGCACAATTAGTCTAAGGTTAGTACCAAGGGTCGACACTAATACCAACACTAGTTCCATCACCATAGGTGGGGGACAACGTGGCACCTAAAGCTCAGCCTCGAGTACAATGAACTCAAGGTGGTCTTTCAAAACATCCTTCATATTCAACATCAATCTCGATCACTCTAAGAGATAAAACTAGAAGCAAAATCTCAAAAGGTAACAAAGGCATAACATAGAGCAAGTGCACCCCAAAATCTAGATGAATAACATCTTTATGCCTTATTCGGGATGCTGGGTACCCCATTTATTGCCAAAATTATAGCCAAAAAATGACCAAAGAAATTTATCATTCCATAACTTGAATTGTATGATGGAAAAATTAACATGGCTGATCATTTGTCACATTTCCACCATGTAATGGCCCTCTACGAATGGACATACGCTCTGATGTGCTAGTCTTTTTTCACGAGTTTAAAAAGACTAGCATTAGATTGGTTTCACCACCTACCTCCTAACTCAATAACTTGTGTCTTAGAATTGAGCAAGAGGTTTTTCAGTTGCTTTATTACTAATAAAAGGCTAAGGAATGGACTGAAGTTCCTCTTGAACATTAAATAGAAAAAGGTGGAAAGTTTGAGGGAATACAGTGAACCATTCAATGTGGAAATCACTTTTATAAATGGTACTGAGGAAAGTTTCGACATGGAAACATTTACTTCTAACCTCCTGCCCAGAAGATTTAAAGACTCCCTCAATAAAATCCCATCAATAGGCATGTCCAACTTGTTAATTAAGGCTTTAAAGTACATAACTCTAGATGATATGAAGAACTCTCAAAAGGAACAGAGGGATCAAATACTAAAAGAGGAGCAGGCCCAAAGGAGGTTTTTAAAGAACGAAAAGAAATGGAGAAGGAGCCTAGAGAAGCTTGATTAGAAGAGGAAGACCACTACCTATATATGGTTGTTTCAAAGGTGGTTGTTAGTTCAACATTTATCAAGGAAGAAAACAAAGTCTAGAGGCCAATCTTCAATGTGAGTAAACCCTTAACTGAGATAGAGGCCAAGTATCTAGAGTTTAAAAATCTGGCTTACACGTTAATTATCTCATCTTGAAAGTCGAGACCATACTTTCAAGCCCATACAATAATAATTCCAATCTCCTACCCTCTTAAGGTCATGCTTCATAAACCCAAGGTGTTCGGACGACTGACCAAGTGGTCGGTAGAATTAGGGGAGTTTGATAATTAATTCGTCCTAAAGGTGGAAATTAAAGCCCAGACCATTATAAACTTCATAGTAGAGTTCATGGTACTGTCACTCCTTTATAAGGAACAGAGAACTTGATTACAGTATACAAATAGGTCATCCAATAACCAAGGCGTTGGTATTGGTATGGTTCTTCGAATAATAAAAGAAATGGTGGAGCAAGCAATAGTTTTGGGCTTCCGAGCTTTGAATCAAGAAGGAAAATATAAGGCCTTAGTTTGTAGAATGAGAATGGTGAAGAAATATGGGACAGAACGTGTCAAGTACTTGTCGGATTCCTAACTGGTTGTAAATTAAATCTCAAGAGAATTTGCACTCAAAGATGATCGAATGCAAAAATACGCGGACCTAATAGCCAATTGAGATCCTCGTTCAAGGAGTTTACCCTAGAGAAAATTGGTCGAACTGAAAATGCCCAGGTTGATTCACTGGCTAATATATATGGTGGCCATTTTAGGAAGACAGTCCAAGGTAAACGTAAAGGTTAGCTTTCAAGAAGGTCCTAACATAAATCAAATTGAAAATATTTTCCAAACACAGAATGTAGGTCATAATTGGATGACCCTTATTATCCAGTATCTATAGTAGGGGTCCCTACTAAGTGATAAAAATCAAGCTAGAAGAATCACGATCAGATCAATAAGATGTCTTTTTCTTAAGGAAAAACTTTATTGAAGGCATTTTCACTCAACCCCTTCTGTTATGCTTGACTCCAAAAGAAGCCCACTATGTCTTGAAGAATCATGATCAGATTAATAAGGTGTCTTTTTCTTAAGGAAAAACTTTATTGAAGGCATTTTCATTCAACCCCTTTTGTTATGCTTGACTCCAAAAGAAGCCCACTATGTCTTGATGGAAATACATAAAGGGATATGTGGCAATCATATTAGGGGACGATCTCTTCTCACCGAGCTCTCTCTCAAGGATATCATTGGTTAAAAATACAAAAAGAAGCCAAGGAATATGTAAACAAATGTGATAAGTGCCAAAGATTTGCCTCTTTTTAGCACCAGCCACTTCAAAAACTGATTCCGATCTCTAGCCTTGCCTTTTGTTTAATGGGGATTAGACACAGTAAGCCTAATTACAACTAATAACAAGAAATTTCTCATAGTAGCCATTGACTACTTCAGTAAATGGGTAGAGATGGAACCATTAGGCAGGACAATAGAATTAGAAGTACAGGGTTTCACATAGAAAAATGTGGTGGGTAAGTATGGCATACCACCACTATTAATTACTTATAATGGTACCTAATTTGAAAGTTTTGCATCGATCTCTATATAAGCCCTTAATTATCCTCCTTGGAACATTTGCAAGCTAATGAGCAAGTCGAGGTTACTAATAAGACAATCATTAAGGCTCTAAAAAAAAGGCTAATATCAATTAAAGGAAAATGAGTAGAAGAACTCCATAGAGTACTACGGGCCTATGTAACTATGAAATGAACTCTTACGAGAAAAACCCCATTCTCCTTAGCATATGGGATAGAAGCAATGATTTTAGTCGAGATCGGTATCCCCTCGCTGAGGACAAAATTTCATAAACCACTCCAAAATGACAAGTTGATCAAAAAGCACTTAGATTTTGTAAAAGAAAAAAGGAACAAGTGAAGTTGAAAGTAAGGCATATCACTAAAGGATCTTTAAACAGTACAAAAAGATAGTAAAGCCTAGGAGTTTCCACCTCAGAGATCTTGTCCTATGAAGGGTCTTCTCGAACACTAAAGAGATCAGTGCTGGGAAGCTTTCACCTAATTGGGAAGAACCTTACAAGGTCATTAGGTCAGTAAGGAGTACAACTTGTTGGCTAGAAGATATGTCCAGAAAGCCAATATCTCGACTATGGAATGTAAAGCGCTTGAGAAAATATTATCAATAAAACTGTTTAAGTGTGACGTTCTGAATACTACCTTAAATAAATCCCCAAAATCTTACATAAATGTTATAGGTGACGAGCTCAAAATTCCTTTTAAAGGATTTCAAGGCTCTAATGTTATAATTCAAAATCATAAGACCTTTAAAATCCCATTCCTTATTAGCTTTTATTTGGCATAAATGCAGAAACAGACGAGAACTTCTTTCAAAATAATTTTCATTAAGTTAAAAGATTTATGTCTTAAAAATGGGGGGTTACAATTGATAAGGAACTAGGAGGATTGAGTGCTTTGACTTTGTCTCCCGAGATCCACCACAAGTTGGGGTTAAGAGTTGTGTGATAGATGACTATCTAGCACGGTTCAAAGAGCACTTTTAGTCTGCACTAGTGAATAGAAGCCCCCCTTTCAATGGGTTTTGAAGATAATTTTTTTTATTGGCTCATAAACTAACTTAAGTAAATCCACGAATGCAATTCGATTACTCCTTCTTATTCTTATTAAGCATCTGAACCATGAATTGTCTTGTTATGACTCATTAATTAGATAGATGAATTTAAAGAACTGTTCAAAGGGTGCCATGATGGCCGTATAGTGACTCGTCGTGGCTTTAGTGCTCTTGGCGGGGTTCCCAAAGGTGCTAATAAGAGCATCAACCTTCTCTTCTTCTTTATTATCAACCATTTCTTCTAGAGCGATATCCATATCATCAAGTCGGGAAAGATCAAAGTCGGGAAGGACCTTAGCCAGTTTCTTTACGCAGATATTAAAGCCTTGGATAACAAATCCCTGGCCCATTTAAACTATGGCCTCTTGGTCCTTTCGAGATTTTTCCTTGATTAAATCAAGCTTTTTTTTTCATCTTCTCATAGAAATTGATCAAAGCCTTCCGAGTGGAGTCAACTTTTGCTCTGGATATCTCTAACTCCTTCCGGACTCTCTCAAACTCGGATTGAAAGAAATCCTTCTCAGATTCTTGAGTTATGACAGTTTCTCTAGTTGCCTCTAGATTTTTCTTGAGTTCTTTAGAAGAGGACCTGGTTGTGGTAAGGTTAATTTGGGAGACTTCGAGATCATTTTGAAGTTGAGAAATCCAAGCCATTGCTTTAGTGGCATCTATCAACTAAAGCTAGATCTAAGCCTTTTAAGTCCTGGGATTCATACTTGACCCACCCTAGGGCCACCATGATGTGCATAACATGAGAATATTCCACATAAATTCAGCTCAAAAAAATATATACATATATATATATATATATATAAAGAATAACAACCTTGGTTTGAGTAACAAGGCTTGTATGAAAGACCTTGTTGATGCTTAGCTTCTCAATCTGATTGAGAGTCTATTTCTTCCCTTCTGGCTAGGCCTTTTCCATCACATCCTCCACAATAGGGAAGGATGGAGTTCGTATCCTAAAGTTGTGGGAGTGCCTACCATCTTTAGTTTGGCCAAATGTAACTCTAAGCTCCTCATCTAAGAGAGGGTTCTGGCCTTTTTTTTTAACACCCTTTATAGGGTCCTTAAAAGAACTAACTCTATTTATCTCAAGGGCATTGACATTTGTCCCCATGTCCAAAATAGTTCGTTCTGACGAAGACTTGTTGATAACAATGAACTGTTTAGAGATAGGAGGAGCTACTGAGGAATCAGGTTGTTTCATCTTTTTCACCTTCAGTTTAAACCCCGAGAATACCCTTCTTTGAAGGTCCAATGGAATAGAATTGATCAGGTTGATTGGAAAAAGGTTAATTGGACTAAAGACCTCTTTAAACGGACAATATTAAGGTTGTAATAGTTTTTTTAGTTCTTTTACTTGACCTTAATTTGCTCAATCTAAGGCACCTCAAAGCAGTAGTACCTAAAAGAGGACTAAAAAAATTTTGAAACATAAAACATTTCAAGACCCAAACTCACTAGTGCCTCCTAGGGTCCTCAGAATTACTCTAAATTTGAACTTCGTGTAATGAGACTCTTCCCAACCTCACTTGACAAAAAATATTATTTTTCCATGTTTTGTTTGAGTCAGGGAGTTCGTGTAAAATATGATACCGGGAGTTAAAAGATGTATAATACAAACCTTTTTTCCCTTTGTTTGGGTCCATAGGAGCCCAAAAAAGGTCTAAGTCCAACTTAACTTGGTTTTGGTTGTAAGGACAATAAAGCCTATTAAGGCCCTCCAACTATTAATATTGAGCTGAGCAAGGTAGATATGGTAAGAAAAAAAGAATTGACGAAGAAAATGGTGTACATGGAATCTAAAACCCATTTTGAACCATATATACACACACCTCTTGAGGTTTAGCTTGAAGGAAGCAGATTATCTCATGTTGACATTCTGGTATGTTGAACAAGGTCCTCAAATGGACAAGGTCAAATTTACAGAGGTGAGTTGCCTAAGAGTTAGATAGGGAGGCTTCAAGCTCAACTTTGTTTGATTTTACAACAATGTCCCCTAACTTCATCCTCAAACCTATCTACAATAAGGGTTTTGAAAGCCCTAATAGGGGGAGGGTCAATCTACTTATTTCTCGGGTCAATATTCACCCTTAAATTCACCATATTAAAAGGAAAAAGAAAAGAATTGATTAAAACTAAAAAAAAAAAAAGTAGTCTGGCCTAAAAATCATGATCGCCAGAAAAAAGGAAAGAACTTGCCAAAAGTTACTGGAGAAGCAGAAGGATAAAAGAAACCATTTCAATTTATAGGCAATAGAATTTTTGAGCACGATAAATGATAAAGGTGCAATAAATGAAACAGTCTCATCATTACAGTCCATTAATTCTATTAGATATACCAAATTGGCAGCAAATCAAGCATCATACTTGATTAGATAGATGTGACATGACTCTTTATAAATCGTAAATATGCTCATTTATGACAAAAAAGGCCGTAACCTTAATGTCCTCTAGACTTGAGGTCTTGGGGGGAGTAGCTGATATGCCCTAAAATAACCATAACCAATTGGGTAAGATACATGAATATTATGAACCAATCTCAGAACCAGCTAAGACGAGCTAATTTTAGGACCAACTTGGATCCTTTGTGACACACTACAAGATCAGCTTGAATCCTACATGACATCGTGAGAAAAAGTGACGTAATAGACCTAAAGACCTTATCTCTTATTTGAACTCCATTGAAAATAATATCAATCAAACCAAATCCCAGAAGTATCTCCATCCCAACAATTTTAGAATCCTCGAAATCACTCACTGAATCTTACCATAATGAGAAGCCCACCTCTATAAAATGTAGACCATGTATGATCAAAGGACTTATGCCTTTCTTAGTTGACAGGTACTCATTAAATCAATCACTGACTAGTTTAATCATCAGAGAGTTTGCTACCAGATTCTCACGGGTGAACTCTGACTAGCATTTTTGCAGGTTTATCAGTGATCAATTTAGACCGGACAAAAGTTAACGACAACAAATGTTGGCCATGTAAGTGGGTCTTTATGGTGCATATAGAGAGAAAGAGAGAGTTGATTCTCTCTCTCTAACTCATGGTGCTCTCTTCCTTCCTCTGTTAAAGCATGTTTGGCTGGATGACCGAGGAAAAAAAAACGTAGACTAGTGCCACCTTTCTTTAACAAAGGTATTTGAAATGGGAAATTGCATAATCGCCTCGCAATCTGGAGCTCCCCAAAGGACGCCAAACAATCCCTTATCATCTCAATTTGAAACTGAAAGTTCTCTATATTTCTCTCACTTTTTGTCTCTCTCTGTCCCCGTGTGTGTGTGTATGGTTCGCAACTTGGTGTATATACACACACACACACACACACACATATACATGGGTGACATGTTTTACACTGTTCTTGAAAGCCACATAATTGACATATATATAGATACACACACACATATACATGAGAGACATGTTTTACACTGTTCTTGAAAGCCACATAATTGACATATAGATATACACACACACACACATATACATGGGTGACATGTTTTACACTTTTCTTGAAAGCCACATAATTGACCTTTCTCTTATCTCATTTGGTCAAGCTTGAATTAAATGAGGTTGCCACCTCATTCATTTGTTTTTCTTACTTTTCTGCCAAGTTGTATTCATTAATGAACTTCATTTTTATTTATTTATTTACTAAAAATTTAATATTATAAAATTCACCCACATTCCTCCTTTTCTTCTTCTTCTTCTTCTTTTTTTTTAATTTTGAGGATGATTTTTTTTAAGACCAACTAATCATTGAGTCAGTATAATTTGATTTGTACTAACTTCTCCATCATATAAAAAGGAACTTAAAACTGCAACTTTTCCTTTAGAGGAGGCATGTGATGTGATGCCACTCATGATATTTTAGTGAAAAGGAGAGTTATTCAATTAACAAGAATTTGTTAGAATTTTTTCATATTATATATGGGTTTACATTGATTGTGTTTTGAATTTACAATAAAGAAGGCTGCTGAATAATATAGTAAAAATGTAAATTGTGGGTTCGACCCAATATAATGTTATGATCAATAAAGTCCATTTGACTATGGTGCACTCTAGTATTGTGACATATGAGCTAACATAAGATGTAATAGAATTGTGTAAGCCATTTTTTTAATTGGAGTAAATGATAAGTTTGACTTCTAGCTAACATAGAATAGAGAAAATTAGATCAGTCCCATTTGTTGAGCCATTGTATTTGCAAATAACACCCCATTCTTTGAAATGTGAATATCTATATTTCATAACTAAAAATTTGTCTTCAACATAATGTTACAATCTTAAATAGTTAAAAAATTTGATCTCACGTGTTTCATTGTCTTGAAACTTTTGGTATATTGATTAGATCCATAACATTTAGTATCTGAAATGTTCCATCAGTCTTGAAGCTTTTGATGTTCATAACAATAAATTAAAATTTTCATGTGCACTGAATGCTCTGGAGTGGAAGACTGCTACTTTCCTAGAATTCCCTGGATTTACATTTCTTGTGCACCAAACACTGGCAAAATGAAAATGATAATATTTAACCAGAAATCCTTTATCAAGACTAAATTTATTTGCCTTCATATATATGGGCATCTTTTGAGCAGATACAATGAAGTTTCATCACTGCCTTAGATGGGAACTACAAGCAAGCCTTATTTAAGTATAGTGATACATAAACATAATGCCCTTATTCCTTCTTGATACACTTGGATTTGCCATTCCTAATTGAAGTTAATTGGGTATTTGGGTTGTTTATTTGGAAAAAAGAGCCCCCAATGCTTCTCAAGTTCTGGGTTCTTCTGATTCTCATCAAACATAGCAAAAATGTAAGTTTGAATCGGCCTTCCAGGCCTTCTTGGGGTCCCTCCCTTCACATGCTGAATCAAGTTGTTGTTATAGATTCTGGCATTGTTAATACTGGTTGCTGTGCCCCCGGCTGTTGGCCATCCTGTCTCGGACACAACAATTTCAACAGAATTGCCACCAGCTTTCTCAAGAGCTGCGTAAACAGCATCCAAAATGGCATCAAACAGACTTCTATACCCTCGGTTACCATCAGGATCTGTCACTACAACTCCAGGGGCTGTGAAAAGAGCATAATCAAGACGAATGTCTCGGGTGTTGCCTATGTAACTAAAATATGGGTACAAGTTGACAAGCAACGGGGCGCGATTGTTCACCAAGAAACGGATGATGGGGTCAAGAAATGATCGAATTTCTGGCTTGAAAGAGCCTTTTGATGGAGGAAAGGACTCTCCAAGGACTCCAGTGTCAATGGCAGTTGAAACTTTGATTTGGTTCCCAAGTCCAGCACTAGAAATTGCATTCTGCACATTTCTCATAGCTGGGAGAAGAAACTGTGCTGCCCTAGATGTGGCACTGACTTCATTGCCAACGGCGATGTACCTAAATTTGACATTGCCATAGTTTCTTACATTGTTTTGGACCCATGTATTTGCTTGAGCTTGGTTAGAAGCAAGTCGTTCCAGGTCATCATTTGGGACCCCTAACATGAGTTCAATATTGGAACCTCCAAGGGCTTGGAAAGTATCTTGTTGTGGACCATAGATTCGCATTCTTCTAATGTTTTTTTGGTTGTAGAGAGCCACAACTTCTTGTGGTGATGGTAAACCATCACCAATCCTTCCATAACAAACTCCTGTTTGGGCACCTGCATCATATTGATCGAGTAAAGTGGTATTAAGATTAGAATTCAACTATTTGGGATCGATGACATGAATTCTGTCTCACCATTCTCTCAGAATTCATATTCATAAAAAATCTAACTAAAGTTTGATGTTAACTGTTAAATAGACCAAATATTGAAATTATACTAAAATATTATACACCGTTTCTCACAGTATGTGGATCACACACACATAAGAGATCAAGAAACTATAGAAGCAACCATTTAAAATGTGAAAATAGCAATTTCCTTTGTATATACATATATATATATATATATATGTATACCTGTTATGTCTAGGTTAGCCATTAGCAGCCCAAGTAGCAGCACTGCAGCAATCATGGAAGACATTCTAACAGAGGAATATAACTTAGCCATGGAGAAGAAAAAGGAACAAGAAGCTAAAACAGTTTGTACATATTTCAAATATTGTGACTTAGCACCCCTTTTATAGAGAGAGCAGAGCTTGAACTTAAGATGTTTAAGTGATGACAGGCTCTACACCACTATTTCCAGGTCAATGAATCCATGGAAATTTGGCAAACAAACAATTCCGCAAGAAGCACCAAATTTCCAACATTGAAAGCTCATCTCTCTTCTGGCTTATCTTCTAGACTTATTTCATGGTGTAGCTTTGAAAAGTCTCGGTTTTTTTTCCTTTCATTTCCTGTGTGAGAATGACTTCATTTAATAACCAACATTACTAGCTAGCCGCCCATATGGACGCACATGCACTTGCTCACAGACACAAACACATATAGCAAAAGAAAAGTGTTATCATAACGAATTTTCTCAATTAATTTTTTCACTCCTAAATACAAGCGAATAGTCTCACGTTCATTTATTACAATGGGCACTGCTATATTATGTTTAGGAGTGAGATAATTTATTAAAAAAAATTCATTATATAGAGCATCACTTTGTATAGAAAAAGTGACCTTATTCCACATGAAATCAATTACAAAGATTCACTTTTGATATATCTTGTAATGGCCATCTCAGTAACTCAAAATGACTGCAATACATATGCAAGAATGTGAGTCTATTTGTTCCTAAGGCCATTACATAATATCCTTAATTGGGTGAATGATAGAGCTAGTGATTATGTATGAATGGAAGATTTTAAGAGTGTCCTGTTCAGTTGGCTTATGGCTAAGCTAACTTGATAATGAACACCATGGATATGGTTGGACTTGTAATTTTGTATACATCAAGTTAAAAGAGTCTTAATTGGGTGATAGAGCTAGCAATATATATATATATATATATATATATATATATATATATATATCAGCGACAAAACTTGCAAGTTTATCAGCAACAAAATTGCCTTTTCTGTAGATGTGCACTAGCTTGTACTCCCATTTCCCTGTTGATCTATAGACATTTGTTCAAGTCTTCCAAAGAGGTTGAACACCCTCTTCATGGGAATGCCCAAAAGACAAGGGGAAGGGAGGGGTGTCAATTTGAGTTTACTACTTTTTCTTACATGCAAGAATAAGAAAATGGGGCCCACATTTAATTTACTCTCATGAATCTCACTACATTCTATTGATTGAATGAGATTCAATCCATATATAGTTAAGAAAATTTAATGAGTTTATTTAACATTTTCTTTTTAATTTTGGCCGACGGAAAAAAAAAATTGTTTATTTATAAATACAAATGTATAATTTACAAACAAATCCAAGAAAGAACATACTCAATTCAACTACAAGCTCAACACATATAATTGAAAAATAAATATACTATTACAAACTTTTACTTAGAAAAAGTTAAAACAATGACCTCTTTTATAAAAAGAGTCAAAGATGTCACTCAGCCACTAATGAAACAAGTGAAAAAATATTGTGGGAGCATTTGGACATCCCATAGACAAGAACTTTCCTCCAATTCTGACCACAAATTTGATAGCTAGCTTTAGGTTGAGGAAGGACTAAATTATCCTTTCAAAATCCTTTGTCAATCAAATGCAATTTGAAACCCCCTCTATCCGAGTTAGGGGTCTATGAACCAAGTGAGAGCTATTCTTCAATGTGTAATTTAACCACTGAACCTAAAAAACAATAGTAAATAAATAAAAATAAGAATAAGAATAAGAAAAGGCTGATGACCACATGATGGACCATCTAATTAACCCAATACCGAATTTGATGTTGTTTGACAAGGACAATTCCCAATTTCCTAGAAGTCATTGCCCATTGACTTAGAACAGTTCAATAGAAATTTATTTCCTCCACTGAAAAAATGTCCCACCCTCTCTTGCCCCCTCATGAAACAAGTTGTATAGGTAATAAATAGGATAGGGCAGGAATAGAGAAAGAAATTGAAACTAGACATGACTGTGGGACAGGAATAAATTTAAGTATCCCGTCTTGTTTCGTTCTGAATATATATTTAAATTATATAATTGCTATTCAATATTTTTTATATTTCCTTAAATATCTATAGATACACCTGGATGTATGTGTATATATTATTTGCATTTGTAATAATTCTTCACTTTTATTTTTTTAATAATTTTTTACTATTTATTAACTCTTGATTTTCGATTTTCACTTAATCCCCATTTATATTACTAATTTTAGTAAACTTAGAAGAGTTTGAGATATCGAGGAGTCTTTGGTGGAATAAAAGCAGGAGCTAGCAGGTTTTGGGCTGTAAAGTGGGGACTTTGCTAGCTTCTATATGAGAGGAGACTAGCAGGTTGAAAGATGATTTCTGTACCAAAAGTGGAAGGATGACTCTTATTACGAACATGTTATCACGCTTGCCTACTTCACGTCTTTCTTCATGATCCCAGTTTCTGTGGTAAAGTAGTTGGAGAAGCTTTGGATGCATTTCTTCTGGATGGTATAAGTAAGGAGTTTAAGTATCATATATTGGATTGGATGGATATTCAACAAGACATTGCTGGGTAAGTGGCTTTGGAGGCAAGTGGTGGGGAAGTATGCTGGCAGTGGCAGATGAGGGAACCGGTGCTCTAAAAAGGTCCCCATTTCTCGATGGATAGGATTATGGAAGAATATCAAGAAGGGGTGGGATGACTTTTCAACAAATCTCCGGTTTGGGGTTAGGAAATGGTTAGAAGACAAAACTCTTAGATTTTCGATTTCACACGATCTCGTTTATATTATTAGTTTTCCTAAAATTATACTCATGAGAGAGAAATTGAAAATGATATTATTTATAGAATTAACGTAGCATGAGTTAAGTAGAGGATCGATTCTGATGTACTGTGTAATTAATATATATTTTTAAAATTAAAAGATAAATTTTATAAAATAACTATTAAACCAATTATATTATATAGAACAGAATATTGGGTAATTAAAAAAATATGTTAATAAGATTATTGTAACCAAAATAAGGATATTAAGATGAATGTGCAGTAACATAAGAAAATAGAGAATTAAGAACGAACATATTCGGGAGTCGATTAAGATGGTATAGCGAATAAATGTACAAATAAGAAAGAATGACATGATTAATATTGAGATATTATTTATGGAACTGATTACAAAAAAAGAATTTATGCAACTTATCCCAAATAATTATGATAAAACTTTGTTGGATTGAGTTGAATAATATTAATTTATTAATTTTAGGTTTTGAGAAATTAATAAATTTAATTTTTAGTGGGTGCAGGGGAAGATAGCTGGGGGGATGAATTTAGACGGGACAGAGACAAAGGAGGGGTCATCCCTGATTTCTACCACAACCAAAACTCTATAGATGGCGTATTTTGGGGGGTCTAATTTTTGACATAATGTTGGTGTCATCATAGATCTTTTAGTTGCGTGGGTGGCCCGGACTTGTTTTGTTTGGATGGACCTTGACTTGTTTTGTATAGACTCGATTGGACAGTAAATCATGACGTGATTCGCGGAATGAACGGGATGTGAATAATCAGAAGAGGACTCTTTAGAAATCTATGTGACAAACGACAATACATATCTAATATGTGTGTGTTTATGGTGTATTAAACTTTTTTTCCAGTGATGCAACGTATCTTGAGTTAATTTTCGTACAGCAGACTAAATTTTTACAGCTTCTTCTATAATCGTTTTTACACGTTTATGCGTAGAAATAAGATGGTCCCAAGAATTGTTAGCTAGTGGAATTGAACCGAAATCTTAGGATGATAAGTTTTTAAACTAAAAGTTCAATACCATCTCGATTGACGTTTAGTGTACTCAACTTGAGGTAGATAGGATTAAAATATTCAGAAAAAAATGTGAAAGACTTCTTATAAAGTCAACTAGCTAAGCCTATAGGCACCCAAAGAACTTATGTCAAAATCATCTACTATATGTACTATGTCACACTAAAAAAATGACATATTAGTACCATTAAAAAAACACATTATCACATTATTATACTAATCTCATTCAACAATTTTCCCACAGAGGACAACCAATGGAATAGAGGATGAATAGGCCCCATTTATGCATGTTATTGAAATTCATCTGCATAGCCTAGAGCATGTCGATACTAATTCTGATTTTTTTATAGGGTATATGACACCAGTATCACCAGGTTTAGGCCTAACTACAGTGACTCTGGGATTTTATCATAACCAATTGGACCTAAATAAGTCATATACACATAAAACACAATGAAAATAAGACAACACACACTAACAAAAATAATATATACACAGAAGCAAACCCACTTCTGTGGTTTCAACAAATATGTTCTCTCTTTATATCATGCATACAACCCACGGTTAAATAGAACAAGTTAAATCATCCATAACCAATGTTTCAATACAACTTTAGAAGCAAAATGGACTAAGAATTTAACATCTTACTAAGTTGTCAAAAGCCCTACCCATATTGCATGTCAAAGTGGCCACTAAAAGAAAGGGGAGAGCCTCTATCAAAAAAAAGAGGGCACCAGCTTATACCAAGTTGGGTACGTTTAGTTCGCTGGGCACCCAGTCACAGCATGTTACATCATGATACAAGGGGAAACCTACAAAAAAAATTATAAAGATAGATTAGGAGTTTTGGTAATTGTACACTTTTTTTCTGGGTGAAAGCCGGCTGCAGTCTCCATCCATAGTGTAACAAACATAACCAGAGCAGAGCCTGGGCCCTTCTGAAATATGAGCACAAGAAAACCATTTGAAGATTGAGCAGTTGAAAAAGGAGCAAACTTCGAATGTTCAAGTCCAACGGTCCCAAATTCTTATGGCAATAGTTAAGTGCAGAGCCATAATTCCACCTGAATGAATGCAGTCTTCATTCACAGATTTTGTGGCAAGCCGTTGCAGGTTGTGGCCAGGCGAGACTCCGAAACACAATCATATTTGAGTAAAGCTCATCTTATTCAGGACCCTCCATGATTACGTCTCTCTCTCTCAAACAACTGACTTCTTAAAGTTTTGACAATCTTATCTAAAACCCCATCGGTGTCCGTGAGATAACGTTCAGCTTCCAGTCTATTTTTCAGAACTTCCCCTTCAATGAAGTAACTGCTTCCTTCTCTCAAAATGACTCCATGTTCACAAGCCAAATCCAATACCTCAGATTCACAGCAAATGCCTCTCCCAAATTGTATCCCCAGTTCAGCTTTCTTCATCGCAGGCTAGTTTGTTTTTAACCACTTGCACACAAATCCCAAGACCAGTGACCTAGAAAACAGAAATTACAGAAAGAGAGGGGGGGGGGGGGGGGGGGAGGAGGAAATCACAATAACAGGGTGAGGGGAAATGATGAATAAAACTAATATGAAAATCGCAATCAGAACAAGGCAATATGATTTTAGGGGAACAGAAAGATTTGAAAAATAATAATAATAGCAATAACAAGAACCCAACCAAGACAATAATCAGCTACATTCATCTTCAATTTATATCCTCTTTTTTTTTGATATGCACTCTCTTTTTTAATCCACATTTAAATAGATAAATCTTTTTGCCCGCATCTAAATAAATTAATCGTTTTACTCATTGAAAACTATACAGAAAGGAACTCTCCTTTGGTTTTTGGTGCTATATTTTGCTCATCCACCCTTTCAAAGAAATCTGATTTTCTATTTCATAATGCCTATGCTGGGCTTTTACACTTATCCTCTACACGGGGACCTAGGCACCTTGACAACAAGTACTCTATATTTATACATGCACATAGATAAATCTAGAGACTTCACTAATTAGTTTCACCTAGTATCATAACAATTGTGCTTTGGAATACTAAAAGACTGGTGTCCAAAAAGAAAAAAGGAGAGGAAAAAAACATGCACACACACGCACACAAAATGCCAGCCAGGGGCTGGGAAACAATATCCCTCCAATATAGTACAGATCTTGGCTCTACCAATTCCTAAAGGGAGAACCTTGCATTTGCAACCCCATACTGCCAAGCTCCTTAATGGATGGGATGCCTTCACTGCCGCAACAAATAATGGAAGCCTAGCAAACTTATGCTCCACAAAAATGAGATACAGCACCATAAAATGACTATCCAATTATGAAATATCCCAGGGATGGTAAATTCTTCCACTGATAAGAATCAATGAATTAACCACCATCAAGGAAATAGAATGATAACTAGAAACGGACATCATGTCCTTCAAGATTAGGAGTGTGAACTTTATAGTGGCCTCAAAATACTTCCAAAGGATACCTTCCAGTAAAAAGTTGCCACTGCATTAGCAGGTAGCGAAGCTCAAGACAATTTAATGTTAATAGAGGCACCAAGGTAGATGTGGTCCTAATTTCTCATTAAAGATGTGCAGATCCCCAAGGACCTTGGGAGCTTGTAAATGATTCTTAGTGTCAACTACTCTAGAAATCTTACCTCATCCTCAACCTTGAGCAAATCCTGTTCTAATAATTCTCATCCGTATGGCAGCATAGAATTGCAAGGCATTTCCACCACAAGTTACTTCATCTGTAGGTCCAAAGCCTTGCCCTGATTTTAAATTTAATCTCACCTGGACGAAACAGATATAGTAAATGCCAGCTGTCTTGCGTATAGCAACTAAAAGGTTCATGGAGTTCTAGGAATTATATGTCTACCTGATTAACAAAAATAATAAGAGTCCGAGAGCAGCATAATGAATAATGAATTTTTCGTAGTGCTTGGTTCATTATTTGTGATTGTATGTCTTTGTAAGTGCCACTTATCTGAAAATCAAGTTCACATTGGGGAACAAGAGCAGCAACCTGTAAATGTAATACATGAAAAAAATGAAAACTGGCAACAAAAAAACGCAAAAAAATCTTTTAGGGAGAAAATAAGTCAAAGTGGCCGTAGATAAATCATCCACATTTACGAGTCAAAACAGCAACAGTAAATATAATTAACATCAAGGAAGGTGTTACTCATAGACAACTACCACTCATAAATTGAGATGCATAAAATGAAGTTATATTGATGTATACTACATAGTGAAATAAAATCTTGCCTGGGGGAGAAAACTTCAAATTTTGTCAAAATTATTATTAAATAAAAATTGACAAAATAAAATAAAATTCAGCATTTCCAAATTAAAGCAGAGTGACTGCATATGTGAGCCCAGCCGATACTGACAGAACTTAACATCATAGCTTCCACAAACAGACTGGTCAGGGAAATCAGACAGGTGAGATGGTCAGCCTGCTGGTTCAGGTTGGCTAACAATATTTGACACCTTAACTTTATATTAAAATAAGCACAAAATATGTTGGGGGGGGGGGGGGTATGGAATGGAACTTCCACCTTTCCTGAACCGTCAATTGACACTATGAGTCCGGTCCACTTTGAATAACTTTTTTTTAACTTTCTATGTTTAAAATATTTCCAACTCGCATTGGGTAAGCAGACTCAACCTGCTGTTGAGTCGGTTGACCTGTGACTGAGCTGACCATTGGAACTGGTTGAAGACTAGTTCAGTTTTGATAACTATGCTAAATAAATAAATAAATCTATCTCAAAATAAATTTAAAAAAAAAAAAATTGTTAGATGTAAGTTAAGTTTCATTTATTATCTTTCCTTCTATAGGACAAAGGTAGCCTGTTTAAACACAAACTATGCTCATCATTCTCTTATTTTCCCAGACTAAACACACCTATATCTTGTCAAACACAATAATGGATATTGATAATTGCATCAAAATTATTTCATTGTGAGTTCAATGTATCAAACACAACGTATTCATGTCAGCGTACTCATTACATCAGTAGAAATGAAATTTTTAGTAACCTGCAGAGTGCTTGCACTGTTATATTATGAGATTCTCAGGAATCAGGTCCACCGCATCATCAAATAGAGCAACCAATAGGGGCAGTGAAACACATAATTCTTACACAAACAAGGTCCCCTCATGAAGACAAGGAGTGATGCCCCAATATATAGATCACAAGTTATGAAGATGAATAAACCACGATGATTTCACAAGTCAGACTGAGAAACCAAAAAAGTGAGACAATACTGGCACATTGTCTCTATTGGAATTAATGATGTTCAGAGATCAGATGGCACAATTTATTAGATATGTGTTTGCATATGAATCAAACCGAAATAAAAAAAAATTTAAAAAGACTCACACTGTCAACTACAATTACATCTATAGATCCGCTTTTTGTCAATGTATCAACCACACTCAACAAATTTTCAGCAGAATCTGGCTGGGATATGAGGAGATTTTCTGTGTCTACACCCATTGATTCTGCAAGAAAAGGGTCCACTGCATTCTCCACATCAAGATATGCACAATAACCTGCAAGAGAGATGATTCATTGATTACAGATGACAACAAACTTTAACTGTCCATTTAATAGAGAGGCGCAAATTTGAAGGGAGGACAAGGTAGGAGGGACTGAAAAGGTAAAGGGGGTACGAAAAATGTTTATTTTCTCCTTCTGCTTGGTTGCACTAAAAGACAAAGCATTTATTCCGACTCTAGATGTGTTCGGAAATAATTTATTTAGCGTCAGAAATACATATTACCGACAAATAATAAACGTCGAACACAAACGGTCGGTATTAAAATGGTCAGAAAAAGATTACCGACGAAAATCTCGGGGTGTTGGAAATATGTTAATATTTCTGATGCATGTAGGCGTCAGTAAAAGATTATTTCCGACCCTAAAATTGTCGGTAAAATATTATTTCCGACCAAAAACACCGTCAGTAAAACATTCTTTCCCACCAAAAACATCGTCGGTAAAATATTATTTCGACTATATCCTAAGTCGGTGTAAATATTATTTCCGACTATATAAACTGTCGGCTTAAATTGTACATTTTTTCAAAAATAATTTATTATTTCCGACTCATTAGTTACCTTTTTTATTTCCGACGCAAATTTTTTGTCGAACATAAAGTTAAATATTCGAAAAAAATCATTGTTGTAAAAATCATCCACGCACCTAAAAAAGACATAAATTTCAATTAATGGCAAAAGTTCTCCATATATATTCATGCTCTTTATCTTCGAAGGATTAAAGATAAAATACATAACCCATAATCTCACTGACATATATTGTGCATTCAACTTCAACTAAACCAAAAGACATACAATATCATTAAACAGAAAATAATAACCACAATTAATTGCACAAACTAACCAAAAACTGAAGGAATATCCTTGTCTAGAATACTTCTTTCTTTTTGCAACACCAAATACATAACCCATAATTACACTTCATGTTACCTGTATATATGTGTTCCCATAATCTTACTATGCAAACATTGTAAGAAATTCATCCATACGTTTCTGTCTCTCTTCCATTGCAACCTTCATTTATCTATGGCGCTCCTCCATGCTTTGCATCCTCAATGAAACTTCTGCTTGCACTCGTTCTTGCAATTGTTCTTGTAATTCAGTCTTCATTGTCTCCTTAATTTATTCTATTTTCTCATCCAAAGCCTCGTTGCATCATTGCTCGGCTTTATACAATCGATGAAGCTCATTGATTTGAACACCCTGACTGGATGAAGATGAAGGAGGAGCCAACTTCCCATGGCCAAGGCCTTTCACATATCCCGACCTCGTTCCCAACACTTGCTTACATATTTCCTCTTCACTCAATGCCTCACTACCCTCTATGGGTGGCTGCAATTGGAGGCTAATCATGTGTTCTTGCAATAATTATAAATGAGACAAGTTAATTATTACAATTAATGAATATAAAATTAGAATTAAAAATACGTACATAAAAATGTTGGGATTGAGGCGTGACCCAGCCCTTGCCCTCTTTAAAATGCGTCATCCTCCATAGTTCAATTTGGCCAACAGTCTGCTGTGTCAAGGCATCACGCTATATAATGTATCTGCGCTTGGACGTGCATACTCAATAAAGTCTTTAATTCCTTTCATGTAACTAAGCAAATGTCTACCCGGAAGTTTTATCCAACTCTTATCCATGTTTGATCCCTATCACAATAACAAGTAATCAATTAGTATGCTCCATGTGTATATGTTAACTCGTTTCCATTAGTGCACTAATTAAATGGCCACTACCCTCATACTAAGAGGTCTCATACAAAGAGTAGTAAGGTATTTTAGTCACTCTTAACACCTAACAATACACATTTACAAATTAACTTGCTCTAACAAATAATATGGTAGCACAGGCTTGAAAAATTTGTCAAGCATCCTTAAGAAATGTCAAAGTAAGTCGAAGTCTAAGGATTACAATTGTACAAAAGCATTATGAGTTGAAAAACCGATCACTATCATTCTCTGACAACTGAATACTATAGGATTATGCTTCTTTTGCATGACTAAAACTAACAATTGTGTTTTGTTTAAGGAAATGCATTGAACAAGGAAGAAGATGTTCTTGAAACAAAACACTTTTAAGAACAATTAATCCTTTAATTATTTGTGTAGGGTTTCCTTTAAATTGCCTACGACAAAAGGTTCTGTTTACAATCTCAAGGTTGAGGTGTATGTGTTAACCAATCAGAGTTGGCTTCATTGACTCAGTTTCAGCATTTGACCATGCTTCCTGTGCTCATTCTTCAAGTTGATTTTAGTTTGACTCAGTTTCAGCAGAGTCTTTTGATTGCATTGTGAACTTTTTATAGTTATTTTGTCTGTAATGAAATCAAAGGACTATGAGAACAAGAAGTGATTGAATTCAAGACTGATGGTTCATTTGGGGCATTTAGCAGGGTGTTCAAGTTTAGTTAAGATGTAAGGTGTGGATCCTTATTGAGTTGACTTGTATATAAACATATGAAAATTCATTGTATATAATTTTACCTGATTCCCTTGTTTTTTGTCCTTAGTTTACTAATATTCTCATGAAGTCTTGACAACCTGTCCTAAAAGAAATTAATTAAATCTAAAGTATGCAGATTACAACAGCTTCATGCATTGACAAAGCAGTACTTAATTATAAGATTTGATGAGTACTTACAAGGTTAGGTGCCTATTACATCACCAAAACTATCAAATTCTGATGAACAAAATCAAGGAAAAGGCCATCCCTGGCCTTCTTCATTTTCGATATTGAAAAAAAAAAAGTCAAATATCGATCTCCGAAAACTCCCAAGTACTCAGTCAATTACATTGGCACTGGATAACTAGAGGAGTGAAAATACAACTTTATCAGTCCACAGTTCTGCCTATGTATAAACAACACACCATCCTGGACCTTATTCATTTTCCTAGACGCACAGTGCAAACCCATGACCACGTGATTGGAAATGATCTGCTAATTAATTGAGCAACAAAAGCAAGCATAACATAGAACATACCTTTGATTCTGTAATTTCTCCATAGCTAGCATGTTCCTTTGCAACAGAAACCAATGCAGCACTTATGCGTGACTTCAACCCTGGAAGTACAGTCTTGATATGGTGTACCAAAATCTGCATTTAAAAAGGCACAGGTTTATATGAAATCTATGGCCTTATAGAATTGCATAAGGCTTATGAGAGGTCAGTATATACTGTCTGAAATATAGGGAGGGGGGGGTTGCATGTGGGTGTCAGTTGGATAGACATCAAAACAAGACGAATTATAAGGCCACAAGAGTATAGTAGTGCATGCTTAACATGGTGAATCTACTGCTAAAGGGTAAATAATGTTGCATCAGAAGCCATTGCAACTCAGTGTCATACTGAATATTACCTGATTCAACTTCTTGGCCAATTGGGGGATGCCACAGCGATCAGCGAGATCACTATACACCTATATAATAGTAAAAGATATACATGAACAGTTTGATAATAAATAACAGGCAAAGACAGGAACTTTCAAGGACACTAGAGTCATACTGGACAACTGTGAAAGAACTTCTCCTCGGCCACGAGGGCATCTTTAATAGTCCGATTGAGCATAATATCCTGTTTGAGAATGATATCAACCAACAAGATCAGAAGCTTACAAACTTACAAAATGGATATACATGTAAATCAATGAAATAACTTCCGCAACCATTTGTTTTAAAAAAAGTATTAGATCAAGGAACCAATGGAGATGCACCTATGAGGGTTAACTTGCTCGACTGATGATCCCATAGTATTAAAATTAACTCTAAATATGTGTTTTGAATTATGTAGACCACAAGTTCACTACAGCATTGTTCTAGCTTTGTTGTTAACTTGTTATGTATTGTTCCATATAGACTTGCTTGCTTGTTACGTGATGTTTCTACTTGAGCCCACTTCATAAGCTACTTATTTGTTCTACAAGTTTAGATATATCATCGTTAGAAAATAAAAAATTAAAAGACAAAACACAAGAAAAGGAAAGTAACCCCAAAAAGGGTTTTCAAAAGGTCACTAAAGGACACATGGTAAAAGGCAACATTAAACCAGCAACTTTCTTCCACAATGTACTAGATCCATCAAAATTCATTAGGCAATATCACCTAACTTATTGTTGCAAATCTATGGAACTTTGTTTTCATTATTCTTCCCAGGTGCCAAGCTAATGATGTATCTGAACCACCTGTAATGCAGTAGCCATCAAGTTCAAATCTTGGAAGATCTTTAGGCCTTCAGGAAGAACCAAGCCTAAATTTTTTCATATTCGCATGTTGAAGCTCAAGCACAAGTGAATGACTGTATTTCACAAGATCAATAGATGCTACAAAAAACTATCTTTAGAATAAAGCAAATTATACAGAGCTCAATTTAAAGAAGAACAGATCACGAGTGGCAATAAATATATGTCCCCAAAATAACAATACAAGAATGAAGGAACTAAGAAATTTTCAATGTGATAGCCCAATGACGTATCAACACCCTCCTAGCCAGACATCAAGAGAGGATTCTGAATTTCTGAGTACAAAAAGTTGGGGGAGGCTGCTATAAAAATAAAAATAAAAATAATTTGACTCTTAACACCTAACAATACATATTTTGTAACTCTAAACACCTAACTATGGGTTCAAATCATAATGCAGCCGTATCAAAAGACATATAAACCTTACTAAATAAATCGAAAAAGGTAGGGAGAAAAGATGATATTCTACCACAAATGCCGATCGGATCCTTCTTGTGTACTTCTTCTTGGATTCCTTGCGACAATGGCCATAGATCTCTCCGACGAAGAAGACGGAGGCAGAACGAGAGACAGAGAGAGGTGAGAGATCAGAGATCGGCGAGAGGTGAGAGGTGAGAGATCAGAGAGATCGGCGAGACACGAGAGATAGAGAGAAAGGCGCGAGGTTTCGAGTGGCTTCACAGATCGAGGCGCGAAGTGTTTTTGAGCAGATCTCTCCGACGAAGAAGACGGAGGCAGAACGAGAGACAGAGAGAGGTGAGAGATTAAAGAGATCGGCGAGAGATAGATAGAGGCGCGAGGTTTCGAGAGTGGCGCGAGAGTGACTAGACAGATCCAAGGCGCGAAGTGCTGAGCATAACAGGTTATTTCCGACTAATATATGCGGAACGAATACACTGACCATCCGTAATCTACTACTATTATTTCTGAGTCGGTTATATTTAATTATTCCGGCACTGAAAAATTTGGTCGGTAATAGTTAATTTTTTTCGACGTCGGAAATATGTTTTATTAAATTTTGTTATTTCTGATAACGAATAGCGTCGGAAAATATGCTTTATTAAATTTAGTTATTTTTGACTCATAAAATGGTTAGTTATAGTTAATTATTTCCGACACAGAATAGTTTCTTCGATAAAGTTAATTATTTCCGACGACTAATAACGTCAGAAAAGATGTCGTCGTTTTTCTCCTACTATTTTCGACATTTAATTTATTTCCATTATAGAAACTCAGTATAACCAGCGAAATTATAACCGACGACTAATATGCGTCGAAAATAATATCATTTCTTGTAGTGTTGAGCAAGAAGGAAGAAAAGGAAAGAGAGACACTCAGTTTAGCATTATACCTTTTTGAATGGCAAAAGTGTAAAAATTTAAAAACCGCCCATATGTTTCCTTCTTTCCCTTCTCTTTTCCTCTCATTTTTAAGCAGATTCATGTTGTACTTCCCCCTGAACTTTTCCTTTCCCTTCCCTTTCCCTTCCTACCAAACGAAAGAAAATGTGTCCATCCCCTCCTTTTACCTGATCTCCTAGCAAAGAAAGAGTAAGGCAATACACAAAAGCATTAATCTAGTTACTCAAAGGGGGAGGGGGAGGGGGAGGGGAGGGGGAGGGGGGGGGGAATGCTGAAAATTGCAGGAAGTCTCTTTTATTTATTTATTTATTTTTTTACAAGTACCTACAGGGAGTCTCAAATGAGCAATGCAAGTCATAATTATCCATATTTTATGTAACATGTGATACAATATGTTACATGGCTATAATGGTGTACAATACATATAAAATACATATGACAAACATACAAGACACTCAATACATTCAATACAATGATACTAGACACACTCTAATACCTGGGGAAAAAAAACTATCATAGAAATAATAATTTGAGGCAAGTAATAATAGTAATAACAACAATAATATAAGTAATAGTAGTAAAAAAACTAAGGTATTTGCAGTAAAAAAAAAAAAAAAACTTAAAGGGCTTCTTCATAAAATAAATAAATAATAATATATATAAATAAGTCTATAAAACCTAACTGATAAAGGAATCCCAAAGAATATAGAATTTGGAACACTGTAACAATAAAAAGAGAGAATAAAAAGTAAAAAAGAAAACATGAAAGAGGGCATGCGGGAGACATTAACGAGAGAGAGAGAGAGAGAGAGAGAGAGAAGATGTAACTAAGACTTCAAATTGGAGAACTTAAAGGCTTGGTCTTTTTGAAAAGTCACCCATTAAGGTATGTTTTAGAATTGATAAATTAATTTAATTATGTTATTATGATGATTAATGATGCAAAATCTGATAAAAGAATAATACTAATAGTTTTAGGGATCCAAAGAATTTTAAGATATTTTAATTATTTTGTGTTTAATGGTAGAAGAAAATAAAATAAAATAAAATAAATGGGGTGAGTCAAGGACAGCACCGCTTGTAAATGTGTTGGGTCATGTGTTTGTAATGCATGCAATAGATGACATGCATGTGAGTAATGAATGTGTTAATGACGGAAAACAGAAGTCAATTAGAGAAGACAGCACTTTACCTTACTCTCCAGTTTTTCCAACTTACATGGTTGCTGTGAATTTCTATAACTAGCATACTTTGAAAACAGAGGATTGTATGAATGGAAACTTAAAAATTTCTCATTATTTTTTGTTGTGATAAAAATCTGTACAAAAATGTATTTATACACTTGATTTACCCTGAGTGCACTTGTAACAAACTTAACTAATTTAACTGCCTATTCACAGAAGAAGCCCTCTGTTTGGCTTCTAGAGATTTTAACTCTAATTTCTCTATATGATTTTCTATATTCCAACACCCCCCCTCAAGATGAGAATGTATATTAAGCATTCCCATCTTGCGAATTAGGTGATGAAAATTAAGAGAACCGAGAGGCTTAGTTAATATGTTTGCTATTTGGAATCTGGAAGGAATGTGGATGATCTTTATAAGACCTTCATGTTGCTTTTCTCGAACTAAATGGCAATCCAATTGGATATGCTTTGTCATCTCGTGGTGTATTGGGTTTGATGCAATCTCAGAGGCAGGTTTGCTGTCTGCATATAGCAATGCAGCTTGAGTATGTTGAATTTGTAAGTCAAACAGCAGGTAGTGTAACCATTGAAGCTCACAAGTAGTTGATGCCAATGCTCTATACTCAGATCCTACAGAGGATCTACTAATTGTGGGTTGTTTCTTTGGTTTCCAAGAGATGAGAGAATCTCCTAAAAATATTGCAAAACTAGTAACACTTTTTCTGGATCTATGCAGCCACCCCAATCACTATCTAAGTAAGCCTTTAGATGCAATGGAGAATCAGCAGATAAGAAAATCCCTTGCCCAGATGTTGCCTTAATGTATCTGAGTACTCTCTCGGCTGCCTTGAGATGTGAGGTGCTAGGATTAGCCCTAAACTGACTCAGTGCTTGTACTGCATAAGCAAGATCAGGCCTAGTAATTGTTAGGTACAACAATCTACCCACTAGTCTTCTATAAGATGCTGGATCAGGTAGAATATCTGATGAGTCATTTGTAGTCAGTTTCAAGGTTGATTCCATAGGAAAAGTTGCTGGTTTACATCCAGAAAAACCATTATCTTGTAGAATATCAAGTGCATACTTCTTTTGACAAAAAGCAATGCATTTGGCTGACCTAGCTACCTCAATCCCCAAAAAATACTTCAATTCGCCCAAGTCTTTTATTGTAAAGGATTTGTGTAGAAAATCCTTCACAGCAGATGTAAGCTCTAAATTTTTGGAAGCAACAACAACATCATCAACATATATCAATAGAGCAATAGAGCAATAAAACTATTTTCAGTTTGCTTGACAAACAGAGATGAATCTGACTTTCCTTGAGTGAAACCAAACTGAAATAGTGAAGTGGACAGTTTTGAAAGCCACTGTCTTGAGGCCTGCTTTAGGTCATATAAACTCTTTTTGAGTTTGCATACTCGAGGGTCATTAGGTGTAAAGAAACCAGGTGGTAGCTGCATATAAGCCTCTTCATTTAAGTCTCTATGTAAAAAGGCATTATTTACATCAAGTTGATGTAAATACCAATTGTTTGATGCAGTTGTAGCTAACAAAAGTCTCACTGTTGTCATCTTGGCAACAGGTGAAAAGGTATCAAAAAAATCAAGTTCCTCTTGTTGAGTGTAGCCCTTTGCTACCAACCTAGATTTATATCTATCTAATGTGTCATCAGTTTTAAATTGTATGAGATAAACCCATTTGCAACCTATTTCTATTTTGTTAGGAAGCAAAATTGCAAGTTCCCAAGTTTTATTAGTTTCAAGAGCTTTAATCTCATCTGCCATGGCTTGTTGCCTTTCAGGTTGTTTGATGGCTTGTTTAAAAGTTCTAGGTTCAGATATGGAGGAGACAATATGAGCAAAGGCTTTGTGTTTGTTAAAAACTTTAGAATCAGAAATGAAAGACAGAATTGAATAAGGTTTACCTGAAGAAGGACAGCCAAGAGGTTCATGAGCGGCTGAGGATCTTTTTGTCAAATTACCACAATAATAGTTTTCCAAATATTGAGGAGAATGCCTAATCCTTTTAGATTTTCTTAGATTTATAGGATTTGTAATATTTGAAAATTGTAATAAAGCAAAATTTTCTGTAGAAGCTGAAGTAGAATCTTCTATAGGTAATGGACAGTCATATATTTGAGGAAAATTAGGAAAGACAAAATGTGTATGAATAGAATTAGGGATAGATGGAAATATGAATTCATGAAATATGACATCTCTGGATAAGAAAGTTTTGAGAGTAAGTAAATCAAGCACTTTGTATCCTTTGACATTTGGTGGATAACCAAGGAAGATGCATTTTGAAGCTTTAGGTGAGAACTTCCCTCGATTATTTTTAAGGGTGCTTGCAAAACACAAACATCCAAATACATTGAGGTATTTGTAACTTGGTTGTTTGTGGAATAAAAGATAGTATGGTGATTGATTATTTAAAATAGGAGAAGGAGTACGATTAATAAGATGGGTAGCTATCAAAATACAATCTGTCCAGTAGGATAAAGGTAGATTGCTTTGAAATAATAGAGCTCTAGCAACATTTAGTAGGTGTTGATGCTTTCTCTCAACCCTACCATTTTGCTGTAGAGAGTCAACACATGATAATTGATGTATTATTCCATGCTCTTGATAAAAAAGAGGCATAGTTAAACTCCTGGCCATTATCTATTCGAAGAGTTTGAATATTTGTGTTGAATAGAGTTTGAGCATATTTGATAAAGCTAGTAAGTATAGATCTTGTATCAGATTTTGCTTTCATGAGATATAGCCAAGTAAAGCGAGTATGATCATCTAAGATTGTAAGAAAATAGGTATATCCTGAATGAGAAACATTAGAAAAGGGACCCCAAACGTCAACATGAACTAACTCAAAAATTTCATTTGATTGACTGGTTGATACAGGATATGGAAGCTTCTTTTGTCTAGCTAAGGGGCAGATTTCACATACATGATTTGGAGAAACTTTTATAGAAGAATCAAGATTACTAATTATCTGTAATCTTGCAGATGGAACATGTCCTAATCTAAGACGCCATATATGAGGATTGCTATTACATGATTGAACTAATGCAGTAGAAGAACTAATCTGATCAGGCATTTCACTCTTATTTGAAACAGGAAAAGATAAGTGGTATAAAGCAGATTTGACTACAGCAAGCCCAATCATCCTCCATTTACTCAAGTCTTGCAAAATGCATTTGGATTGAATAAAGAGCAATCCAATAGAATTATCTTTAGTCAATCTTAAAGCAGAAATCAGATTGATATTAAAAGAAGGAACAAACAGTGCATTTTGTAGGATTATGTTAGAAGAAAGTGTGACATTTCCAGAGAAAAGAATAGGAACAGATTGTCCATTTGGTAAATGGACTTTAGAAGGTTTGTTGAGGGCACTTATGGAATCAAAAAGATGAGGAGAATAGATCATATGATCTATTGCTCCTGTGTCAAGAATCCAAGTGGATGAATTCTTTGAAAAAGAAACAATGTTACAAGAAGAAGATATACCTGAAGTGGAGACAATATTAGCTATAGAATCAGTGTTAAGATTGGATAGGCTATTTGCTAGAGTAAGCAGATTTTTAATTTGCTCTTGAGAAAATACCATATTGGGAATGCTCGAATTTTGCTCCAATAAAGATACATTTTTTGCAGTGGGTTGTGCATATGATGAATTTGTAGATTGCACATTGATAGATCTTTTCCCTTTAGGACCTTTCCATCCAGGAGGATATCCAATCAGTTAAAAACATTTGTCTACAAGATGGCCAGAGTAGCCACAATGAGAACAGACCAAATCTGATTTTCCTTTCTGCTTCGTGTATCTTACACTAGTAGATGATTATCTTTGTGGTTGAGCAGTAACCATGGCATGCAAATCCAGGGAGATTCCAACATTGTTAGTTAAAGATCTTTGACTTTCTTCTTGTAGTAGCAAAGAAAATACTTTGCTCATTGATGGTAGAGAGGATTGAAGGAGTAATTGACTTCTGATGGCTGAGTATGAATCATGTAATCCAACTAAGAATTTGATTACATAATCAAATTCTTGTCGATCTGTGAGATTCTTCAGAATATTGCATGTGCACCAACCAAGATGTCCACATTCTACAACTTGGAATAGGTTGATAGCTGATATATTCATCCCACAAAGCTTTAAACTCACTGAAATACTCAGTAACAGTTTTAGAACCTTGAGAAATAAAGCTGAGGGATTTTTCCAAAAAAAAGACTCTCGGACCATCACTTCTAAGATATCTTGTCTCAAGTTCTTCCCAAATATCCAAAGTAGATGTAAAATAAAGGAGGCTGCCACGAATTTCTTTGGAAATTGAGTTCATTAACCATGATAGTACCAGATTATTGGCTCTTAGCCAAGCAATACGCAGTTTAGGATCAGCATCAATTCAAGGTTGAAGCAGAGTTCCATCAATGAAGGAGATTTTATTCTTGATAGTGAGTGCAATTGAAATCCAACGACTCCCTGCAATATAATTCTCACCTGTAAAAACTTCAGACATTAGAAATGCTCTTGGATTGTCAGAAGGATGAAGATAGTATGGAGTCAAGGAATCATCACAAGGATTCGCCATAGAAGCTCTCTTAGAATTTTCAGAAGGTGCCATAGAAGCAAGAAACAAGAAGGATTGATAACAGAATCAAGAATCAAGAAGGAAAGAATTGAGCAAAAGTCTTTTCTTTTCTCTTCTGATACCATTTGAATTTCTATAACTAGCATACTTTGAAAATAGAGAATTGTATGAATGGAAACTTGAACATTTCTCATTACTTTTTGTTGTGATAAAAATATGTACAGAGATGTATTTATACACTTGATTTACCCAAGTGCACTTGTAACAAACTTGACTAATTTAACTGCCTATTTATAAAAGAAGCCCTCTGTTTGGCTTCTAGAGATTCTAACTCTAATTTCTCTATATGATTTTCTATATTCCAACAGTTGCTACAAAATCTGTAAAGGCAAAGGCAAGATCGATAAGCATGCCAAAGCAACGGTTAGGATTTCTAGATACGTGCTCCGATCACAGCTCAGGTTAGGATTTCTAGATAGGTGCTCCGATCACAGCTCACCATTTAAGCTTAGGAGCTCTCCATGGTCTTCTTTTAATGGTGACGGGACTAGCACTGATGGACAGAGTACTGACAATTCTCAACAGATATCCATACAAATGAAAGGACTTTTTCCAGATTGAAAAGACTTCAATATTTGGTTCCCACCATTAGTTCCAAAGTTCAAATCAAGGGAATGTTTCTGGAAGGTTTTTCAACTAAGTGGGTATGAAGAAATTTGCAAGATTTTCACTGGTTCTGACAATATATTGAAGAGCCTGCAAGATCAGGTGTTAGCAATAAAGGAAACTTTAGTGGATGACAATGTTTGATTGAGGAAGGAAGTCTTGATAGGCTTTGAGAATGTGAAACTAAAAAAATATCTTGTAGGTATATATTTGGAAGCTTTTTTTACACTCTTTAATGTGTGTATGTGTGTGTGTGCTATGTGAGTTGGGGTTTGATCTTTGTTTTATTGATGTTGTCTAGGAGAACATTCCCTGGCAGAAAATATGCACCAAATGGTTGAGCTTGCATGTAACAATTGATGTTCTATTATTTACTACATCAGCAGTATTATTTGTTCTTATTGATCATTGTACAGGAGATGGTATTTTAATTTGCTTCCAACATGGAGACCATAGTCACATATTGGTCAAAGCCACTATGCTGTCAATTCACACAGAAAAATCTTTATTGAGATAATTTGCTCTAGGCATCTTTGGACTGTTACATAAAGACATAATGCTCATGCTCTCTTGATACACTTGGTTTTACATTCTCAAGTAAAAGTGGCTGGGTACATAAGGTGTTTGTTTGGAAAGAAAAGCCCCTAATGCTTCTCATATTCTGGGTTATTTTGATTTTCATCAAACTTAGCAAAAATGTAAGTTTCCATAGGCCTTCCAGGTTTTTTTTTTTAGGGCTATCTACCTTAAAATGCCAAATTAAATTTGTATTATGAGTCCTTGCATTATCAACAGTAATCGCTTTCCCACCGGCTGAGGGCCAACCAGTCTCTAACACCACAACTTCCAGTGAAGCCCTGTCGCCTATTCAAGTGCTGAGCAAACCACATCTAACAGGGCATGGAAAAGATTTTGGTACTTAAGTTGCCCATCTTGCACTACTACCCCGAGGGTTAGCACAATAAAGACGAATATCTTTGGTGTTGCTTGTGTAACTAACTATGTTACTGTTGGAGTAATTTAGAATTTATTAATTATAGTTAGATACATTATTGGATAGTTCATGTACAAGTCTTGGGACTTTTAAAAGTCTTTTGAGTAGATTCAAAGTGTAATGCATTGTCATATGTGTGAGAGAATGTAAAATGAATATATTAAATGTAAGAATCTAGATATACGTGTCTATATCCTCTATATATAGATACTAGAGATTATTGTAACATACAAAACACAACATAATCTAGTAGAAGAAAATATTGAAGGAAATAAGTTGTTAGAATCAAACTCTAAAGTTACTGGTGCTTCCTGGTAGCTCTATACGACCTTGTACATCTCTACAAACTCTTATTTATCATATTTACATAGATTTTGTTAAGCTTTAGTTATTGACCATCAAGTTGTACCAATACCCCATCTGTGTACATGAGTTCTTAGAAAAAACGATTCATTCATTTTTCCAACATAATATTAGAGCTACAAGGATCCTGAGGCCAACATGTCTAAAAGTTGCGTACGTATGAAGATGTGAAGTTGTTAGAGAAATTAGGAGCAACCATAAAAATTGGGTAGTTAGAGTTTGTTACCCCAAAGTGAGAGGAACTTTGGGTTGTAGAAAAGACGCGCATGGTGCTTGTGTAGCTCGTTGTGGAGTGCAATGGTAGTATTGGAGAAGTACAAGGAGTAAGCTCCAGTAGTTTTGAATTTATGTTTGGTCGACATGGAGAATTTAAAGGGTTGGTTCAACTTTTGATAGGTGTATAGAGAGTTGATAAGTAGATGTTAATTGATGATATTTTCCTCCATTTTTGTTGTGATTTTATGCTCGAGAGGTCCAAAGTTGTGTTTTGAGTAAAGGTGGAATGTGAAATTTAAAAGTGATACTCTCTCCCTGCACGTGTCTATGTATAAAAGAGTGAATGACCCATTGAAAGGATTGCAAGCCAAAGAAGTTTGTTTTTAGAAATTAAAACACAAGACAAGAACGTCTTAAAATTGTGAAGCCCAAAGGGCTAGACAATCTGAAACTTTTGAGATAGTTGATTGTCAAGAAGAATTTGAGTTTGATAATGGTAGCAGCCAAAAGTTGTGGTTTTTTATTTTTTTGAAGGAAATTATGGAGAGTCAACATCTTATTGAAGTAACAATTTCGCTCAAAGTCATTCTCAAAAAGATTCTTCAAAAGTTGTATCTTCTACTAATAGTTTACGCAACGATAAGATTGGACTTGATCATGATCTAGATTAGTTGAGCAAGAAGAAACATTGAAAATGATTGAGCATCTTATGAATAGATATAACATTATGATTCATGATGTCAACTACAAAGGACTGGGATATGTTGAATGAAGTTTGTCAAATTTGTTGGAATCATATCAAGAGATTAGTGCAAAAAATGAGGAGTTAAAGTTGAAGCTGAAAGATGTGCTTAATCTTAGTGAAGAATCATTTGGTGAGAATATGCAAGAATAAATTCTAAATTATTGAGGGGTATTGTTGGAGTAATTTAGCATTTATCAATTATAGTTAGATACATTGGATAGTTGATGCAGAAGAGTCTTTGGACTTTAAGAGTCTTTTGAGTAGATTCAAAGTATGATGTATCATAATGTGTGTGAGAGAATGGGAGAAGAATATATTAAATATAAGAGTTTAGATATATGTATCTATATCCTCTATATATAGATGCTAAAGGTTATTGTAACACACAACACACAATATAATCTAGCAGAAGAAAATATTGAAGTAAAGAAGTTGTTACAATCAAGCCTAAAAGGTACTGGTGCTTCCTAAGAGCTCTGTATGATCTTAGGATCGTACATCTCCACAAACTCTTATTTATCATATTTACATAGATTTTGTTATGTTTTAGTTATTGGCTATCAAGTTGTATCAACATCCAATTTTTGTACATGAGTTCTTAGAAGGAAGATTTCTTCGTTTTTCCAACAGTTACAAGTTAATATGTAATGGGACACTATTGTCCACTAAGAAACCAATGATCGGATCAAGAGATGATCGAATTACAGGCCTGAAAGAGTCTTTCAATGGAGGATAAGAGTTTCTAGGGAACCCATTGTGAATGGTAGTAGAAACTTTAGTTTGGCTTCCAAGGGAAGCTATATAAATTGACAAATTGCATTGAACATTTACCTCATGGCAAGGAGAACTTGCAAACACTTAGTTATGCCACTTTTTAATGGGTTGACTTAATTTCCAACTACAATGAACCTGAATTTTACCTTAATATATGTTCTTACATTGTTTATTTGTTTTGGACCCATGCATCTACATTGGCTTGGCTAGAAGCAAGACTTTGGAGGTCAGTGTATGGAGTATCTAACAAGACCTCAAAGCGGAGCCTCCAAGGGCTTGGAGAGCAGTTTGGTTTGGATCTTAGGATGCTACTCTGGTTGTAAAGTGACACTTCTTTTGGGGATGACCAGATGTTAATGGCTTATCGTCGTATCAATTTATGACCTGGTATTATTATTATTTTTGCCCAGAATCTAATGAAGCAATCATAAGATGAGATATGAATGAGAAACATAGAAAATAATAAAAGAGATGATTAAGTGAGGTACTAGATCATTAACAATGAGAGAGAGAGAGAGAAAGAGGCATCACAATTTGCTTGGAGGTAGAAGAGAAGTTTCTAACCAACTTTAAGGCAAGCTTCGGTAGTGAGTCAAAACAAGGAGGTTTTGTGACTTTTTTTTTTTTTGCCCTAGAAGAGACACATGGCATCAATTTCTAAAATATCATGAAAATTTGTTATGAATTATCATACGAACTTAGGACCTTGGTGGAAGATAGTTTTTTTTTTTTTTTTTTAAGTTTTTGGGATTATATAATTAATAAAGTTGGAATAAATGCTATCATGTTATATTGATGCTTACTTCCTACCTTATTGACTTATCTTAATTTTCTAAATTACAAATTAACCTCACATTTTTCAGTAATTTTAGCAGGGTCAATCTAAAAAAGCAGTCCAAAATTTCTACATCACTCTATATAAAAAAACCCAAATTCAGTAGGGTCAACTATACCGAGCTCTACTAGTGAGTGGGTATGGTAATGGATTCTCAAACATTCAATAACAAACTCTTGTTTGGGCACCTACACTAATTGAGTATATAAACTTGTAAATTTGAATTCTTTCGTGAAATTGTTGTGTGTGTGCATGTTGTTAGAAATGTGGGATTCAAGTTGGTGGCTTCAAGTTGGTGCAGGAAAAATAGATTAGTTCCGAAGCTGAACTACAACATATGTCACGATTCAAATCCTATACCCGTTAAACTTGAATGCGTGATCCGACAAAAGAGACCTTCAGAATCAAATGGGATGCAAAACTAAAGAATTTTCCCATATTTTAATTTTTTCTTTTATATCATCAAAAGTCACAAATCATCAAGTTTGTATTATCAGTTCATCACCTGTAATCCCATTGATCAGAGCTTAACCATAACATCATATTACATAAACAACTAAGAGTCATATACATCATTTCATTGTAAACATCACTCTCTTACATAAAACTGTTTACAACATTCAAAACACCACTTATCAAAAGAAGAGGCACCTCGAATCTCTGAACCACCAAACTCTTATGCGCCTCTTGTCTGTGTATTCAGAAAGACCTTGTTTGCTCCTTAATCTTGTATAACCTAAAAAAGTTTAAGATGATTGAGATGAGCTAACGAAGCTCAGTGAGTAATTATCTCACTTTGCCTTGGGTTTTCAACGAGTGGACCAAACACATTTTATAACTCATTTCAAGCATGTAAACGTATTAGGTAAACTTAAGCAAAGCAGAGAGTAACATGTAAAGTAATATAAAACAAAACTTATGTTTCATCTAAAACATATTTTCCTTTGAAAATTACACCCCTTTGCAGAATTCGTATTAAGAGGATGAGTGTATTCGAAATAAGGATATTAAGATGGATGTGTGGCAAGACAAAAAATAATAGAATTATGAATAAACATATTCGTGAGATGATATGAGTAGCATCTATAGGAGATAAAATAAGAGAACATAGGTAAAGATGGTATGATCATGTAAAATGAAGACCAATAAATGCACAAGTAAGGATTATTGATATGGTAAATATTGAGAGATATGCTAGAAAGCGAGGACGACATAAATTAATTTTAGTAGAAGTAGTTTAAAAAAAAAATGATAATGGGTGGTTTAACGGAAGGAATGACCTTAAATAAAAAAGAATGGCTAGATAAGATTCATATAACTGATCCCAAATAATTGGGATAAAGTTTTATTGAGATGAGTTAAGTTTTTGAATTCCTATTGACCGGAATATGAGGGTTTTCCCCAATGACTAGGGACATGTACGAGAATGTCATATCTCTTGACTCTATATCACCTTAACGATGTCATTTTCTCATAATATCATATTAGACATGTCTAGATCATTGTTAATAGGCAGTCATGAACACTCAAATCATACGTTTGTCTCAAAAACGTTTAAGCAAAATAAGTGACATTTTAAATACAAATTTCAATTTCAAACAAACTTGACAAGGATATGAATCATTATCAAACAGTCAGACAAATTAAGCATTTAATTGTCCAAAAGGATTGCAACAATATATTTTTAAACAATTAGCAAGTTGAAACACTACAAGATTTACATTTGCAAACAAGGTAAAAAAAATTACGCCACTTCAAGGTATGAAATTACTCACCTGTAATCCTTAACTCGATTTCTTAATTTCCTTCTCTTTAGAAGATCCTAGAACATACATATAGTTTGGCATTTTAATATTTTAATTACAAAGATCTATTATTAAAACAACATTATTTACTATTTTTAGTTTAATTGGACCTTATTTTTGGATTATGAGACTTAAATAATCTTAAGTTAGATCCTTGTATATTTTTATATTTATACTGTAGCTTAATTAATTACAAAGGACTCAATTGTAAGTAGTGTAATTTACACTTCTAATTTTTTTAATATCTGAGTTGTTGAAACGGATTTCACCATTGGATTCAGAAAGACAAAAAATATTGGGATAACACAACTTTTCAATTTAATTGGCTTTCAATATTTTAAATAATTAATTCTGAAAATACAATATATTTGCTGCATTTTTCTTTTTAATTACATTATACTTCTTTATGATGGAATAATTTGTAACAGTTTCCCTCTTATATTATTAGTCTGTCATTAATCGTTTGTATTTTGATTACATCAATAATTTTATTTTTTTAAATGATAATTGTACCCTTAATAATAAAAAACTTATATTAACAACTCCTATAAAATTACACATGTTTCTCATGTAATTTGAAAAATTACATTAATATCCCTTCAACTTTGATGTCTGTAACACAGACCCCTCTTCCCTTAGTCAACCATTAATTCAATTAACGAAAAAAGATGACATCATCTCATATTTTTTTCAAACGCCAAATTTAGCCTTATCTACTAACTCAGTGAGTTAACTCTTTCTTTCTTCTCATCTTGAACTCTTTCAGTCTTTCTTCCCTATCTTCTCTATGACTCCCCTTTACTCTGGGTCATCGTCCCTCATCCTCATTTGCTACATTCATGAATAAAGAAATCTAACAACCAATAATCATCAACATCTGACTAATCCTTATTATATAACGGAATAATAAGAGTATTCACACTCAAACCCATCATGCATATAGACACAATCATTAAGTATACAACGGAAGAACCACACAATCAAGACCCAAGTACCCAACACCCTCCGGCCACTCCTAAATAAGTAGCTTTCTCCTTGGCATTATTTCATATTTTAAGCGAGACAACCTTGAAGGTTGTCGATTTCAATGGTGGGCTTGGAGAAAATTACCGGTGAAAAGAATTGAGAAAAATTAGGGATATTTATTGAGATGTTTTGGAGAATTAGAAAAGGGAAGAGAATGGGCGTGTTAGATCGAAATCGGAAGAAGACGCTACTGCTTGTGGTGTGCATGGTGGTTGGGGCAGTGGTGGCCCAAATCTAAATACAAAAAGGAAGAGGATGATGTTGATCGTGAAATAGAAGCGGAGGCAATTCAGAGTCTGCGTCAATGTCATCTCTATCTTTTGCATTCTTTGCAAACTTGCAATTCCATGACTTTGGAGGTTTTGCGGTATCAATCATACAATATTATGCAACTTTTTGTGCGGGTCGTCGAGGAGTGCAATGGCAAGGAGGCATTGTGTGAGAGATGATTGTCGGTAAGGCACGCTCTGGTTTTTCAAGCGCCTACCGGGAGGAGCCAATGGTAAGGTGATGGAATTGGAGTCGGGCAGTCCGTTTGGTTATTGAGAAGATGCAAGAAAATGAATTTCAATTTTTTTTTTCAACCCTGATTCTTCCTCTTGAGAATAAATTCGGTGAGTTGTTAAAATAATAAGGAGAAAAACAAAATTTAAAATATAAGGAATAGAAAAGTAATTTTATTTTATATACTAATGTATTAAAGACTAACACGAATAAAGAAGGTTAGTATAATTTTTAAAATTTTAAGAATTTGTGTAATATTAACGAATGTTAAGAAATAATTTTTAAAAATTCAAGGATTTATGTATAATATCAACAAATTTTAAAAAATATCAGTATAATTTATTTATAATAATATTAAAAAGATGTACATAACCTTACTTTTATAAGTTAAATTACCTTTTAACCCTCTTGGGTTAATCAAAACTATCTCATCAAGTTTCTCATTTGCCATACTTTTCTTGAGCTTAGCCCCACTAAATTGAGGAAAATTCTCCAAATATTCAATTAGTACATTAAAATGATGAAAAAAAATTAAATGAATGGAGGAGATATTGTTAGTGATACAAGAAGAAGGATGTAAGCAACTCCTTAATTGATTGCAGCGCCTGCATTAGATCGAAAGAATAAAAAATGAAATGATTTTAGTGTCAATAGCAAAAATTGATTGATTTTTAGAGCATACTTATATTTTCAGATGATTGAAAGTAATATAAGGGGAAAACATTAAGAAGAAAATTAATAGGGCTACTTACCGTTATTGATGGACCATTTGGGACAGTAGGAGTAAAGTTTTGTCCATGGCTGATTTGCAGAAACTCCTTGGGTGGATTGAGCGAGAGATGGGAGCCCAGATCTTGGCGGCGCCATAGCCACCATCATGGAACCCCTCATAGCCATCCCGCCGACCACTGAGGCCATGCATAGTCTCTTGCCATGTTTTCAATTGCTCCACTTTCCAGTGCCGTCGGTCTTTGCCACCATCTCTGGTTGGCATTCTCTCTCTCCTCCATCTCTCAGTATCTCCGAACATCCCTCTTCCTATATATATAATACATACATACACATGCACACACACACACACACACACACATATATCGTCATCCCTTTTGTGGTTTTTTGGAGAAGAAGGAAAATGGGCACACTAGGTTGTTGTTGTGAACATAGGAGGGAAGGAAGGAAAAAAAAGATAAAAAATGAAAAAGAGAAGAGAAAGAAAATAAAAGAGAAAAAAAAATAGGGTAAGAAAGAATTAAAGAAAGAAAGGAGGAATGAAAGGGAAAGGAAAAGGAAAAAAAAGAAGAAGAAAAATAAGAAAAGAAAAAGAAAAATAAAGGCAGGTTGACTTTGAATTAAAAATTTTATTAAATAAATAAAGGGTATATTGATAATTTTATATTTTTGTTAATGGCGTTAAATGAATAGTTTTAATAGGGATATACAATGTAATTTTTCCAACAAGAATTGGATTGTTTATAATTGTGAGTAATAACAGGGGTGTTTGGTGTAACTTATCCTTACATTATATATATATATATATATATATATATATATTACAATATATAAATATGAGGGTTTCGTGATTTTTCATTAATGTGCTTGCTTTTATAATTCAAAAATAAGAGTGGTTTTTTTGTTCCTTCTTTTAAAGAATAAATGAGTCCACGAGATGACATTAGCATAGGAAATAAGATGAACTTAAATAAATTTTCAATTTTATTTACGAGGGTTTCAACTATCGTCCATTAATGGGTTCCGTCTTTTCAACAATAAATGAGTCCACTATTTACTACTTCTAGACCCAAACTTAGTCTGTCACTATTATATATATAATAAAAGTACTAACTTATAGCATTATTTTTCAATATGCAAAACTTTGATCCTAAATTTTAGTCATATATTTGAAGTTTTGACATATATATATATATGTATATAGACGTGTACTAATGACTTTTCTGGCGTGGGGTTATTGTTCACGAATAGTATCCTGTCTGCACCGAAAATTATTTTGTCTTCTTACGTCCACTGTTTTTTTACTGTGCTGGACTGTTTAATCTTTATCTAGACTTGTAGTAATCCTCATAAGGGTCCTTGACTGTAGCAATCCTCTGAGGGATGATAAAGGTGACTGGATTTTGCATCAAACTGTGTTTTAGACTTTTTCTTGGAAAGAAGATTAACGGAGCGACTGACAGATAGATCTTGTAGAGAATTAATTTCTCTAGACAGGTCTGGTCTATACTTGAAGAGGACCGAGTTCTATGTGCAATGGGTTGTTTTAAGCAGAACTATAACTGGGAAGACTCGAGAGACTATAATTGGGGCGCAGAGGGTGACCGAGAACAGAAAATCGGTTAACTTGGGGTACTAGGGGAAAATGACTACGGAAAGGGTGTAGGAGCTGGAGGGACCAAGGCTCTTGGGGTAACTATTGGGGTTTTCCCTAAGAGAGGGAGTTGACTGTTGTGATTGCTTGTCTTTCCTCCCGCTCATTTTTGAGCTGCAAAATTTTACGAGTAAGGAAATCAGGGTTATTGTTGTGTTCACTGGGTATGTACTGGATATCGAAATACTGTTGTGCTCACAGGGTATGTACCTGGATATCAAAATTAAAGACGGATAGGATGGCTTGTCATCGTGCAAAAATCTATTTGGATGTAATGTTTTTAACATCTTTTTCCAAAATATGCTTTGCACTTTTACAATCAATTTTAAATAAAATCTTTTGATTTAATAAATCACTTTAAAATGTACTAATGCATAAAAAAAAGATAAAATTTCTTTTTTAATATTATTATAATTTAACTGAGGAGGATTCCAGATTCTAGAATGATAACAAATTATCTATTCGGGGGAATTAGGACTTTACTTTTGACTAAGAATACCACCATAACTAATGTCAGAGGCATCTGTTTGAACTATTTTAAACGCGAAAGGAGAAGGAATGCCAAGACAAGGAAGAGTCTTAACATATTGCTTAAATTTTTGGACAATAGTTGTATGAGCAGGTGTCCAAGGGGATGGTTGACTGCGAAGACGCTCAAACAAAGGTTTACATTGAGATTGCAGATTTGGATAAAAATATGAAATGTAATTAAGTGAACCTAAAAACTGTTATAATTGAGTTTTCTCTAAGATCTTATTAGGAAATCGATCAGCAAACTGGATTGACCGTTGGATGGGTTTGATCTGACCTTGACAGATATCGAACCCTAAGAATCTGACTGAAGTTTGAAATAGTTTAAGTTTAGATGCTAAAAGGACTAAATCGTTACATTTGATAACATTAAGAAACGAATACAAATGTTTCCAATGTTGATCAATTGACTCAGAGAAGATGAGAACATCATCTATGTAAACTATAATATGACTGGAGAAGGGGTTGAAGATGTCGTTCATGACATTTTGAAATTCACTGGGAGCATTCTTTAATCCAAAGGGTATTACATTCCATTCGTAATGACTAAAAGGGGTTGTGAATGCAATTTTGTATCAGTCTGACTCATAGATTTGGATTTTCCAAAATCCACTTTTCATGTCGCATTTACTAAAGATTACTGCTTTATGTAACCGTTTAACGAAGTCTTTTTTGTTTGGAATAAGATACCTAATCCATTCTAAGACCTTGTTTAATGGTTTGAACTGAATTTCTTCTAAGAGAAAGTCAACATGGGACTTTTTCTTGGGAAGAAGATTAACAGAATGATTAATAGATAGATCTTGTAGAGAATTAATTTCTTTAGACTGTGGATTTTTAATAAAGTTAAATTTAACTATTTGTCCTAGTGTTTTAGTGGTTATTCCTTCACTGTATGTGACGAAAGGATATAACATACACATAAATGGGTTACCTAGGATCAAGGGTGTCAATTTTTGACACGACACAATAATATGACTCGAACTCGATACGTAGTTAATGGGTTTGGGTTGAGCTTATATGGGTTCGGGTCATAAACGGGTCAACCCGTTTAACACGGTTAGTAAACGTGTCAGTGCTAGGCTTGTAATCAGGTTGACCCATTTAACACGAAATTGCCCATTTAATTATTCGTGTCAAACCCGTTTAATACAAATCCGCTTAACCCATCTGACCTATTTATTACCCATATAAGTAAGGTTAGTTTTGTAAATTACATCCAAACAAAAACCCTAATGAATTTTAGATTTTAAAACCTACTCTTAGTTAAAAATGATTATTATTACTATAATGTGTTAAAAATGAATAAATTGAATTTTATCTAGTAATTTAATTATAAAAATAGGTTATACAATTTAAATGGGTCATGTTACCCATATCGTGTTATTCGTGTTTTAACATGACCTGCTTAATAAACAGGTTATAGGGTCATGTCGTGTCACCCGTGTATTATACAGGTCATGTTAGGGTTGAGCAAATTGACACGATTAATTAATCGCATTGCGTTCGGGTCGACCCTATATAGTATAATACTTTTACCTTGACACGACACGAACACGAAACGACACAACATGATACGATTGACACCCCTACCTAGGATTACTCGGTCAAACATGTTGTTAACTAAAACGAAAGGGGTTTTAAAATAAACTTTATCCTGACACATATGTGCGTTGGATAATTTGTACTGGATTTGCATGGAACTGTCGTTAGCAGACTTTAAACGCTCACGGGTTTTTTCAAAGAACTTAGTGGGGATGATTCCTTCCTGAATGTAGTTAAGATCTACGCCAGAGTCGATGAGAGCTATTGTCTCAATTTCAAACTCGTCACAAACTATTATCTTGACTGGGTATCTCACTTCTGAAAATCAATCTTAGTGATTGCTTCCAAGTACTAGGTAGTGTCCTATTGATTGGTTGAGGGTAACTCAGAAGGAATAGTGATAATGCTGGGAATTCTAACTTCATCATCTGTAACTTGGTTAATGGGGATGAGAGGAGGGGGAATATGACTATTAACATCTTGATTCAGGAAATCATGATCTATCTTGAGGGCTGTTAAATCTTGACTGGGTGTACTGAACTAATTGTCTTAACTCTACAATTTCTTGCTTTGTTTGGTTAATTTCCTACTGGAGGTCTTGGATTGTAACTGGTTTAGGTTTACTAGTAAAACTGTTCAAAATTTTATTGAATTGAACTGGATGACTAGAAGGGATACTTGGAGGTTTCTTGACTGTTTCTGTTATTAAAGCTGTTTTGAATTGGTTCAAATATTGAGATTTGACTATAGGATCTTCTACTATTGTTGATTAAATCTAGTAGAAGTTCTTCTTGTTTACTTAGGACATTCACTGTTTTACAACAATTACGTGTGCAACTGTTAACGCATCCTATCTTAACATGACGATTATCTGATTGATAGTTGACTTAGGTCAGAAGACTGGTTTAACTGTTCAATTTCATTTTCACTATTATCTGAACTATAGGATGAAGAACTAGAGGATTCACTATTTGTGTTTCTAAGTTCTAAGATCCTATATAACTCATCTTTTCGATCTTGATGTCCTTAAAGGGCATTGATCAGTTGTTTGACTTTGCAATCTGACTGGAAATGACTTGGTTTTCCACACTTGAAGCAAGCATCAGTAGATGTTGCTTTGCGTGTTGTGGTTTTACTGGTAGAAGCTTTCTTTTTATGGTTAGTTTTGTAGTAAATGCGTGTTTGTTTGTTACTATGCTCACTCTTTGTTTATGACTGTGACAGTGTCCTTGGTGTTGACTGTCACAGTTTCTATGATGTCTATGGTGATTGTTATGATGATGACTGTAGGTTTATCGTTTTGACGGTGCTACGGAGGGTAAGTCGTACTGGACATAGAAATTTTCAAGTTCATACTTGGCTCTTTTCTTGTTCCTAGAGGCTTAGTTATTGATTTTCATGTCGATACTACATTCGCATACCTTCTTTGCGGACTATGCAAATGATATCTCCATATGTTAAACTAGGGTAGTTTATGACTCCGGTGTCTTTACTAAGGACTTCTCTAATCTTAACTAATTGTCTTAACTCTATAATTTCTTGCTTTGTTTGGTTAATTTCCTACTGAAGGTCTTGGATAGTAACTAGTTTAGGTTTACTAGTAAATCTATTCAAATTTTTATTAAGTTGAATTGGAGGACTAGAAGAGATACCTCTCATCAACTTTGGCGCAGATCTTAACTGCATTCAAGAAAGAATCATCCCTACTAAGTTCTTTGAAAAAAATCATGAGCGTTTAAAGTCCGTTAACGATAGTTCTATACAAATCTAGTACAAATTATCTAACGCACACATGTGTCAGGATAAAGTTTGATACCATGAGGGGACTGGCTAAGCCAGTAGGGGGCGGAAACTAGGAGAAGTAAGGAAATGACTATGCATATAAGAGGGGAGGCGGTATAACCATCCATGAGGGAAATAGGAGATCATGCAAAATTAATGAAGAAAAACTGAATTGTATTACTGAAAAATACTTACACTTTACTGTAGGCTAGAAGCTTGATTAACTGAAAGGAAATTGAAAACTGAATACATTTTAGAATCCTTAAGAGAAAATGTTTTACAAGAGTTTTCTCTCTACTAAAGGAATTCTCTCTAAAAGAAAAACTTGATTATAACTGAAGAGGGGTTGCCTTCTTATAGGAGTTAGAGCACCTTGGATGCTGAACTGGTAGGCTGAATTCACGAAGGGAATCCTAGGGTGAATCAACTTTAACTAAGGTGAAAGCATTTGCTTTCAACTGCTTTTGACACGTACTGATGAGTTTTCTGGCGTGGGGATTACTGTTCACGACTTTTCACTGTTCATAAATAGTATCTTGTTTGCATCGAAAGTTATTTTGTCTTCTTGCATCGAATTTTTTTTACTGTGCTGGACTGTTTAATCTTTATCTAGATTGTAGTAATCCTCATAAGGGTCCTAACTGTAGCAATCCTTTGAAGGATGAAAAGGGTGACTGGATTCTACGTCAGATTGGATTTCTAAAACGTGAGTGGGAATGTTATCACCCATTTGAGTCACATGTAACATTAATTGTCGGGTTAACTTTTTGAGTTCTTATTTTGATTATCCTTGCAACAGGGTTTGGCTCTATACTGGAATAGGACCGAGTTTTGTGTGCAATGGGTTGTTTTACTGATTGCGAGAACTCTTTATTGATGAATGTGATAAACCTTTTGTGATTAAGTTTATCCCACCATTTAACTAAGAATTCTCTGATTACTGTATTATTGTGAATAGCATAATTCCATTTCATGATCCAAGATATTTTGTATTTATTGGTCCTAAGTAGAATTATTGGGAACTATGCAGTATGCTAATCCGTTGGGTAAACTGTGGCGAAATATTGCATTGCTGACTGGAGAGGTGATGGAAGTATCTTAGGAATAAGACCGAACTTATTCCACCATTCACTAAACCACGTGGGTATTTGGCTTTTGAACTTCTGATCAAACATGAGAAAGCAGGAATGGTCATTGGACTCATTTTGAAGGTAAAGTGACCGAGTAAAGGCTTGACTGTAATCATAGTATGAGTATTGAACTGGGGAGTTTAGGATAACTCGGAGTTAGGAAGGATGAGATCCCTAAGCATTTTCAGAAATAAAATTAATTATGATGAATTTTTGGTACAAAATCTTAGTAGGATCCTGTTTATTAGGAATATCTTCAAATTTAATTGAACCGGAATGAACAATAATGGCCTTGTACCATTTAACTGATTTGGATGGATGGTTGGGAATGAAATGCCAACCAGGAAGGAAGTAACTGGTTGCCAAGATCCATGGATCTTGGATCTAGATCTTATTTGGTTCAATAAAAAAGATATTGACTGAATATGACTTCTTAAAATAAGGGGTCATAGGAGTTCTAACTGTGGTTTGAGTTGGGATGATCCATTAATCCTTTAAGGGGTCAAATGGATCAGTGATTTCATATGGACTAGGATGATTGATTAAAGTAGAACTATAACTAGGAAGACTCGGGAGACTGTAATTGGGGCGAAAAGGGCAACCAAGAACAGAAAAATGGTTGACTTGGGGTACTGGGCAAAATGACTATGGAAAGGGTGTAGAAGCCCGTGGGACCAAGGCTCTTGGGGTAATTGTTGGGGTTTTCCCAGGAGAGGGAGTTGACTGTTGTGACTACTTATCTTTCCTCTCGCTCATTTTTGGGCTGCAAAAGCTCACGAGTAAGGAAATCAGGGATACTATTATGCTCACCGGGTATTACTAGATATCAAAATCAAAGATGGATAGGATGGCTTGCCATCGTGCAAAAAATCTATTTGGATGAAATGTTTTTAACATCTTTTTCCAAAATATGTTTTGCACTTTTATAATCAATTTTAACTAAAAACTTTTGATTTAATAAATCACTTTGAAATTTACTGATGCATAAAACAAGAGATAAAATTTCTTTTTTAATAGTACTATAATTTAACTGAGGACGATTTCAGGTTCCAAAGTGATAACAGATTATCTGTTCAAGGGAATCAAGATTTAACTTTTGACTAAGAATACCACAATAACCAATGTCGGAGGCATCTATTTGAATTATTTTAAATGCGAAGGAGACGAAATGCCAAGAGAAGGAAGAGTCTTAACATATCGCTTAACTTTCTGGACAATAGCTGTATGAGCAGGTGTCCAAGGGGATGGTTGACTGCAAAGATGCTCAAACAAGGGTTTACACTGGGATCGCATATTTGGATAAAAGTCTGAGATGTAATTAAGTGAACCTAAGAACCGTTGTAATTGAGTTTTGTCTAGGATCTGATCAGGAAACCGATCAGCAAATCAGGATTGATAGTTGGATCGGTTTGATCTGACCTTAACAGATATCAAACTCTCAGAATCTGACTGAAGTTTAAAATAGTTTAAGTTTAGACGCTGAAAGGACTAAACTGTTAAGTTTGATAACATTAAGAAATGCATATAAATATTTCCAATGTTGATCAATTGACTTGGAGAAGATGAGAACATTATCTATGTAGACTATGATATGACTGGAGAAGAGGGTTGATGATGCCGTTCATGACATTCTGAAATTCACTGGGAGCATTCTTTAATCCAAAGGGTATTACATTCCATTCGTAATGACCAAAGGGGGTTGTGAATGCAGTTTTGTACCAGTCTGACTCATGGATTTAAATTTGCCAAAATCCACTTTTCATGTCAAATTTACTAAAGATAATTGCTTTGTGTAACCGATTAACTAAGTCTTTTTTGTTTGGAATAGGATACCTAATCTATTCTAAGACTTTGTTTAATGGTTTATAATTAATGACTAAACTGGGGAACATCGAGTTCCATTTCTGCATTCTAGTTGACATAGAAGGCAGAACATGACCGTGGTGACTTAGATGATCTAGTTATTTGACTCGTTTGGATTGGTCTGGCTTTGGTAGGGATATTACGTTCATTAAAATCTTTTACATAAGAAAGACGGACTATGTGTTTTTTCCTATGCCAAAATGCTGTTGGTAGCTCAGAACATACTTCTTGTTTGAGTAGTGACTCAAACTGACTAATTTGTTGTCTAAGTGTTGGGTTAAGTAACTGTTGTTCAACTCGTTTGAACTGAATTTCTTCTAAAAGAAAGTCAATATGGGACTTTTTCTTAGAAAGAAGATTAATGGAGTGACTGATGGATAGATCCTGTAAAGAATTAATTTCTCTATACTGTGAATTTTTAATGAAGTTAAATTTAACTGTTTGTCTGAGTGGTTGAATGGTTATTCCTTCACTGTTTGTGACGAAAGGATATAACAGACACATAAACGGGTTACTTAGGATTACTCGATCAAACAACGAAAGGGGTTTTAAAATAAACTTTATCCTAACACACGTGTGCGTAAGATAATTTGTATTGGTTTTGCATGGAATTTCTGTTAGCGGACTTTAAATGCTCACGAGTTTTTTCAAAAAACTTAGTGGGAATGATTCCTTCCTGAATGCAGTTAAGATCTGCACCAAAGTCGATGAGAGCTATTGTCTCGATTTCAAACTCATCACAAACTTATGATATTGACTAGGCATCTCCACTTTTGGAAATCAATCTTAGTGATTGCTTCCAAGTACTAGGTAGTGTCCTGTTGACTACTTGAGGGTAACTCAGGAGGAACAGTGATAATGTTGGGAATTCTAACTTTATCATCTATAACTTGGTTAATGGGGATAAGAGGAGGGGGAATATGACTATTAACATACTGATTCAGGAAATCATGATCTATTCTGAGAGCTGTTAAATCTTGACTGAGTGTATGAACTAATTGTCTTAACTCTACAATTTCTTGTTTTGTTTGGTTAATTTCCTACTTGTGGTCTTGGATAGTAACTAGTATAAGTTTACTAGTAAATCTATTCAAAATTTTATTGAATTGAACTGGAGGACTAGGAGGGATACTTGGAGGTTTCTTGATTATTTCTGTTACTAAAACTATTTTAAATTGGTTCAAATATTGGGATTTGACTATAGGATCTTCTACATTGTTGATTAAATCTAGTAAAATTTCTTCTTATTTACTTAGGACATTCACTATTCTATAACAATTGCGTGTGCAAACTGTCAGCGTATCCTATCTTAACATGAGGATTATCTAACTAATAGTTTGACCTATGGTCAGAAAACTAGTTTAACTGTTCAATTTCATTTTCACTATTATCTGAACTATAGGATGAAGAACTGGAGGATTCACTATTTGTGTTTCTAAGTTCTAAGATCCTATATAACTCATCTTTTTGATCTTGATGTCCTTGAAGGACATTGATCAGTTGTTTGACTTTGCAATCTAACTGGAAATGATCCTGGTTTTCCATACTTGAAGCAAGCATCAGTAGATGTTGCTTTACGTGTTGTGGTTTTACTGGTAGAAGCTTTCTTTCTACGGTTAGTTTTGTAGTAACTGCCTGTTTGTTTGTTACTATGCTCACCTTGGTGGTGACTTTTCCTATGTTTATGGTTATGATGGTGTCCTTTGTGGTGACTGTCACAGTTTCTATGATGTCTATGGTGATGGTTATGATGATAACTGTGAGTTCGTCGTTTTGATGGTGCTACGGAGGGTAATCCGTACTGGACACAAAAACTTTCAAGTTCATACTTGGCTCTTTTCTTGTTCCTAGAAGCTTGGTTACTGATTTTCATGTCTATACTGCCACGCCCTGAAATTTTCCACAAACCCAGAGAGTGAATTAACGGAAATTAAAATGAATTAATAAATGATAATTAAATAGATTTAGTTGAATCCTCCTTATTATTTCTTCAAGTTTTTTTTTTCAAAATTAAAATTAAACACTTGCTATTTAACATGACTAAAATGGTTCCTTAACATAGCCGAGTATATCTCCCAATTAATATTTAAATTAGTTTAAGTCATATTAAAAAATGGCTCCTAAAATAGTCTCAAGTCATCCCCAAAAATGCCCTAAAATGATGGCCCAGATGGGCCCCAAAAATGCTCTAAAGCATGGTCAAAAAAATAGTCAAACATCCACCCAAGATTGACCCTAGTAAATGGCCAAACATGGCCTTGAACCGTGGCTAAGAAGTGTCCCAAAAACTGCCTAACTTGGCCTTATAGTAGTGGCCTAAAAGTGGCCTAAAATGAACTCAAAAATTAGGGTTAAACATGTGATTTAATGGCCTCAAAATGACCTTGGAATCTAGGTCATAACATGACCAAAACAATGGCTGCACAGCAAGCAAGCAGCAGGGCGCGTAGCAGGGCAAGGCAGTGGGGCAAGGCAGGGTGCAACAGGGCGCGCAACACACGCGTGGCGGGCACGCGGCTAGGGCTGTGGGCTGCTCTCTGATTTTCTGGTTTTTCTGCAAAACACTATAGCGACTGCAAGCTAAATTCTGATTTTTTTCAGGTTTACTGTTCATGGATGCAAACTAATTTTTTCCATTTCTGAATTTTTTTTTCAAGTTTTTCAAGCCATTTTCCACCCATTTTTAGCCCACTTTTCCCTAGTTTCTAAGCCCCCTATTTTAAGCACTTTTCTCACCCATTTCAAGGGTATTTTCACACTTATCTAATGTTTAGATTTTTCAAAAATTTGGACATAACCTCGTTTGTTTTTCTGAGTGTTTTTCTCACCTAATTTTCACAACATCCATATGTGTAAATGCATAAACAACCCACCCTCACTCAGTAGTCACAAGTTCATCAAATTCAAACATACATCTTCTATTTTCAACATATCCATTTAGTACACATTAAACCAAAAATATTATACATTCATTTAGGTCTTAACCCATACATTTCAAAATGGCCCAAGGCCTATTGTTCACAAATTACCCAAGTCTAAATACAATAAATTGGGCTTATGCCCATACATTCTAAAATATGCCCCAAGGGCCAAATCTTCAACATAATCCATTTCTTCCCATCCTTCAAGACTTAAACAAGTCTCAAGTGCCCGGGGCCTCATCTGAAAAATGATATCCCACAAATGGGTCAGCTCGACAGCTGGTATAACATAATACTAAGACTAGAAACAAATTTAAGGGCATGGCATGTGCGAGTGTACATTTTAAAAGCTATGATTCCATAATCCCCAATGCCATGCAATGTCAATATGCATGGCACACACATGCAACTCTATGCCGCCCATGTCTCACTTTACGATCTGCCCCCGTTAGCCCTGTGAGTACTGTCATTGGCCAGATTTTGGATTTTTTACCACAGGATCTACATCCTTATAATGCATAACACCACGTGCTCAACCCACACAATGTTTTCAAGGAATCACATTATGCCAAAATGCCATGATCTCGTCATGCACCTTAATGTGACAATTTATAAAGCATTCATTAACAAAAATTATATATTAGGTAATACAAAAAAATTTTAAAAACTATTTACGTTGGGAAAATAGGACTATTCAATTTTATTTTTTAAATTTCAATTGAGATAAATGATATATAATATAAAAAAAAATGAACTTACCTTGATTGAAAGCAAAATTTGGATTCAATAATTTGAAACTACTTCTCTTGGAGTCGTAGGGTTTTTTTTTTTCCTTTTTTTTTTTGATGCTCAATAGAAAGATACCAAGAGAATTTTATATAATACTTAAAAAAAATTCAAAGAGAAAGAAAAAATGATTGGGAGCGCTGGAAAGCATTTATAGAGAGAAACATAATGCATAGGTTGTTGTCTTGATAAAAAAAAAAAAAAAAAAAGGAACTAAATTTTTTTCGATACCACAATTTAGTTTCCCGATCCTTTTTTGTTTTATTTTTTATTAGATATAATTGACCTTTAGAATTTTTTTAATTAGACTTGGACATTTACAAGACTCTTTAAAGTTTAGACTTTTATGAGCTTTAGAGTTCTAGTTGAAATATACTATAGAGATGTACAAAATTTGGAGTCTTTTTTATAAGTGGGGTCTTCTTTATAAGTAGGGTTTAAAGCGATAGTTTTTCTCGCTTTATGAAATAGCCAACTTTGTGGGATTTCATCCTCTTTTCTTCTCAATAGAACCTTTTGTTGGTCACTCATGCATTCTAAAATCTTAATAGAGCCTCTAAACTCAAGTTTATATGTCTTACATTAACCAAGACCAATTGGGTGAGATACATGAATATTACGAACTGATCTCAAGCCCAACTAGGATGAGCTAATTTCAAGACCATCTCGGATCCTACATAACAATGTGAGATAAAGTAACGTAACAGACCTAAAGACCTTATCTCTTATTGGAATTCTATAAAAAAAAATAACAACAATCAAACCAAAACCCAAAAGTATCTCCATCCCGAAGATTCTAGAATCCCAAAAATCACTCACTCAATCTTACTAGAATGAGAAGCCCACCTTCATAAAAGGCAGCCAAGTACGATCAAAGGACTCATGCTTTTATTAATTGATAAGCACTCATTAAATGAATCACCGATTGGCTTAATTATCAGAGAGTTCATCATCGGACTCCCACCAGTGATCTCTGATCATCTTTCTTATTTGTTTATTTGTGGCTGATTAAAACTAGACAAAAGTTAACAACAATAATTTGGCGCCCTTGTGGGAACGATATATTATTTTTCATTCTTGCCATTTTGTTCCAATAAGAAAGTATGGAACCACAATTTCAACCAAGGAATCTACTAACAATATCTAGCCCCCAATAGGCACCCTAACTAGCGTAATCAAGGAGGGAACCCACAAGATTAGAGGATAGATTCCCATACTAACAAGTTAAGACTCTAGTCCAAACTGTGGCGCAATTAGTCTAAGGTCAGTACCAAGGGCCGACACTAATACCAACACTAGTTCCATTACCATAGGTGGGGGACAACGTGGCACCTAAAACTCAGACTCAAGTACAATGAACTCAAGGCGATCCTTCAAAACATCCTTCATGTTCAACATCAATCTAGATCACTCTAAGAGATAGAACTAGAAGCAAAATCTCAAAAGGTAACAAAAGCATAACATAGAGCAAGTGCGCCCCAAAATCTAGATGAATAGCATCTTTATGCCTTATTCGGGATGCTGTGTACCCCTATTTATTGCCAAAATTATAGTCGAAAAATAACCAAAGAGGTTTATCATTCCACAACTTGAACTGTGTGATGGAAAAATTGAGATGGCTGATCATTTGTCACATATCCACCATGTAATGGCCCTCTACGAATGGACATACACTCTGATGTGCTAGTATTTTTTCATGAGTTTAAAAAGACTAGCATTAGATTGGTTTCACCACCTACCTCCTAACTCAATAACTTGTGTCTTAGAATTGAGCAAGAGGTTTGTCAGTTGCTTTATTACCAATAAAAGGCTAAGGAAGGGACTGAAGTTCCTCATGAACATTAAATAGAAAAAGGTGGAAAGTTTGAGGGAATACAGTGAACTGATTCAATGTGGAACTCACTTTTATAGATGGTAAGAGAGGAAAGTTTTGACATGGAAACATTTACTTCTAGCCTCCTACCCAGAAGATTTAAAGACTCCCTAAATAAAATCCCATCAATAGGCATGTCCAACTTGTTAATTAAGGCTTTAAAGTGCATAACTCTAGATGATATGAAGAACTCTCAAAAGGGACAGAGGGATCAAATACTAAAAGAGGAGCATGCCCAAAGGAGGTTTTTAAAGAACAAAAAGAAATGGAGAAGGAGCCCAGAGAAGCTTGATTAGAAAGGGAAGACCACTACCTATATATGGTCGTTTCAAAGGTGGTTGTTAGTTAAACATTTATCAAGGAGGAAAAAAAAGTCCAGAGGCCAATCTTCTATGTGAGTAGACCCTTAACTGAGATAGAGGCCAAGTATCTAGAGTTTAAGAATTTGGCCTACACGTTAATTATCTCATCTTGAAAGTTGAGACCATACTTTCAAGCCCACACAATAATAATCCCAATCTCCTACCCTCTTAAGGTCATGCTTCATAAACCCAAGGTGTTCGGACGACTGACCAAGTGGTCTATAGAATTAGGGGAGTTTGATATTTAATTCGTCCTAAAGGTGGCAATTAAAGCCCAGACCATTGTAAACTTCATAGTAGAGTTCATGGTACTGTCACTCCTTTTATAAGGAACTAGAGAACTTGATTACAGTATACAAATAGGCCATCTAATAACCAAGGCGTTGGTATTGGTATGGTTCTTCAAATAATAGAAGAAATGGTGGAGCAAGCAATAGCTTTGGGCTTCCGAGCTTTGAATCAAGAAGGAAAATATAAGGCCTTAATTTACAGAATGAGAATGATGAAGAAATATGGGACAGAACGTGTCAAGTTCTTCTCGAATTCCTAACTGATCGTAAATTAGATCTCAAGAGAATTTGCACTCAAAGATGATCGAATGCATAAATACGTGGACCTAGTAGCCAATTGAGATCCTCGTTCAAGTTGTTTACCCTAGAGAAAATTGGTCGAACTGAAAATGCCCAAGGTTGATTCACTGGCTAATATGGTGGCCTATTTTAGGAAGATAGTCCAAGGTAAACGTAAAGGTTAGCTTTCAAGAAGGTCCTATCATAAATCAAATTGAAAATCTTTTCCAAACACAGAATGTAAGTCCGAATTGGATGACCCCTATTATCCTAGTATCTATAGTACGGGTCCCTACTAGGTGATAAAAATCAAGCTAGAAGAATCAAGATTAGATCAATAAGGTGTCTTTTTCTTTAGGAAAAACTTTATTGAAGGCATTTTCATTCAATACCTTTTGTTATGATTGACTCCAAAAGAAGCCCACTATGTCTTGAGGGAAATACATAAAGGGATATGTGGCAATCATATTGGGGGACGATCTCTTCTCACTGAGCTCTCTCTCAAGGATATCATTGGTTAAAAATACAAAAAGAAGCCAAGGAATATGTAAAGAAATGTGATAAGTGCCAAAGATTTGCCTCTTTTTAGCACTAGCCACTTCAAAAATTGATTTCCGAAATCTAGCCTTACCTTTTGTTTAATGCAGGATTAGACACAGTAAGTCATTTCCTAATTACAACTAATAATAAGAAATTTCTCATAGTAGCCATTGACTACCTCAGTAAATGGGTAGAGATGGAACTACTAGGCAGGACAATAGAATTAGAAGTACGGGGTTTCATATAGAAGAATATAGGTGGGTAAGTATGGCATACCACCTACTATTAATTACTTATAATGGTACCTAATTTGAAAAGACCTACCAAGTTTTGCATCGATCTCTATATAAGCCCTTAATTATCTTCCTTGGAACATCTGCAAGCTAATGAGCGAGTCGAGGTTACTAATAAGACAATCATTAAGGCTCTAAAAAAAAGGCTAGAATCAATTAAAGGAAAATGAGTAGAAGAACTCCATAGATTACTACGGGTCCATCTAACTATGAAATGAACTCTTACTGAGAAAAACCCCATTCTCTTTAGCATATAGGACAGAAAGCAACGATTCCAGTCGAGATCGGCATCCCCTGGCCGAGGAAAAAATTTCATAAACCACTCCTAAAATGACAAGTTGATCAAAAAGCACTTAGATTTCGTAGAAGAAAAAAAGGAACAAGTGAGGTTGAAAGTAAAGGCATATCACTAAAGGATCTTTAAACAGTACAAAAAGATAGTAAAGCCTAGGAGTTTTCCACCTCAGAGATCTTGTCCTATGAAAGGTCTTCTCAAACACTACAGAGATCAGTGTTGGGAAGCTTTCACCTAATTGGGAAGGACCCTACAAGGTCATTAGGTCAGTAAGGCGTACAACTTGTTAGCTAGAAGATATGTCTAGAAAGTCAATATCTCGACTATAGAATGTAGGGCACTTGAGAAAATATTATCAATAAAGTCGTTTGAGTGTGACGTTCTGAATAATACCTTAAATAAATCCCCAAAATCTTACATAAATGTTATAGGTGACGAGCTCAAAATTCCTTGTAAAGGAATTTCAAGGCTCTAATGTCATAATTCAAATCATAAGACCTTTAAAACCCCATTCCTTATTAGCTTTTATCTGGCATAAATGCAGAAATAGACGAGAACTTCTTTCAAAATAATTTTTATTAAGTTAAAAAATTTATGTCTAAAAAATAGGGGGTTACAATTGATAAGGAACTAGGAGGATTGAGTGCTTTGAGTTAGTCTCCCGAGATCCACCACAAGTTGGGGTTAAGAGTTGTGTGATAGATGACTATCCAACATGGTTTAAAGAGCACTTTTAGTCTGCACTAGTGAATAGAAGCCCCCCCTTCCAATGGGTTTTGAAGATAATTTTTTATTGGCTCATAGACTTAACTTAAGTAAATCCACGAACGCAATTCGATTACTCCTTCTTATTCTTATTAAGCATTTGAACCATGAATTGTCTTGTTATGACTCAACAGTTAGATAGATGATTTTTTTGGAAAGAACTGTTCAAAGGGTGCCATGATGGCCGTATGGTGAATCGTTGTGGCTTTAGTGCTCTTGGTGGGGTTCCCAAAGGTGCTAATAAGAGCATCAACCTTCTCTTCTTCTTTATTATCGACCATTTCTTCTGGAGCGATGTCCATATCATCAAGTCGGGAAAGATCAAAGTCGAGAAGGACCTTAGCCAGTTTCTTTACGTAGATATTAAAGCCTTGGATAACAAATCTTTGGCCCATTCAAACTATGGCCTCTTGGTCCTTCCGAGATTTTTCCTTGATTAAATCAAGATTTGTTTTCATCCTCTCATTGAAATTGATCAAAGCCTTCCGAGTAGAGTCAACTTTTGCCCTAGATATCTCTAACTCCTTCTGGACTCTCTCAAACTTTGATTGAAAGAAATCCTTCTCAGATTATTGAGTTATGACAGTTTCTCTAGTTGCCTCTAGATCTTTCTTGAGTTCTTTAGAAGAGGACCTAGTTGTGCTAAGGTTAATCTGGGAGACTTCGGGATCATTTTGAAGTTGAGAAATCCAAGCCACTACTTTAGTGGCATCTATCAACTAAAGCTGGATCTAAGCCTTTTAAGTCATGGGATTCATACTTGACCCACCCTAGGGTCACCATGATGTGCATAACATGAGAATATTTCACATAAATTTAGCTCAAAAAATATATACATACAAATATATATATATATATAAAGAATAACAACCTTGGTTTGAGTAACAAGGCTTGTATGAAGGACCTCGTTGATGCTTAGCTTCTCAATCTGATTGAGAGTCTATTTCTTCCCTTCTGGCTAGGCCTTTTCCATCGCATCCTCCACAGTAAGGAAGGATGGAGTTCGTATCCTAAAGTTGTAGGAGTGCCTACCTGTCCTTAGCTTGGCCAAATGTGACTCTAAGCTACTCATCTAAGGGAGGGTTCTGACCTTCTTTTTTAACACCCTTCATAGGGTCCTCAAAAGAACCAACTCTCTTTATTTCAAGGGTATTGACATTTGTCGCCATGTCCAAAATAGTTTGTTCTGAGGAAGACTTGTCGATAACGATGAACCGTTTAGAGATAGGAGGAGCTACTGAGGAATCAGGTTGTTTCATCTTTTTCACTTTCAGTTTAAACCCCGAGAACACCCTTCTTTGAAGGTCCAATGGAATGAAATCGATCAGGTTGACTGAAAAAAGGTTAATTGGACTAAAGACCTCTTTAAACGGACGATATTCAGGTTGTAATAGTTTTTTTAGTTCTTTTACTTGACCTTTGCTCAATCTAGGGCACCTCAAAGTGGTAGTACCTAAAAGAGGACTAAAAAAATTTTGAAACTGTAAAACATTTCAAGACCCAAACTCACTAGTGCCTCCTAGGGTCCTCAGAATTACTCTAAATTCGAACTTGGTGTAATGAGACTCTTCCCAACCTCGCTTGACAAAAAAATATTATTTTTCCATGTTTTGTTTGAGTCAGGGACTTCGTGTAAAATATGATACCGGGAGTTAAAAATGTATAATACAAACCTTTTTTCCCTTTGTTTAGGTCCATAGGAGCCCAAAAAAGGTCTAAGTCCAACTTGACTTGGTTTGGGTTGTAAGGACAATAAAGCCTATTAAGGCCCTCCAACTATTAATATTGAGCTACGCAAGGTAGATATGGTAAGAAAAAAAGAATTGACGAAGAAAATGGTGTACATTGAATCTAAAACCCATTTTGAACCATATATACACACACCTCTCGAGGTCTAGCTTGAAGGAAGCAAATTATCTCATGGTGACATTTTGGTATGTTGAACAAGGTCCTCAAATGGACAAGGTCAAATTTACAGAGGTGACTTGCCTAAGAGTTAGATAGGGAGGCTTCAAGCTCAACTTTGTTCGATTTTACAACAATGTCCCCAACTTCATCCTCAAACCTATCTACAATAAGGGTTTTGGAAGCCCTAATAGGGGGAGGGTCAATCTACTTATTTCTAGGGTCAATATTCACCCTTAAATTCACCATATTAAAAGGAAAAAGAAAAGAATGTGGATTGATTAAAACTAAAAAAAAAAAAAAGAAAGTAGTCTGGCCTAAAAATCACGATCACCAAAAAGAAGGAAAAAACTCGCCAAAAGTTACCAGAGAAGAAAAAGGATAAAAGAAACCATTTCAATTTATAGGCAATAGAATTTTTGAGCACGATAAATGATGAAGGTGCAATAAATGAAACAGTCTCATCATTATAGTCCATTAATTCTATTAGATATACCAAATCGACAAGCAAATCAAGCATCATACTTGATTAGATAGATGTGACATGACTCTTTATAAATCGTAAATATGCGCGTTTATGACAAAAAAGGTCGTAACCTTAATGTCCTCTAGACTTGAGGTCTTGGGGGGAGTAGCTGATATGCCCTAAAATAACCAAAACCAATTGGGTGAGATACATGAATATTATGAACCAATCTCAGAACTAGCTAAGAAGAGCTAATTTTAGGACCAGTTTGGATCCTTTGTGACACACTACAAGATCAGCTTGAGTCCTACATGACATCGTGAGAAAAAGTGACGTAACAGACCCAAAGACCTTATCTTTTATTTGAACTCCATTGAAAATAATAGCAATCAAACCAAATCCCAGAAGTATCTCCATCCCAAAAATTTTAGAATCCTCGAAATCACTCGTTGAATCTTACCATAATGAGAAGCCCTACCTCTATAAAATGTAGACCAGGTATGATCAGAGGACTTATGCTTTTCTTAGTTGACAAGTACTCATCAAATCAATCACCAACTAGTTTAATCATCGAAGAGTTTGCTACCAGACTCCCACAGGTGAACTCTGACTAGCATTTTTGGAAGTTTATCAGTGATCGATTTAGACCAGACAAAAGTTAACGACAACAAATGTTGGCCATGTAAGTGGGTCTTTATGGTGCATATTGAGAGAGAAAGAGAGAGTTGATTCTCTCTCTCTCTCTAACTCATGGTGCTTTCTTCCTTCCTCTGTTAAAGCATGTTTGGCGGGACGATCGAGGAAAAAAAAACATAGACTGGTGCCACCTTTCTTTAACAGAGGTATTTGAAATGGGAAATTGCATAATCGCCTCGCGATCTGGAGCTTCCCAAACGACGCCAAACAATCCCTTATCATCTCAATTTGAAACTGAAAGTTCTCTATATTTCTCTCACTTTCTGTCTCTCTCTGTCCCCGTGTGTGTGTGTGTGTGTGTGGGGTTCACAACTTGGTGTATATATATACACACACACACACATATACATGGGTGACATGTTTTACATTGTTCTTGAAAGCCACATAATTGACATATATATATATATATATATGCACACACACACACGCACACATATACATGGGTGACATGTTTTACACTATTCTTGAAAGCCACATAATTGACATATATATATATATATATATTTATATACACACACATATACATGGGTGACATGTTTCACACTGTTCTTGAGAGCCACATAATTGACCTTTCTCTTATCTCACGTGGTCAAGCTCGAATTAAATGAGGTTACCACCTCATTCATTTGTTTCTCTTACTTTTCTGCCAAGTTGTGTTCATTAATGAATTTCATTTTTATTTATTTATTTATTAAAAATATAATATTATAAAATTCACCCACATTCCTCCTCTCTTTTTTTTTTTAAATTTTGAGGAGGATTTTTTTTAAGACCAACTAATCATTGAGTCAGTATAATTTGATTTGTACTAACTTCTCCATCATATACAAAGGAACTTAAAACTGCAACTTTTCCTTTTAGAGGAGGCATGTGATGTGATGCCACTCATGATATTTTAGTGAAAAGGAGAGTTATTCAATTAACAAGAATTTGTTAGAATTTTTTCATATTATATATGGGTTTACATTGATTGTGTTTTGAATTTACAATAAAGAAGGCTGCTGAATAATATAGTCAAAATGTAAATTGTAGGTTAGACCCAATATAATGTTATGATCAATAAAGTCCATTTGACTATGGTGCACTCTAGTATTGTGACATATAAGCTAACATAAGATGTAATAGAATTGTGTAAGCCATTTTTTTAATTGGAGTAAATGATAAGTTTGACTTCTAGCAACATAAAATAGAAACTTAGACCAGTCCCATTTGTTGAGCCATTGTATTTGCAAATAATACCCCATTGTTTGAAACGTGAATATATACATTTCATAACTAAAAATTTGTCTTCAACATAATGTTACAATCTTAAATACTTAAAAAATTTGATCTCACATGTTTCATAGTCCTGAAACTTTTGGTGTGTTAATTAGATCCATAACATTTAGCATCTGAAATGTTTCATTAATCTTGAAACTTTTGATGTTCATAACAATAAATTAAAATTTTCATGTGCATTGAATGCTCTTAAGTGGAAGACTGCTATTTTCCTAGACTTCCCTGGATTTACATTTCTTGTGCACCAAACACTGGCAAAATGAAAATGATAATATTTAACCAGAAATCCTTTATCAAGACTAAATTTATTTGCCTTCATATATCTGGGCATCTTTTGAGCAGATACAATGAAGTTTCATCACTGCCTTAGATGGGAACTACAAGCCAGCCTTATTTAAGTATAGTGATACATAAACATAATGCCCTTATTCCTTCTTGATACAGTTGGATTTGCCATTCCTAATTGAAGTTAATTGGGTATTTGGGTTGTTTATTAGGAAAAAAGAGCCCCCAATGCTTCTCAAGTTCTGGGTTCTTCTGATTCTCATCAAACATAGCAAAAATGTAAGTTTCAATCGGCCTTCCAGGCCTTCTTGGGGTCCCTCCCTTCACATGCTGAATCAAGTTGTTGTTATAGATTCTGGCATTGTCAATACTGGTTGCTGTGCCACCGGCTGTTGGCCATCCTGTCTCGGACACAACAATTTCAACAGAATTGCCACCAGCCTTCTCAAGAGCTGCATAAACAGCATCCAAAATGGCATCAAACAGATTTCTATACCCTCGGTTACCATCAGGATCTGTCACTACAACTCCAGGAGCTGTGAAAAGAGCATAATCAAGACGAATGTCTCGGGTGTTGCCTATGTAACTAAAATATGGGTACAAGTTGACAAGCAACGGGGCGCGATTGTTCACCAAGAAACGGATGATGGGGTCAAGAAATGATCGAATTTCTGGCTTGAAAGAGCCTTTTGATGGAGGATAGGACTCTCCAAGGACTCCAGTGTCAATGGCAGTTGAAACTTTGATTTGGTTCCCAAGACCAGCACTAGAAATTGCATTCTGCACATTTCTCATAGCTGGGAGAAGAAACTGTGCAAACCCAGATGTGGCACTGATTTCATTGCCAACGGCGATGTACCTAAATTTGACATTGCCATAGTTTCTTACATTGTTTTGGACCCATGTATTTGCTTGAGCTTGGTTAGAAGCAAGTCGTTCAAGGTCCTCATTTGGGACACCGAACATGAGTTCAATATTGGAGCCTCCAAGGGCTTGGAAAGTATCTTGTTGTGGACCATAGATTCGCATTCTTCGGATGTTTTTTTGGTTGTAGAGAGTCACAACGTCTCGTGGTGATGGTAAACTATCACCAAGCCTTCCATAACAAACTCCTGTTTGGGCACCTGCAACATATTGATTGAGAAAAGTGGTATTAAAATTAGAATTCAACTATTTGGGATCGATCACATGAATTCTCTCTCACCATTCTCTCAGAATTCATATTCATAAAAAATCTAACTAAAGTTTGATATTAACTGTTAAGTAGACATAAATATTGAAATTATACTAAAATATTATACACCGTTTCTCACATATGTGGATCACACACACATAAGAGATCAAGAAACTATGGAAGCAACCATTTAAAATGTGAAAATAGCAATTCCCTTTCTATATATATATACCTGTTATGTCTAGGTTAGCCATTAGCAGCCCAAGTAGCAGCAATGCAGCAATCATGGAAGACATTCTAACAGAGAAATATAACGTAGCCATGGAGAAGAAAAAGGAACAAGAAGCTAAAACAGTTTATACATATTTCAAATATTGTGACTTAGCACCCCTTTTATAGAGAGAGAAGAGCTTGAGCTTAAGATGTTTAAGTGATGACAGGCTCTACACCACTATTGCCAGGTCAATGAATCCATGGAAATTAGGCAAACAACAATTCCGCAAGAACCACCAAATTTCCAACATTCAAAGCTCATCTCTCTTCTGGCTTATCTTCTAGACTTATTTCATGGTGTAGCTTTGAAAAGTCTCGGTTTTTTTTTCCTTCTATTTAATAACCAACATTACTAGCTAGCCGCCCATATGGACGCACATGCACTTTCTCACAGACATAAACACACATAGCAAAAGAAAAGTGTTACCATAATGAATTTTCTCAAGAATTTTTTCACTCCTAAATACAAGCAAATAGTCTCACGTTCATTTATTACAATTGGCACTGCTATATTGTGTTTAGGAGTGAGATAATTTATTGAAAAAAATTTGTTATATATAGCATTACTTTGTATAGAAAAAGTGACCTTATGCCACAATCTATTACAAGAGCTTCACTTTTGATATATCATGTAATGGCCATCTCAGTAACTCAAAATGACTGCAATACATATGCAAGAATGTGAGTCTATTTGTTCCTAAGGCCATTACATAATATCCTCAATTGGGTGCATGATAGAGCTAGTGATTATGTATGAATGGAAGATTTTAAGAGTCTCCTGTTCAGTTTGTTTATGGCTAAACCAACTTGATATAATGAACACCATGGATATGGTTGGACTTGTAATTTTGTATACATCCAGCTAAAAGAGTCTTAATTGGGTGATAGAGCTAGCAATATATATATATATATATATATATATATATCTATCTATCAGCAACAAAACTTGCAAGTTTATCAGCAACAAAATTGCCTTTTCTATAGATGTGCACTACCTTGTACCCCCATTGCACTGTTGATCTAGAGACATTTGTTCAAGTCTTCCAAAGAGGTTGAACACCCTCTTCAGCATGGGTTAGCATGGGGATGCCCAAAGAATAGGGAAAAGGGAGGGGGGAAACCATTCAAGTCTTCCAAGAGGTTGAACACCCTCTTCATGGGAATGCCCAAAAGATAAGGGGAAGGGAGGGGGTATCAATTTGAGTTTACTACTTTTTCTTACATGCAAGAATAAGAAAATGGGGCCCAAATTTAATTTTACTCTCATGAATCACACTATCTTCTATTGATTGAATGAGATTCAATCCATATAAGTTAAGAAAATTTAATGAGTTTACTTAACATTTTTTTTTAATTTTGGTCAACGCAAAAAAAATTGTTTATTTATAAATACAAGTGTATCTTACAAACAAGCTCAAGAAAGAACATACTTAACCCAACTATAAGCTCAACACATATAACTGGAAAATAAATATACTATCACAAACTTTTACTTGAAGAAAGTTAAAACTATGACCTCTCTTATAAAATGAGGCACAAGATGTTACTCGACCACTAATGAAACAAGTGAAAAAATATTGTGGGAGCATTTGGACATCCCATAGACAAGAACTGTCCTCCAATTCTGACCACAAATTTGATAGCTTTAGGTTGAGGAAGGACTAAATTATCCTTTCAAATCCTTTTGTCAATCAAATGCAATTTGAATCCCCCTCTATCCGAGTTAGGGGTCTATGAACCAAGTGAGAACTATTCTTCAACGTGTAATTTAACCACTGAACCTAAAAAACAATAGTAAATAAATAAAAATAAGAATAAGTAAAGGCTGATGACAACATGATGGACCATCTAATTAACCCAACACCGAATTTGATGTTGTTTGACAAGGACAATTCCCAATTTCCTAGAAGTCATTGCCCATTGACTTAGAACAATTCAATAGAAATTTTTTTCCTCCACTGAAAAAATGTCCCACCCTACTCCCTTGCCCCCTCATGAAACAAGTTATATAGGAAATAAATAGGATAGGGTAGGAATAGAGAAAGAAATTGAAACTCGACATGACTGTGGGACGAGAATAAATTTAAGTATCCCGTCCCGTCCCGTTTCGTTCTGAATATATATTTAAATTATATAATTACTATTCAATATTTTTTATATTTCCTTAAATATCAATAGCCACAACTGGATGAATGTGTATATATTATTTGCATTTGTAATAATTCTTCACTTTTTTTTTTTAATAATTTTTTACTATTTATTAACTCTTGATTTTCGATTTTCACTCAATCCTGTTTATATTACTAATTTTACTAAACTTAGAAGAGTTTGAGATATCGAGGAGTCTTTGGTGGAATAAAAGCAGGAGCTAGCAGGTTTTGGGCTATAAAGTGGGGACTTTGCTAGCTTCTATATGAGAGGAGACTAGCAAGTTGAAAGATGATTTTTGTAAAGTGGGGACTTTGCTAGCTTCTATATATTGAGTAATTAATATATATTTTTAAAATTAAAAGATAAATTTTATAAAACAACTATTAAACCAATTATATTATATGGAACAGAATATTAGGTAATTAAGAAAATATGTTAATAAGATTTTTTTAACCAAAATAAGGATATTACAATAAATGTCCAATAACACAAGAAAACATAGAATTAAGAACGAACATATTCGGGAGTTGGTTAAGATGGTACAGCCAATAAATACACAAATAAGAAAGAATAACATGATTAATATTGAGATACTATTCATGGAACTGATTACAAAAAAAGAATTCATGCAACTGATCCCAAATAATTATGATAAAACTTTGTTGGATTGAGTTGAATAACATTAATTTATTAATTTTAGGTTTTGAGAAATTAATAAATTTAATTTTTAGTGGGTGCAGGGGAAGAGAAGTAGTGGGATGAATTTAGAGGGGACAGAGACAAAGGAGGGGTCATCCCTAATTTCTACCACAACCAAAACTCTATAGATGCCGTATTTTGGGTGGTCTAATTTTTGACATAATGTTGGTGTCATCATAGATCTTTTAGTTGCTTGGGTGGCTCGGACTTGTTTTGTTTGGATGGACCTTTGACTTGTTTGTATAGACTCGATTCGATAGCAAATCATGACGTGACTCGCGGAATGAACGGGATGTGAATAGTTAGAAGAGGACTCTTTAGAAAAGTATGTGACAAACGACAATACATATGTAATATGTGTGTGTTCACGGTGAACTAAACTTTTTTTCGGTAATAAAAGATATTCTGAGTTAGTTTTCGTGCAATAAATTAAATTCTTACAACTCTTTTTTTCGATAATAAAGGGTATTATGAGTTAGTTTTCGTGCAACAAATTAAATTCTTACACCTGTTTTGCACGCTTGTGTATGGGATGAGATGGCTTCAAGAATTGCTAGCAAGAGAAATAAAAGCCGAAAGCTTGGGATGATAAGTTTCTAAATTAACAATCCAACGTCATCGTGATTGGAGTTTGGTGTACTAAACTTGATGTAGATGGAATTAAAATATCAGGGAAAAAATGTGCAGTCTTCTTACAAAGTCAACTGGCTAAGCCCATAGCCACCTAAAGAGCTTATGTCAAGAACCTCTACTATATGTACTGTCATACTAAAAAAATTTCATATTACATAGTACCATTAAAAAGCCACATCGTCACGTTATTATACCAATCTCATTCAACAATTTTCCCAGAGAGAGGACAACATGGAAGAGAGGATGAATAGGCCCCATTTATGCATGTTATGCAAATTCATCTGCATGGTCTAGAGCATGTCGATACTACTTACTGATTTTTTTTATAGGGTATATGACACCAGTATCACCAGGTTTAGGCCTAACTACAGTGACTCTCTGGGATTTTATCATAACCAATTGGACCTAAATAAGTCATATAAACATAAAACACAATGAAAATAAGACACCACACAAACAAAAATAATATATACACAGAAAACCCACTTCTGTGGTTTCAACAAATATGTTCTCTTTATATCATGCATACAACCTGCGGTTAAATAAAACAAGTTAAATGATCCATAACCAATGTCTCAATACAACTTTAGAAGCAAAATGGACTAAGAATTTAACATCTTACTAAGTTTTCAAAAACCTTACCCATATTGCATGTCAAAGTGGTCACTAAAAGAAAGGGGATAGCCTCTATCAAAAAAAAGAGGGCACATACCAAGTTGGGTACGTTTAGTTCGCTGGGCACCCAGTCACAGCATGTTGCATCATGATACAAGGGGAAACTTACAAAAAAAATTATAAAGATAGATTAGGAGTTTTGGTAATTGTACACTTTTTTTCTGGGTGAAAGTAGGCTACAGTCTCCATCCATAGTGTAACAAACATAACCAGAGCAGAGCCTGGGCCCTTCTGAAATACGAGCACAAGAAAACCATTTGAAGATTGAGCAGATGAAAAAAGGAGCAAACTTCAAATGTTCAAGTCCAACTGTTAAAAGTATATTATGGTTACCTATACATTAGGGTTACATATATCTTATTGTGATACTAGGGTTAGGGTTAGCCGCTATATATATATTATTATGTAATGCTAGTGGGATTAGGGTTTTATGATTTATTTCTTTTATTTACACTTTCCATGTACAACCTCAGTACCCTCCTATATAAGGAGATCTCTTATTTAATTTATGTAATAAATTCAGTCTAATACAATGTAGTCGTTTAGATTTTTCCTTCTCTCTATTCTCTCTTTCTTTTTTGTTTCTTGTCTCTTTTATGTTATTCACCAAATCTAACATGGTATCAGAGCCTCTCCTTCCTTTGTCTGATTCTTCTTTGGTTTAATTTCCCCTGGCTAGTTCTGGTTCAACAAGTTTACACCTTCCTTCCCTCTGATTTTCTTCTGCTTTCTCTGCTTCCTGCCGCAGCCCATCTTTTCCTCTGCTTTTTCCAGCCGCCTCTTCTTTGTTTGCTTTCCTCGGCTGCTTCCTTTCTCTGTTTCTTTCTTCTAAGCCGCAACATCCCTTTTTTGCTTTCTCCCTGTTCATCTTCTACTGATCAGTTTTGTTTCAACTTCACCAAACAGAGCGCGTCGTCGTATTTAATTCCTCTGCTTCTCTGACGTTCATCCACCATGTCAGCCGTCTGCCGATTCATCTGTTTATGCACATCATGTTCGATCTCTCACCTGTTCTAAGACCCCAAACCTGTTCCCTCTGCTTCTGTTCTTGCTTTTCCTCTTCCTCTTCTCTTCTTGCCTTCCCTATAGACCTTTGGCTTCCAAGTTCTGCTGCTTCTAGTTTTCCCTCTCAAGATCTTGTTATAGATCTGAGGATGGGCTCTACTTTACTCATTTTTCCTTTGTTTTTCTTGCTCTGATTTTTGATTTCTTTGGTGGAATAATACTGATTTATAGATCTGATTTCTGATTACTCCCCAACCGTTGATTCTTTTCTGTTTCCTCCTCTACCCCTACGCTCTTTTCTGTTTTCTCTTCTGCCTCTGCGCCGCTTCTTGTCTATTTGTTTTCTTCCCCTGCTTCAACCGCAGCTTGTTTGTTTTAATTTTTTTGTTCCGCCGTTCCCTCTGATTATTTCTAATTCTCTATTGCGTCTGTACTATTCCTTTTCTTTCTTCTTTCTGATCTCAGCCGCAGCTTTGGCTCTACCTCAACAAGCAGCGGTTCCGTTTCAGTCACAGCCGCAGCCCCATATCAGGTCCCTCCGTCTTAGCCGCAGCAATACTGATTTCGTCTTAGCAGCAGTTCATCCCTAGCATTCTCATCATCGTCTGTTCCACCGTCTCAGCAAGCCGCTGCACTGGTTTTGTCTCAGCCGCCATGTTAACTTAGGTTACATCTCTGTTTCAGCCACAACGCCACCAAGTATAGCAGTTCACGTCCAGATTTTGTTTGCAAACTCAAGTTGGTTTACCTCCCACATTGAGTTTGAGAGGGGGTGTTAAAAGTATATTACGGTTACCTATACATTAGGGTTACATATATATATATATATATATTATTGTGATACTAGGGTCAGGGTTAGCCGCTACATATATATTATTGTGTAATGCTAATAGGATTAAGGTTTTATGATTTATTTCCTTTATTTACACTTTCCATGTACAACCTCAGTACCCTCTTATATAAGGAGATCTCTTATTTAATTTATGTAATAAATTCAGTCTAATACAATGTAGTCGTTTAGATTTTTCCTTCTCTCTCTTCTCTCTTTCTTTTCTGTTTCTTGTCTCTTTTATGTTATTCACCAAATCTAACAACAGTCCCAAGTTCTTATGGCAATAGTTAAGTGCAGAGCCATAATTCCACCTGAATGAATGCAATCTTCGTTCACAGATTTGGTGGCAAGACGTTGCAGGTTGTGGCCAGGCGAGGCTCCGAAACACAATCATATTTGAGTAAAGCTCATCTTATTCAAGACCCTCCATGAATACGTCTCTCTCTCTCAAACAACTGACTTCTTAAATTTTTGACAATCTTATCTAAAACCCCATCGGTGTCCATGAGATAACGTTCACCTAGGTATATTTTGCTCATCCACCCTTTCAAAGAAATTTGATTTTCTATTTCGTAATGCCTATGTTGGGCCTTTACACTTATCCTCCACATGGGGACTTAGGCACCTTGACAACAAGTACTCTATATTTATACGTGCACTTAGATAACTCTAGAGACTTCACTAATTAGTTTCACCTAGGTATCTTATTTTCACGAATTTTTTCACTCCTAAATACAAGCGAATAGTCTCACATTCATTTCTTGCAATGGGCACTGCTATATTATGTTTAGGAGTGAGATAATTTATTGAAAAAAATTCATTATATATAGCATCACTCTGTATAGAAAAAGTGACCTTATGCCACATAAAATCTATTACAAGAGCTTCACTTTTGATATATCGTGTAATGGCCATCTCAGTAACTCAAAATGACTGCAATACATATGCAAGAATGGAAGTCTATTTGTTCCTAAGGTCATTACATAATATCCTTAATTGGGTGCATGATAGACTAGTGATTATGTATGAATGGAAGATTTAAAGTCTCCTGTTCAGTTGGCTTATGGCTAAACTAACTTGACAATGAACACCATGGATATGGTTCGACTTGTAATTTTGTAAACATCAAGTTAAAAGAGTCTTAATTGGGTGATAGAGCTAGCAATGTGTGTGAGAGTGTGTGTGTGTGTGTGTGTATATATATATATATATATATATATATATCAGCAACAAAACTTGCAAGTTTATCAGCAACAAAATTGCCTTTTCTATAGATGTGCACTACCTTGTACCCCCATTGCACTGTTGATCTAGAGACATTTGTTCAAGTCTTCCAAAGAGGTTGACCACACTCTTCATCATGGGTTAGCATGGGGATGCCCGAAGAATAGGGAAAAGGAGGGGGGGGAAACCATTCAAGTCTTCCAAGCGGTTGAACACCCTCTTCATGGGAATGCCCAAAAGACAAGGGGAAGGGAGGGGGTGTCAATTTGAGTTTACTACTTTTTCTTACATGCAAGAATAAGAAAATGGGGCCCATATTTAATTTTACTCTCATGAATCTCACTATATTCTGTTGATTGAATGAGATTCAATCCATATATAGTTAAGAAAATTTAATGAGTTTATTTAACATTTTTTTTTTAATTTTGGCCAACGGAAAAAAATATATATTTATTTATAAATACAAGTATATAAATAACTTACGAATAAGCCCAAGAAAAAACGTACTCAACCCAACTACAATCAGAACATATAACTGAAAAATAAATATACTATTACAAACTTTTATTTGGAGAAAGTTAAAACGATCGCCTCTCTTATAAAAAGAGGTACAAGATGTCACTCTACCAGTAATGAAACAAGTGAAAAAAATATTGTGGGGGCATTTGGACATTCCATAGACAAGAACTTTCCTCCAATTTTGGCCACAAATTTGATAGCTTTAGGTTGAGGAAGGACTAAATTATCCTTTCAAATCCTTTGTCAATCAAATGCAATTTGAATCCCCCTCTATCCGAGTTAGGGGTCTATGAACCAAGTGAGAACTATTCTTCAATGTGTAATTTAACCACCGAACCTAAAAAACAATAGTAATAAATAAAAATAAGAATAAGAATAAGTAAAGGCTGATGACAACATGATGGACCATCTAATTAACCCAACACCGAATTTGATGTTGTTTGACAAGGACAATTCGCAATTTCCTAGAAGTCATTGCCCATTGACATAGAACAATTCAATAGAAATTTTTTTCCTCCACTGAAAAAATGTCCCACCCTCTCTTGCCCCCTCATGAAACAAGTTATATAGGAAATAAATAGGATAGGGCAGGAATAGAGAGAAATTGAAACTCGACATGACTGTGAGACAGGAATAAATTTAAGTATCATGTCCTGTTTCATTCTGAATATAAATTATATAATTACTATTCCATATTTTTTATATTTCCTTAAATATCTGTAGATACACCTGGATGTATGTGTATATATTATTTGCATTTTTAATAATTCTTCACTTTTATTTTTTTTAATAATTTTTTACTATTTATTAACTCTTGATTTTTTATTTTCACTCAATCCCCCTTTATATTACTAATTTAGTAAACTTAGAAGAGTTTGAGATATCGAGGAGTCTTTGGTGGAATAAAAGCAGGAGCTAGCAGGTTTTGGGCTGTAAAGTGGGGACTTTGCTAGCTTCTATATGAGAGGAGACTAGCAGGTTGAAAGATGATTTCTGTACCAAAAGTGGAAGGATGACTCTTATTACGAACATGTTATCAAGCTTGCCTACTTCACGTCTTTCTTCATGATCTCAGTTTCTGTGGTAAAGTAGTCGGAGAAGCTTTGGATGCATTTCTTCTGGGATGGTCTAAGTAAGGAGTTTAAGTATCATATATTGGATTGGATGGAAACTCAATAAGACATTGCTGGGTAAGTGGCTTTGGAGGCAAGTGGTGGGGAAGTATGCTGGCATGGAGATGAGATGGCTCCAAGAATTGCTAGTAAGAGAAATAAAACCCGAAAACTTAGAATGATAAGTTTCTAAATTAACAGTCCAACATCATCTCAATTAGAGTTTGGTGTACTAAACTTGATGTAGATTAGGGGTGTCAATTCGTGTTATCGTGTCGTGCTCGGGTCGTGTCAAGACATACATATTCGAAAATATGTGTGAACCCTAACCCGACACTATTAACTAATAGTGTCAAGTTTCAAAACTCAAACCCAACTCATTTATTGAACAGGTTACACGTGTCGACACATTTAACCCGTTTATTTTAATTTTTTTATTTTTTAAATAAAAAATTTACCTATCTTTTAATATGTATAGATAATTTTCAAGTTTAGTAACTTTGGATATGGGTCAAATCAAAGTAGAAACCTCTTTTATAAATAAAAAATCTCAAAACCTTGATAAATATTTGATGTGAAACGAATTACCTTAACTAATAATATATTTTATAATTAAACATGTTAAGTCTTGTTATACGGGTTGACACTAGTAAAATCTAAATACGACCTGTTTATTAATCGTGTTATATATATCAACCCGTTTATGACACAAACTTATTTATGCTAAACTCAAACCCGTTAACTTCGTGTCGTGTTATCGTGTTAAAAATTGACACCCCTAGTGTAAATAGGATTAAAATATTAGGAAAAAAATGTAAAGACTTCTTACAAAGTCAGCCGGCTAAGCCCATAGGCACCCAAAGAGCTTCCTGAATCTAAGAATGTCAAGAGAACTATACAATATGTACTATGTCACACTAAAAAAATGTGTCATATTACATAATATTATTAAAAAGACACATCGTTACGTTACCAATCTCATTCAATTATTTTTCCAGGAGGAGGACAACCAATGGAAGAGAGGATGAATAGGCCCCATTTATCCATGTTATGCAAATTCATCTACATATCTTAGAGCATGTCGATACTAATTCTGATTTTTTTATAGGGTATATGACACCAGTATCACCAGGTTTAGGCCTAACTACAGTGACTCTCTGGGATTTTATCATAACCAATTGGATCTAAATAAGTCATATAAACATAAAACACAATGAAAATAAGACACCACACAAACAAAAATAAAATATATACAGAAGAAAAGCCACTTCTGTGGTTTCAACAAATATGTTCTCTCTTTATATCATGCATACAACCCGCGGTTAAATAGTACAAGTTAAATGATCCATAACCAATGTTTCAATACAACTTTAGAAGCAAAATGGACTAAGAATTTAACATCTTACTAAGTTGTCAAAAGCCCTACCCATATTGCATGTCAAAGTGGTCACTAAAAGAAAGGGGACAGCCTCCTGTCAAAAAAAAAAAGGGCACCAGCTTATACCAAGTTTGGTACGTTTAGTTCGCTGGGAACTCAGTCACAGCATGTTACATCATGATACCAGGGGAAACTTACAAAAAAAATTATAAAGATAGATTAGGAATTTTGGTAATTGTACACTTTTTTTTCTGGGTGAAAGCCGGCTGCAGTCTCCATCCATAGTGTAACAAACATAACCAGAGCAGAGCCTGGGCCCTTCTGAAATACGAGCACAAGAAAACCATTTGAAGATTGAGCAGATGAAAAAGGGGCAAACTTCAAATTTTCAAGTCCAACGGTCCCAAATTCTTATGGCAATAGTTAAGTGCAGAGCCATAATTCCACCTGAATGAATGCAGTCTTTGTTCACAGATTTTGTGACAAGACGTTGCAGGTTGTGGCTAGGCGAGACTCCAAAACCACAATCATATTTGAGTAAAGCTCATCTTATTCAGGACCCTCCATGATTACGTCTCTCTCTCTCAAACAACTGACTTCTTAAAGTTTTGACAATCTTATCTAAAACCCCATTGGTGTCCGTGAGATAACGTTCAGCTTCCAGTCTATTTTTCAGAACTTCCCCTTCAATGAAGTAACTGCTTCCTTCTCTCAAAATGACTCCATGTTCACAAGCCAAATCCAATACCTCAGATTCACAGCAAATGCCTCTCCCGAAGTGTATCCCCAGTTCAGCTTTCTTCATCGCAGGTGCTAGTTTGTTTTTAACCACTTGCACGCAAATCCCAAGACCAGTAACCTAGAAAACAGATATTACAGAAAAGGGGGGAGGGGGGGGGGTGGAGAGGAAATCTCAATAACAGGGTGAGGGAAAATGATGAATAAAACTAATATGAAAATCACAATCAGAACAAGGCAATATGATTTTAGGGGAACAGAAAGATTTGAAAAATAATAGTAATAGCAATAGAAAGAACCCAACCAAGACAATAATCAGCTACATTCATCTTCAATTTATATCCTCCTTTTTATTTTGATATGCACTCTCTCTTTTTTAATCCACATTTAAATAGATAAATCTTTTTGCCCGCATCTAAATAAATTAATCGTTTTACTCATTGAAAACTATACAGAAAGGAACTCTCCTTTGGTTTTTGGTGCTATATTTTGCTCATCCACTCTTTTAAAGAAATCTGATTTTCTATTTCATAATGCCTATGCTGGGCTTTTACACTTATCCTCTACACGGGGACTTAGGCACCTTGACAACAAGTACTCTATATTTATACATGCACATAGATAAATCTAGAGACTTCACTAATTAGTTTCACCTAGGTAACATAACAATTGTGCTTTGGAATACTAAAAGACTGGTGTCTAAAAAAAACAAAAAAAAAAAAAAGAAGAGGAAAAAAACATGCACACGTACGCACACAAAATGCCAGCCAGGGGCTGGGAAATAAAATCCCACCAATATAGTACAGACCTTGGCTCTACCAATTCCTAAAGGGAGAACCTTGCATTTGCAACCCTATACAGCCAAGCTCCTTAATGGATGGGATGCCTTCACTGCCGCAACAAAAAATGGAAGCCTAGCAAACTTATGCTCCGCAAAAATGAGATACAGCACCATAAAATGACTATCCAATTACGAAATATCCCAGGGATGTTAAATTCTTCCACTGATAAGAATCAATGAATTAACTACCATCAAGGAAATAGAATGACAACTAGAAATGGACATCATGTCCTTCAAGATTAGGAGTGTGAACTTTATAGTGGCCTCAAAATACTTCCAAAGGATACCTTCCAGTAAAAAGTTGCCACTGCATTAGCAGGTAGTGAAGCTCAAGACAACTTAATGTTAATAGAGGCACCAAGGTAGATGTGGTAATTTCTCATTAAAGATGTGCAGATCCCCAAGGACCTTGGGAGCTTGTAAATGATTCCTAGTGTCAACTACTCTAGAAATCTTACCTCATCCTCAACCTTGAGCAATCCTGTTCTAATAATTCTCATCCGTATGGCAGCATAGAATTGCAAGGCATTTCCACCACAAGTTACTTCATCTGTAGGTCCAAAGCCTTGCCCTGATTTTAAATTTGATCTCACCTGGACGAAACAGATATAGTAAATGCCAGCTGTCTTGTGTATAGCAACTGAAAGGTTCATGGTGTTCTAGGAATTATATGTCTACCTGATTAACAAAAATAATAAGAGTCCGAGAGCGGCAAAATGAATAATGAATTTTTTGCAGTGCTTGGTTCATTATTTGTGATTGTATGTCTTTGTAAGCGCCACTTATCTGAAAATCAAGTTCGCATTGGGGAACAAAAGCAGCAACCTGTAAATCTAATACATGAAAAAAATGACAACAGGCAACAAAAAAAGAAAAAAAATCTTCGAGAAAATAAGTCAAAGTGGCTGCAGATAAATCATCCACATTCACGAGTCAAAACAGCAACAGTAAATATAATTAACATCAAGGAAGGTGTTACTCATAGACAACTACCACTCATAAATTGAGATGCATAAAATGAAGTTATATTGATGTATACTACATAGTGAAACAAAATCTTGCCTGGGGAAGAAAACTTCAAATTTTGTCAAACTTATTATTAAATAAAAATTGACAAAATAAAATAAAATTCAGCATTTCCAAATTAAAGCAGAATGACTGCATATGTGAGCCCAGCCGATACTGACAGAACTTAACATCATAGCTTCCACAAAGAGACTGGTCAGGGAAATCAGACAGGTGAGATGGTCAGCCAGCTGGTTCAGGTTGGCTAACAAAATAAGCACAAAATATGGGGGGGTATGCAATGGAACTTCCACCTTTCCTGAACCGTCAATTGACACTATGAGTCCGGTCCACTATGAATAACTTTTTTTTTCAACTTTCTATGTTTAAAATATTTCCAACTCGCATTGGGTAAGCAGACTCAACGTGCTGTTGAGTCGGTTGACCTGTGACTGAGCTGACCATTGGAACTGGTTGAAGACTACTTCAGTTTTGATAACTATGCTAAATAAATAAACAAATCTATATCAAAATAAATTTAATAAAAAAAAATTTGTTAGATATAAGTTTCATTTATTATCTTTCCTTCTATAGGACAAAGGTCGCCTGTTTAAACACAAACTATGCTCATCATTCTCTTATTTTTCCAGATTAAACACACCTATATCATGTCAAACACACTAATGGATATTGATAATTGCATCAAAATTATTTCATTGTGAGTTCAATGTATCAAACACAACGTATTCATGTCAGCGTACTCATTACATCAGTAGCAATGAAATTTTTAGGAACCTGCAGAGGGCTTGCATTGTTATATTATGAGATTCTCAGGAATCAGGTCCACCGCATCATCAAATAGAGCAACCAATAGGGGCAGTGAAACACACAATTCTTACACAAACAAGGTCCCCTCATGAAGACAAGGAGTGATGCCCCAATATATAGATCACAAGTTATGAAGATGAATAAACCACGATGATTTCACAAGTCAGACTTAGAAACCAAAAAAGTGAGACAATAGTGGCACATTGTCTCTATTGGAATTAAAGATATTCAGAGATCAGATGGCACAATTTATTAGATATGTGTTTGCATCTGAATCAAACCGAAAAAAAAAATTAAAAAAAAAAAACTCACACTGTCAGCTACAATTACATCTATAGATCCGCTTTTTGTCAATGTATCAACCACACTCAACAAATTTTCAGCAGAATCTGGCTGGGATATGAGGAGATTTTCTGTGTCTACACCCATTGATTCTGCAAGAAAAGGGTCCATTGCATTCTCCACATCAAGATATGCACAATAACCTGCAAGACAGATGATTCATTGATTACAGATGACAACAAACTTTAACTGTCCATTTAACAGAGAGGCGCAAATTTGAAGGGAGGACAAGGTAGGAGGGATTGAAAAGGTACAGGGGGTACGAAAAATGTTTATTTTCTCCATCTGCTTGGTAATTGAGCAAGAAGGGAAGAAAAGGAAAGAGAAACCAACACACACTCATTTTAGCATTATAGCTTTTTGAATGGCAAAAGTGTAAAAATAAAAAAAAAAACCGCCCAAATGTTTCCTTCTTTCCCTTCTCTTTTCGTCCCATTTTTAAGCAGATTCATGTTGTACTTCCCCCGTAACGTTTCCTTTCCCTTCCCTTTCCCTTCCTACCAAACGAAAGAAAATGTGTCCATCCCCTCGTTTTACCTGATCTCCTAGCAAAGAAAGAGTAAGGCAATACACAAAAGCATTAATCTAGTTACTCAAAGGGGGAAGGGAGGGGGGGGAGGGGGGGGAATGCTGAAAATTGCATGAAGTCTCTTTTATTTATTTATTTTTTTTTACAAGTACCTACAGGGAGTCTCAAATGAGCAATGCAAGTCATAATTATCCATATTTTATGTAGCATATGATACAATATGTTACATGGCTAAAATGGCGTAATACATATGACAAACATACAAGACACTCAATACATTCAATACAATGATACTAGACACACTCTAATACCTGGGGAAAAAAAAACTATCATAGAAATAATAATTTTAGGCAAGTAATAATAATAATAACAACAATAAAATAAGTAATAGTAGTAAAAAACTAAGGTATTTGTGGTAAAAAAAAACTTAAAGGGCTTCTTCATAAAATAAATAAATAATAATATATATAAATAAGTTTATAAGACCTAACTGATAAAGGAATCCCAAAGAATATAGAATTTGGAACACTGTAACAATAAAAAGAGAGAATAAAAAGTAAAAAAGAAAACATGAAAGAGGACATGCGGGAGACATAAACGAGAGAGAGAGAGAGAGAGAGAGAACTTCAAATTGGAGAACTTAAAGGCTTGGTCTTTTTGAAAAAGTCACCCATTAAGGTATGTTTTAGAATTGATAAAAGAATCATACTAATAGTTTTAGGGATCCAAAGAATTTTAAGATATTTTAATTATTTTGTGTTTAATGGTAGAAGAAAATGAAATAAAATAAATGGGTTGAGTCAAGGACAGCACCGCTTGTAAATGTGTTGGGTCATGTGTTTGTAATGCATGCAATAGATGACATGCGTGTGAGTAATGAATGTGTTAAATGACGGAAAACAGAAGTCAATTGGAGAAGACAGCACTTTACCTTACTCTCCAGTTTTTCCAGCTTACATGGTTGCTGTGAATTTCTATAACTAGCATACTTTGAAAACAAAGGATTGTATGAATGGAAACTTAAAAATTTCTTATTATTTTTTGTTGTGATAAAAATCTGTACAAAAATGTATTTATACACTTGATTTACCCGAGTGCACTTGTAACAAACTTGACTAATTTAACTGCCTATTCACAGAAGAAGTTCCAACACCCCCCCTCAAGATGAGAATGTATATTAAGCATTCCCATCTTGCGAATTAGGTGATGAAAATTAAGAGAACCGAGAGGCTTAGTTAATATGTCTACTATTTGGAATCTGGAAGGAATGTGGATGATCTTTATAAGACCTTCATGTAGCTTTTCTCGAACTAAATGGCAATCCAATTGGATATGCTTTGTCATCTCGTGGTGTATTGGGTTTGATGCAATCTCAGAGGCAGGTTTGCTATCTGTATATAGCAATGCAGCTTGAGTATGTTGAATTTGTAAGTCAAACAGCAGGTAGTGTAACCATTGAAGCTCACAAGTAGTTGATGCCAATGCTCTATACTCAGATCCTACAGAGGATCTACTAATTGTGGGTTGTTTCTTTGGTTTCCAAGAGATGAGAGAATCTCCTAAAAATATTGCAAAACTAGTAACACTTTTTCTGGATCTATGCCGCCACCCCAATCACTATCTAAGTAAGCCTTTAGATGCAATGGAGAATCAGTAGATAAGAAAATCCCTTGCCCAGATGTTGCCTTAATGTATCTGAGTACTCTCTCGGCTGCCTTGAGATGTGAGGTGCTAGGATTAGCCCTAAACTGACTCAGTGCTTGTACTGCATAAGCAAGATCAGGCCTAGTAATTGTTAGGTACAACAATCTACCCACTAGTCTTCTATAAGATGCTGGATCAGGTAGAATATCTGATGAGTCATTTGTAGTCAGTTTCAAGGTTGATTCCATAGGAAAAGTTGCTGGTTTACATCCAGAAAAACCATTATCTTGTAGAATATCAAGTGCATACTTCTTTTGACAAAAAGCAATGCATTTGGCTGACCTAGCTACCTCAATCCCCAAAAAATACTTCAATTCGCCCAAGTCTTTTATTGTAAAGGATTTGTGTAGAAAATCCTTCACAGCAGATGTAAGCTCTAAATTGTTGGAAGCAACAACAACATCATCAACATATATCAATAGAGCAATAAAACTATTTTCAGTTTGCTTGACAAACAGAGATGAATCTGACTTTCCTTGAGTGAAACCAAACTGAAATAGTGAAGTGGACAGTTTTGAAAGCCACTGTCTTGAGGCCTGCTTTAGGTCATATAAACTCTTTTTGAGTTTGCATACTCGAGGGTCATTAGGTGTAAAGAAACCAGGTGGTAGCTGCATATAAACCTCTTCATTTAAGTCTCTATGTAAAAGGCATTATTTACATCAAGTTGATGTAAATACCAATTGTTTGATGCAGTTGTAGCTAACAAAAGTCTCACTATTGTCATCTTGGCAACAGGTGAAAAGGTATCAAAAAAATCAAGTTCCTCTTGTTGAGTGTAGCCCTTTGCTACCAACCTAGATTTATATCTATCTAATGTGTCATCAGTTTTAAATTTTATGAGATGAACCCATTTGCAACCTATTTCTATTTTGTTAGGAAGCAAAATTGCAAGTTCCCAAGTTTTATTAGTTTCAAGAGCTTTAATCTCATCTGCCATGGCTTGTTGCCTTTCAGGTTGTTTGATGGCTTGTTTAAAAGTTCTAGGTTCAGATATGGAGGAGACAATATGAGCAAAGGCTTTGTGTTTGTTAAAAACTTTAGAATCAGAAATGAAAGACAGAATTGAATTCAAAGCAGAGCCTCCAAGGGCTTGGAGAGCAGTTTGGTTTGGATCTTAGGATGCTACTCTGGTTGTAAAGTGACACTTCTTTTGGGGATGACGAGATGTTAATGGCTTATCGTCGTATCAATTTATGACATGGTATTATTAATATTTTTGCCCAGAATCTAATGAAGCAATCATAAGATGAGATATGGAAAAAAACTCAATGAGAAACACATAAAATAATAAAAGAGATGATTAAGTGAGGTACTAGATCATTAACAATGAGAGAGAGAGAGAGAGAGAGAGAGAGAGAGAGAGGCATCACAATTTGCTTGGAGGTAGAAAAGAAGTTTCTAACCAACTTTAGGGCAAGCTTAAGTAGTGAGTCAAAACAAGGAGGTTTTGTGATTTTTTTTTTTTTTTTTTTGCCCTGGAAGAGACACATGGCATCAATTTCTAAAATATCATGAAAATTTGTTATGAATTATCATACGAACTTAGGACCTTGGTGGAAGATAGGTTTTTTTTTTTTTTTTTTTTTAAGTTTTTGGGATTATATAATTAATAAAGTTGGAATAAATGCTATCCTGTTATATTGATGTTGACTTCCTACCTTATTGACTTATCTTAATTTTCTAAATTACAAATTAACCTTACATTTTTCAGTAATTTTAGCAGGGTCAATCTAAAAAAGTAGTCCAAAATTTCTGCATCACTCTATATAAAAAAAATTCAAATTCAGTAGGGTCAACTATACCGAGCTCTACTAGTGAGTACGAAATACTTTTTTTTTTTTTTTGAGTCAGTGGGTATGGTAACGGATTCTCAAACATTCAATAACAAACTCTTGTTTGGGCACCTACACTAGATTGAGCATATAAACTTGTGAATTTGAATTCTTTCGTGAAATTGTTGTATGTGTGCATGTTGTTAGAAATGTGGGATTAAAGTTGGTGCCTTGGTGGCTTCAAGTTGGTGCAGGAAAAATAGATTAGTTCCGAAGCTGTACTACCACATATGTCACGATTCAAATCCTACACCTGTCAAACTTGAACGTGTGACTAACAAAAGAGCCCTTCAGAATCAAATGGGATGCAAAACTAAAGAATTTTCCCATCTTTTAATTTTTTCTTTTATATCATCAAAAGTCACAAATCATCAAGTTTGTATTATCAGTTCATCACCTGTAATCCCATTGATCAGAGCTTAACCATCACATCATATTACATAAACAACTAAGAGTCATATGCATCATTTCACTGTAAACATCACTCTCTTACATAAAACTATTTACAACATTCAAAACACCACTTATCAAAAGAAGAGGCACCTTGAATCTCTGAACACCTTTGTCTACCACCAAACTCTTATGCGCCTCTTGTCTGTGTATTCAGAAAGACCTTAGACCTTTCTCTTGTTTGCTCGTTAATCTTGTATTACCTAAAAAAGTTTAAGGGGATTGAGATGAGCTAACGAAGCTCAGTGAGTAATTATCTTCCCTTGCCTTGGGTTTTCAACGAGTGGACCAAACACATTTTAAAATTCATTTCAAGCATGTAAACGTATCAGGTAAACTTAAGCAAAGCAGAGAGTAATACGTAAAATAATATAAAACAAAACTCATGTTTCATCTAAAACATATTTTCCTTTGAAAATTACACCCCTATGCAGAATTCGTATTAAGAAGATCATTGTAGTCGAAATAAGAATGTTAAAGATGGATGTGCGGCAAGACAAAAAATAATAGAATTATGAATGAATATATTCGTGAGATGGTATAAGTAGCACTTATAAGAGATAAAATGAGAGAACAACAATTATGGTAGTATGGTCATGTAAAATGAAGACCAATAAATACACAAATAAGGAATATCAATATGGTAAATATTGAGAGACATGCTAGAAGGTGAGGGCGACCTATATTAACTTTAGTAGAAGTAGTTAAAAAATATATGGTAATGAGTGATTTAACGGAAGGAACAACCTTGAATAGAAAATAATGGTGAGATAGGATTTATGTAGTTGACCTCAAGTAATTGGGATAAAATTTTATTGAGATGAGTTGAGTTTTTGAATTCCTATATATTGACTGGAATATAAGGGTTTTTCCCAATGACTAGGGACATGTATGAGAATGTCATCTTTCTTGACTCTATATCACCTTAACATTGTCATTTTCTCATAATATCATATTAGACGTGTCTAGATCATTGTTAATAGGCAGTCACGAACACTCAAATCAGAGGTTTGTCTCAAAAACGTTTAAGCAAAATAAGTGACATTTTAAATAGAAATTTCAATTTCAAACAAACTTGACAAGGATATGAATCATTATCAAACAGTTATACAAATTAAGCATTTAATTGTCCAAAAGGATTGCAACAATATATTTTGAAACAATTAGCAAGTTGAAACACTGCAAGATTTACATTTGCAAACAAGGTAAAAAAAAAATTACGCTATTTCAAGGTATGAGATTACTCACCTGTAGTCCTTAAATCGATTTCTTAATTTCCTTCTCTTTAGAAGATCCTAGAACATACATATAGTTTGACATTTTAATATTTTAATTACAAGGATCTATTATTAAAACAACATTATTTACTATTTTTAGTTTAATTAGACCTTACTTTTGGATTCAAAGACTTAAATAATCCTAAGTTAGGTCCTTGTATATTTTTATATTTATACTGTAGCTTAATTAATTACAAAGGACTCAATTGTAATTAGTGTAATTTACACTTCTAATTTTTTTGATATCTGAGTTGTTGAAACGGATTTTACCATTGAATCCAGAAAGACAAAAAACATTGGGATAGCACAACTTTTCAATTTAATTGGCTTCCAATATTTTAAATAATTAATAATTACTTTTGAAAATACAATATATTTTTATTTTGTTAAAACTTTATCATGGCCACGACTTGTGGCTTGGTAGTTAAGGCTCTATCACTCTATACTTGGTCTCTGGTTCGTATCTTACTTGCAGTAAAGCTTGCATTTTTCTTTTTAATTACACTATACTTTTTTATAATGGGATAATTTGTAACATTTTTCTTCCTATATTAATAGTCTGTCATTGACCGTTTGTGTTTTTCTTTTTAATTACACTATATTTTTTATGATGGGATAATTTGTAACATTTTTTGTAACATTTTTTTTCTTATATTAATAGTTTGTCATTAACCGATTATGTTTTGAAGACACAAGTAATTTTATTTTTTAAAATAATAATTATATTTTTAATAATAAAAAAATTATATTGACAACTCTTAAAGTTAAATAAAATTACACGTATTTCTCATGTGATTTGAAAAATTACATTAACATGCTTTCAACTTTGATGTCAGTAACACAAACCTTTCTTCATTAGTCAACCGTTAATTCAATTTTTAAAAGCAAAATTTAGCCTTATCTACCAACTCAGTGAGTTAACTCTTTCTTTCTTCTCGTCTTTAACTCTTTCAGTCTTTCTTCCCTATCTTCTCTCTCTGACACCCTTTACTCTCGGTCATCGTCCCTCATCCTCATTTGCTACATTCATGAATAAAGAAATCTAACAACCAATAATCATCAACATCTGACTAATCCTTATTATATAACGGAATAATAAGAGTATTCACACTCAAACCCATCATACATATAGACACAATCATTACGTATACAACGGAAGAACCACACAATCAAGACCCAAGTACCCAACACCCTCCGGCCACTCCTAAATGAGTAGCTTTCTCCTTGGCATTATTTCATATTTTAAGCGATACAACCTTGAAGGTTGTCGATTTCAATGGTGGGCTTGGAGAAGATTACCCGCGGATCGAATTGAGAAAAATTAGGGATATTTATTGAGATGTTTTGGAGGGAAGAGAATGGGCGTGTTAGATTGAAATCGGAAGAAGACGCTACTGCTTGTGGTGTGCATGGTGGTTGGGGCAGTGGTGGCCCAAATCTAAATACAAAAAGGAAGAGGATGATGTTGATCGTGAAATAGAAGCGGAGGCAAGTCAGAGTCTGCGTCAATGTCATCTCTATCTTTTGCATTCTTTGCAAACCTGCAATTCCACGACTTTGGAGGTTTTGCGGTATCAATCATACACTATTATGCAACTTTTTGTGCGGATCGTCGTGGAGTGCAATGGCAAGGAGGCATCGTGTGTCGGAATGTCCCACGTCGCTCATTTTTAGCCTTTTTGTTCATGTGTTGTTCATGAAAGCTTGGTTACCCCTTTTCTTATAGTTACAGTTTTAAGGAAGTTTCGGGTTGGACTTATTTTTTCACATGGTATTAGAATAAGATGTAGGGCCTGTTTTCCAACGAACCCATATTTTGTCAAAAGTAGCCCACTATTCGACTGTTGTGGTTCAGGAGATATGTTAGAATGTCTCACATTGCTCATTTCTATCCCTTCTTTCTTGTTCATAAAAGTCTGATTACCCCCTTTTCTCTATAACTGTAGTTTTAAAAAGGTTTCCAGCTAACCTATTTTTCACATTGGGCGAGAGATGATTGTCGGTAAGGCACGCTCCGCTTTTTCAAGCGCCTACCAGGAGGTGCCAATGGTAAGGTGATGGAATTGGAGTCGGGTAGTTTGTTTGGTCAGTGAGAAGCTGCAAGAAAATGAATTTCAACTTTTTTTTTCAACCGTGATTCTTCCTCTAGAGAATAAATTCCGTGAGTTGTTAAAATAATAAGGAGAAAAACAAAATTTAAAATAAATTCCGTGAGTTGTTAAAATGAAGAGGAGAAAAACAAAATTTACAAAATAAGAATAAAAAAATAATTTTATTTTATTTACTAACGTATTAAAGATCAACATGAATAAAAAAGATCGGTATAATTTTTAAAAATTTAAGAATTTATGTTTAATATCAATAAATTTTAAGAAATATTAATATAATTTACCTGTAATAATATTAAAAAGACGTACATATCCTTACTTTTATAAGTTAAATTATCTTTTAACCCTCTTTGGTTAGTCAAAACTATCTCAGCAAGTTTCTCATTTGCCATAATTTTCTTGAGCTTAGCCCCAATAAATTGAGGAAAATTCTCCAAATATTCAATTAGTACATTAAAATGATGAAAAAAAATTAAATGAATGGAGGAGATATTGTTAGTGATACAAGAAGAAGGATGTAAGCAACTCCTTAATTGATTGCAGTGCCTGCATTAGATCGAAAGAATAAAAAATGAAATGATTTTAGTGTCAATAGCAAAAATTGAATGATTTTTAGAGCATACCTATATTTTCAGATGATTGAAAGTAATGTAAGGGGAAAACATTAAGAAGAAGAAAATTAATAGGGCTACTTACCGTTAGGGACAGGAGGAGTAGAGTTTTGTCCATGGCTGATTTGTAGAAACTCCTTGGGTGGATTGAGCGAGAGATGGGAGCCCAGATCTTGGCGGCGCCATAGCCACCATCATGGAACCCCCTCACAGCCATCCCGCCGACCACCGAGGCCATGCATAGTCTCTCGCCATGTTTTCAATTGCTCCACTTTCCAGTGCCGTCGGTCTTCGCCACCATCTCCGGTTGGCATTCTCTCTCTCCTCCATCTCTCAGTATCTCCCAACATCCCTCTTCCTATATATATAATACATACATACACATGCACATACACACATATATCCTCATCCCTTTTGTGGTTTTTTGATTATGGGAGAAGAAGGAAAATGGGCACACTAGGTTGTTGTTGTGAACATAGGAGGGAAGGAAGGAAAAAAAAGATAAAAAATTAAAAAGAGAAGAGAAAGAAAAGAAAAGAGAAAAAAAAATAGAGTAAGAAAGAATTAAAGAAAGAAAGGAGGAAAGAAAGGGAAAGGAAAAGGAAAAAAAAAGAAGAAAACAAGAAAAGAAAAATAAAAATAAAGGCAGGTTGACTTTGAATTAAAAATTTTATTAAATAAATAAAGGGTATATTGATAATTTTATATTTTTGTTAATAGCGTTAAATGAATAGTTTTAATAGGGATATACAATGTAATTTTTCCAACAAGAATTGGATTGTTTATAATTGTGAGTAATAACAGGGGTGTTCGGTGTAACTTATTCTTACATTATATATATATATATATATATATATATATTACAATATATAAATATGAGGGTTTCGTGATTTTTCATTAATGTGCTTGCTTTTATAATTCAAAAATAAGAGTGGTATTTTTGTTCCGTCTTTTCAAGAATAAATGAGTCCACGGATGACATCATCATAGGAAATAAGATGAACTTAAATAAATTTTCAATTTTATTTACGAGGGTTTCAACTATCGTCTATTGATGGGTTTCGTCTTCTCAACAATAAATGAGTCCACTATTTACTACATCCAGACCCAAACTTAGTCTGTCACTATTATATATATAATAGAAGCACTAACTTATAGCGTTATTTTTCATATATCCAAAACTTTGATCCTCAATTTTAGTCATATATTTGACGTTTTGATATATATATATATATATATATATATATAGCATATTGATGACTTTTCTGACGTGGGGTTACTGTTCACGAATAGTATCCTGTCTGCACTGAAAATTATTTTGTCTTCTTACATCCACTGTTTTTTACTGTGCTGGACTGTTTAATCTTTATCTAGATTGTAGTAATCCTCATAAGGGTCTTGACTGTAGCAATCCTCTGAGGGATGATAAGGGTGATTAGATTTTACGTCAAATTCGGTTTCAGACTTTTTTCTTGGAAAGAAGATTAACGGAGCGACTGAAAGATAGATCTTGTAGAGAATTAATTTCTTTAGACAAAGTCTGGTCTATACTGGAAGAGGACCTAGTTCCATGTGCAATTGGTTGTTTTAAGCAGAAACTATAACTGGGAAGACTCGGGAAACTGTAATTGGGGCGAAGAGGGCGACCAAGAACAAAAAATCGGTTAACTTAGGGTATTGAGGAAAATGACTGCGAAAAGGGTGTAGGAGCTTGAGGGACCAAGGCTCTTGGGGTAACTATTTGGGGTTTTCCTAGGAGAGAGAGTTGACTGTTGTGAATGCTTGTCTTTCCTCCCGCTTATTTTTGGGCTGCAAAATTTCATGAGTAAGGAAATCAGGGTTACTGTTGTGCTCACTGGGTATGTACTGGATATCGAGATACTGTTGTGCTCATCCAGGGTATGTACTAGATATCAAAATCAAAGATGGATAGGATGGTTTACCATCGTGCAAAAATCTGTTTGGATGCAGTGTTTTTAACATATTTTTCAAAAATATGCTTTGCACTTTTACAATCAATTTTAACTAAAATCTTTTGATTTAATAAATCACTTTAAAATTTACTAATGCATGAAACAAGAGATAAAATTTCTTTTTAATAGTACTATAATTTAACTGAGAATGATTCCAGATTCCAGAGTGATAACAGATTATATATTCGGGGGAATTAGGACTTTACTTTTAACTAAGAATACCACCATAACCAATGTTGGAGGCATCTGTTTAAACTATTTTAAACGCGAAAGGAGAAGGAATGCCAAGAGAAGGAAGAGTCTTAATATATTGCTTAACTTTTTGGACAATAGTTGTATAAGCAAGTGTCCAAGGGGATGGTTGACTGCGAAGACGCTCAAACAAAGGTTTACATTGGGATTGCAGATTTGGATAAAAATCTGAGATGTAATTAAGTGAACCTAAGAACCGTTGTAATTGAGTTTTCTCTAAGATCCGATTAGGAAATCGATCAGCAAATTGGATTGACCGTTGGCTGGGTTTGATCTGACCTTGACAGATATCGAACCCTAAGAATCTGACTGAAGTTTTAAATAGTTTAAGTTTACAGGTTGAAAGGACTAAACCGTTACATTTGATAACGTTAAGAAACGAATACAAATGTTTCCAATGTTGATCAATTGACTCAGAAAAGATAAGAACATTATCCATGTAAACTATGATATGACTGGAGAAGGGGTTGAAGATGTCATTCATGACATTCTGAAATTCACTGGGAGCATTCTTTAATCCAAAGGGAATTACATTCCATTCAGTAATGACTAAAGGGGGTTGTGAATGCAATTTTGTACCGGTCTGACTCATGGATTCGGATTTGCCAAAATCCACTTTTCATATCGAATTTACTAAAGATTACTGCTTTGTGTAACCGATTAATTAAGTCATTTTTGTTTGGAATAAGATACCTTATCCATTCTAAGACTTTGTTTAATGGTTTGAACTGAATTTCTTTTAAGAGAAAGTCAACATGGGACTTTTTCTTGGAAAGAAGATTAACGGAGCGACTGATAGATAGATCCTGTAAAAATTAATTTCTTTAGACTGTGGATTTCTAATGAAGTTAAATTTAACTATTTGTCCTAGTGGTTTAGTGGTTATTCCTTCACTGTATGTGACAAAAGGATGTAACAGACACATAAACGAGTTACCTAGGATTAGGGGTGTTAATTTTTGACACTACACAATAATACGACTCGAACCCGACATGTAGTTAATGGGTTTAGGTTGAGCTTATATGGGTTCGGGTCTTAAACGGGTCAACCCGTTTAACACAGTTAGAAACGTGTCGTGTTAGGGTTGTAATCGGGTTAACTCATTTAATACGAAATAACTCATTTAATTGTTCATGTCAAACCCGTTTAATACAAACCCGCCTAACCCATCTGACCTATTTATTACTCATATAAGTAAGGTTAGTTTTGTAAATTATATCCAAACAAAAACCCTAATGAATTTTAGATTTTAAAACCTACTCTTAGTTAAAAATGATTATTATTACTATAATGTGTTAAAAGTGAATAAATTGAATTTTATCTAGTAATTTAATTATAAAAATAGGTTATACAATTTAAATGGGTCATGTTACCCGTATCGTGTTATTCATGTTTTAACATGCCCCGTTTAATAAATAAGTTATAGGGTCATGTCGTGTCACCCGTGTATTATACAGGTTGTGTTAGGGTTGAGCAAGTTGACACGATTAATTAATCATGTTGTGTTCGAGTCGACCCATATAGTATAATACTCTTACCTTGACATTACACGAATACGACACAATACGATACGATTGAAACCCCTACCTAGGATTACTCGGTCAAACATGTTGTTAACTAAAACGAAAGGGGTTTTAAAATAAACTTTATCCTAACACACATGTGAGTTGGATAATTTGTACTGGATTTGCATGAAACTGTCGTTAGCGGACTTTAAACGCTCACGGGTTTTTTTAAAGAACTTAATAGGGATGATTCCTTCCTGAATGCAGTTAAGATCTACGCCATAGTCGATGAGAGCTATTGTCTCAATTTCAAACTTGTCACAAACTATGATATTTACTGGGCATCTCCACTTCTGGAAATCAATCTTAGTGATTGCTTCCAAGTACTGGGTAGTGTCTTATTGATTGGTTGAGGGTAACTTATGAGGAAGAGTGATAATGTTGGGAATTCTAACTTCATCATCTGTAACTTGGTTAATGGGGATGAGAGGATGGGGAATATGACTATTAACATCTTGATTCAGGAAATCATGATCTATCTTGAGGGTTGCTAAATCTTGACTGAGTGTATGAACTAATTGTCTTAACTCTACAATTTCTTGATTTGTTTGGTTAATTTCCTGTTGGAGGTCTTGGATTGTAACTGGTTTAGGTTTACTAGTAAAACTATTCAAAATTTTATTGAATTGAACTGGAGGACTAGAAGGGATACCTGGAGGTTTCTTGACTGTTTCTGTTATTAAAGTTGTTTCGAATTGGTTCAAATATTGAGATTTGACTATAGGATCCTCTATATTGTTGATTAAATCTAGTAGAAGTTCTTCTTGTTTACTTAAGACATTCACTGTTTTACAACAATTATGTGTGCAACTATTAACGCATCATATCTTAACATGAGGATTATCTGACTAATAGTTTGACTTATGGTTAGAAGACTGGTTTAATTGCTCAATTTCATTTTCACTATTATCTGAACTGTTGAATGAAGAACTAGAGGATTCACTATTTGTGTTTCTAAGTTCTAAGATCCTATATAACTCATCTTTTCGATCTTGATGTCCGTAAAGGGCATTGATCAATTGTTTGACTTTGCAATCTGATTGGAAATTACCTGGTTTTCCATACTTGAAGCAAGCATTAGTAGATGTTGCTTTGCGTGTTGTGGTTTTATTGGTAGAAGCTTTCTTTTTATGGTTAGTTTTGTAGTAAATGCGCGTTTGTTTGTCACTATGCTCACCTTGGTGGTGACTTTTCCTATGTTTATGACTAGTGACGGTGTCCTTGGTGCTGACTGTCACGGTTTCTATGATGTCTATGGTGATTGTTATGATGATGACTGTCGGTTCATCGTTTTGACGGTGCTATGGAGGGTAAGCCGTACTGGACATAGAAATTTCCAAGTTCATACTTGGCTCTTTTCTTGTTCCTAGAGGCTTAGTTATAGATTTTCATGTCGATACACATTCGCATACCTTCTTTGCAGACTATGAAAATGATATCTCTATATGTTAAACTAAGGTAGTTTATGACTCCAGTGTCTTTACTAAGGACTTCTCTAATCTGAACTAATTGTCTTAACTCTATAATTTCTTGTTTTGTTTGGTTAATTTCCTATTGGAGGTCTTGGATAGTAACTAGTTTAGGTTTACTTGTAAATATATTCAAAATCTTATTAAATAGAACTGAGGACTAGGAGGGATACCTCTCATCAACTCTGGCACAGATCTTAATTGCATTTAAGAAAGAATCATCCCTACTAAGTTCTTTGAAAAAAATCGTGAGCATTTAAAGATCGTTAACGACAGTTTTGTGCAAATCCAGTACAAATTATCCAACGCACACGTGTGTCAGGATAAAGTTTGATACCATGAGGGGACTGGCTAAGCCAGTGGGGGCGGAAACAAGAAGAAGTAAGGAAATGACTATGCATATGAGAGGGGAGGCGAAATAACTGTCTATGAGGGAAATAGGAGATAATGCAAAATTAATGAAGAAAAACTGAATTGTATTACTGAAAAATACTTACACTTTACTGTAGGCTAAAAGCCTGATTAACTGAAAGGAAATTAAAAACTAAATACATTTTAGAATCCTTAAGAGAAAATTTTTTACAAGAGTTTTCTCTCTACTGAAGGAATTCTCTCTAAAAACTTCATTTTCACTATTATCTAAACTGTTGAATGAAGAACTAGAGATTCACTATTTGTGTTTCTAAGTTCTAAGATCCTATATAACTCATCTTTTCGATCTTGATGTCCTTAAAGGGCATTGATCAATTGTTTGACTTTGCAATCTGACTGGAAATTACCTGGTTTTCCATACTTGAAGCAAGCATTAGTAGATGTTGCTTTGCGTGTTGTGGTTTTATTGGTAGAAGCTTTCTTTTTATGGTTAGTTTTGTAGTAAATGCGTGTTTGTTTGTCACTATGCTCACCTTGGTGGTGACTTTTCCTATGTTTATGACTGTGACTGTGTCCTTGGTGCTGACTGTCACAGGTTTCTATGATGTCTATGGTGATTGTTATAATGATGACTGTCGGTTCATCATTTTGACGGTGCTATAGAGGGTAAGCCGTACTGGACATAGAAATTTCCAAGTTCATACTTGGCTCTTTTCTTGTTCCTAGAGGCTTAGTTATAGATTTTCATATCGATACACATTCGCATACCTTCTTTGCAGACTATGAAAATGATATCTCTATATGTTAAACTTGGGTAGTTTATGACTCCGGTGTCTTTACTAAGGACTTCTCTAATCTGAACTAATTGTCTTAACTCTATAATTTCTTGTTTTGTTTGGTTAATTTCCTATTGGAGGTCTTGGATAGTAACTAGTTTAGGTTTACTTGTAAATATATTCAAAATCTTATTAAATATAACTGGAGGACTAGGAGGGATACCTCTCATCAACTCTGGCATAGATCTTAACTGCATTTAAGAAAGAATCATCCCTACTAAGTTCTTTGAAAAAAATCGTGAGCATTTAAAGATCGTTAACGACAGTTTTATGCAAATCCAGTACAAATTATCCAACGCACACGTGTGTCAGGATAAAGTTTGATACCATGAGGGGACTGGCTAAGCCAGTGGGGGCGGAAACAAGGAGAAGTAAGGAAATGACTATGCATATGAAAGGGGAGGCGAAATAACTGTCCATGAGGGAAATAGGAGATAACGCAAAATTAATGAAGAAAAACTGAATTGTATTACTGAAAAATACTTACACTTTACTATAGGCTAAAAGCCTGATTAACTGAAAGGAAATTAAAAACTAAATACATTTTAGAATCCTTAAGAGAAAATTTTTTACAAGAGTTTTCTCTCTACTGAAGGAATTCTCTCTAAAAGAAAAACTTGATTATAACTAAAGAGAGCCTGCCTTCTTATAGGAGTTGGAGCGCCTTGGATGCTGAACTGGTGGCTGAATTCACGTAGGGAATCCTAGGGGTGAATCAGCTTTAACTAAGGTGAAAGCACCTGCTTTCAATTGCTTTTGATGTGTACTGATGAATTTTTTGGCGTAGGGTTATTGTTCACGACTTTTCATTGTTCATAAATAGTATCCTGTTTGCATCGAAAGTTATTTTGTCTTCTTGCGTCAGTTGTTTTTTACTGTGCTGGACTGTTTAATCTTTATCTAGATTGTAGTAATCCTCATAAGGGTCCTGATTGTAGCAATCCTCTGAGGGATGATAAGGGTGACTAGATTCTGCGTCAGATTGGATTTCTGAAACGTGAGTGGGAATGTTATCAGCCATCTGAGTCACATGTAACATTAATTATCGGGTTAACTCTTTGAGTTATTCTTTTGACTGTCCTTGCAACAGAGTCTGGTCTATACTAGAAGAGGACCGAGTTTTGGTGTGCAATGGGTTGTTTTATTGATTGCCGGAACTCTTTATTAATGAATGTGATAAACCTTTCATGATTAAGTTTATCCCACCATTTAACTAAGAATTCTCTGATTACTGTATTATTGTGAATAACATAATTCCATTTCATGATCCAAGATATTTTGTATTTGCTGGTCCTAAGTAGAATTATTGGGAACTATGCAGTATGCTAATCCGTTGGGTAAACTGTGGCAAAATATTGTATTACTGACTGGAGAGGTGATGGAAGTATCTTAGTAACAAGACCGAACTTATTCCACCATTCACTAAACCACGTGGGTATTTGGTTTTTGAACTTCTGATCAAACATGAGAAACCAGGAATGGTCGTTGGACTCATTTTGAAGGTAAAGTGACCGGGTGAAGGCTTGACTGTAATCATAGTATGAGTATTGAACTAGGGAGTTTGGGATAACTCGGAATTGGGAAAGATGAGATCCCCAAGCTTTTTCAGAAATAAAATTAATTATGATGAATTTTTGGTATAGAATCTTATTAGGATCCTGTTTATTAGGAATATCTTCAAATTTAATTGAACCGGAATGAACAATAATGGCCTTATACCATTTAACTGATTTGGATAGATGGTTGGGAATAAAATGCCAACCAGGAGGGAAGTAACTGGTTGCCAAGATCCATAGATCTTGGATCTGGATCTTATTGGGTTCAATAAGAAAGATATTGACTGAATATGACTTCTTAAAATAAGGGGTCATAAGAGTTCTAACTGTGGTTTGAGTTGGGATAATCCATTGATCCTTTGAGAGGTCAAATGGATCAGTGATTTCATATGGACTAGGATGACTGATTAAAGTAGAACTATAACTGGGAAGACTCGAGAGATTGTAATTGGGGCGAAGAGGGCGACCAAGAAATAGAAAAATGGTTGACTTGGGGTACTAGAGAAAATGGCTATGGAAAGAGTGTAGAAGCCTGAGGGACCAAGGTTCTTGGGGTAACTGTTGGGGTTTTCCCGGGAGAGGGAGTTGACTGTTGTGACTGCTTGTCTTTCCTCCCACTCATTTTTGGGCTGCAAAAATTCACGAGTAAGGAAATCAGGGATACTGTTGTGCTTACCGGAATATGTACTAGATATAAAATCAAAGATGGATAGGATGGCTTACCATCGTGCAAAAATCTGTTTGGATGCAATGTTTTTAACATCTTTTTCCAAAATATGCTTTGCACTTTTATAATCAATTTTAACTAAACACTTTTGATTTAATAAATCACTTTGAAATTTACTGATGCATAAAACAAGAGATAATTTTTTTTTTAATAGTACTATAATTTAACTGAGAAGGATTCCAAATTCCAAAGTGATAACAAATTATCTGTTCAGGAGAATCAAGATTTAACTTTTGACTAAGAATACCACCATAACCAATGTCCAAGGCATCTATTTGAATTAGTTTAAACGTGGAAAGAGACGGAATGCCAAGACAAGGAAGAGTCTTAACATATTGCTTAACTTTCTAGACAATAGCTGTATGAGCAGGTGTCCAAGGGGATGGTTGACTGCGAAGACGCTCAAACAAGGATTTACACTAGGATCGCATATTTGGATAAAAATCTGAGATGTAATTAAGTAAACCTAAGAACCGTTGTAACTGAGTTTTGTCTAGGATCTGATTAGGAAACCCAGCAAATTGGATTGACCGTTGGATCATTTTGATCTGACCTTGACAGATATCAAACTCTGAGAATCTGACTGAAGTTTAAAATAGTTTAAGTTTAGACGCTGAAAGGACTAAACCGTTACGTTTGATAACATTAAGAAATGAACACAAATGTTTTCAATGTTGATCGATTGACTCAGAGAAGATGAGAACATCATCTATGTAGACTATGATATGACTGGAGAAGGGGTTGAAGATGTCGTTCATGACATTCTGAAATTCGCCGGGAGCATTCTTTAATCCAAAGGGTATTACATTCCATTCGTAATAACCAAAGGCGGTTGTGAATGTAGTTTTGTACTAGTCTAACTCATGGATTTGGATTTGCCAAAATCCACTTTTCATGTCAAATTTACTAAAGATAACTGCTTAGTGTAACCGATTAACTAAGTCTTTTTTGTTTGGAATAGGGTTCCTAATCCATTCTAAGACTTTGTTTAATGGTTTATAATTAATAACTAAATGGGGAACACCGCAGTTCCATTTCTGCATTCTTGTTGACATAGAAGGTAGAGCATGACCATGGTGGCTTAGAAGGTCTAATTATTTGACTCATTTGGATTGGTCTGGCTTTGGTAGGGATATTATGTTCACTAAAATCTTTTACATAAGGAAGACGAACTATGTGTTGTTTCTTATGCCAAAATGTTGTTGGTAGCTCAGAACATACTTCTTGTCTGAGTAGTGACTCAAACTGACTAATTCGCTGGCTAAGTGTTGGGTTAAGTAACTGTTGTTCGACTCGTTTGAACTGAATTTCTTCGAAGAGAATGTCAATATGGGACTTTTTCTTGGAAAAAAGATTAATGAAGCAACTAATGGATAGATCTTGTAGAGAATTAATTTCTCTAGATTGTGAATTTTTAATGAAGTTAAATTTCACTGTTTGTCTGAGTCGGTTGAGTGGTTATTCCTTCACTGTTTGTGATGTAAGGATATAACAGACACGTAAACGGGTTACTTAGGATTACTCGATCAAACATGTTTTTAACTAAAACGAAAGGGATTTTAAAATAAACGTTATCCTGACACACGTGTGCGTAGGATAATTTGTACTAGTTTTGCATGGAATTTTTGTTAGCAGATTTTAAACGCTCACGGGTTTTTCAAAAAACTTAGTAGGAATGATTCCTTCCTGGATGCAATTAAGATCTGTGCCAGAGTCGATAAGAGCTATTGTCTCGATTTCAAACTCATCACAAACTATGATATTGACTAGGCATCTCTACTTTTGGAAATCAATCTTAATGATTGCTTTCAAGTACTGGGTAGTGTCCTGTTGACTACTTGAGGGTAACTCAGGAGGAACAGTGATAGTGTTGGGAACTCCAACTTCATCATCTATAACTTGGTTAATGGGGATAAGAGGATGGGGAATATGACTGTTAACATCCTGATTTAGGAAATCATGATCTATCCTAAGAGTTGTTAAATCTTGACTGAGTGTATGAACTAAGTGTCTTAACTCTACAATTTCTTGTTTTGTTTGGCTAATTTCCTATTGGAGGTTTTGGATAGTAACTACTTTAGGTTTACTAGTAAATCTATTCAAAATTTTATTGAATTGAACTGAAGGACTAGGAGGGATACTTGGAGGTTTTATGATTATTTCTATTACTAAAGTTGTTTTGAATTGGTTCAAATATTGGGATTTGACTATAGGATCTTTTATATTATTGATTAAATCTAGTAGAAGTTCTTCTCGTTTACTTAGGACATTCACTGTTCTATAACAATTACGTGTGCAAACTGTCAGCGCATCCTATCTTAACATGAGGATTATCTGACTGATAGTTTGACCTATGGTCAGAAGACTAGTTTAACTGTTCAATTTCATTTTCACTATTATCTGAACTGTAGGATGAAGAACTTGAGGATTCATTATTTGTGTTTCTAAGTTCTAAGATCCTATATAACTCATCTTTTTGATCTTGATGTCCTTGAAGGGCATTGATCAGTTGTTTGACTTTATAATTTGACTGGAAATGACCTAGTTTTCCACACTTGAAGCAAGCATCAGTAGATGTTGCTTTACGTGTTGTGGTTTTACTGGTAGAAGCTTTCTTTCTATGGTTAGTTTTGTAGTAACTAGCGCATTCGTTTGTTACTATGCTCACCTTAGTGGTGACTTTTCCTATGTTTATGGTTATGATGGTATCCGTGGTGGTGATTGTCACGGTTTCTATGATGTCTATGGTGATGGTTATGATGATGACTGTGGGTTCGTCGTTTTGATGGTGCTACGGAGGGTAATCTGTACTGGACACAAAAATTTTCAAGTTCATACTTGGCTCTTTTCTCGTTCCTAGAGGCTTGGTTACTGATTTTTATGTCGATACACATTTGCTTACCTTCTTTGCAGAATATGCAAATGATATCTCCTATATGTTAAACTAGGGTAGTCTATGACTCCAGTGTCTTTACTAAAGGCTTCTCTAATCTTATGGGCAAAATGACTAAGAAGACCGTTAATGAACTTTTCTTTCCAGAATGTTGAGTCCTGTCATCTTTGAGCATGACTCGTGAGCAGAAGATGTTTGCATACCATTCGAAATCACTGATGGTTGGACATTTAAGGTTACTTAACTGGTCGTGGACCCTAGCGTTTATGTGACTAAGAGTTCCTACGAAGTGTTTGGTGATTGTGTAAATGAGCATGTTGACTCCGTCATGTACACCTTGACCCATGTTTTTGTCAAATTCAGGGTTACCATCAGGGTCTTGCTTTACTGCGTGGATTATGGCTTCTCTAGTTTCCTCTATGAGATGTTTTTCCCACCAAGCAAGGAGCTTTCCTGTGAAACCTAAAACCAATAATCTTACTACTTCACTGTGGGTATTGCTATTATTCTCAAGGTAGAAGTTAGTAGCCATAACGATGTGACTAATTTTATTTAGTATTTCTTGCTCTGAATAGCCATCTATATTTCATTTATAGAGGCGATCAGAAGTAACTGAGAATTGATTATGGAATAGTCTTTCCTCATATTGGAGATTTGAAGGGGTTGGTCGAGAATACCAATTTTTTGTTAAACTCGTAGGGTTAACTCGAGGACGGTGGAATTTATTAACTGTAAGACCTTGAAGTTGATCTTGTAGTTGGTTTAATTCCTGGTACTATATTTGTAATACATTATCATCATCAGTTGATGATTTTGAACTGGTTGTAACTTCTATTTTGGCTATGGTTACTATTGTTTTAGAAGAACTATGGGGTTCCTCTTTAACGGGTGTAACTAGGTCTTGGAGAATTTTATTACCTATGCTAAAGACATTGTGGGTTTAGGTTGGGGTTTTTGAGAAAGTTTGACTTCGGGTAACCTAATTAAAGGTTTTTCTAACTGTGTAGAAGATTGAGAAGGAGAAGACTGTTTGTTGTCAACTACTTTCTTAATTTTTTCTAACTGTTTACCAATAGTAACTAAACACTGGTTAGTATAGTTGTTTTGTTCAACTATCTTCCTAGATGTTTCATCATTGGGAGATAATTTGAACGGGGGGGCAACTATGTCTAAACCTAAATGTTTAACTACGATGGTTCCTATCAGTGGATGACTTGATTGGACTATGGTTTTATCTTCCTTAATCTATTTAACTTTGGTAAGAGGATGACACTTGGTGTGTCTTTCATAGAATTGTTCTAAATAACTGAAAAATGGAATGTTTTCACACTGTTCTTGCATGAATTCTCTCCATTTAGTATAGATGTGTAACTTTTGTTCTTTAGTATGACTAGACCTATATTGTTCTCTTTTAGCTTTATTTGCCTTAGAGATGAAGTCTGCATCGAGGGTGACTGAATCTATGATGAACTCTTTACTGAGTGTTTTGAGTTCATGGTGAGTTTCAAAGTTTGTAGGGCTTGGAGATGTAACTGTATTGTCATCTTCTTCGATGACTTGTGACTGAGATATATAACAGGGAGTGGTAAATTGAGATTTTAACTTTAGACCTTGAAAATCCAAGTTTAGATCTCGTCTTTGCCTGGGTATTACTTTTTCAGACCTAGGTGTTAATAACTCAGATCTGTCCTGACTAAAAGTTGTATTGGGGTTTAGAGACCTAAATCTTTGTTCATCAAAACTAATCCTAACAAATCCATCAAGGAACTGCTAAATATGGTCGATATTGGTCTCGGTGTTCCTAGTTACTGGATGATTTTCATTTTTAATAATCCATGAGGAAGGAAGGGTTACTTCGGACCATTGGATAGATTTAGGAACCTGAATGTTGGCTCCTTCAGAACATGACTGAATGAAGACAGTTTTATCCTTTGGACTTTTATTTATTGCTAAAACAGTTAAATTAGTCCTAAAACTTATAATAAATGCGATAGACTAAGGTTAACTTGTCGGGTTCCTTCTAGCATATTGGTGCTAGAAGTTTGAATTTTGAGGATAAGGGTTTTCAAGACATGAGGATCATGAAGGTTGACTGTGGAGTCTCGGAAACAGTCAAAATGGTCGGGTCCCTTGTGAAGAAATGACTCCAATAATCCTAAGAGACTATCCTGAAAACTAATGTGTCTGGCGTCTCTAAAGGCTAAAAGAACTAAAGCATTTAAGCTTCGTCGATTCAGAGGGTTAATGCCTATTCGAACTAAACCTATGTGAAGAAAGTTATACCCTTTTTTCCTATGAGTATTTAAAGCATCCTGGGTAAATAACTGGCACTTCACTTGGTCTTTGCTAAAAGCATAAGTTTGCTCGATAGTCTTGATGTTTAGGTCATTGTAGAATGAATGAGATCCTAACCAAGAAGATACTTGGTAAATCTGAATGATTGGAACTTTAGGAATGTTCCAATTTCTTAAAGGTTGACTATCTTGGATTACTTGGTAGTCTTCATTGTTAACTATGTCTAGGATAGAGGGAAAAGTTGAAGAAGAAAAAGTTGTTGAATTGGTTCTAAATAACCTATTCATTTCAGAAATAATTAATTAAATTACGCAAAATTTACTAGTCTTTTACTGTTTAGGTGTACTATTCATCGTCTTCTTCCTAGGTGATGGCTTTGACATACCTACGTCTGGCCATTAAGGACACTAGACACATTAGTTTTCAGGATAGTCTCTTAGGATTAATGGAGTCACCTCTTCACAATATATGTATATATACATATATATATATATATATATATATTATAATAGATAGTTTTATTTATAAAAGTATAAAGCATTCATTAACAAAAATTATATATTAGGTAATACAAAAAAATTATAAAAACTATTTACGTTGGGAAAATAGGATTATTCAATTTTATTTTTTAAATTTAAATTTAGATAAATGATATATAATAAAAAAAAAATGAACTTACCTTGATTGAAAGCAAAATTTGGATTCAATAATTTGAATCTACTTCTTTTGGTGTTGTAGGGTTTTTTTTTCCTTCTTTTTTTTTTTTTTTTGATGCTCAATAGAAAGATACCAAGAGAATTTTATATAATACTTAATAAAAAAATTCGAAGAGAAAGAAAAAATGATTGGGAGAGTTGGAGAGCATATATAGAGAGAAACATAATGCATAGGTTGTTGTCTTGATAGAAGAAAAAAAAAGGAACTAAATTTTTTCGATACCACAATTTAGTATCCCGATCCTTTTTTGTTTTATTTTTTTATTGGATATAATTGACCTTTAGAATTTTTTTTTATTAGACTTGGACATTTACAAGACTCTTTAAAGTTTAGACTTTTATGAGCTTTAGAGTTCTAGTTGAAATATACTATAAAGATGTACAAAATTTGGAGTCTTCTTTATAAGTGGGGTCTTCTTTATAAGTAGGGTTTAAAGCGATAGTTTTTCTCACTTTATGGAATAGCCAACTTTGTGGGATTTCATCCTCTTTTCCTCTTAATAGAATCCTTTTGTTGGTCACTCATGCATTCTAAAATCTTAATAGAGCCTCTAAACTCAAGTTTGAATGTTGATATGTCTTACATTAACCAAGACCAATTGGGTGAGATACATGAATATTACGAACTGAGCTCAAGCCCAACTAGGATGAGCTAATTTCAAGACCATCTCAGATCCTACATAACAATGTGAGATTAAGTAACGTAACAGACCTAAAGACCTTATCTCTTATTTGAATTCCATAAAAAATAACAACAATCAAACCAAAACCCAGAAGTATCTTTGTCCCAAAGATTCTATATCCTGAAAGTCACTCACTCAGTAGAGAAGCCCACCTCCATAAAAGGCAGACCAAGCACGATCAAAGGACTCATGCTTTTATTAGTTTGTAACACCCTGACCCAAAATATCAGGTAATAGGGCACGCCTTACGAAATTTCAAATGGTAGCTTAAAATTAACTACGAGCAGACCGAAAGTCGAGGAATACCCAAATAATTATGTTTCAATATGCATTGTATTGTGTGTGTACAAATATATAGTAATATACATGTGATTATAATATGTATATTATTATATGAAAAATACACACACTAAGTGTGTATTTGGTGTGTATAGTCAAAATATGTATACATATATATATATATATATATACACATGTAAATAAATAAATATATATATACATTAAAGTATGTATGTGTGTGCGGAATTGTGAAAGAGTGTGTGTGAGTGTCGGTTGCATGTATGTGTGTTTACATGTGTGTTAGTATGTGTAAACATATAATATACATATAAAATGTAAATATCAACCTAAAATTGAATGCAAAATGGAAGTCAATGAAAGGGGCTGTAAGAAAGGAAAAAGAGAGAGGGAGAGAGAGAGAGAGAGAGAGAGAGAGAGGGGAGGCGGCCATGAAATGGTCTCTTTATAAATATGTGTATGCATGCATTGAATGTGCATTGGAGGGAAAGATAAGAAACTGGAGGAATTCTGGGATATTTAGAAGTGGAAAGCAAAGGGAAGAGAGGAGGAAAACTGAAAAGAAAGGTGAGAAAACTTCAAAACTCACTATTTTCTCTCTATAGGTTTTACATATCTTTATAAATTGTTTTAGCCTCGTTCATGCATATATGATGTTTAGTATATATAAATTTGAATAAGACATGAAAAAATGGAACCTAAACACATCAAGAACACTCAGCCATATAGCAAACCACCATTGATGGACCTTGTTGTAACAAGGTCTGAAACCATTGAAACCAAACCATGTTTGGCTTATTGGAACCTCAACTAGACCCCCCCAAAGTGTTTTAAAAACACTAGTACCGTGACCTTAAACCTCAAAAAAGACCCTAAAAATGAGAGTTGCAGGTACGGGTTTTAAAACCCAATCTCAAAAACTCATAGTAAAACCCACTTTTAGGAATGAGGATTTGAAGCCCCTTAAATAAGGAGCAAAATAAGCTAAGAATCACTTGAAATGGTCCAAAATCAAGCATGAACAATCGAGTTACAGGTCTGATTATCAAACCCTTAACAGGGCACTTGAGCTCAGTTTGAGCTCTCATTTGAATGCCAAATCAATTCTTATTGTTTCAGAAACAATTGGAAGTAAAAATAGAAAGATTTGAGCAATCCAGAATGCATGAAATTGAAAGTTTAGGATTTCAAAAATTAGGGCAACAGTAGCTAGATTGAGGAAGAAGACGATGAGTCAACTCGCCAACTCGATTGAATTAGGCGTATTGACTTAAACACGTGTTAGAAAGAGGGGGTAGCCACCGCATAAGTGGAACGGTGTCATTTGGGCTTAAAGTTTTTAAATTTTAAAAATGTGGATAGGGACTGTTTGGCTACACGATTTGGGGCCAATTTAATAATCGGTACGCGAATAGAATATCCTATTCCGATTTAGAAGCCTTGTCCACCGTTTGGTTCCAAAAAAATAAAGGGGCCGCAGCCCTTGGGGTTCGAACACCCAACCCATTAAACCCAAACCCTCATTCTTACCACTTGGATGGGCACGCCTGTGGTATATATTGTGGCAAAATATATATATATATATATATATAATATAAAAGAAAAATTTAAGAAAAAAAAAATTAAAAAGGGCGCAGCCCCTGGGACTCGAACAGGGAACCAATGGTAAGGGAGTAAGGCATACAAACCAAGTGGACAGGACAATCCCGTGTCAACTAAATCCCACAAATAAATATATATTATACATAAATTATATTAAATTAAATAAATTAAATTAAATAATGACGAAATAGTCCTGATATCCAAATTAAACATATGAATAGTGTATTTTAACTATTTTAGGCATTCTGGAACCAATGGTGGGGTTCCGTTTTAAGAGACGAGACCCCAAAAAATAAAGACACGTAAAGAAATGAAATTACCATTTTGCCCCTAGTGCCCCTAAAGCCAAATAGAAACCGGAGATGGTCTAAATTGACTTTCTTCAACGTTTCAAACTCAATGGTAAGAGTCTATTTGACTAAAAGATGGTACTTATAATAAAGAGATATAAAATTTGATGAATAGCATAAATTCATGTAATTGTAAACTAGAGCGTTATTCGATGTTTTGGGCTAAATAGTGGGAGTCCGTATTTCAAAATAAAGTACGAAAAAACATGACACATGAAAATTTGAATTAACAAAATCAAACTTAAAAATTATGGAGCTACCAGAAGAGTATAAATTGAAATGAAGTTTAATTCCTAACATGTTAAATTGTGTCTTAGGTTAAGGCTCGAATAATCATCATGGATAAGACCCAAGAAGCCTTCATGGATGAGCTAATATGGGAGAGTAAAGAGATAAGAAGAAAGATAAATATCGCCAAGAATTATCAGGTCCTCTCTGTTAGGCCATTTATGTACAAAACCCCTATTGTCCCAATGGCACGATTGATAAAAGAAGTAGCAGCAAGGAAACTTGCTAAAGAAGCATTGAAAAATGAGGAAGAAAGGGAAAATACTAAAACAGCTTAAGGACATGATTCGAAGGTAATGTCTATTTACCATTAAAACACATAAAGTAAATAGATATGTAATACAGCTATAAATCATTATGAGTTACTTTAATTCTGAATAATAAAACCTATCATAAAACTAGGCTGACGTAGTCTAAGAATAGATTAAGATCACAAGTTGATTTAAATACATGTGAAATTTATGAAATTTTCATAAATTATTTTAGGCAAAGGGAAGGCACAACAGTAGCGCCAACCCCGAGGTGAAGGTGAGTAACCCTATATTTGAAGTAGAGATTTAACTCCATGGATTTGAAGAAGTTTTAAGTTCAAAATATCTGAAGCATTTGAATATCAAATTCAGTATTACATGTTTTCTGTTTTAAAATATTCTATTCTTATAAACCCTATTGTGACGTGCTCAGTGAATGGTTTCTACTACAGTTTTCCTTAAAATATGTTTCAACATATCTAAGTTTAAAATGCCAAATCTCTTAAAGTATTTTAAATTTGCACATTCCAAGTATTTGAAGATTTATCATGAATTCATGAACATTATGTTTTGAATGCTCATAAAAGCATCTATTTGAAGAAGTCATGTGTTAAATGTATTTGAATGCAACTACAATGAGGCCATGTTTTAATGCTTTTAAATAGCATCTATTTGTAAGTGTTTTATACCTCTTGTTGCTACTGGTGATGCAAGATAAACTGTGCATAAGCACCACATATGACGTTGGGTTTCTTCGGAACTCAACTATGACACGAATAAATGCCAAGTAGCAGGATTTAATCCCCTAGGCATGAGATATCTCCACGAAAAGTAAAACGGGAGTCTGGTTCGAAACGGAATTCGACTAATGAAAGTGATAAGACGATATGTGTGAAAATGGAAGCAGGTTTTACCCTCATTTTACTATGCATATCTACATGTTTTGAAGTTCATATACTTTATTTGAGGAAGTACATGTTTAGCTTGAATACTTTAAAGGTTTCAAAGCTATCTATTTTAATGAATGCATATATTATGTATTTGAAGTATACGAGCGATTGGTAGTGATTGTTTTATAAAATCTCTTATACTAACCACTGTCAATTGCAAACCCATGAAAAATGCTGGAATTACTCATAAGCTTAAATTAGCTTACCCGAATTTTTATCCGACCCCCATTTTAGGTGACTGATGGTAGTCCTAATTTTTTATGATGATGATGTTTAGAGTTTTGCCCATTTTGAGGAAGGGCATAAGCAGCTACTTACAGGACTATCAGTTTTGCGAAACACTATGGAATTGTAGTAGTCACTTTTGTATTAGAAAATAGTAAGACTATTATGTATTAAACCCCACGGAGCAGCAGCACCGTTCTGAAGAGCAGCAGTACCGGGCGGATGTGCGGGAAATTAAAATAAGAAAAGAAAAGAAAAAGTTTTTTCACGCTTCTACAAACATAGGCAGCACCGTCATCTGATACCGTCGCTTATATGAGTCTCGTCCTAAGGCCCTCAGGCCGAAGGGTGGCGGTCGCGATACGAGATCCGCACAGGGTGGGTTTCGGGTCGTGACATAGTTGATTAAGCACTCATTAAATGAATCACCGATTGGCTTAATTATCAGAGAGTTCATCATCGGACTCCCACTAATGATCTTTGATCATCTGTCTTATATGTTTATTTGTGGCTAATTAAAACTAGGCAAAAGTAAACGACAATAATTTGGCGCCTTTTGTGGGAACGATATATTATTTTTCATTCTTGCCATTTTGTTCCAATAAGAAATGATGGAACCACAATTTCGACCAAGGAATCTACCAGCAATATCCCAACAATATCTAGCCCCCAATAGGCACCCTAACTAGCGTAATCAACGAGGGGACCCATAAGATCAGAGGATAGATTCCCTTACCAACAAGTTAAGACTCTAGTCCAAACTGTGGCGCAATTAGTCTAAGGTCAGTACCAAGGGTCGACACTAATACCAACACTAGTTCCATCACCATAGGTGGGGGACAACGTGGCACCTAAAGCTCAGCCTCGAGTATAATGAACTCAAGGTGATCTTTCAAAACATCCTTCATGTTCAACATCAATCTAGATCACTCTAAGAGATAAAACTAGAACCAAAATCTCAAAAGGTAACAAAGGCATAACATAGAGCAAGTGCACCCCAAAATCTAGATGAATAGCATCTTTATGCCTTATTCGGGATGCTGGGTACCCCATTTATTGCCAAAATTATAGCCAAAAAATGACCAAAGAGGTTTATCATTCCACAGCTTGAACTGTATGATGGAAAAATTAACATGGCTGATCATTTGTCACATTTCCACCATGTAATGGCCCTCTATGAATGGACATACGCTCGATGTGCTAGTCTTTTTTCACAAGTTTAAAAAGACTAGCATTAGATTGGTTTCACCACCTACCTCCTAACTCAATAACTTGTGTCTTAGAATTGAGCAAGAGGTTTGTCAGTTGCTTTATTACTAATAAAAGGCTAAGGAATGGACTGAAGTTCCTCTTGAACATTAAATAGAAAAAGGTGGAAAGTTTGAGGGAATACAGTGAACGATTCAATAGTGGAACTCACTTTTATAAATGGTAGTGAGGAAAGTTTCGACATGGAAACATTTACTTCTAGCCTCCTGCCCAGAAGATTTAAAGACTCCCTCAATAAAATCCCATCAATAGGCATGTCCAACTTGTTAATTAAGGCTTTAAAGTACATAACTCTAGATGATATGAAGAACTCTCAAAAGGAACAGAGGGATCAAATACTAAAAGAGGAGCAGGCCCAAAGGAGGTTTTTAGAGAACGAAAAGAAATGGAAAAGGAGCCTAGAGAAGCTTGATTAGAAGAGGAAGACCACTACCTATATATGATCGTTTCAAAGGTGGTTATTAGTTCAACATTTATCAAGGAAGAGAACAAAGTCTAGAGGCCAATCTTCTATGTGAGTAAACCCTTAACTGAGATAGAGGCCAAGTATCTAAAGTTTAAAAATCTGGCTTACACGTTAATTATCTCATCTTGAAAGTTAAGACCATACTTTCAAGCCCACACAATAATAATTCCAATCTTCTACCCTCTTAAGGTCATGCTTCATAAACCCAAAGTGTTCGGACGACTGACCAAGTGGTCGGTAGAATTAGGGGAGTTTGATATTTAATTCGTCCTAAAGGTGGCAATTAAAGCCCAGACCATTGTAAACTTCATAATAGAGTTCATGGTACTGTCACTCCTTTATAAGGAAACAGAGAACTTGATTACAGTATACAAATAGGTCATCTAATAACCAAGGCATTGGTATTGGTATAGTTCTTCGAATAATAAAAGAAATGGTGGAGCAAGCAATAGCTTTGGGCTTCCGAGATTTGAATCAAGAAGGAAAATATAAGGCTTTAATTTGTAGAATAAGAATGGTGAAGAAATATGGGACAGAACATGTCAAGTTCTTCTCGGATTCCTAACTGGTCGTAAATTAGATCTCTAGAGAATTTTCACTTAAAGATGATCGAATGCAGAAATACGCGGACCTAATAGCCAATTGAGATCATCGTTCAGGGAGTTTACCCTAGAGAAATTGGTACGAACTGAAAATGCCCAGGTTGATTCACTAGCTAATATGGTGGCCATTTTAGGAAGACAGTCCAAGGTAAATGTAAAGGTTAGCTTTCAAAAAGGTCCTAACATAAATCAAATTGAAAATCTTTTCCAAACACAGAATGTAGGTTAGAATTGGATGACCCCTATTATCCAGTATCTATAGTACGGGTCCCTACTAGGTGATAAAAATCAAGCTAGAAGAATCACGATCAGATCAATAAGTTGTCTTTTTCTTAAGGAAAAACTTTATTGAAAGGCATTTTCATTCAACCCCTTTTTTTATGTTTGACTCCAAAAGAAGCCCACTATGTCTTGAAGAATCACGATCAGATCAATAAGGTGTCTTTTTCTTAAGGAAAAACTTTATTGAAGGCATTTTCATTCAACCCCTTTTGTTATGCTTGACTCCAAAAGAAGCCCACTATGTCTTGATGGAAATACATAAAGGGATATGTGGCAATCATATTGGGGGACGATCTCTTCTCACCGAGCTCTCTCTCAAGGATATCATTGGTTAAAAATACAAAAAGAAGCCAAACAATATGTAAAGAAATGTGATAAGTGCCAAAGATTTGCCTCTTTTTAGCACCAGCCACTTCAAAAACTGATTCCGATCTCTAGCCTCGCCTTTTATTTAATGGGGATTAGACATAGTAAGTCATTTCCTAATTACAACTAATAACAAGAAATTTCTCATAGTAGCCATTGACTACTTCTGTAAATGGGTAGAGATGGAACCACTAGGCAGGACAATAGAATTAGAAGTACAGGGTTTCATATAGAAGAATGTGGTGGGTAAGTATGGCATACCACCACTATTAATTACTTATAATGGTACCTAATTTGAAAAGACCTACCAAGTTTTGCATCGATCTCTATATAAGCCTTTAATTATCCGCCTTGGAACATCTGCAAGCTAATGAGCAAGTTGAGGTTACTAATAAGACAATCATTAAGGCTCTAAAGAAAAGGCTAGAATCAATTAAAGGAAAATGAGTAGAAGAACTCCATAGAGTACTGCGGGCCTATGTAACTATGAAATGAACTCTTACGAGAAACACCCCATTCTCCTTAGCATATGGGACAGAAGCAATGATTCCAGTCGAGATCGGCATCCCCTCACTGGGTACAAAATTTCATAAACCACTCCAAAATGACAAGTTGATCAAAAAGCACTTAGGTTTCGTAAAAGAAAAAGGGAACAAGTGAAGTTGAAAGTAAGGCATATCACTAAAGGATCTTTAAACAGTACAAAAAGATAGTAAAGCCTAGGAGTTTCCACCTCAGAGATCTTGTCCTATGAAGGGTCTTCTCGAACACTAAAGAGATCAGTGTTGGGAAGCTTTCACCTAATTGGGAAGGACCCTACAAGGTCATTAGGTCAGTAAGGCGTACAACTTGTTGGCTAGAAGATATGTCCAGAAAACCAATATCTCGACTATGGAATGTAGAGCGCTTGAGAAAATATTATCAATAAAACTGTTTAAGTGTGACGTTCTGAATAATACCTTAAATAAATCCCCAAAATCTTACATAAATGTTATAGGTGACGAGCTCAAAATTCCTTTTAAAGGATTTCAAGGCTGTAATGTTATAATTCAAAATCATAAGACCTTTAAAATCTCATTCTTTATTAGCTTTTATTTGGCATAAATGCATAAACAAACGAGAACTTCTTTCAAAATAATTCTCATTAAGTTAAAAGATTTATGTCTAAAAAATGGGGGGTTACAATTGATAAGGAACTAGGAGGATTGAGTGCTTTGACTTTGTCTCCCGAGATCCACCACAAGTTGGGGTTAAAAGTTGTGTGATAGATGACTATCCAGCATAGTTCAGAGAGCACTTTTAGTCTACACTAGTGAATAGAAGCCCCCCTTTCAATGGGTTTTGAAGATAATTTTTTTTATTGGCTCATAAAGTAACTTAAGTAAATCCACGAACGCAATTCGATTACTCTTTCTTATTCTTATTAAGCATCTGAACCATGAATTGTCTTGTTATGACTCATCAATTAGATAGATGAATGTTTTGAAAGAACTGTTCAAAGGGTGCCATGATGGTCGTATGGTGACTCGTCGTGGCTTTAGTGTTCTTGGTAGGGTTCCCAAAGGTGCTAATAAAAGCATCAACCTTCTCTTCTTATTTATTATCGACCATTTCTTCTGGAGCGATATCCATATCATCAAGTTGGGAAAGATCAAAGTCGGGAAGGACCTTAGCCAGTTTCTTTACGCAGATATTAAAGCCTTGGATAACAAACCCCTGGCCCATTTAAACTATGGCCTATTGGTCCTTCCGAGATTTTTCCTTGATTAAATCAAGCTTTTTTTCATCCTCTCATAGAAATTGATCAAAGCCTTCCGAGTAGAGTCAACTTTTGCCCTGGATATCTCTAACTCCTTCCAGACTCTCTCAAACTCGGATTGAAAGAAATCCTTCTCAGATTCTTGAGTTATGATAGTTTTCTAGTTGCCTCTAGATCTTTCTTGAGTTCTTTAGAAGAGGACCTGGTTGTGGTAAGGTTAATTTAGGAGACTTCGAGATCATTTTGAAGTTGAGAAATCCAAGCCAGTGCTTCAGTGGCATCTATCAACTAAAGCTGGATCTAAGCCTTTTAAGTCGTGGGATTCATACTTGACCCACCCTAGGGTCACCATGATGTGCATAACATGAGAATATTCCACATAAATTTAGCTCAAGAAATATATACATATATATATATATATAAAGAATAACAACCTTGGTTTGAGTAACAAGGCTTGTATGAAAGACCTCGTTGATGCTTAGCTTCTCAATCCGATTGAGAGTCTATTTCTTCCCTTCTGGCTAGGCCTTTTCCATCGCATCCTCCATAGTAGGGAAGGATGGAGTTCGTATCCTAAAGTTGTGGGAGTGCCTACCATCTTTAGCTTGGCCAAATGTAACTCTAAGCTCCTCATCTAAGGGAGGGTTCTAACCTTCTTTTTTAACACCCTTTATAGGGTCCTCAAAAGAACCAACTCTCTTTATCTCAAGGGCATTGGCATTTGTCCCCATGTCCAAAATAGTTCATTCTGATGAAGACTTGTTGATAACGATGAACCATTTAGAGATAGGAGGAGCTACTGAGGAATCAGGTTGTTTCATCTTTTTCACCTTTAGTTTAAACCCCGAGAATACCCTTCTTTGAAGGTCCAATGGAATAGAATTGATCAGGTTGACTGAAAAAAGGTTAATTGGACTAAAGACCTCTTTAAACGGACGATATTCAGGTTGTAATAGTTTTTTCAATTCTTTTACTTGACCTTTGCTCAATCTAAGGCACCTCAAAGCGATAGTACCGAAAAGAGGACTAAAAAAATTTTGAAACATAAAACATTTCAAGACCTAAACTCACTAGTGCCTCCTAAGGTCCTCAGAATTACTCTAAATTTGAACTTCGTGTAATGAGACTCTTCCCAACCTCACTTGACAAAAAATATTATTTTTCCATGTTTTGTTTGAGTAAGGGAGTTCGTGTAAAATATGATACCGGGAGTTAAAAGATGTATAATACAAACCTTCTTTCCCTTTGTTTAGGTCCATAGGAGCCCAAAAAAGGTCTAAGTCCAACTTAACTTGGTTTTGGTTGTAAGGACAATAAAGCCTATTAAGGCCCTCCAACTATTAATATTGAGCTGAGCAAGGTAGATATGGTAAGAAAAAAAGAATTGACGAAGAAAATGGTGTACATGGAATCTAAAACCCATTTTGAACCATATATACACACACCTCTCGAGGTCTAGCTTGAAGGAAGCAGATTATCTCATGTTGACATTCTGGTATGTTGAACAAGATCCTCAAATGGACAAGGTCAAATTTGAAGAGGTGAGTTGCCTAAGAGTTAGATAGGGAGGCTTCAAGCTCAACTTTGTTCGATTTTACAACAATGTCCCCAACTTCATCCTCAAACCTATCTACAATAAGGATTTTGAAAGCCCTAATAGGGAGAGAATCAATCTACTTATTTCTAGGGTCAATATTCACCCTTAAATTCACCATATTAAAAGGAAAAAGAAAATAATTGATTAAAACTAAAAAAAAAAAAAAATAGTCTGGCCTAAAAATCATGATCGCCAAAAAGAAGGAAAGAACTCGCCAAAAGTTACTAGAGAAGCAGAAGGATAAAATAAACCATTTCAATTTATAGGCAATAGAATTTTTGAGCACGATAAATGATAAAGGTGCAATAAATGAAACAGTCTCATCATTACAGTCCATTAATTCTATTAGATATACCAAATCAGCAGCAAATCAAGCATCATACTTGATTTGATAGATGTGACATGACTCTTTATAAATCATAAATATGCACATTTATGACAAAAAAGGCTGTAACCTTAATGTCCTCTAGACTTGAGGTCTTGGGGGGAGTAGCTAATATGCCCTAAAATAACTAGAACCAATTGGGTAAGATACATGAATATTATGAACCAATCTTAGAACCAGCTAAGACGAGCTAATTTTAGGACCAGCTTGGATCCTTTGTGACACACTACCAGATCAGCTTGAATCCTACATGACATCGTGAGAAAAAGTGACGTAACAGACCTAAAGACCTTATATCTTATTTGAACTCCATTGAAAATAATATCAATCAAACCAAATCCCAAAAGTATCTCCATCCCAAAAATTTTAGAATCCTCAAAATCACTCACTGAATCTTACCATAATGAGAAGCCCACCTCTATAAAATGTAGACCATGTATGATCAAAGGACTTATGCCTTTCTTAGTTGACAAGTACTCATCAAATCAATCACTGACTAGTTTAATCATCAGAGAGTTTGCTACCTGACTCCCACGGGTGAACTCTGACTAGCATTTTTGCAGGTTTATCAGTGATCGATTTAGACCGGACAAAAGTTAACGACAACAAATGTTGGCCATGTAAGTGGATCTTTATGGTGCATATAGAGAGAGAAAGAAAGTTTTGATTCTCTCTCTCTAACTCATGGTGCTCTCTTCCTTCCTCTGTTAATGCATGTTTGGCTGGACGACCGAGGAAAAAAAAAAGTAGACTGGTGCCACCTTTCTTTAACAGAGGTATTTGAAATGGGAAATTGCATAATCGCCTTGCAATCTGGAGCTCCCCAAAGGACGCCAAACAATCCCTTATCATCTCAATATGAAACTGAAAGTTCTCTATATTTCTCTCACTTTCTTCTCACTTTTTGTCTCTCTTTGTCCCTGTGTGTGTGTGTATGGTTCGCAACTTGGTGTATATATATATACACACACACACACACACATATACATGGGTGACATGTTTTTCACTGTTCTTGAAAGCCACATAATTGACATATATATATATATACACACACACACACACACACATATATACATGAGAGACATGTTTTACACTGTTCTTGAAAGCCACATAATTGACATATAGATATATACACACACACACACATATACATGGGTGACATGTTTTACACTTTTCTTGAAAGCCACATAATTGACCTTTCTCTTATCTCATTTGGTCAAGCTTGAATTAAATGAGGTTGCCACCTCATTCATTTGTTTTTCTTACTTTTCTGCCAAGTTGTATTCATTAATGAACTTCATTTTTATTTATTTATTTACTAAAAAAATTAATATTATAAAATTCACCCACATTCCTCCTCTTCTTCTTCTTCTTTTTTTTTTTAATTTTGAGGAGGATTTTTTTTAAGACCAACTAATCATTGAGTCAGTATAATTTGATTTGTACTAACTTCTCCATCATATAAAAAGGAACTTAAAACTGCAACTTTTCTTTTTAGAGGAGGCATGTGATGTGATGCCACTCATGATATTTTAGTGAAAAGGAGAGTTATTCAATTAACAAGAATTTGTTAGAATTTTTTCATATTATATATGGGTTTACATTAATTGTGTTTTGAATTTACAATAAAGAAGGCTGCTGAATAATATAGTAAAAATGTAAATTGTGGGTTCGACCCAATATAATGTTATGATCAATAAAGTCCATTTGACTATGGTGCACTCTAGTATTGTGACATATGAGCTAACATAAGATGTAATAGAATTGTGTAAGCCATTTTTTTAATTGGAGTAAATGATAAGTTTGACTTCTAGCTAACATAGAATAGAGAAAATTAGACCAGTCCCATTTGTTGAGCCATTGTATTTGCACATAACACCCCATTCTTTGAAATGTGAATATCTACATTTCATAACTAAAAATTTGTCTTCAACATAATGTTACAATCTTAAATAGTTAAAAAATTTGATCTCACATGTTTCATAGTCCTGAAACTTTTGGTGTATTGATTAGATCCATAACATATAGTATCTGAAATGTTTCATTAGTCTTGAAGCTTTTGATGTTCACAACAATAAATTAAATTTTTCATGTGCATTGAATGCTCTTAAGTGGAAGACTGCTATTTTCCTAGAATTCCCTGGATTTACATTTCTTGTGCACCAAACACTGGCAAAATGAAAATGATAATATTTAACCAGAAATCCTTTATCAAGACTAAATTTATTTGCCTTCATATATATGGGCATCTTTTGAGCAGATACAATGAAGTTTCATCACTGCCTTAGATGGGAACTACAAGCAAGCCTTATTTAAGTATAGTGATACATAAACATAATGCCCTTATTCCTTCTTGATACAGTTGGATTTGCCATTCCTAATTGAAGTTAATTGGGTATTTGGGTTGTTTATTTGGAAAAAAGAGCCCCCAATGCTTCTCAAGTTCTGGGTTCTTCTGATTCTCATCAAACATAGCAAAAATGTAAGTTTGAATCGGCCTTCCAGGCCTTCTTGGGGTCCCTCCCTTCACATGCTGAATCAAGTTGTTGTTATAGATTCTGGCATTGTTAATACTGGTTGCTGTGCCCCCGGCTGTTGGCCATCCTGTCTCGGACACAACAATTTCAATAGAATTGCCACCAGCCTTCTCAAGAGCTGCGTAAACAGCATCCAAAATGGCATCAAACAGATTTCTATACCCTCGGTTACCATCAGGATCTGTCACTACAACTCCAGGGGCTGTGAAAAGAGCATAATCAAGACGAATGTCTCGGGTGTTGCCTGCTGTAACTAAAATATGGGTACAAGTTGACAAGCAACGGGGCACGATTGTTCACCAAGAAACGGATGATGGGGTCAAGAAATGATCGGATTTCTGGCTTGAAAGAGCCTTTTGATGGAGGAAAGGACTCTCCAAGGACTCCAGTGTCAATGGCAGTTGAAACTTTGATTTGGTTCCCAAGACCAGCACTAGAAATTGCATTCTGCACATTTCTCATAGCTGGGAGAAGAAACTGTGCTGACCTAGATGTGGCACTGACTTCATTGCCAACGGCGATGTACCTAAATTTGACATTGCCATAGTTTCTTACATTGTTTTGGACCCATGTATTTGCTTGAGCTTGGTTAGAAGCAAGTCGTTCAAGGTCATCATTTGAGACCCCTAACATGAGTTCAATATTGGAGCCTCCGAGGGCTTGGAAAGTATCTTGTTGTGGACCATAGATTCGCATTCTTCGGATGTTATTTTGGTTGTAGAGGGCCACAACTTCTCGTGGTGACTGGTAAACTACCACCAAGCCTTCCATAACAAACTCCTGTTTGGGCACCTGCAACATATTGATTGGGTAAAGTGGTATTAAGATTAGAATTCAACTATTTGGGATCGATCACATGAATTCCGTCTCACCATTCTCTCAGAATTCATATTCATAAAAAAATCTAACTAAAGTTTGATGTTAACTGTTAAGTAGACCAAATATTGAAATTATACTAAAATATTATACACCGTTTCTCACATATGTGGATCAAACACATAAGAGATCAAGAAACTATGGAAGCAACCATTTAAAATGTGAAAATAGCAATTTCCTTTCTATATACATATATATATATATATATATATATATATATATATATATATATATATACCTGTTATGTCTAGGTTAGCCATTAGCAGCCCAAGTAGCAGCACTGCAGCAATCATGGAAGACATTCTAACAGAGGAATATAACTTAGCCATGGAGAAGAAAAAGGAACAGTAAGCTAAAACAGTTTGTACATATTTCAAATATTGTGACTTAGCACCCCTTTTATAGAGAGAGAAGAGCTTGAACTTAAGATGTTTAAGTGATGACAGGCTCCACACCACTATTGCCAGGTCAATGAATCCATGGAAATTAGGCAAACAAACAATTCCACAAGAAGCACCAAATTTCCAACATTGAAAGCTCATCTCTCTTCTGGCTTATCTTCTAGACTTATTTCATGGTGTAGCTTTGAAAAGTCTTGGGTTTTTTTTCCTTCCATTTCCTGTGTGAGAATGACTTCATTTAATAACCAACATTACTAGCTAGCCGTCCATATGGACGTACATGCACTTGCCCACAGGTACAAACACATATAGCAAAAGAAAAGTGTTGCCATAACGAATTTTCCCAATGAATTTTTTTACTCCTAAATACAAGCGAATAGTCTCACGTTCATTTATTACAATGGGCACTGCTATATTGTGTTTACGAGTGAGATAATTTATTGAAAAAAATTCATTATATATAGCATCACTCTGTATAAAAAAAAGTGACCTTATGCCACATAAAATCTATTACAAGAGCTTCAATTTTGATATATTATGTAATGGCCATCTCAGTAACTCAAAATGACTGCAATACGTATGCAAGAATGTGAGTCTATTTGTTCGTAAGGCCATTACATAATATCCTTAATTGGGTGCATGATAGAGCTAGTGATTACGTATGAATGGAAGATTTTTAGAGTCTCCGGTTCAGTTGGCTTATGGCTAAACTAACTTGATAATGAACACCATGGATATGGTTGGACTTGTAATTTTGTATACATCAAGTTAAAAGAGTCTTAATTCGGTGATAGAGCTAGCAATATATATATACATATATATATATATAAGCAACAAAACTTGCAAGTTTATCAGCAACAAAATTGCCTTTTCTATAGATGTGCACTAGCTTGTACCCCCATTGCACTGTTGATCTAGAGACATTTGTTCAAGTCTTCCAAAGAGGTTGAACACCCTCTTCATCATGGGTTAGCATGGGGATGCCCAAAGAATAGGGAAAAGGGAGGGGGGAAACCATTCAAGTCTTCCAAGAGGTTGAACACCCTCTTCATGGGAATGCCCAAAAGATAAGGGGAAGGGAGGGGGATATAAAAAAAATGTTTGTTTATAAATACAAGTGTATCTTACAAACAAGCTTAAGAAAGAACATACTTAACCCAACTACAAGCTCAGCACATATAACTGGAAAATAAATATACTATCACAAACTTTAACTTGAAGAACGTTAAAACTATGACCTCTCTTATAAAACAAGGCACAAGATGTCACTCGACCACTTATGAAACAAGTGAAAAAATATTATGGGAGCATTTGGACATCCCATAGACAAGAATTGTCCTCCAATTCTGACCACAAATTTGATAGCTTTAGGTTGAGGAAGGACTAAATTATCCTTTCAAATCCTTTATCAATCAAATGCAATTTGAATCCCCCTCTATCCGAGTTAGGGGTCTATGAACCAAGTGAGAACTATTCTTCAATGTGTAATTTAACCACAGAACCTAAAAAACAATAGTAAATAAATAAAAATCAGAATAAGAATAAGTTATATAGGAAATAAATAGGATAGGGCAGGAATAGAGAAAGAAATTGAAACTCGACATGATTGTGGGATGGGAATAAATTTAAGTATCCCATCCCGTTTCATTCTAAATATATATTTAAATTATATAATTACTATTCAATATTTTTTATATTTCCTTAAATATCTATAGATACACCTGGATGTATGTGTATATATTAGTTGCATTTGTAATAATTCTTCACTTTTATTTTTTTAATAATTTTTTACTATTCATTAACTCTTGATTTTCTATTTTCACTTAATCCCCGTTTATATTGCTAATTTTACAAAACTTAGAAGAGTTTGAGATATCGAGGAGTCTTTGGTGGAATAAAAGCAGGAGCTAGCAGGTTTTGGGCCGTAAAGTGGGGACTTTGCTAGCTTCTATATGAGAGGAGACTAGCAGGTTGAAAGATGATTTCTGTACCAAAAGTGGAAGGATGACTCTTATTACGAACATGTTATCAAGCTTGCCTACTTCACGTCTTTCTTCATGATCCTAGTTTCTGTGGTAAAGTAGTTGGAGAAGCTTTGGATGCATTTCTTCTGGGATGGTCTAAGTAAGGAGTTTAAGTATCATATATTGGATTGGATGGATACTCAATAAGACATTGCTGGGTAAGTGGCTTTGGAGGCAAGTGGTGGGGAAGTATGCTGGCAGTGGCAGATGAGGGAACCCGTGCTCTAAAAAGGTCCACATTTCTTGATGGATAGGGTTATGGAAGAATATCAAGAAGGGGTGGGATGACTTTTCAACAAATCTCCGGTTTGGGTTTGGAAATGGTTAGAAGACAAAACTCTTAGATTTTCGATTTCACACGATCTCGTTTGTATTATTAGTTTTATTAAAATTATACTAATTGAAAGATGATGTTATTCATAGAATTAAAGTAGCATGAGTTAAATAAAAGATCGATTCTGGTGTATTGTTTAATTAATATATATTTTTAAAATAAAAAAAATAAATTTTATAAAACAACTATTAAACCAATTATATTATATGGAACAGAATATTGGGTAATTAAGAAAATATGTTAATAAGATTATTGTAACCAAAATAAGGATATTAAAATGAATGTGCAGTAACACAAGAAAATATAAAATTAAAAACGAACATATTCGAGAGTCAGTTAAGATGGTATAGTCAATAAATGCACAAATAAAAAAGAATGACATGATTAATATTGAGATATTATTTTACAAAAAAGAATTCATGCAACTGATCCCAAATAATTATAATAGAACTTTGTTAGATTAAGTTGAATAATATTAATTTATTAATTTTAGGTTTTGAGAAATTAATAAATTTAATTTTTAGGGGGTGCAGGGGAAGATAGCTAGGGGGATGAATTTAGACGGGACAGAGACAAAGGAGGGGCCATCGCTAATCTCTACCACAACCAATAATCTATAGATGGCGTATTTTGGGTGGTCTAAATTTTGACATAATGTTGGTGTCATCATAGACCTTTTAGTTGCGTGGGTGGCCGGACTTGTTTTGTTTGGATGGACCTTGACTTGTTTGGTGTAGACTCGATTCGACAGTGAAATCATGACGTGACTTGCGGAATGAACGGGATGTGAATAATCGGAAGAGGACTCTTTAGAAAGGTATGTGACAAAACGACAATACATATCTAATATGTGTGTGTTTATGGTGTATTAAACATTTTTTTTTTTTTTTTTTTGGTAATGCAATATATTTTGAGTTAGTTTTTGTATAACAAATTAAATTCTTACAGCTTTTCTATAGTCGTTTTTATATGTTTGTGGATAGAAATAAGATAGCCCCAAGAGTTTTTATCAAGTAGAATCAAACTCGAAACCTTGAGATGATAAGTTTCTAAACTAAAAGTCCAACACCATCTCAATTGGCGTTTGGGGAACTAAACTTGATGTAGATGGGATAAAATATTAGGAAAAAAATGTGAAGACTTCTTATAAAGTCAACTAGCTAAGCCTATAGACACTTATCGAACTTATGTCAAGATCCTCTACTATATGTACTATGTCACACTAAAAAAATGTCATATTAATACTATTAAAAAAATATATTGTCACATTATTATACCAATCTCATTCAACAATTTTCCAAGAGAGAGGACAACCAATGGAAGAGAGGATGAATAGGCCCCATTTATGCATGTTATGCAAATTCATCTCCATAGCCTAGAGCATGTCGATACTACTGATTTTTTTATAGGGTACATGACACCAGTATCACCAGGTTTAGGCCTAACTACAGTGACTCTCTGTGATTTTATTATAACCAATTGGACCTAAATAAGTCATATAAAGATAAAACAGAATGAAAATAAGACACCACACACAAACAAAAATAATATATACACAGAAGAAAACCCACTTCTGTGGTTTCAACAAATATGTTTTCTCTTTATATCATGCATACAACCCGCGGTTAAATAGAACAAGTTAAATGATCCATAACCAATGTTTCAATACAACTTTAGAAGCAAAATGGACTATGAATTTAACATCTTACTAAGTTGTCAAAAGCCCTACCCATATTGCATGTCAAAGTGGTCACTAAAAGAAAGGGGACAGCCTCAATCAAAAAAAAAGAGGGCACCAGCTTATACCAAGTTGGGTACGTTTAGTTCGCTGGGCACCCAGCCACAGCATGTTACATCATGATACAAGGGGAAACTTACAAAAAAAAAATTATGAAGATAGATTAGGAGTTTTGGTAATTGTACACTTTTTTTCAGAGTTAAATTCACAAGTAGGGTAAAAAAAAAAAAAAAAAGTTATTTTTCAAAATAGAATTAGTTTGAACTTATTTACCAAAATAAATTAATAACGTCTTTTAGATTTTAAAAGTTTTAAAAATGTCTTTTCAAAAAATGTTTATTAAATAATTTTTTTTTTAAAATATTTATGTCTTTTCAAAAGACACTTTTAAAACAATTTCTCTCTTCCTTCCTCTGTTTCTAACTGTACGCCATCCTCGAGGCTTTTATTTCCTTTTGCATTAGATGGGTCTCAGCAGTCCATAGAAAGCTCACAACAATTCAGAACAAATCCTCTGCCTATGCTCCATCCACAGCAGAAAAATGAGCAGCAGATGATCTCTTTCGCGCCCCACCACCACCATGGTTTTGCGTACCCACCATACTTTGCAGGGGACTCGGCGTCGTTGCAACTACAACAGCAACAGATATTGCAGTATTGGAGTGATGCATTGAACCTTAGTCCAAGAGGAAGGATAATGATGATGAACAGGTTGGCACAGGACGGCAGGAACTTGCTTTGGCCTCTGATGCCCTCTGTTTCTCCTACAAAGCTGTACAGAGGAGTGAGGCAGAGACATTGGGGCAAATGGGTTGCTGAAATTCATCCCCCTCGAAATAGGACTCGCCTCTGGCTCGGCACGTTGGATACTGCCGAGGGCGCTGCAATGGCGTATGATCGCGAGGCCTTCAAGTTGAGAGGAGAGAATGCTAGGCTCAAATTCCCCGAGCTCTTCCTCAATAAAGACGGAACAGCGTCAACAGCACATAGTTCGTCTTCACCGTCTCCTCCTAATCCCCATGAAAAATTGATTTCAAGCCGACCCTCGAAGCAGGTTCAACAGGCCCTAGAAGAAGGCCTTAATGTGCAGGCCTCCACTATGGAGTTGCCGCCGCCCCAAAAGACGCTTTCAAAATATTTTTTTTTTTTAATCTATCAAAAAATTTGATGATTTTGGGTAACATTAGGACACATAAAAATTAAAAATAAATATAAAAAAAATAAAGACTTATTAATTGAGTGTTGGATAAAAAATTAATTAACTATTTATAATTATGAATTTTTTAAAAAAAATATAATTTGTTTTCCTTGATGATCATGAGTCATGGTTAAATATGACAGCAATCTTAAAGAAATGAAGCAAGCATCAAAGTAGTGGTCAATCGAATTGGCGCCTGTGGAACTGCAAAGCTTTGCCATTCAGAGCAACATGAAGCTACAAAAGTAATTCAGCATTTTCAATTGCAATGTAAATTCACTAAAACCTTCCTCTTAACTATATATGCCCCACCAAAACAAACACACCTGCCATCAAATTTGCAGCACAAAAAGTTTTTCAAGATCATAACACTGTTAAAGTCATCAAAGGGATAATCAGATGAGATTTCCCTTTGATAGTTTCAAACATTGCATTACATCATTTGTACAAGTACAAACTCATCAAAGTTCGAGTACAAAAGCTAACAAATCTAAATATTTACATGCATACAAGAACTGAAGAAATATGGTGCAACTTTCTTCCAGGTAAACCAATCTTCACAAAGAGCAAGAAACAACAACTATACAGCTTAGAAGAGCCTCGCTTGCCTTGTTTTCCTTTGGCAGCCCCTGCCAGTATTCTGAGGCAAGGGAAGATCACAATTCTCAATAAGGTCTAGTGATCTTTGTGCAACCAAGGAAGCCAATTCATCTCTATCTGCTGTGCGCCACCATGGCTCAGTTTTCTCGACCCCAATCTAAGGAGATTCCATATCAAAACAGAGCTCATTCAGTTGCTTGGAAACTGAGGAACCAACAGGGTCTGACTCCATTAATTCAAAAGATTTCCCCATATCACAGACTTCAAGAGGTTCCAGGGCATTCGTACTATATATGGTCCTCAGCTCCTGCCTTCTAACTTCAGGATCTTTTTTTGTACAAGTTGGAGTGGTTTTACTATGAGTGTCGAAGGAGGGCTCAGCATTCATGTTGTCATCAACATGTATACCGTCAACTTCGTTCTGTGGGTTGTTTCCACTAAATTTAGAGGTTGAGCTCACAACACCAGCTCTGAAAGTTTCCACCTCCGCCTCCAATGTACTTAACTGTTCATTTGTTAAACCTCTTTGGAACCCATAGTTAGGTTGCAGCTGAAGCCACCATAGTTAGGTTGCAGCTGCTGCCATCACTCACCCATTTTTCAGCACATTTACTACATAAAAAAAGAATTTCTCAGAAAAGGATGGACATTAAGATTCAACAAAGGGTGCATTATCAAACAACAAACATCTGAAAGTTTTGTTTGATTAACTCAAATCTTTAAATAAATTGTAAAATGAGCACAGCTAAAAAATTGATATTGATAGATTCATAAAGTTGCAGAAGGAAGGCCTAATAAAAACAGTCTCAAACAGTCCCTGTATTAAAAGAAAATCATCAGACTAAAGTTATACTCATCTATGACAAATATTTTTTCTCAATTGGGCATCCAACTCCCAAAGAAATGTATCTTGCATTCCATGACTTCGGAAAATGAGAGAGAGGGGGAACCAACAACATGAAGATCCAATACTATAAGTGAGAAAATTGATTTGATACTCAGAACCTCATTATCAAGAACATTTTGAAAATAAAGTTTGATGCTGCACTTTTTGGCCCAAGTAGGATTGAAGCTCGGCTCCCTGCGAAACACTCGAAACACAAGATCAAAGGACCACCGGGTTGGCTCCGGCGGTAGCCGCTCCGATGCTTAAGTCAGTAAACTGAATTGAAGGACTGTAATGAAAGCCAAATAATGAGCATGAAAGTAAAGCGTACCTTTAGGGTTGAATTTATAGGCAATGGCTCTCCCAAGTTGATTAGGATTTGGAACCATGAATATAGGGATTGGATCTTCAGAGATATCAGTTACCTTGTTGAATATGGCAACTTACCGTGGCAATTTCCTTGTTGGAGACAGTTTCCTTATTTCCTGCTCGGTGCTCATTGAGGCGGTGATAAGGTCTGATCATTGATGTGTTGTACTGTAGACTTGCATCTGTATACGTTGAGCTTTGTAGGAGAGCAGCCCTGCTTTGATATTATGAGCTCGATCCATATGGGTTATGCCCTTGATCGACCGAGGATGAGGTATATGACCGAGCATGAACTGAATGACCGAACATAAGTCATATGACCGAGCATGAACTGAACGACCGAGCATGAACTGAATGACCGAGCACAAGTTATATGGCCGAGCATGAACTGAATGATTGAGCATAAGACGACCTGCAGTTACACGTGTCATGTAGTGATTGGTGTGTCACATAGTGGTATATCAAAGTTGTTTACAAAAATTAAAAAATTTGCATTGGTTTAGATCAGTACCTCCAATGGGCAGTATTATCATGCTCATGTGAAGGACAATATTTCTGGGACCAAAACGGGTGGCATCTATACTCAATCAAACCAGCTCTGTTTGTTGGGATCTGAAAATGTGAAATTACAATTATAAATGTCAACACAAGATAAGCTAATAACTCACATCAACTGCAATATGGGGGTGTCTATAATGATTATATTGCAGCAAAAAGAACAGTTCAAAAGTGCCAAAGTACTGCTTACAAATTGATGGCAAACTTCACATTTAGGATGGGTCAACTCTTTGAAGCATGACTTGTGGTATGCATCCCTCCCTGATAAAGAAAACTTGAATCAATAGAAAAAACCAATAAGAACTAGACACAAGAAAAATCCAACAGTATTGCCAGCACTAACTCGATAAATCTTTCCGACAGTAGAGACAAACCAAGGGCTAGTTATGAGGGAGAGAGAGCCCTAACTGCTCACTATTTTTCGACAGTCGTGAGGGAGAGAGACAGAGGGCCGTCAAGGGAGAGCCGTGAGGGAGAGAGAGAGAGAGAGAGAGAGAGAGAGAGAGAGAGAGAGACAAACTACCGTGCCGTGAGGGAGAGCGAACAAGCCGTATCGAGATTTGGCTTTTCGCGTTGAGAGTGAGTGTTTTGCGAGGGAGGGTTTTGAGAGGGAGTGTATTTGAGTGGGCTCGGGTCTTTTTTTTCTTTTTTTTTGTTTTTAAACACTATTTCGGTACTAAGTTTCAAAGCAACTGTATTTTAGAAAAAAATTCCTTTTTTTTTGGTTGAAAGCCGGCTGCAGGCTCCATCCATCCATAGTGTAACAAAGAATTTTTTACCATTTTAAGGTTTATTTTGAACTTTTTTATCATAATAGGATTGTTTTGAATTTAGTTACCAAAATGGAGTCTTTTAGAAAACGTCTTTTGGAAAGATGTTTTCAATTCGTCTCTCGCATTCAGCTCTTCCGTCCAATTCTTCAAAGCCATTCCTAAAAAAATCCCTAGTTTCATTGAGACCTAATAGACCCCCCACCGTCTCCATTAGAGGAGCTCGATCTCGAACCTAAAGGATCTACAGAGAGACAAGTTCAATCAATCAACTCTGCCATCTCCAGTGAATTTCTTGCGGAGCTAGGGTTTGTTACTTGGGTGCTGCAAAAGATGTCTGTCGTAAATCTAACTGCTGTCAAAGGTCTGCTTCATTTGATGTGAAGCAAAATTGCGGCAACGGTTCTAGACCTGATGCACGCTCGAGAAAACCAGAGGATGGTGTATTGGCAGAGGAGTTGAGAAAGAGGACATCAGAAGTAGGTTTCTTGTTGTGGTGCAAGTCCTAGGTGGATTAAGCTTGCCCAAGGGATAACACCTGGATTACAATATTATTTGCAAGCAATTCTTCACTATGCATCTGCTGCAGCTTCTAACATCATGGGCTGTTGTTTGTGATGTGTGGTACCAAGAGCCCCAAAATTTGAAGCTGGGAGAGACACCAATTCAATTTGCAGAACTAGGGCACGCAAATGCACTGTGTATTGACCGAGTGGTCACCACTTGAGCCATTGTTGGATGCTTAGAGAGAGAGAGAGGGGAGGGACAGAGAGCGAGAATCAGTTAGAATATAAAAGAACAGTAAAGTTTGTGTGTTGGGCCTGTGCAAATTTAGTTGTCGAATAAATCGCCGTTTTTTTCTACGGAATTAGAAAAGAGGACGAAAGAGCCTTCATTGGTTTGGTTGAAAAGCGTCCTTCTAAAAGACGTTTTTGAAAATTTGTTTTTAAAAAATGCTTTTCAATCAGAACTTTAAAAAAATACATTTTCAAAAGCGTTTTTTAAAAAAATACTTTTAAAATTATCTTTTTGAAAGACGTTTTTAAAACTATCATATTTTAGTAAATAAGTTTCAAACAAAGTTAAATTAGAAGATAAATTTTTTAACTCGTGTAACAAACATAACCAGAGCAAAGCCTGGGCCCTTCTGAAATACGAGTACAAGAAAACCATTTGAAGATTGAGCAGATGAAAAAAGAGCAAACTTCAAATGTTTAAGTCCAACGGTCCCAAATTCTTATGGCAATAGTCAAGTGCAGAGCCATAATTCCACCTGAATGAATGCAGTCTTCGTTCACAGATTTGGTAGCAAGACGTTGCAGGTTGTGGCCAGGCGAGGCTCCGAAACACAATCATATTTGAGTAAAGCTCATCTTATTCAGGACCCTCCATGATTACGTCTCTGTCGCTCAAACAACTGACTTCTTAAAGTTTTGACAATCTTATCTAAAACCCCATCGGTGTCCGTGAGATATCGTTTAGCTTCCAGTCTATTTTTCAGAACTTCCCCCTCCAGTGAAGTAACTGCTTCTGTAATACCCTGACCCGAGTTAGGTGGGACCGACCCGAGTTAATCGGTACCCGACCCGATAAACCCGGGTCATGGCATAAAACCCGAACTATAATAAATTAAAAATAAAAATAAAAATAATAATAATAATAATAATAATAAATAGTTAAAAAGATATAAATATATATATATGTGAACAGTAGTGTGTGTGTGTCAGCTAGTGTGTGTGTGTGTGTTGTCAAGTGTGTATGTGTGTAGATATATATGTATATATTATATGTAAAATATCAAGCAAAAGCCAAATGAATTAAATGTAAAGTGGAAATAGGGAAGAACAAAATTTATTGAAAAACAGGGAGATTGATGAGGGCTATGGAGTAGGGTGATGAGGTGTAGAAGGTGAGAGAAAATGAGGAGAGAGAGAGAGAGAGAGGTCGGTTTTCTTGCTTATAAGACAAACCAAAAGCATGCAAATCATGCTTGTTTCTCGTGAAAGAAATCAAAAGAGGGAAACTGAGGAGAATTGAAAAAGGATCAGAAGAAGAAAAAGGTAAGAAAGCTCTATAATTTTCATGGTTCGAATTTACTGTCTTTTTTGTATAATTGCCTAAAGCTTAGAGATAATTATATGGTTTTAAAGAGCATGAAAAATGGTAAATTTAGGAAGAAACAGCAGCTCATTTGGTTAAGAAACGAGTGAGAAAAACCAATTTAAAGTTAGAAAGAAATTTTCGGGTCATTGAGTTTTTGAACGATTTAGCTCGTTTTATGAATTGGGAATTGTTGCCCATAAGTGCAGTAACTTGTAGGTAAAATTTGGGCTCAAAACAATGGCTAAAAAGCCATGAAAAAGTAAAAATTCAGCTCGTCGGAAAGTTGGGACAGCTCGCCGGAGCGGGCTACAACTCCACTTTCCGAGGCCTTCCGGTGGTCCAAATTAAATTCCGAGGGTAGATATGGAAAGCCCATGAAGTGTAGAAGATGACCCAAGTGGTTGGACGTCGAAACGTCGCCGGAAAAGGACCGTCGTGGCCGAGAAGACGACCGGCGCATGGCTGCCAGCACGCTGGGCGTGTTGTGCGTATTGGCTTTCTTGGGCTTGTGGGCCACGGGTCGGGTCGGGTTGACCCGCCCAGCCACCCATGGGTTAGATCCAAGTATTTTATAATTTTTAAAATTTTAAAGTCGTGGAATTGGGGCTGTTTGGACATAGAGATAGCAAATAGAAATTGGATTGAAATTGAGAATAAGGATAGCTTATCCAAGTTTAGATTTAATCATTTGTTTGCCTATTCCAAATTGGAATAAGGCTTTTTGAAATTATACATGTTACCCAAAAGTTATAATAATTATATTATGACCCAAGTAATAAAATATTCTTTAATTAAATAATTATTTAAATAAGAAAAATTATGAAAATATTCCAAGTTCTAAAACAAGTCAAACGAAGTCGAAATTGAGTAAACCAATAGTGCATTTTGACTATTTTGGGCGTTCTGAATCCTATGGTGGAGTCCGTTTCATGAAACGAAACTCTAAAAAAATAAGGCACGTTAGAGTATAAATTACCAAATTACCCTTAGTGTCCCTAAAACCAAATGGAAGTCAGAGGTAGTCCAAATTGACTTTCTTCGACGTTCCGGACTCAATGGTAAGGTCCGTATTATGAAATAAGGTACAGAAAAATATGACACGTAAATATGTAAGGTAATAGAATCAAACTTTAAAACTTAAAGAAGCTACCCAAGAAATGTAACTAAAATAGGAAAAAGAATTAATGATAATTAAATCAGAGTAATATTATGGAATGTGACCGGCTTTTGAAATGTGATTTTAGAGAACTTCAAAGGAAGGATTTTTGGAGTTAAGTCCTTGGAATTCAGGTGAGTATTTCATACCATATTGAGGTAGACATTTTTAGTATAGATATAAATTGTTATAACATGAAAATTTTTTTTTATTTATTCTTGCAAATATTAATTTGTGTTATTATTATTATTATTATTATTATTATTATTATTATTATTATTATTATTATTATTATTATTATTATGATGATGATAATGTGAGTATGTGTATATATATATATGTGTGCATATATATATATATATATAATTTAAATTTTTGTTGTGTATATGTGTGTACATATAAGTGTATATTTAAATGTGAAAATATATATGTATATGTATATATATATATATCAGATTGTGGGCATGTGTGTGTGTGTGTGCCGTGTGTGTGCATGGGTTGAGTGTTACACACTCAAAGGGGGCATGGGGTAAGATGGTGTGTGTGAGTGGGATTCAGGGAGTGGGAGATGCAGATTTGGCAGAGAGTGGTTGGTCTTGGGGAGAGAGAGAGAGAGAGAGAGAGAGAGAGAGAGAGAGATAGAGAGAGAGAGTGAAGAGAAATGAGGGTGTATTCTCGGGTGGAAAGAGAAGAAAAGAAAAGAAGCAGAAAGTGAGCGAGAGAAATAGAGTTCTGAGGAAGAGAGTGGAGGCTTGGTTGGGCTCGGAGCAAGAAGGTGGAAAAGGGCACGGCTAGAGAGAGAAACGGCCGAAAAATTGGTAAGTGGGTTGCTTCTGTTTCAATTTTTTTTAGAGCATTTCAATTGATTTAAATTGTAGAACCTTGTAGAGCATAATGTAAGGATTAAAACGCAACAAAAATGATAGAAAACGGTTGAAAAATGAGGGAGAAAAGGGGATGTGCAGGTCACGGCCATGGGGGGGAAAATCTGGGTTTTTCATTGTGATTGGAAGCTTCAAAACGGTATTAAAAGGCTCCAAAAATGTTTTAGAATAATTTGGGATTGAAAGGGGCTTCGAAAACACCAAGAAAATCAAGTTTAAAAAGCTTGATTTTCTGAAATTCCGGTCACCGGCGCCGGAGAAGGTGACCGGAGCTTCGCCGGAAAAACGGGGGAAGAAGGGGGGGGTCTATCCGGGTCGGGTCGGGTCGGGTCGGGCGTGGACCGCCCCTGCCACGTGTCGCGTGGTTGTTTTAAATTAAAATGGAATTTAGGCCGTTTGGTTGCGAGGATAAGAAATTTAGAAATTGGAATTAAATTGAAATCGGGATATCCTATCCCTGTTCTAGGATTAGCCCCTGTTTGGTTAACCTGATTTAGAATAACAAATTAAACTAGTTTTAATTTGGACCTTTTGGAATTTGAACCTTTTGGAATTTGAACCTTTTAGAATTTGAACCTTAACCCTGAACTTTCGGAAATTACAAATTGACCCCCCAACTGTTAGAAATTTCACTTTGACCCACCTGATTAAATTATTAATAAAATATTAATTAAATTAATTATTTAATTATTTAATTTAATTAATTTAATTAATTAAATATTCAAAAACATCCCGGAGTCCAAATGGGACAAGTCATTAGTGTATTTTGACTATCTCGACCATTCCGAGACCAATGGTGAGGTCCATTTTACGAGATGGGGTCCCGAAAAATAAAAGACCCGTAGTAACCCTTAAAATTACCAAAATGCCCCTAACTTGAAACATTGTCAGACAAACTCCGAATTAGGTAAACAAATAGTGAAATTTTATTATCTCGAACATTCCGGACTCAACCGTGGAGTCCGATTTGTGAAAAGAGGTCACAAAATGTAAGGACACATGTAAAGTGCAAAATGATTGTTTTGCCCTTTTGAACCCCGGTGTCCGAATTGAGTTCTACGAGAACCTAGACTTATTTTCTTAAACGTTCTAGAACCAATGGTAGAGTCTAATTTAGCAGGATAGAAACTTATGAATTAAAGACATAAAATTTGATGAATAGCATAAATTCAAATAACAATAGACTGAGTTGTAATTTCTACTTTTAGGGACACTGACAGGACAGGAGGGAGCGATCTGATCTTCTACATTTTCATCCGTCGGTTCAATTACATATAGTGCACGATCTTCTAGGGTTGATACCAACCCATCAGGTATGGTGTTTTGCTAATGTTAGAAATGAAGTTAAGTTAGGAATATTTGTGAATGACTGGAATGACTTATGTGCTTATGTGGAATGTGTTTACTTGATGACTTAGGGTTGATTACTCACACGCTTGCATGTCACTTGTACTTTATGAAAATTTAGTGAATGATGAATGTGAATCATGACATGTGTTTAAGTTGATAAGATGAGATATGCTTGTACATGGAATTGACTGATGATTTATATGTTATTGTTCGAGCATGCTACATTATTGATAACCATGTTCATTGGGATTGCATTGGCATATTGGCATATGATGAATCCTTTGAGAACATAGTGTGGGTTGAGCATTGCATTATGAGGGTGTAGATCCTGTGGTGAAAAACCCAAAATTGGCCATTGCATCGGGGAGTACCCGGAAAAGAAACATGGGTGTGGCATAGAGTTGTGCATGGGTGCGTCATGCATACCATTCATATATTACTGCGATGCTTTGAATGACATTTAGAGATAATTGTACACTTCGCACATGCCACGCCTTAGCTTTATTTCTTGCATTAGCACTTCATCATACCAGCAGTTGAGCTGACCCATTCGTGGGCAACATTTTCAGATGAGGGCCCTCCAGCTATTTGAGACCCAGTGATGCTTTGATAGGAGGAGACACTTGTTATATTTTGGTCTGTAGGACCTATGTTTTGTAATGTAAGGGCTTAAGCCCGAATGACCTATGAACGATGTATTCATGTTATCTTATGTATTGATGGGGATGGACTCATGTTTAGTGGATTTATTTACCTTGTCCTTTTATTTATTTATTTTCTGTCTCGTCAGTCGCGCCTCGGGTTTGCCGAAATTCGGGGCGTGACATAAATATTGAACTCTGTTATGATATATCGACATATGAAATCGTTTTCCTTTATAGCCTTTGTTTGACAGTTATACTGTATACATTTTGAATGATCTATTGACAACTGTTTTGTCTTCTTTGACTTAAGAAAATGTGTTCGTAAGATACTCAAATGTTTTATAATATACTTACGAATGTTGAACTGTTTTAACTGAATACCAAATAAAGAACTTTGAATTGAGAAATTAAATTGCTATTGATGATTATTGATTTTGGATACGATTTTGATGCTTTGAATAGAACACTCTTCTATGAATGGTCACTATCGAATAGATTGTGATTTATCAAACCCTCCCACAGGGTATATTGTGGTGAGCCGGTGTTGATACAGCATATCGAACTAGCTAGCCTATGATCTCAGTCAGCGAGGGTTAATTTGCTTTCCATAGAAGTGGAATATATCATTTTGAATATGAATATTGAAAATCGAACCATGAATCTGAATTATTGAACTATGAATTATTAGACTATGAATTTGGGTTATTGAACCATGAATCTGAATTATTGAACTATGAATTTGGGTTATCGAACCATGATTTTGAATTATTGAACTATGATTTATCGAACCATGATATTGAACTGTGATTTTGATTTATTGAACTATGTTATTGATTATCGATTTATGATTTTCGTTAAATTGAGATTTATTGGAAGCGAATTTGATATCGTTATCTTGTACTATAAATTAAGATAACATATGATATCTGATCATTGACATTTCTATATTGAATAATATAGTAGTTTTGAAACCCCTGGTATGTTATGGAATGCTGGGATACTCACGAGCTGTTAAGCTCATAGGATATTTTTATCCTATTTCAGGTGATGATATCGGAAAAGAAATAGCAGGTTCAGTCAGACTAGTTGGAAGCTTGTAAAGCTATGAACCCTTTTGTAATAGGATTTTGCTAGTCATGATGTAGTTGCTTTTGAAAATTTTTGGACTGTATATCGAATATGACATCAACAGGCTTTGCAAAAATTACATCATGTACTTTGTATTTACTATGGAATGTATAAATAGATGAATGATGTTGACTTGAGTGTTGATTGATGCTTCCGCAATAGAAAAAGAAATTTATTCTGCTGCGTTTGATTAATGGAAATCAGAAAAGGCCTCGGTGGCTGATCACAAACCCTCGATCCGCATGGACCAGATTTGGGGTCGTGATAGCTTCCTTCTCTCAAAATGACTCCATGTTCACAAGCCAAATCCAATACCTCAGATTCACAGCAAATGCCTCTCCCGAAGTGTATCCCCAGTTCAGCTTTCTTCATCGCTGGTGCTACTTTGTTTTTAACCACTTGCACGCAAATCCCAAGACCAGTAACCTAGAAAACAGACATTACAGAAAATTGGCCTGGGGGGGGGGAGGAAATCTCAATAACAGGGTGAGGGAAAATGAGGAATAAAACTAATATGAAAATCACAATCAGAACAAGGCAATATGATTTTAGGGGAACAGAAAGATTTGAAAAATAATAATAATAGCAATAACAAGAACCCAACCAAGACAATAATCAGCTACATTCATCTTCAATTTATATCCTTTTTTTTCTTTTGATATGCACTCTCTCTTTTTTAATCCACATTTGAATAGATAAATATTTTTGCCCGCATCTAAATAAATTAATCATTTTACTCATTGAAAACTATACAGAAAGGAACTCTCCTTTGGTTTTTGGTGCTATATTTTGCTCATCCACCCTTTCAAAGAAATCTGATTTTCTATTTCATAATGCCTATGCTGGGCCTTTACACCTATCCTCCACACGGGGACTTAGGCACCTTGACAACAAGTACTCTATATTTATACATGCGCATAGATAAATCTAGAGACTTCACTAATTAGTTTCACCTAGGTATCTTATCTACACGAATTTTTTCACTCCTAAATACAAGCGAATAGTCTCACATTCATTTATTACAATAGGCACTGCTATAGTGTGTTTAGGAGTGAAATAATTTATTGAAAAATATTCATTATATATAGCATCACTCTGTATAGAAAAAGTGACCTTATGCCACATAAAATCTATTACAAGAGCTTCACTTCTGATATATCATGTAATGACCATCTCAGTAACTCAAAATCAGGGAGGCTCAACACATTCAGAGGCTCAAAGCAAAATTATAAAATGAGACTTTTTTATTTATTAAAATTTTATAAATTTTTTATTTAAAATTTATTTTTCTAGCTTTTTGATATGCAAAATTACTAATAAAATTTTTATAATGAATTTCTTCTAACATTTTTTTTTTAATTGATAGTATTGCCAATCCACTTAATCTTTCTTGAGACATTGTTGATCTTAAGTAAAATTTTATTAATTTTAGTTCTGAAAAACTTCTTTCTGCCAAAGCAATGGTCACGGGAATTGTTAACATTATTCTATAAGTAATATATGCATTTGGAAAAGAATCAAATATTTTTATATGATTGAGTGTGTCTATTGGAGTATTATTTTCTATTTGTATAACTTCTTTTAAAACTTTCAATTCTGAAAATAAATCTAAACCATCAATATCTAAGTAATTATTATATTTTAAGGAACATTCAAAATAAGACAAAGTTCGTTGAAACTATCATTGTCTAGTGACTTCAATTTTTACCACTAAAAAGAAGACCAAAAATATTTTCATATATTTTAAATTGTTCAAATCTACTTTGAAGTGAAAAAATTGCTTGATCTATTATGTATATAAAATAATCAATTCTAAATGATTCTTCAAGTGATTTTGTTGTTTCATTATTATCATTTTCATCAAAATGCTTCTGTCTACGAATGATACGCCTTTTCATGAAATATAGGTTCTATTTTTATTTCAAATGTAATTTCTTTAGAAGAAATCACAGGGGATACAGAGTACTTTTTAAAATGCCAGGTTGTAGAATACTTTTCAGAAAATATAAATGTAACAGGTTGTCAGGTTGCAAAATACTTTTTAGAAATACAGAGTACTTTTTAAAATGCCAGGTTGTAGAATACTTTTCAGAAAATATAAATGTAACAGGTTGTCAGGTTGCAGAATACTTTTTAGACTTAAAGAAAGAATTTTATAAATAAAAAAATAAGAACGTTAATTATTGTAAAAAGCAAAATGAAATAAACGAGAAGATAATAAATACTATCAAAAAATAGTTATTAGATGATAGTTGTATAATAAAATAAAGAAATTAAGAAGAACAAAAAATTAATTTGTTTTATTATAATAAATATATTTTTTAAAATATAAAAAAAAATTATGGAGCCTAAAAAATTGGAGGTCTAAACCCAGAGCTTTACTGGCTTTACCCTTTAGCCGGCCTGCTCAAAATGACTGCAATACATATGCAAGAATGGAAGTCTATTTGTTCCTAAGGTGATTACATAATATCCTTAATTGGGTGCACGATAGAGCTAGTGATTATGTATGAATGGAAGATTTAAAGTCTCCTGTTCAGTTGGCTTATGGCTAAACTAACTTGACAATGAACACCATGGATATGGTTGGACTTGTAATTTTGTATACATCAAGTTAAAAGAGTCTTAATTGGGTGATAGAGCTAGCAATATATATATATATATATATATATATATATATATATATATCAGCAACAAAACTTGCAAGTTTATTAGCAACAAAATTGCCTTTTCTATAGATATGCACTGGCTTGTACTCCCATTGCCCTGTTGATCTAGAGACATTTGTTCCAAGTCTTCCAAAGAGGTTGACCACACTCTTCATCATGGGTTAGCATGGGGATGCCCGAAGAATAGGGAAAAGGGAGGGGGGGAAACCATTCAAGTCTTCCAAGCGGTTGAACACCCTCTTCATGGGAATGCCCAAAAGACAAGGGGAAGGGAGGGGGTGTCAATTTGAGTTTACTACTTTTTCTTACATGCAAGAACAAGAAAATGGGGCCCATATTTAATTTTACTCTCATGAATCTCACTATATTCTATTGATGGAATGAGATTCAATCCATATATAGTTAAGAAAATTTAATGAGTTTATTTAACATTTTTTTTTATTTTGGCCAACCGAAAAAAAATATTTATTTATAAATACAAGTATATAACTTACAAACAAGCACAAGAAAAAACATACTCAACCCAACTAAAAGTTCAGCACATATAACTGGAAAATAAATATACTATCACAAACTTTTACTTAAAGTTAAAACTATGACCCCTCTTATAAAAAGAGGTCCAAGATGTTACATGACCAGTAATGAAACAAGCGAAAAAAAATATTGTGGGAGCATTTAGACAACCCATAGACAAGAACTTTCCTCCAATTCTGACCACAAATTTGATGGCTTTAGGTTGAGGAAAGACTAAATTATCCTTTCAAATCCTTTGTCAATCAAATGAAATTTGAATCCCCCTCTATCCGAGTTAGGGGTCTATGAACCAAGTGAGAACTATTCTTCAATGTGTAATTTAACCACTGAACCTAAAAAACACTAGTAAATAAATAAAAATAAGAATAAGTAGAGGCTGATGACAACATGATGGACCATCTAATTAACCCAACACCGCATTTGATGTTGTTTGACAAGGACAATTCGCAATTTCCTAGAAGTCATTGCCCATTGACTTAGAACAATTCAATAGAAATTTTTTTCCTCCACTGAAAAAATGTCCAACCCTCTCTTGCCCCCTCATGAAACAAGTTATATAGGAAATAAATAGGATATGGCAGGAATAGAGAAAGAAATTGAAACTCAACATGACTGTGGGACGGAAATAAATTTAAGTATCCCGTCCTATTTCGTTCTGAATATAAATTATATAATTACTATTCAATATTTTTTATCTTTCCTTATGTTATGATCAATAAAGTCCATTTGACTATGCTGCACTCTAGTATAGTGACATAGAAGCTAACATAAGATGTAATAGAATTGTGTAAGCCATTTTTTAAATTGGAGCAAATGATAAGTTTGACTTCTAGCAACATAAAATAGAGAAAATTAGAAATGTGAATATCTATATTTCATAACTAAAAATTTGTCTTCAACATAATGTTACAATCTTAAATAGTTAAAAAATTTGATCTCACATGTTTCATAGTCCTGAAACTTTTAGTGTATTGTTAGGTCCATAACATTTAGTATCTGAAATGTTTCATCGGTCTTGAAGCTTTTGATGTTCGTAACAATAAATTAAAATTTTCATGCGCATTGAATGCTCTGAAGTGGAAGACTGCTACTTTCCTAGAATTCCCTGGATTTACATTTCTTGTGCACCAAACACTGGCAAAATGAAAATGATAATATTTAACCAGAAATCCTTTCTCAAGACTAAATTTATTTGCCTTCATATATATGGGCATCTTTTGAGCAGTTACAATGAAGTTTCATCACTGCCTTAGATGGGAACTACAAGCAACGCTTATTTAAGTATAGTGATACATAAACATAATGCCCTTATTCCTTCTTGATACACTTGGATTTGCCATTCCTAATTGAAGTTAATTGGGTATTTGGGTTGTTTATTTGGAAAAAAGAGCCCCCAATGCTTCTCAAATTCTGGGTTCTTCTGATTCTCATCAAACATAGCAAAAATGTAAGTTTCAATAGGCCTTCCAGGCCTTCTTGGGGTCCCTCCCTTCACATGCTGAATCAAGTTGTTGTTATAGATTCTGGCATTGTCAATATTGGTTGCTGTGCCACCGGCTGTTGGCCATCCTGTCTCGGACACAACAATTTCAACAGAATTGCCACCAGCTTTCTCAAGAGCTGCGTAAACAGCATCCAAAATGGCATCAAACAGATTTGTATACCCTCGGTTACCATCAGGATCTGTCACTACAACACCAGGGGCTGTGAAAAGAGCATAATCAAGACGAATGTTTTGGGTGTTGTCTCTGTAACTAATATATGGGTACAAGTTGACAAGCAAAGGGACGCGATTGTTCACCAAGAAACTGATGATGGGGTCAAGAAATGATCGAATTTCTGGCTTGAAAGAGCCTTTTGATGGAGGATAGGACTCTCCAAGGACTCCAGTGTCAATGGCAGTTGAAACTTTGATCTGGTTCCCAACACCAGCACTAGAAATTGCATTCTGCACATTTCTCATAGCTGGGAGAAGAAACTGTGCAAACCCAGATGTGGCACTGATTTCATTGCCAACGGCGATGTACCTAAATTTGACATTGCCATAGTTTCTTACATTGTTTTGGACCCATGTATTTGCTTCAGCTTGGTTAGAAGCAAGTCGTTCAAGTTCCTCATTTGGGACACCTAACATGAGTTCAATATTGGAGTCTCCAAGGGCTTGGAAAGTATCTTGTTGTGGACCATAGATTCGCATTCTTCGGATGTTTTTTTGGTTGTAGAGATCCACAACTTCTCGTGGTGATGGTAAACTATCACCAAGCCTTCCATAACAAACTCCTGTTTGGGCACCTGCAACATATTGATTGAGAAAAGTGGTATTAAGATTAGAATTCAACTATTTGGGATCAATCACATGAATTCTGTCTCACAATTCTCTCAGAATTCATATTCATAAAAAATCTAACTAAAGTTTGATATTAACTGTTAAGTAGACCAAATACTGAAATTATACTAAAATATTATACTCCGTTTCCCACATATGTGGATCACACACACATAAGAGATCAAGAAACTATGGAAGCAACCATTTAAAATGTGAAAATAGCAATTTCCTTTCTATATACATATATATATATATATATATGTATACCTGTTATGTCTAGGTTAGCCATTAGCAGCGCAAGTAGCAGCACTGCAGCAATCACGGAAGACATTCTAACAGAGGAATAAAACTTAGCCATGAAGAAGAAAAAGGAACAAGAAGCTAAAACAGTTTGTACATATTTCAAATATTAGGACTTAGCACCCCTTTTATAGAGAGAGAAGAGCTTGAACTTAAGATGTTTAAGTGATGACAGGCTCTACACCACTATTGCCAGGTCAATGAATCCATGGAAATTAAGCAAACAAACAATTCCGCAAGAAGCACCAAATTTCAAACATTGAAAGCTCAACTCTCTTCTGGCTTATCTTCTGGACTTATTTCATGGGGTAGCTTTGAAAAGTCTGTGTCTTTTTTTTGTCCTTCCATTTCCTGTGTGAGATTGCCTTCATTTAATAGCCAACATTACTAGCTAGCTGCCCATATGGACGCACATGCACTTGCTCACAGACAAAAACACATATAGCAAAAGAAAAGTGTTAACATAACGAATTTCTCAATGAATTTTTTCACTCCTAAATACAAGTGAATAGTCTCACGTTCAATTTATTAAAATGGGCACTGCTATATTGTGTTTAGGAGTGAGACAATTTATTGAAAAAAATTCATTATATATAGCATCACTCTGTATAGAAAAAGTGACCTTATGCCACATAAAATCTATTGCAAGAGCTTCACTTTTGATATATCATGTAATGGCCATCTCAGTAACTCAAAACGACTGCTATGCAAGAATGGGAGTCTATTTGTTCCTAAGGTCATACATAATATCCTTAATTGGGTGCATGATAGAGCTAGCGATTATGTATGAATGGAAGATTTTAAGAGTCTCCTGTTCAGTTGGCTTATGGCTAAACTAACTTGACAATGAACACCATGGATATGGTTGGACTTGTAATTTTGTATACATCAAGTTAAAAGAGTTAATTGGGTGATAGAGCTAGCAATGTGTATATATATATATATATATATCAGCAACAAAACTTGCAAGTTTATCAGCAACAAAATTGCCTTTTCTATAGATGTGCACTAGCTTGTACTCCCATTGCCCTGTTGATCTAGAGACATTTGTTCAAGTCTTCCAAAGAGGTTGACCACCCTCTTCATCATGGGTTAGCATGGGGATGCCAAGGAATAGGGAAAAGGGAGGGGGGGAAACCATTCAAGTTTTCCAAGTGGTTGAACACCCTCTTCATGGGAATGCCCAAAAGACAAGGGGAAGGGAGGGGGTGTCAATTTGAGTTTACTACTTTTTCTTACATGCAAGAATAAGAAAATGGGGCCCATATTTAATTTTACTCTCATGAATCTCACTATATTCTATTGATTGAATTAGATTCAATCCATATATAGTTAAGAAAATTTAATGAGTTTATTTAACATTTTTTTTTAATTTTGGCCAACGGAAAAAAAAAAATATTTATTTATAAATACAAGTATATAACTTACGAACAAGCCCAAGAAAAAACATACTCAACCCAACTACAAGTTCAGCACATATAACTGGCAGGGCCGGCTGGAGGGTAAGGCCAGTAAAGCCCTGGCTTTAGGCCTCCCAATTTTTTAGGCCCCCAATTTTTTAGACTTCATAATTTTTTTATATTTAAAAAAATATATTTATTATAATAAAATAAATAAATCTTTTCGTCTTCTTAATTTCTCTCTTTTATTATACAACTATCACCTAATAACTACTTTTTGATAGTATTTATTATCTTCTCGTTTATCTCATTTTACTTTTTTTAATAATTAACGTTCTTATTTTTTATTTATAAAATTCTTTCTTTAAGTTTAGAAAGAACTCTACAACCTAACAACCTGCTATATTTTTTGAAAAATACTCTTGCAACCTACTATATTTTCTGAATTGATTATTTTATATACATAATAGATCAAGCAGTTTTTTCACTTCAAAGTAGATTTGAACAATTTAAAATATATGAAAATATTTGTGGTTTTCTTTTTAGTGGTAAAAAATTGAAGTCACTAGACAATGATAGTTTAAAAGAACATTGTCTTAATTTTGAATGTTCCTTAAAATATAATAATTACTTAGATATCGATGGTTTAGATTTTTTTTCAGAATTGAAAGTTTTAAAAGAAGTTATACAAATAGAAAATAATGCTCCAATCGACACACTCAATCATATAAAAAGATTTGATTCTTTTCTAAATGCATATATTGCTTATAGAATAATGTTAACAATTCCCCTATCCGTTGATTCAGCGGAAAGAAGTTTTTCAAAACTAAAATTAATAAAATCTTACTTAAGATCAATAATGTCTCAAGAAAGATTAAGTGAATTGGTAATACTATCAATTGAAAAAGAAATGTTAGAAGAAATTCATTATAAGAATTTAATTAGTAATTTTGCATATTAAAAAGATAAAAAAACAAATTTTAAATAAAAAATTTATAAAATTTTAATAAATAAAAAAAGCCTCATTTTACAATTTTGCTTTAGGCCTCTAAATGTGTTGAGCCGCCCTTGATAATTGGAAAATAAATATACTATTACAAACTTTTATTTGGAGAAGGTTAAAACTATCACCTCTCTTAGAAAAAGAGGTACAAGATGTCACTCGACCAATAATGAAACGAGTGAAAAAATATTGTGCGAGCATTTGGACATTCCATAGACAAGAACTTTCCTCCAATTTTGACCACAAATTTGATAGCTTTAGGCTGAGGAAGGACTAAATTATCCTTTCAAATCCTTTGTCAATCAAATGCAATTTGAATCCCCCTCTATCCGAGTTAGGGGTCTATGAACCAGGTGAGAACTATTCTTCAATGTGTAATTTAACCACTGAACCTAAAAAACAATAGTAAATAAATAAAAATAAGAATAAGAATAAGTAAAGGCTGATGACCACATGATGGACCATCTAATTAACCCAACACCGAATTTGATGTTGTTTGACAAGGACAATTCCCAATTTCCTAGAAGTCATTGCCCAATGACTTAGAACTATTCAATAGAAATTATATAAGTACTATTCAATATTTTTTATATTTCCTTAAATATCTATAGATACACCTGGATGAATATGTATATATTATTTGCATTTGTAATAGTTCTTCACTTTTATTTTTTTAATAATTTATTATTATTTATTGACTCTTGATTTTCGATTTCATTCAATCCTCGTTTGTATTACTAATTTTACTAAAATTAGAGGAGTGAGATATCGAGGAGTCTTTGGTGGAATAAAAGCAGGAGCTGGTGGGTTTTCGGCTGTAAATTGGGGACTTTGCTAGCTTCTACATGAGAGGAGACCAGGTTGAAAGATGATTTCTGTACCAAAAGTGGAAGGATGACTCTCATTAAGGACATGTTATCAAGCTTGCCTACTTCACGTCTTTCTTCACGATCCCAGTTTCTGTGGTAAAGTAGTTGGAGAAGCTTTGGATGCATTTCTTCTGGGATGGTCTAAGTAAGGAGTTTAAGTATCATATATTGGATTGGATCGATGTTCAATAAGACATTGCTGGGTAAGTGGCTTTGGAGGCAAGTGGTGGGGAAGTATGCTGGCAGTGGCAGATGAGGGAACCGGTGCTCTAAAAAAAGTCCACATTTCTCGATGGATAGGGTTATGGAAGAATATCAAGAAGGGGTGGGATGACTTTTCAACAAATCTCCGGTTTGGGTTAGGAAATGGTTAGAAGACAAACTCTTGATTTTGGATTTCACTCTATCTCGTTTGTATTATTAGTTTTATTAAAATTATACTCAAGAAAGAGAAATTAAAGACGATGTTACCCATAAAATTAAAATAGCATGAGTTAAGTAGAAGATCGATTCTGATGTATTGTGTAATTAATATATGCTTTTAAAATTAAAAAATAAAATTTATAAAATAACTATTAGACTAATAATATTATATAAAACAAAATATTGGGTAATTAAGAAAATATGTTAATAAGATTATTGCAACCAAAAAAAAGATATTAAAATGAATGTGCAGTAACACAAAAAAATATAAAATTAAGAACCAACATATTCGAGAGTCGATTAAGGTGGTATAGTCAATAAATGCACAAATAAAAAGAATGACATGATTAATATTGAGATATTATTCATGAAACTGATTATAAAAAAAAAAAAAAAAGAATTCATGTAACTAATCCGAAATAATTATAATAAAATTTTGTCAGATTGAGTTGAATAATATTAATTTATTAATTTTAAGTTTTCAGAAATTAATAAATTAAATTTTTAGTGGGTGCAGGCGGAAGATAAGTAGTGGGATGAATTTAGAGGGGACAGAGACAAAGGTGGGGTCATCCCTAATTTCTACCACAACCACAACTCTACAGATGGCGTATTTTGGGTGGTCTAATTTTTGTCATAACGTTGGCAACATCGTCGATCTTTTAGTTGCGTGGTGATAGACTCAGACTTGTTTTGTTTGGACGACCTTGACTTGTTTTGTATAAACTCGATTGGACAGCAAATCATGACGTGACTCACGGGATGAACGGGATGTGAATAGTCGGAAGAGGACTTTTAAAAAGACTAGTTGAGATTCACGTGCGTTACTAATTTCGTAAGAATTTAAACTCGTAACAATTTTTTTCTATTACTTTCCTTTCGTGTTTTTTATGTTAGCCGTATTGTTTTTTAGTTGGTTAAGTTTTAACAAATTGTATAATTTCTTTACACAATTCTTTTCTTTTAAGATTATAAACTTTTGAGCACTTTTTTATCATTGTTTTAAAATTTTAATTTTTTATCGTATAATAATTTTACATATTTGAGTATCACTTATAAAAATTGTATGTCCATCTTTGTTATTTAGATTAGGTAATTTTTAACATTTTTCTTTTAATACCGAAACAATATTACTAATTTTTTCGTTATTATTTGACCTTCTCTATTTTTATATATATATATATATATATATATTCTTTTTTCTAATTTTATGTTTCACACGACTACAATAACTATCCTCATCCATTGTTTTTCTTTCATCAAAATTAAATGAATTAGACAACACACAAATAAAAAATAAAGCTATATAATAAATTTTTGGAGGATTTGTCTTCGTATCTTGAAGGATATCTATGTTGTTCATGGTATTTTGCCATTTTTGTCTTTTCTTCATGGTTCGTCTCTTTTGGTTACATATAGAATATTATCTTATAATTGTTCTAGCTGCTTTGGTTAATGTAGATTTTTGATGTATTATGATTGAAGGTGATAGTTTTAAATAAAGTTTCTATGAACTGAAATAAAAAAAATTAAATTAAATTAATTAATTTAGAAGAGAAGTTGATCTCATGTGATTTAGAATCTTTTTGTTATTAAAATTAATTAATAAAGTTTATTTTAAAAAAAAAAAAACAAAGAGTCATAAAAAAAGAAATTCTAAATCACAAAAACAAATCAAATTATGTGATTTGGAATTCTTGTATTTCCTTTTATGGCTCTTTGTTTTTCTTTTTTTAAAAAAAAAATAGAATTCTTAAATTTCCTTATGAATTCTTTATGATTTAGAATTCTTGGATATGTATTTTTTAAATATAATTCTATTTTTGAAGGTATCCTCTATTTTATTATTATTAAATTTTTCCCCTTTATAATTGCTTTCTTGTCTTAATTTTTTTTTTTTTTAGGAGTCTTACTACCAATAATTCTTTTTTCTTTGATTTACAATTATTGAATTGTTCAGTTTTATGACTCTTTTATTTTTTTAGAATTTTTTTGGAACAATAGGAATATTAAAATGTATAGGTTTACGTATCATGAATGATATCTATGTTGGTCATGATATTTTTACCGTTTTGTTTTTGTACGTGATTCATATCTTTTAGTCATATATACAATATTTTCTTGTAATTGTTCTAGTAGCTTTGGTTAATGTAGATTTTTATTGTATTATGATTAGAGGTGATGGTTTTAAAAACAATTTCTAACTCAAATAAAGTTTTTGTGTATTGAAATAAATAATTAATTTAAAAGTAAAGTTGATCTCATGTGATTTAGAATTCTTTAATTTCTTTTTTTACAATTCTTTTTAAAAAAAAATAAATTTATTCAAAATTCTTAAATTTCATTAAGAATCCTTTATGATTTAGAATTACTGAATTTCTCTTCCTTATGACTCTTTTATTTTTTATTTTTTCTTAAAAAAATATCCTCTAATTTATGATTCTTAAATTTATTTTTTCCCTTTTTATACAATAATTTTTTTAAAAAAATTCTTTTTAAATGAGTCTTATTACCTAAAATACTATTATAATTGAACATTAACAAAATATAAATATATTTACAATTAATTTTTTATTTAATTTTTCTTCCACTAAATTTATTTTATTTTATTTTATTATTTCTTTATTTTCAACAATTCTTTTAGTATAAAAAATTATTTAGTTTTTCCTAATTATTTTATTCAACTTCTATTTAATTGGGTTTATTTCTTTATTTTCTTCCCCTATGTTTTTTCTTCTATATATTTACTCCTTTTATTTCATTTAATTTTTTTTTTTGCACATTTCTTTTTCTTCTAGGATGCTTGACCTCATTTTTATTTTTGATTATTTATTTATTTATTAGGAGTGGTGATGATTCTAAATCCTGAATGAAATATATATATATTTTTTTTTTGTAAATTGCAACTAAAAATAATAATTATAACGAGAATATGTTATGTTTGTAGGTGGTTCTAGAAAAAATTCCTAGATCAACTAAAGTTTGTGTAAGTTATTTTTTATTTTTCATATTTATAATCTTCTAATTTTTGTTTTATAGAATCTCTTTTCATTATTTTCCTTTCCTTTTTTATGTTTTACAAATTAGTTTTTAGTTGGATAATTTTTAACAAAGTTCGTAATTTTTAAAAAATTGCATAATTTTGTTACACAATTCTTTTTTTTTTTTTTAAGATTATAAATTCTTGATCACTTTTTTCTATTTATGTTTTCTTTTCTTTCTAATTTTATGTTTTACACAACTACAACGACTCTATCCCTATCTATTATTTTTATTTCATCAAAACTTCTTAAATGAATTAGGTAAAACACAATAAAAAATAAAGATATAAAATGAAGTTTTCATTTAAAACGGATAAAAGAGTTTCAATAAAATTAGAATATTTTAAGAGAATTCCAAAATAAGAGTTTTTTTTTCTTTCTAAACTATTAAGTTCAGAACACCTAAAAAATGTGTAAAATAAAATTAATACAATGGAAAGAAAGAACAGGCACTCGTAAATCTTAGACATTTTAGAATTTTCTGTTTATTTTCTTTGACTTTTATTTGTTTTCTTCACCTTTATTTGTTTTGGTGTATATATTCACTCCCTTTTACTTTCACTTAACTTTTTTTTTTGCACATTTATTTTTCTTGTAGGATTTTAAAATTATTTGACCTCATTTTTTTGATTATTTATTTATTTATCATGTGAGGTGATGATTCTAAATCCTATAGAATAATATTGTTTTGCAAACTACTGAGACAAAAAAATAATTATAAAGACAATGCATTATGAATTGAAGTGATGGTACTACAAAAATGCCTAGATCAAATAAAGTTTGTATAAGTATAGAATAAAAAATTTAATGAAATAAAATAATTAAAAAGAGAAGTTGATCTACATGTATTAATTTGTTATTCTATAAATTCATTCTCATAACAATTACAAGTTCGCATTATATTTTCACAATTCTTGGATTTCTTTTTATTAATATAATTAAAATTTTGAAGGTATCCTCTAATTTACTATTATTAAATGTCCTTTCCCCCCTTTATAATTTCTTTCTTATTTTAAATTTCTTTGTTTAAGGTGTCTTATTACCAATAATTCAATTTTCTTTGATTTAGGATTATCGAATTTTTTTTATGACTCATTTGTTTTTTATTTATAATTTCCTTTTTGAAAGTATCCTCTAATTGATGATTCTTAAATTTCTTTTTTCCCTTTCTATATAATAAATTTATTTTAAATTTTCTTTTTAAATGAGTCTTATTACCTAGAATACTATTATAATTGAACATTGATAACAGAATTATGATTGATTTTTTATTTTAATTTTCTTCCACTACATTTTTTATTTTATTTAATCATTTATTTGTTTTGAACAAATCTTTTAGTATAATAAATTATTTGATTTTCTATTTATTTTTTTCAACTTCTATTTAATTGGATTTCTTGATATTCCTTCATTTAATTCTATCTCTTTCTATTGTATCATTTTGTATAGAAATTTAGTTCAAAAATGGGACTCTTATTTTATATTATTTCCATGCTTACTTAGCAAGTTTCGTTTTATTCTGGTGAATTTATCATTGCCACTTGGCGCAACACCATTGGCTGCTTCACTTTTCAGCAACTGTTCCTCTTCTTCGTTGTCTTTGTAGCAACCAAACTGACAAGTTCCTGTAGTGAAAGCTGTCACGACCCGAGACCCCACCCTATGCGGATCTCGTGTCGCGCACCCGATCCGACGCTGCTTGTCGAACCACGGGTCTCAACTTGTTACATAATCAGTACTACTAACATACAACAATTTAAAATGCGGAATTAAATAATTAAAAGTTGCACGTGATACATATAATGTTTACGAAAATGCGGAATACAAAATTACTTAATACAACTGTTCATCCCCAAGATGTGGATAATATGGGAGAGCTATAAGACTGTCTGTACTAAGTATTATAATGCAACTTCAAAAATAAATGCCCACCCTCTAGCTTTCAGACTCTACGGTCTGTTCTCGTGATTTGTGCCTGCAAAATGATGTGTAGTATCTGATGAGCTATGAAAACTCAGTAAGTAGTCCTTTACTCTGCCATGTACACTAGGGTATAAAAGAATGCTAGCCAGTCAATGAATACATAACTCAATATTAGATGATGGAAGTCAAATGATAGGGAAATGAAACTGCTATGCAAACATTGTCATACTGCTACAGTCATGAGCTATATCAAGTATGAAATATAAGTACTGTACTGAAAGCTGTAAAATCTCATGATCATTCGATAACAATATAACATGATCAAGTTATGAATATCAACAATAAAAGATAGTGATATCAACTAAAACTGAGATGCTCTCGTGGGGCCCGGCTACGCCCTAGGCTCACATTCAGTGCTCTAAGCCTCGCTGAATGATATTTCTCTGAGCTCGTATTCGGTGCTCTAGGCCTCGCCGAATAATACTGCTCTGTGTACACTGTATATAATAAATGTTCCACACGGAACCTAGACCCGAAGGTCATAAATAGCATCAGATGGAGATGTGACTGACCACAAATCCGGCACTAATAATATATCAGGATCATGTTATCTTCCACGAAGAGTATAGTGGAATCATAACTGATTCTAGGCAAATCTGACGTAACGATAGTTAGCTAAACTACAGTTACTAGACTGCTTCAAATAAAACTATCTGGCCCTCACGGCCCTAGGTACAAATGTACATAAAGAAATATGTGCACAAGTGTACAATCATGATCGAGATATATATAGAAATCAATAATTGTCTCCCACATGATAGGGCAATATCAATGTGGTTAAATAAATACTGGTGTGTATGTATTGAGTACAATAGGTAATATATATACAAGAAACTATGACATGGCTTAGAATGTAACACATGCAGAGATCGGATTTTACTTATCTTTTACTGTATCTGTCTAGAAGGTCAAACCGCCTTCTTCTTGTATCTCGGTATTCCTATGATTCAGGAAACCAATCTCAGTCTATATATATATCTATAGAACTCATGCTATTCATCAAATTTTATGTCACTTTACCATTGATACTTCTTTTACTTAAATAAACTCTACTATTGAATCCGGAATGTCGAACAAGGTCGGTTTAGGCTTTCGCGGAATTCAATTTGGACTTCTGTGCTAAAAAGGGCAAAATGGTCATTTTGTACTTTTACGGGTTCTCACTTCTCAAGACCTCTTTTCGTAAATCGAACGTCACAAATGAGTCCATAATGCTCCAGATAATAAAGATTGACTATTCATTTACAGCGTTTGGACTTTGTTTGACATATTTATGGCGTAGGGGCATTTTGGTCATTTTGACATTTGTACGGGTCTTTAATTTTTTGGGACCTTATCTCATGCCTTGGATCTCACCATTGGACTCAGGAGGTCCAAGATAATAGGAATACATATATAACTTGTTAATTTTGAACAAAGGGCATTTTCATCATTATTTATTTTAAATAAATTTATTTAATTAATTTATTTAATATATTAAATATGTAATATATATTTAAAGGTGGGAGAACAGGACACGGGATTTTCCTTTCTCCAACTGGTTACCACGTGTGTCACGCCCCGAATTCCAGCGAACCCGAGGCGCGAGTAACGAGACAAAAGAAAATAAAATAATAAAGGAATAAAAGATAATTAAGGACGATTACATACATTCTACATACTGTTCGGATAAATACATAAGGTCTGGTCCATTTCTTCACCACTTACAAAATAAAATACAGTCGCGGGCTTATGCCCTTACACAATATCAAAAGCGCCCCTTGGGCCTAACATAGTCCCTAATCAGTTCATCTCCGCGTCTCGTACAGCTGGGACATCATCTTAAATGTTTGCCCCACTAAAGGGGTCAGCTCAACATGCTGGTACAATATAATGCTAATGCAAGAAACAGAACTAAGGTCGTGGCATGTGCAAGTGTACAGTTATTTCTATATGGCATTCAATGTCATGATGGCAGCATATACACAATATGCAGTATATGAGCAGTATGCGTGACACACCCATGCAACTCTATGCCACCCATGTCTCATGATACGGTCATTCTCCGCTGGCATGAGTACCGCCGCGTATGTCTCGCTTCACGGTCCGGAATCCGTCAGGCAGGCAAGTACCTATTGGCCGATTTTGGGTTTTTCACCACAGGATCTGCACCCTCATAATGCAAAGCACCAAGTGCTTACCCACACCATGTCCAAGGAATTACACTATGCCAATATGCTCTGATCTCATCATGTCACAATGCAATCTCAATGATGCATCTCATTCATACATAAAGCATGCTTTCAAGTACACAATTCATAATATCAACAGTTCTTCAAAGTATATAATTCACACACCACACTAACACATGCGATATACCCATAATCATCATCCAACTTAACAAGATAGCACGTAGCACATAAGCATGTGAACACTCAGGCAAACATGTGAACAATCAATGCAACAAAGCAAGTATTCCTAATCTCAATTATATTTCTTACTTAGCATAATATATCGTACCTGATAATCGATCTCAACTCAAGAAGGTGTACTCGTGGAAGGGTAGAATCACAATGAGAATACCGGAGGTCAGATCACCTTCTCATTGCCCTCTCGTGTCCCTAAAATTCATAACATGAAACTCAGTTTAATTGTCACTTGAATTATGCTATTCATCAAATTTTATGTCTTTAATTCATAAGTTTCTATTTTGCTAAATTAGACTCTACCATTGAGTCCGGGACGTCGAAGAAACTAAGTTTAGGTTTTTGTAGAATTCAATTCGGATACCTGGGTTAAAAAGGGCAAAACAGTCATTTTGCACTTTACACGGGTCCTTACATTTCGTGACCTCTTTCCACAAATCGGACTCCACGTTTGAGTCCGGAATGCTCGAGATAATAAAGTTTCACTATTTGTTTACTAAATTCGGAGTTCGTTTGACTGTACTTTAATTCAGGGGCATTTTGATAATTTTATATGTTACTACGGGTCTTTTATTTTTCGGGACCCCGTCTCATAAAACGGACCTCACCATTGGCCTCAGAATGGCCGAGATAGTCAAAATACACTAATGACTTGCCTCATTTGGACTTCGAATTAATTTAGAATATTTAATTAATTAAATTAATTTAATTAAATAATTAATTAATTAACTTAATTAATATTTTATTAATAATTTAATCAGAGGGTCAGATTACAATTTCCCTAAAGTTCAGGGGTCGAAGTGGAATTTCAGAAAGTTCTGGATCAATTTTCAATTATCAAAAGTTCAAGGGCAAAATTGTAATTTGTAAAACCCTATTCTATATTCGGATAACCAAACAGGGGATAGGGTTAAAACTGGGATAGGATATCCCTGTCTCCAATTCAATTTTCAATTTTAATTTATTAGTCATGCAACCAAACAGACCCATTTGGGTTTTTAATTTAAAACAGGGATGCGACACGTGGCGGGGGCGGATCGGCCCAAGCCCAACCCGACCCGAATCGACCCGACCCAAGCCCGGATCAGCCCCCCTTCGTCCCCGACTTTCCGGCGACGAACCAGTAGGGTTCCGGCGCCTTCTCCGGCGCCGGCGACCGATCTCCGGCTAGTTTTCCCAGTTTTCAAAATGCCATTTTCTCCCCCTTTTCATGTGGATCACATCCCCAACCTCCATTTCCCCCAAAACCTCCTCCATCTCCACGAAATAGAGGGTCAAACCCTCGGTCAACTCTCCGGCCAACTCCTCCCCTTCCATTTTAGTGACTGTTAGACCATGGTTCAATCCTTATTTTCATTCTAAACGGTTTCTACATCTCTTGGGTTCCCTTCTACATCATTTAGAGCAAATTTTTCACATAAAATCACAAGACCCATCTCTTAAAACCGTGACCTGCAACTGGGGAGTTCTCCCTCTCCCCTTAACCATTTCTTCTCATTCTTTTTGCAAATTAATCCCTACATTATGCTCTATACGATTCTACAATTTAAATCAATTAAAATGCTTTAAAAAAAATTCGAAACAGGAGCAGTCCACTTACCAATGATTTTCGGATTTTTTCCTTTTTTTTTTGGTTTGCTTCCCTTCTCCTTCTATTCCTCTTGGTCACTTCTGCTTCTCCAGAACTCTCTCCCTTGCTCTCAGTTTTCTCTTCTTTCTCTTTTCTTCTCCAACCGAGACCAACTCCCTTATGTCACTCAAACACCTCCATTTCTCTCCCTCGGTTCCTCCCCCTTCACAGCCCCTTTCTTTGACCCTTTCTCTCTGCAGCAGCCACCTGCTTTCTTCCCCTCATGCAGCTTTGCATTTAATGCAAAGCTGCCTATACACCTATATATATATATATATATCAATCATCATATACTAGTTACACACACTAAACACACACACACCTAGCTGCCACCTCACACACACTCACACACCAGGTCTGTGGCACACACACACACTGCCATATAACACATACTTACACATATCTATTGTTTTTCACATGCACATACATTACACTACACATATATACATACATACTACACATACACCATGCATATATATAACATATGCATCAAGAATTTAATAATAATAATGATAATAATAAATAAAATAAATAAATAAAGTATTTAATAACCAAAGAAAATTTTATATAAAAAAAAAAAAATTTCCGGGTTATTACAACGTGCCATATTTGACCCTTCGTCCCTGTTTCGAGTCACCACAGGTGCAAAGCACCTTTTTTATTTTTATTTTATAATATTAAATATAATATATATATATATATTCCGTCTATTCTAGGATACACGCGAGCGCGTATCCGAGTGGAAAGAATGGCGTTAGGGTGTGTGAGGGTCACAGTTCGAATCTCAGGAACCACGGTTCCTTATAATTTTTCTTGATTTTTCGAAACCAAACAGCGAATAGGAACCTAAAATCGAAACTAGATATCCTTGTTCCCGCAAAGTTGATTAAGTCGGCCCATGTATGTGCAACCAAAGAGGGTAAGTCAGGGTTTTAAACCCTTAAACAAAACGTTGCCGTTTCATTTATTCGGTGGCAAGCCTAGATGCTACCATGTGTCCGATTCGACTTAGCCTATTTTTTTTTTAAAACCGAGTTGACTCATCGTCTTCTTCCCCACCTCGAACCCCCTGTAACCCTAATTCCCGACTTTCATTTTCTTTAATTTCGTGCAGTTTGGATCAATGGGTCCTTACTGTTTTTATTGCAAAACTTTTCTGGGACATAAAGCAAGGGTTTGGCATTCGTTTTAAGCTTTAAAACTAATTCATGTGTTCGGTTTAGGGTTCGATAATCCAAACCTGTAACCAGTCCGTTCATGTTCATTTCTTATCCAAATCTCATGGGATTTGCTTTGTTGTGATCCCCTTACCATAGGGTTTCATATTTTATTAACAAGGGTAGGTTTAATCTCATATTTTTGAGGTTTGTTTTGGAAACCCGAAACTGTAATTTGAGTTTTAAGGGCTTTCTTTAGGATTCTTGATCGCGCATCAGAGTTTTTAGAACACCCTTAGGGTCTTCTTGAAGTCCTGATAAGCCAAATCGAGCTTGAAGGAAGTGGGTTCAGACCTGCTGTAAGTAAGGTCATCAATGGCCGAAGCTTTTGGGTTGGTGTTTTTCTCACTGTTTTCAAAGCCTAAATTCATGTTTGAACATGTCTATATAAGTTTTAAACATCATATATACATAAACAACTTAAAACTATCCTACTTTCATGCTTGAATTCTAGAGAGAGAAAAATGTAAAAATTTAGAATTTCACTTGTTTACAGTGATTCCTCTCTCTTCTTTCCACTTCTGATCCTTTTCTTAGCTCCTTAGTTCCTCTTCTTTTGGTTTCTTTTGCAAGAAGAAAGCATGGTTTGCATGCTTTTAAAACCAAACTCCACCGACCCTTCTCTCTCTTCTCTCTCTCTCTCTCTCTTCCTCCCTCAGTCCCTTTCTTTGACTAACCTTTCTACCCTTATTCCATTCCTCCTTTTCTCTTTTCTGAGAATACAGGTTTGCATTCATTTGGGTGGAGGATATTTGTGTGCGTGTATATATATATATATATATATATTATATTACATACTAACACACACACACACACACACACACACACTACACCAACCGACACACTCATACACACACAGTGACATACACACACACTGCCACCTTGCATGTGCAGCCCTGCTTGGCAGTCCCCTTCCATGCTTCCTTTTTCTTTTCTTTATTTTTTCCTTTTTACTTTAATCATACCACTCAAACAATACATGGCTCCACCTTTTTATTTTTTATTTTTTTCTTTCTTTTTGTATGCTTATATATATATATATATATATATATATAAATCTCCATTTTATTATTATATATATATAATATATCTATTTATACTAATGCATATATTTATACAATATATGTACTTACATAGCCGTATATACATATATACTTGTATATATATTTTTATATTTATTCTTATTTATATATATATATATATTATCTCATATATATTCTCGTATTCCTTAGCATATACTATGCACGTATATCGAGGCCTATTACTGGCCTACGTACACAATTCTCCGTACCGCTCGAAATTTATTGTACAATACTACTGGATGCTTGGGATTTCCCGTAACCACTTCCCGTATATTAAATATCGTATTTTATTCTTATTTGTGATTCTCGCTATTTGTCTCGAACTGCGTGTCCATTACTATATATTATTTATTGTGATGCTTCGGATATATGTCGGGTATTATTTTTATTAGCTCTGTTTATGCGTACTGGGCTTTTCTTAATCTCATAATTTTCTGATATTATAACTTCTACTGATTACCTCGGTAATCGTACTCGTCACTGCATATTGCTTATTAAAATAATTCGGTATATCTCGGGGTCTATTATTTTCGGTCCGAATCGGTCTCGGTTTACTCTTGATATTATGATCATAGCTTGGTTAAAGCTCGGTATTATTATTTGACCTTTTTGGATAAAATGAAATTATATAATTTATTCGGAACTTACGTTCGGGTATTACACTACTTGGCTCGACTTATCTTGGTTTACATGTACTCAACCAGGTTTACCTCGGTTTAAGTACCATATCCCGGGTCGGGATATCACAAAAGCCATAGTCGTCTCTCTCCCTCGCTTTGATTTTTTGATGTTGTGTTTACATCTTGTCCTTCTAGCTCTCTATTGTTGAGCTCACCGTGTCATTAGCATTTTCAAATGATCTTTTTGGCGTCAGAGACATTTTTCTAACGCCATTAAAGTGGAGCAGCTGTGCAGTGATATCAACAGAGAGAACGATGGGTGTTTTTTTTTGGGAAGTTTGGAAACTGAATGGGCATAACGTTGGGAAAGTAGAGAAATTTGGGAATAAATTTTTAAGAATCTACGAATAAATTTTTGGGAAGTTTGGAAACTGAATGGTCATTCCATTGGTAAAGTGAGAAAAGTGGGAATAAAATTTATTAGAAAAAGGGTATTTACGATGGGATTTTTTTTAGGAAGTTTGGAAATTGAATGGGCATAATGTTGGGAAAGTGAAGATATTTGGGAATAAGTTTTTGAGAAGTTTGAAAACTGAATGATCATACCATTGGTAAAGTAGGAAAAATGAGAATAAAATTTATTAGAAAAAAGGTATTCCAACATATCTGAATATCTATCAAGAACTGAGATCGAAGAAGCATAAAAAGGAAAAAAGAAATGTGACAAAGCCTACAAAGGAAATAAAACAAAAAACAAGCAAAAAAGACAAGTGAATCTTTGATTGGGAGAACTCGATCTTCACTGAATAGAATCATTATGTTATTATGCCCAAATCCAACTAAACTCTATGACAGAAGCTGAAATCTAGATCAATAACCATCAACATGTTTATATTATATGTAATTTACATCTTAATAAGAAAGTTAAAAGAAAATCAAAGAGGAAAAAAACTTGGAACCCCTAAACAAACAAAGCAAAACTACATCGAGTACCAGAACATATATGAAAATGAAAACGGAATAATAAGATCTTGGTGTGAGAGAAGAGAAAGAAGGAAAAACCTGTTATTGGCATACTCATAAAGCCGGCCACGAGTAGAGAAGACGATAAGGGCAACCTCAGCGTCACATAGCACTGACAATATATTCATAGGCCTCTAGAGCAACCCATTGCGGCGCTTGCAGAACGTGACTTGTCTGCTAGTGGTATTCTCAATCTTTTTTATCTCTATCTTCCCTCTTCCCATTTTTTTATGGGAAGAGCCCCCTCGTTCTTGATCAGGAAACACCATAGTTGAAAGCTGAAATAAGCTAAAAAAAATTTATAATTCTCTTAGCAAAAGTGATTAGATTTAATATTGAATTGAGACTTCTGTTGGGTATGTTTTCCATATTTTCCACTCACTAACCTGGTAGGGAAATTGCGGGGGAGAAGGTAGAGAGGAGGATGGCATGGCATGGCAAGAAGAATGGAAGCAAGTTGATTGATATAAGCATTCGTTCCATGAGGAAATTGTGTTCCACCACGCGGGAACCGAAACACATTGCCTTTACACTGAATCCAGTTTTGAACAGCCTTCTCAACCGTCAAGCTCTTATATGGTGCATTTGCGTAGGGTACATAGTCACGACTTTTGGGCCATGGAAACGGGGTCACATATCCTTACAGTGCTGGAATAAGGCAATGTAGCTTCTCTTCCTCTGGAGGACAATGTCTCTCCCTATAGTTCATATTTTCTCGAGGGAACGTCATTGCCCGCATTTGATCTTGACAGGGAGTGTAATCAACATAACGATCATTGCATGGATTGAATATCTTCACTTCTGATTTGGAATCATCATCTCTAGCTTTGTCACGCCCCGAATTCCGGCGAACCCGAGACGCGAGTAACGAGACAAAAAGAAATAAAATAATAAAGAGATAAAAGATGATTAAGGATAATTACATACATTCTATACACTATTCTGATACATACATAAGGTCTGGTCCGTTTGTTTACAACATACGAAATAAGAAACAGTCTCGGGCTTATGCCCTTATACAATATCAAAGGTGCCCCTAGGGCCCAACATAATCCCCAATCAAATCATCTCCACGTCCCGTACAGCTGGAACATCATCTGAAATGTTTGCCCTACTAAAAGGGTCAGCTCAACATGCTGGTACAATATAATGCTAATGCAAGAAACAAAACTAAGGGCGTGGCATGTGCAAGTGTACAGTTATTTCTATATGGCATTCGATATCATGATGGCAGTATATGAACAGTATACAGCATATGAACAGTATGCGTGACACACCCATGCAACTCTATTCCACCCATGTCTCATGATACGGCCCTTCCCCGCTGGCATGAGTACCGCCGACTATGTCTCGCTTCACGGTCCAAAACCAGTCAGGCAGGCGAGTACCTATTAGCTGATTTTAGGTTTTTCACCACAGGATCTGCACCCTCATAATGCATAGCACCACGTGCTCAACTCACGCCATGCACAAAGAACCACACTATGTCAAGATGCTTTGATTCATTCATGCCACAATATAATTTCAGTGATGCATCTCATTCATACATGAAGCATGCTTTCAAGTACATATTTCATAATGTCAACAGTTCTTAAAGCATATAATTCACACACTACACTAACACATGCAATATACACATAATCATCACCCAACATTAGCAAGATAGCATGAAGCACATAAGCATGTGAACACTCAAGCAAACATGTGAACAATCAAGGCAGCAGAACAAGTATTCCTAATCTCAGTTCTATTTCTTACTCAGCACAATATATCGTACCTGATAATCGACCTCAACCCGGGAAAGTGTACTCGTAGTATGGTAGGATCACTGTGAAAATACCGGAGATCAGATCACCTTCTCCTTGCCCTTTCGTGTTCCTATAATCATAACATGTGACTTAGTTCATTTGTTTCCTGAATGATGATATTCAACAAATTTTATGTCTTTATTTTATAAGTTTCTATTTTGATAAATTAAACTCTACTATTGAGTCCAGAACGTCGAATAAAATAAATTTAGGCTCTCGTGGAATTCAATTCGGACATCTAGGCTCAAAAGGGCAAAGTAGTCATTTTGCACTCTTCACGGGTCCTTACATTTCGAGACCTCTCTTCACAAATTGGACTCCACAGTTGAGTCCGGAATGCTCGAGATAATAAAGTTTCACTATTTGTTTACTAAATTTGGAGTTCGTTTGTCTGTGTTTCAATTCAGGGGCATTTTGGTAATTTTAAAGGTTACTACGGCTCTTTTTATTTTTTGGGACCCCTTCTCGTAAAACGGATCTCACTATTGGTCTCAGAATGGCCGAGATAGTCAAAATACACTAATGACTTGTCCCATTTGGACTCCGGGTTATTTTAGAATATTTAAATAATTAAATTAATTAATTATTAATTATTTTATTAATATTTAATTCTGGTGGGTTAAAGTGTAATTACTTAAAAGTTTAGGGTTAAAGTGTAATTTTTAAAATCTGAGCGGTCAAATCAGAATTTTAAAAAGTACAGGGTAGAATTGTAATTTTCAGAAAGTTTAGGGGCAATTTCGTAATTTGCAAAACCCTTATTCTCAATTTGGATAGCCAAACAGTGGCTAATCCAAAACAGGGATAAGATATCCCTGTTCCCATTTAATCCAAATTTCTAATTCCTTAACTTCGTAGCCAAACAGCCCCTTTCAACTTTTAATTTAAAACATATGAGTGACACGTGGCAGAGGCGGTTCAACCCCGCCCGAACCGGACCCGACCCGGACCAAAAACTCGACCCGAGTGGCCTCCCTTCTTCCCCGACTTTTCGGCGACACAGCGGTAGGGTTCCGGCGCCTTCTCCGGCGCCGGCGAGATTTTTCCGGTGACTTTTTAGGGTTTTAAAAATGTAGTTCTCTAGGGTTTTTCGTGTAGATTTCATCCCTACCCTTCATTTTCAATTTGGACCAATGGATCATCACGAATAGAGGGTCAAACCCTCGGTCAACATTCCGACTAACCCATTTTCCAACACCTTCCCCCACTATTTTAAACCTAAATCATTTCCATTCATTTTCTGCACCTTCACCCCATGTTTTCCCCCTTTTTAAACCAAGTTTTACACATAAAATATCAAACCCAACACCCCATGGCCGTGACCTGCAACTGGGTCTTATTCCCTCATTTCTTAACCATTCTCTTTCATTCTTTTTGCAAATTAAACCTTACAACATGCTCTTCAAGACCCGTATGCATAAAATTAATTAACATGCTTTAAAAAAAATAAAACAGAACTGGGTCACTTACGGGTTTTTGTTGGGTTTCTCTCTCTAGCCGTGCACCTCCTCCACCTTCTGTTTCCAAGCTTGATTCAAGCTTCACAATCTCTTCTCCCTTCCAGAACTCTCTCTCTCCCTTTGCTCTCTGTTTTTCTTTCCTTTCTCTTCTCCCAACCGAGACCACATATACATTCACACATCAAGTCCCACACGTCTCCCACCACCACCAGCCCCTTTGTTTGACCTTTTTCTCTCTGTTTAGCCGGCCTTGTTCTTCCCCAAATGCAGCTTTGCATTAAATGCAAAGCTGCCCCTATATACACCTATATATATATATATACTCATCACACACACACTAAATACACACGCTCAGCCGACACCTCACACACACACACACACACCAGTTCGGTTGCACCCACACACAGTGCACACATGCACTGTTCTATACATATACATATACGCATATACATGCACATATATTACTCTACACATAAACACCTACATACCATACATACATATCATACATATGCATAAAAAAAAATTATTAATAATAATGATAATAAAAATTAATAACCAAGGAAAATTTTCATATATAAAAAAAAAAAAAAAAAAATTTCAGGTTATTACAAGCTTCATCACCATGATGAGTCTCAAAATTCAGATTGGAAAGGATGATGCAATCTGCCTTTTTTGTTATCACTTGAGCTATACTGTCTCCCTTACCAAAACCACTACTTTGAAATGGGAATAAATTTTTGAGAGGTTTGGAAACTGAATGGTCATATCATTGATAAAGTGAAAAAAAATGAGAATAAAATTTATTAGAAAATGGTATTTTGGTCAAGTGAAAGTGTAACACACTTTTTGTGAAAACACTTAATGTAACGACCCAGAACCTGACCTATACGGATCCCGAATCGCGACCGCCACCCTCCGGCCCAAAGGCCTTAGGGCAAGGCTTTACGTGAGCAATGGTGCCGAATGGCAGTACGATAGGGCCAGAACTGGCAAATTGCGGAAGCGTGAAAAACTTTTTCTTTTCGCACGACCACTTGGTACCAGTCGCTTCTTCTTCTTCTTCGGAGTGGTAAACAAATAATATACATTCAGAGCATACTAAAAATTTTAAAATTATACATATTACACATCCATTGCCCCTTGGGGCTTAAGTACATATTTGTCCAAAAAAGTATGACAACTAAATTCGTACCATCTATAGGCCCTAATGCTTCCAAAATCTGTCCAGATCCTAATGGAGCTGCCAATCATCACTCCCCAAATTGGGCAAGGGTCCACCCATCATCATCACCTGAAAAATGTTGGGGAATGGGGCGAGCTTCAAAAAGCCCAATGAATAATTCCAGCATTTTGTCATGGATTTCAACTGGTAGTGGGTTAGTTATAAGAAAGGGTTCATATAAACATACACTACCAATTGTTCATATACTTCAGATATAGAAGACAGAGTTCTTCAAAAAGATAGCGTGAAGCATACAAGGCATTCAAGCTAAGCACGTATTTCAATAATCATAGAATACAGGAATCTTCAAATCACGTAGCATGATGCATTTTTAAAGCACTCAATAAAGCATTTAATGTGCAACAGAATTTATAAACATGTGCAAAGTGGCCATTTGGAGACGCAAGAAATAATGCGAAATCCTTTCCGTGAAAATAAGAGGATCAAACTTCTTCTTCTTTTAAAACGTGGGTTACATAAAAAACCTAATTTAGATAAGTGGGGGTTTAAAAACCTGCCACCATTTCTGAAAACTTTGTCATCTTTTCACTTTGAATTAGGTGGAAATCTGTTTCGAACCAAAATCTAGTCTTACTTCTCGTGGAGATATCTCATGCCTGGGGGATCAAATCCTGCTACCGAGCATTCTTCATGTCAATTGAGTTCCGAAGGAATCCCAATATCATTACTTGGTGCTTATGCACAATTTTCTTGTAAAAACATGAGTTCTTCCTGAAATGCTTTTTATGAGCATTTGAAAATGGCTTCTTCGATAATTGCTTTTCACGTATAATTAAAACATGGTTTCAATAGGATAATGAATTTTCATGTGTCTTCAAAACACGGACAATTTAACAGGGCTTTTTAATATTTGGAGGACAATACTTGAAATATTTGACATAAGAGCTTCAAGGATTTAAATCACGATGCATAGGAATTTATTAAAGCATGGACAGAATAAAAATAGTTAATTTAAGAGGCATTTAATAAAACAGACAATAACATGAACATGCAGAAGATAAACGTATCATTTGTCAGAATGTCAAGAAGTAAATTTTGCATGCCATGTTAGAATTTATAATGATTACATCAAAACATTGGGATATAAAGTATATAAACACGAGAGTTTAGAATTTTGAAAAAAAAAAAAACAGCAGATATAAAAAAACACTTCAGAATATTTGAATTTAAACTTCTTCAGAATCCATGGAGATTAAAACCTTCACTTCAAAGTACAGGATTACTCACCTTGCTCCCCCGGATCTGTACTACTGGTTGACTTTTTCCTTCCCTTTGTAGCTCCTAAGAAAATTATAAAGACTCATCAATTTCAAATTTAATCTAATTTATTACCTATTGATGCTCTCTCATTTAATTTTTAGCCCGACGTATCCCAATTTCCTAAGATTGGTCTTATCGGTCTACTCGTTGTAACTTAATAAGTTTTATTTTTCACGTGACTTATTTTTCAGTACCTATTCCGGTATCCATAGATCTCGCCGTTGGGTTCAGAACGTCGAAGAAAGTCAATTTAGGTCTCCTCAGCTTTTTATTTGGCTTCGGGCATATGCAGGGGCAAGATGGTAATTTATTTTTCTTGCCCCGGACCTATCATGGTCCTCAAAATATTTTACATATCTTATACGTAAATTTTTAGGTCTTTTGGACTTCATTTGGTATTTGCTTTTAATCACAAGGACACATCGGTTATTTAAATTTTATGACATTTTGACCCCGAATCATTATTTAATCATATATACAAGCTCACTATTATTTGGGCTTCTATTGGTATCAATTTCGTCCAATTTGGACTTCATTGTGCTTCGTATTGTATTAGGGGACATTTTGGTAATTTACACACTAACATGTCTTAATTTTTTGGAGTCCTGTCTCGAGAAATAGACCCCGCCATTGGGTCCAGAATGTCAAAAATAGTCAAAATACACAATTCATTCATTTTATTTGGACTTCGTTTGACTGATTTAGCGTCCAAGGGTAATACAGTAATTTTATCCAATTAATAAAATAATTAAAATAATTATTTATTATTTATTTATTTTTTTCCAGGGGCTTGTTTGAATTTTCCTTTTAAAAATTTGGGCTTTTGTAAAATTTTCCTAAACAGTGGGGGGTAGAACTGCAATTCTTTAAAACTTTTAAAATAAACTAAAAGGTTCAGTTGGTTTGTAACTGAACCTGGTCCACTATTTTACTGAACCAACCGGTTTGATCGATTCACTGCGTAATGCTGACGTCATGATGACGTCAGCCCTACATTTTAAAATTTAAAATCTTCTAAAGCAAAACGGCGTAGTTTCACTTAAACCCATTTCAACAACGGGTCGGGTCCCGACCCGAACCCAGATCCGACCCGAATCGACCCACGCACTTTTCATCTTCTTCCTCTCTTTTTCCCCCGTGTTGCCCTAATTCCCGATTTTAAATTTCTTCAATTTCGTAATGTTTTGGAACGTGTTTCTCTCTGTTATTTGGTGATTCGAGTTTCTGGGTGTCTTGGAAACAACTTGGCATCCATTTGGGAGCTCAAATTGAGCTCAACAGATCAGTTTCACCTCGCCATGGCCGCGCCTATAACACTCTGGTATTCCTTCATTTTAGCATCATTTCATGTGGGATTTGGTTCTGCATGATCCTCATAATACGGGGGTTCAATCTTTATTCTCAAAATCGAGTTTAGGAGGCTAAAACAGAAACTGGGTTTAATGGCTAAAACCTGCAACTCGAATTTTTGTATTCATTCCTTGGGTTTTAGGGTCGCGGCCTATGGTTTTTAAAGTCCTCATAACTTCTATTTCGGGTCCCAAGTGAGGAAACCATGTTTCCTTTTGGTCAAAACAGACCTGCAATTTTGAGGTCTATCAATGGCGGATGTATGCGGTTTTAGGGTTCTAGGGCTGTTTGAGGCTGTCCAGGGTTCTAATTTCTTCCCCTTATTCATGTTTACATATTCTAATCACCATGCGTGCATGAAAAAAAAAAAGGCTTAACCAGTTTGCAAAAATGAGAGATTTTAAAGAGAGAAAATAAATTTGGTTATGGAATTTTATACCTCAACAGTGTGTTTCCCTCCTTCTTGCTTGGATTTGTGACCTCCTTAGGCTACTCTGGAACAGCACTAGGCCTCCTCCCTTCTTCTCCTTCTTCTTCTTCCTTCTTATTCTTCACTTTCTCTCTCTAACTCTCTTTCTCTCTCTACTTTCTCTCTCTAGCCGACCTTACCCTCACATCAAATCTAATTTCTGATTCTTTTTGCTTCCCACACGACACTTCATATACATAATCATATATTCTATATTTACTTTAATTTAAAAATGATATTTTTGTTACATGAAAGGTGATTGGGTGATGTGGGAGGCGGGGCCTTGTCACTTTATACATATATACATATAATGTGCAATATGAGACACAATTAGGTGGGCAGTCCAAGTGGTTACTTTTTAGACTTTAAGACTTTGGTTATTTTTGGGTCAAGGGTTCAAAACCCATTGGCCTCAACTTGGCTTTTTTTTTTTTTGTCACTTTTTCCATTAGGCCTTGTTTGGCCAAATAAGTTATTTATTTTAACTTTTTGTATTATTTTACACTTTGTGATTTTAAATTAATCACTTACTCTTCATGTACCGACTTTATAAATCGTAGTCGTATTTTATTTTCCCGAGAGTCGACCTTGATTTTTAAGGTCTCAGAATTATTTTGGAGTCGTCATCTAATTTCTACTTATTTTCTTAATTATTCTTTTTAAGGTCACTAATTAATAATTAGTGATTTAATCGGGTCGGGGTGTTACACTTAAGGTGATCCATACTTTTATAGGTAGTGGGAATAAATTTTTAGGAGGTTTGGAAACTGAATGGTCATAGCATTGATAAAGTGAAAAAAATGAGAATAAAATTTATTAGAAAATGGTATTTTGGTCAAGTAAAAGTGTAAAACACTTTTTGTGAAAACACTTAAGGTGATCCATACTTTTATAGGTAGTATAGATATAGATATGTGACAAACTGACAATACATATGTAATATGTGTTCATGGTATACTAAACTTTTTTTTCTCGATAATGTAAGATATTCTGAGTTAATTTTTGCATATCAGATTAAGCGACAATACATATGTAATATGTGTGTGCTCATGGTGTACTAAACTTTTTTTTTTCAATAATGCAGAATATCCTAAGTTAATTTTCACGCACCAAACTAAATTCCTACAGCTCCTCTCACAGCCATTTTACACGCTTATGCGTGAAGATGAGATGGCCCCGAGAACTTGAGATGATAAATTTCTAAACTAACAATCCAACGCCATCTCAATTAGGGTTTGGTGTGCTAAACTTGATGTAGATGGGATTAAAATATTAGGAAAAAATGTGAAGATTTCTTACAAAGTCAACTGGCTAAGCCCATAGGCACCCAAAGAGCTTCCCTGAATCTAAGGATGTCAAGATGCTCTACTATATATACTATATCACAATATGTCATATTATTTAATACCATTTAAAAATTACATTGTCACGTTACTGTACTAATCTCATTCAACAATTTTCCCAGAGCGAGGACAACCAATGGAAGAGAGGATGAACAGGCCCCATTTATCCATGTTATGCAAATTCATCTGCATAGCTTAGAGCATGTCGATACTAATTCTGATTTTTTTTTATAGGGTATATGACACCAGTATCACCAGGTTTAGGCCTAACTACAGTGACTCTTTAGGATTTTATCATAACCAATTGGACCTAAATAACTCATATAAACATAAAACACAATGAAAATAAGACACCACACACAAACAAAAATAATATATACACAGAAGAAAACCCACTTCTGTGGTTTCAACAAATATGTTCTCTCTTTATATCATGCATACAACCCGCGGTTAAATAGAACAAGTTAAATGATCCATAACCAATGTTTCAATACAACTTTAGAAGCAAAATGGACTAAGAATTTAACATCTTACTAAGTTGTCAAAAGCCCTACCCATATTACATGTCAAAGTGATCACTAAAAGAAAGGGGACAGCCTCCTATCAAAAAAAAGAGGGCACCAGCTTATACCAAGATGGGTACATTTAGTTCGCTGGGCACCCAGTCACAGCATGTTACGTCATGATACAAGGAGAAACTTAAAAAAAATTATAAAGATAGATTAGGAGTTTTGGTAATTGTACACTTTTTTTCTGGGTGAAAGCCGGCTGCAGTCTCCATCCATAGTGTAACAAACATAACCAGAGCAGAGCCTGGGCCCGTCTGAAATACGAGCACAAGAAAACCATTTGAAGATTAAGCAGATGAAAAAGGAGCAAACTTCAAATGTTCAAGTCCAATGGTCCCAAATTCTTATGGCAATAGTTAAGTGCAGAGCCATAATTCCACCAGAATGAATGCAGTCTTCGTTCACAGATTTCGTGGCAAGACATTGCAGGTTGTGGCCAGGCTGAGACTCCGAAACACAATCATATTTGAGTAAAGCTCATCTTATTCAGGACCCTCCATGATTACGTCTCTCTGTCTCAAACAACTGACTTCTTAAAGTTTTGACAATCTTATCTAAAACCCCATCGGTGTCCGTGAGATAACGTTCAGCTTCCAGTCTATTTTTCAGAACTTCCCCTTCAATGAAGTAACTGCTTCCCTCTCTCAAAATGACTCCATGTTCACAAGCCAAATCCAATACCTCAGATTCACAGCAAATGCCTCTCCCGAAGTGTATTCCCAGTTCAGCTTTCTTCATCGCAGGTGCTAGTTTGTTTTTAACCACTTGCACGCAAATCCCAAGACCAGTAACCTAGAAAACAGACATTACAGAAAATGGGGGAGGGGGGGGGGGGGGAATCTCAATAACAGGGTGAGGGAAAATGATGAATAAAACTAATATGAAAATCACAATCAGAACAAGGCAATATGATTTTAGGGGAACAGAAAGATTTGAAAAATAATAATAATAGCAATAATAAAAACCCGAATCAAGACAATAATCAGCTACATTCATCTTCAATTTATATCCTCCTCTTTCTCTTTTGATATGCACTCTCTCGTTTTTAATCCACATTTAAATATATAAATCTTTTTGCCCGCATCTAAATAAATTAATCGTTTTGCTCATTGAAAACTATACAGAAAGGAACTCTCCTTGGGTTTTTGGTGCTATATTTTGCTCATCCACCCTTTTAAAGAAATCTGATTTTCTATTTCATAATGCCTATGCTGGGGTTTTACACTTATCCTCTACACGGGGACTTAGGCACCTTGACAACAAGTACTCTATATTTATACATGCACATAGATAAATCTAGAGACTTCACTAATTAGTTTCACCTAGGTATCATAACAATTGTGCTTTGGAATACTAAAAGACTGGTGTCCAAAAAAAAACAAAAAAAAAAAAATGAGGAAAAAAACATGCACACGCACACAAAATGCCAGCCAGGGGCTGGGAAACAAAATCCCACCAATATAGTACAGATCTTGGCTCTACCAATTCCTAAATGGAGAACCTTGCACTTTGCAACCCCATACTGCCAAGCTCCTTAATGGATGGGATGCCTTCACTGCCGCAACAAAAAATGGAAGCCTAGCAAACTTATGCTCCGCAAAAATGAGATACAGCACCATAAAATGACTATCCAATTATGAAATATCCCAGGGATGTTAAATTCTTCCACTGATAAGAATCAATGAATTAACCACCATCAAGGAAATAGAATGATAAGTAGAAATGGACATCATGTCCTTCAAGATTAGGAGTGTGAACTTTATAGTGGCCTCAAAATACTTCCAAAGGATACCTTCCAGTAAAAAGTTGCCACTGCATTAGCAGGTAGTGAAGCTCAAGACAACTGTTAATAGAGGCACCAAGGTAGATGTGGTCCTAATTTCTCATTAAAGATGTGCAGATCCCCAAGGACCTTGGGAGCTTGTAAATGATTCTTAGTGTCAACTACTCTAGAAATCTTACCTCATCCTCAACCTTGAGCAATCCTGTTCTAATAATTCTCATCCGTATGGCAGCATAGAATTGCAAGGCATTTCCACCACAAGTTACTTCATCTGTAGGTCCAAAGCCTTGCCCTGATTTTAAATTTGATCTCACCTGGACAAAACAGATATAGTAAATGCCAGCTGTTGTGCGTATAGCAACTAAAAGGTTCATGGTGTTCTAGGAATTATATGTCTACCTGATTAACAAAAATAATAAGAGTCCGAGAGCGGCATAATGAATAATGAATTTTTCGTAGTGCTTGGTTCATTATTTGTGATTGTATGTCTTTGTAAGTGCCACTTATCTGAAAATCAAGTTCACATTGGGGAACAAGAGCAGCAACCTGTAAATGTAATACATGAAAAAAATGAATACAGGCAACAAAAAAGAAAAAAAATATTTTAAGGGAGAAAATAAGTCAAAGTGGCTGCAGATAAATCATCCACATTCACGAGTCAAAACAGCAACAGTAAATATAATTAACATCAAGGAAGGTGTTACTCATAGACAACTACCACTCATAAATTGAGATGCATAAAATGAAGTTATATTGATGTATACTACATAGTGAAATAAAATCTTGCCAGTGGAAGAAAACTTCAAATTTTGTCAAAATTATTATTAAATAAAAATTGACAAAATAAAATAAAATTCAGCATTTCCAAATTAAAGCAGAATGACTGCATATCTGAGCCCAGCCGATACTGACAGAACTTAATATCATAGCTTCCACAAACAGACTGGTCAGGGAAATCAGACAGGTGAGATGGTCAGCCAGCTGGTTCAGGTTGGCTAACAATATTGGACACCTTAACTTTATATTAAAATAAGCACAAAATATGGGGGGGTATGGAATGGAACTTCCACCTTTCCTGAACCGTCAATTGACACTATGAGTTCGGTCCACTTTGAATAACTTTTTTTTTCAACTTTCTATGTTTAAAATATTTCCAACTCGCATTGGGTAAGCAGACTCAACCTGCTGTTGAGTCGGTTGACCTGTGACTGAGCTGACCATTGGAACTGGTTGAAGACTAGTTCAGTTTTGATAACTATGCTAAATCTATCTCACAATAAATTTAATAAAAAAACATTGTTAGATGTAAGTTAAGTTTCATTTATTATCTTTCCTTCTATAGGACAAAGGTAGCCTGTTTAAACACAAACTATGTTCATCATTCTCTTCTTTTTCCAGATTAAAAACACCTATATCTTGTCAAACACACAAATGGATATTGATAATTGCATCACAATTATTTCATTTTGAGTTCAATGTATCAAACACAACGTATTCATGTCAACATACTCATTACATGAGTAGCAATGAAATTTTTAGTAACCTGCAGAGTGCTTGCATTGTTATATTATGAGATTCTTAGGAATCAGGTCCACCGCATCATCAAATAGAGCAACCAATAGGGGCAGTGAAACACACAATTCTTACACAAACAAGGTCCCCTCATGAAGACAAGGAGTGATGCCCCAATATATAGATCACAAGTTATGAAGATGAATAAACCACGATGATTTCACAAGTCAGACTTAGAAACCAAAAAAGTGAGACAATAGTGGCACATTGTCTCTATTGGAATTAAAGATGTTCAGAGATCGCACAATTTATTAGATATGTGTTTGCATATGAATCAAACCGAAAAAAAAAAAATTTTAAAAAAAAACTCACACTGTCAACTACAATTACATCTATAGATCCGCTTTTTGTCAATGTATCAACCACACTCAACAAATTTTCAGCAGAATCTGGCTGGGATATGAGGAGATTTTCTGTGTCTACACCCATTGATTCTGCAAGAAAAGGGTCCATTGCATTCTCCACATCAAGATATGCACAATAACCTGCAAGAGAGATGATTCATTGATTACAGATGACAACAAACTTTAACTGTCCATTTAAAAGAGAGGCGCAAATTTGAAGGGAGGACAAGGTAGGAGGGATTGAAAAGGTAAAGGGGGTAGGAAAAATGTTTATTTTCTCCATCTGCTTGGTTGAGCAAGAAGGGAAGAAAAGGAAAGAGAAACCAACACATACTCATTTTAGCATTATAGCTTTTTGAATGGCAAAAGTGTAAAAATTAAAAAACTGCCCAAATGTTTCCTTCTTCCCTTCTCTTTTCCTCCCATTTTTAAGCAGATTCATGTTTTACTTCCCCCTTAACTTTTCCTTTCCCTTCCTACCAAACGAAAGAAAATGTGTCCATCCCCTCCTTTTACCTGATCTCCTAGCAAATGAAGCATAAGGCAATAGATAAAGGATTAATCTAATTCTTCAATGGGGGCAAAATGCTGGAAACTGAAGGAAGTCTCCTTTTTTATTTTTTAAAGAAAAAGTGTCCATCCCCTCCTTTTACCTGATCTCCTAGTAGCAAAGAAAGCGTAAGGCAATAGACAAAAGGATTAATCTAGTTACTCAAAAGGAGGGGGGGGGGGGGGGGGGAATGCTGAAAATTGCAGGAAGTCTCTTTTATTTATTTATTATTTACAAGTACCTACAGGGAGTGTCAAATGAGCAATGAAAGTCATAATTATCCATATTTTATGTAACATATGATACAATATGTTACATGGCTAAAATGGCGTACAATACATATAAAATACATATGACAAACATACAAGACATTCAATACAATGATACTAGACACACTGTAATACCTGGGGAAAAAAAACTATCATAGAAATAACAATTTTAGGCAAGTAATAATAATAATAACAACAACAATAATATAAGTAATAGTAGTAAAAAACTAAGGTATTTGTGGTAAAAAAAAAACTTAAAGGGCTTCTTCATAAAATAAATAAATAAATAATATATATATATAAATAAGTCTATAAAACCTAACTGATAAAGGAATCCCAAAGTATATAGAATTTGGAACACTGTAACAATAAAAAGAGAGAATAAAAGGTAAAAAAGAAAATATGAAAGAGGACATGCGGGAGACAGAAACGAGAGAGAGAGAGAGAGAAGATGTAACTAAGACTTCAAATTGGAGAAATTAAAGGCTTGGTCTTTTTGAAAAATCACCCATTAAGGTATGTTTTAGAATTGATAAATTAATTTAATTATGTTATTATGATGATTAATGATGCAAAATCTGATAAACGAATAATACTAATAGTTTTAGGGATCCAAAGAATTTTAAGATATTTTAATTATTTTGTGTTTAATGGTAGAAGAAAATAAAATAAAATAAATGGGGTGAGTCAAGGACAGCACCGCTTGTAAATGTGTTGTGTCATGTGTTTGTAATGCATGCAATAGATGACATGGATGTGAGTAATGAATGTGTTAATGACGGATTTTGGGGCCAGTAAAATTTGTGTACTAAAATAAAATAAAAAAAGGTGGGAGTGGTAGTGGTTCATACTAGGTGGGGTGTAAAAGTATGATGGATTAGTGTGTGGAATTGTGACAGTATTACTTTTGTCCTTTTTTTTTGGGTGTGTATTGAGTGTTGTACATGTGCCTTGGGATCCATGAAGAGAGGAAGAATTTGAGTGTGTAGGTGACTGAATCTGCTGTGTGTAAATGTTAGTGTGTTGTGTATTCTGTCTTTTGTAAGGGTGGTTATGGGTTATGCATGATAGAGAATGTTGGTGTGCATACGTGGATAACCAACCATTTCATGTGTCACCAATTCTAATTAGGAAATTACTCTATAAGACTTCCATTACTATTGGAACTCAAATAAAGTAAAATAAAGAAATTTCATTAAATATAAATAAAATAATCAATTTTGATTAAATAACTAGCATTCATTGATTAGTGATTTTACATTATTTATAAGGTTGGCTCATTTTTAGGAGGATTTGATTAATTTGGACATCATTTGTTGAGGTAAGGGAACAATAAAAGTTATACATTTTTATAATAAATTTCAAATAATTTTTTTCCTTTCTTATTATTATTATTTTTAAATATTGGTTTATGGATATAAATGATTCTGAATAATTTTAGTTCAAAAAAAAAATTCAATGATATTTTTATTTGTTTGAAATTTGTCGGGGTCAAGTAAAATTGATTTAATTGTAAATTTGTCCTTCATTATTGATGAAATCATTTAAGAAATAATATGTTATTTGCTAAAATAAATTGTTTTATTCAAATGATGATTATCAAATTGATTTGAATTATTTAGTAAGATTATGAGCTCTGGATGGAGATTGCGTAGATTAATATTGTTGATCGAGTGTTGCCTAACAAGAAACTATTAGAGTGTTTCTATGTCAAAAGGAGTTTAATACTTTTGGCTTCCAGTAGTGGTGATGAGTGCAAATCCCACTATAATGGGCACCCTATGTGATATTGTGATAGCCAAAGTAAATGCTTACACAACTTCTAAAATATTTTTTATTATCATATTATTTTTATTCAGTGACTTTTGAATTAAGTGAGATCATTCCTTTTAATAAAACTATTGACTTTATTTTTAAGTCATAAACTTTATAAAATGCTTTGATTTGTCCTAAACTATTTTCTAAATTACTGGTGTTATCTACTTGACCTATTCCAAAGTATATTATGCTTTGTTTCCGTACTAGACTCTTTGAGCTTACCCCATATTTTTTCCACTAATGAGTAGAGATCGATTGTGACAGCTTCTAATACGAGAGCAATGGAGAATTCTTGGTGACAGACTTAGTCGCATTTATTTATAGTTATGATTTCCTTTTTAATTAAATTATTTTGAGACAAGTAATAAACTTATTTTGAAAATTGTTGCATTATTAGATTTTTGAAGATAGGTTATTTATCTGTTTTTGGATGATGAATCATTAATTGACATTATTGTGGAGTTTTAAAATTGCTCTGATGTACTTAATGTTACACATGGAATTGGAGATGATTTGTATTACAAGTTTGATTATTTAAATGATCTAGTCTATGTAGACTCGTAGAGGCTTAGTTTGAATTGATATGGGATAGTTGTTCTCTAAATCTTGCATTTGGGTTTTGGGGTATGATAGTTTCTCATATCAGAACTTAAGTTTATGGTTTTGTAGACTCTAGGATCATAACCTTGGGATCGTTAATGTGCTACATAGTAAAAGAATAAACCTATATTAGGAAGTAGATACCTTATTTATTTAAGTGTGGTTATAATTAGAACTTTTGGATTAAATACTTTAATTATAATTATTTACTGAGTTTTTGTTTTTAATTATATTCATGTGAGTGCTAAATTCTATTGTTTAGTTTATAATATTAAAAAATGTCCCCAAGAAGAGATGTTTGGGGGCCATCAACTGTAGCTAGGGCTCAACCAGCTAATTTGGAAGCAGTGATGTTGGCTATAGGGAGTTTAGCTAATGTGGTTGAGCATCATGTTAGAACATAGAATAGTTTTGCTCTAAGGTCTAACGTACCAGTAGGTTCTATGTGAAGGCAATCCCCAAATGCTCTGCCCACCTTCCTTCAAAAAAGACCCTGATCCATTGTTAGTTGAGGCTTGGTCGTCGAAAATGAAAAAGATTTTCGCGATTTTGGGTTGTTCTGCTACTCAGAGGGTGTCTTTCGCTACTTTCATGTTAGAGGAGGCAAAACATTGGTGGAAGATTACCCGAAGATTTTGACAGTACGTGATGAGCAGATAATGTAGGAGAGGTTTCTAGAAGCATTGTATAATCAGTATTTTGCTGCGAGTGTTCGAAACTAAAAGGAGATGGAGTTTATAAAGTTGAAGCAAGAGACTACTGTCACAGCTTACAAGGCTAAGTTCACTTCGCTATCTCGATTTGCACCACATTTAGTATCTATTGAAATGGAAAAAGCCCATAAGTTCATGAGGGGTTTGAAACCACATATTCAAGGAAAGCTGACTATTATAAAGTTAGATATTTATAAGGACATGGTTGACAGCGCACTTATTGCAGAGAGAAATAGTTAGACTTAAGGAGACATGGTTGACAGAGAACTTATTGCAGAGAGGAACAAGGAGGAACATTGGAAAGCCAAGGAACGGAAGAGAAAAGGGCTCATTCTGAGGAGCCACAAAAAGGGAGGAACAACAAAAATTTCAACAGAACCAATAAGAAGAAAGGATTAGCAGGTAACAAGTAGAGAGAGCAATCCCAAAAAGATGTTTGCAAGATGTGTGGGAATCAGCATGGAGACAAACCTTGTTACAAAGAAAGAGTTTGCTTCAGTGTGGCAAGGTAGGCCATAAAATCAAAGACTGCCCAGAATTAGAAGAAGAGCAGATAGGAAAACAGCAATCTAACACAGTGGTGACCGGTAATCTATCTATCTGCTCATTTGATGCTCAAGTATTGATAGATCCTGGTTCTACACATTCCTTTTTATCATATGCATTTGCTTGGAACACTTAATCGTCTACCTTAACCATTAAATTTTAACTTATCTGTTGCTACCCTCTTGGGAGACTTTATTATTGGGAATTGTGTTAAAACCTTATGGTACATCTAGTACCCATAGATTTTGGAGATTTTGATTTGATATTAGGCATGGACTGACATTCTGCATATCATGTAGCAATGGATTGTTTTAATAAGAAGGTGTCCTTTGGTATTATAGGAGAGCCAGAGTTCTGCTTTCTAAGGAACAGAGTTAGTGCCCCTCCCAATATTATATTTGCTATGTGTGATAAGCAGCGCTTGAGAAAGGGTTGCCAAGAGTATTGGGCCTACGCAGTGGATTACAAATGGGATTTGAAACTTGAGGAGGATATTCCTATTGTTCAAAACTTTCCAAAATGTTCCCTGAAAACTTGCCCGACTTACCACCTAATAGAGAGATCAAGTTTGCTATTGACTGGATGCTTGGCATTGCACTTATTTCTAAGCCTCCATGTTGCACGGCACCAGTTGAGCTCAAGGAATTAAATATGCAGTATGAAACCCTTATGCTTTTTTATATAAAGAAGACCTTATGCTTTTTTTATTATTGACCACAAATACCCGACTTAATCTTTTAATACTATTATTATTTTCCCTAAAATTATTCTCTGATAAAAAGTTTTTTTTGGTATTACACTATGGGCAGGTTGACTTCTTTTAAAAGGCATGTTCCAAGAAAAAGAAATTCTTAAACCTTATTTTCATTGAAGAAATTATTTCATTGAGCATTAAGAGAGACAGTGCATAAAATTTCAATTCCAAAATATGATTGGACGAGAGTAATATGCAGTATGCACCTCCAAGCTTTTGAGCTTCCTTGATGATATGAAGGGCAAGTGTTGTCTTGCCTGATGCTTCTCGCCCGTAAATTTCAACCATCCTTCCCTGCAGAGTGTAATTTAGATCTCTTATGAGATTGTAATGACAAACTATTGTATTTATTTACACCTAAAACATTTCTTTTTTATTTTTGACAAGTTCTTCAAAGCTAAAACCTAAAGGAGAGTATATACATATACGGAATTTACAGAATATTACCAAAAGGAGATCACGTCAACATAACAAAAAAGCAACCAGAATATAGATGATATTCCTGAAGGCCCATATTACATATTGATCGTATGGCATTAAACTAGTCATAAAATTGCTAAATTTGAGTCCTGAAGTAATTGGCATTATAAAACTTCCCGATTCTCCTTACAATTCCGACATGAAACAGCTACAATGATTATGAAGGTTTCCTAAAGTACACAACACTTCCAACACTTTGTTCTTTAAAGAACATTTGGAACTCATATCAACAATTGGAGGTTCAAATGGACTAGATAGGGAAAATCATCATTGCTTGATGAGTTTCATCACACAAAGGTTTTTATTTAGTTCCATCTTTCAAATTCATCATCTGCTTCATTTTCAGATTTATGCCGCATGCTTCTCAATATTGGTGTGTCAAGGGTTATACCTAGATCTGTTGAGAAGCTTCTTAGCTTATGGTCAATAGACTGATAGTGTGCGTGGAAGAAAATTAAGCATGGCAAGCTGCTCCATTATGACTTATGTGAAGTGTGTGGAGGGAATAGAATAGAATAGGCGATCTTTTGAGAATGTGGAATTGCTAGTCCGTGAGCTTAAAACAAATGATATTGATTCCTTTCATTTTTGGCTATCCAGGAACTTTCCATATATTTGCACAGTTCATAAATTTTTTGGATGAGCTTATGGTCAACAGACTGATAAGAGTGTGCGAGGAAGAAAATTAAGCATGGCAAGCTGCTCCATTATGACTTATGTGGAGTGTGTGGAGGGAATGGAAAAGAATAGGCGATCTTTTAAGAATGTGGAATTGCTAGTCCATGAGCTTAAAAAAAATGATATTGAGTCCTTTCATTTTTGGATATCCGGGAACTTTCCATATTTTTTGCATAGTTCATAAATTTTTTGGATGATTGGAATTGTATAGGGCGAGTCTAGCTCAACTCCTCTATATATATCTCATGTTTATACAAAAACAGAGAAATTTCAAGAGGGAGAGAGAGAGAGTCTCTTGAAATGAGTGAATGACAATGGAAGATTATCATGGAATCTAATGAAGTCTCTATGGATGTCCTTCTAGAGTCTGAATCTCACTTTTAGAAGCTCCAAAAGCCACTCTTATTTTTAGTACTATGGCGTACAACAAAACCGTGTCTTTACCAGTGTCATTTGATTTATTAAAAGTAGAGAATGCAGTGTGAGGGACAATACGGTCTGCAAATAGCACCACTCAAAAAAAAGCATCATGAAAATGGATTAAGCAGATCAAATAACAATAAAAACACTAATTTATGCCCCAACCCCCCGAGGGGGTGGTATAGCCGAAAAATACGAAACCCTCTAGCATTTTAAAACATGGCAATAATTTCCTTCGAAGTCGTATTTACAATGCAAAATGTAACAGAGTTAATAGCCAGCATAAAAAAATTTAAAATAATCTTCTTTCTCTCTACCTAAACCATATTTATCTCAATCTCCATTCTCTTTCTTCCTCCTTTTTCAACCCAAATCACCACTGCACATGCTGTTAGTTTGCCAACCCTACTCAAAACATAGATATATATATATATATGAGAGAGAGTGAGAAAGAGAGATGATATCCATGGCTGCTTAGCTATTAACACAACCTATAAACCTTATTCAACCACGAAGCTCCATTACTCCAACCATAAAGCCTGCACAAGACAACCCACTGTAAAACCACCATCCCCAAGGACAACCCTCAGACCACCAGCTGTATCTCTGATTTTAAAGAGAAAGTGGAAAAAGAAAGTTGAAGAAATTACAAAGGGAAGACATATACTTTTGGAGGGAGTTGAAATTTTAGAAAGCACAAATATAATTTTATAGAGTTTAACTTCACATATTCGAAACAAAGAAATATATTTGCAGGCTTGCAATGATTGCTGTCCGAACCATCCAGCAGTCAGTGTAGCCCATTGCAGCCCTTCAGCCACCAAAACTGCTCTGTTACAACATTTTTGCTGCTGAAATCTTCCCCTCGTGACTGCAATTTTTTTCCTATTTTCCATTTATATTAAACGATCGCAGCTTGGGGTTTCTTTCAGATTATTGGTTAGTTTAGGAAATTTTATTTGGGTGTGGAAAGGTGGAGATGACAGTGGTAGTGGTGTGCTATTGCAGTAGCAGTGGTGGTGAGAGTCAATGAGTTTATTTTCTTTAAATTTTCCCTCAAACTTGATTGACAAAAGAATTAGGAGCTCTTTGAGATTAGCAGCTAAAATGGGAAATCTAACTTGGGCTTGGAAAGATAGTACTAGTACATGGTTGTGGTAGCAGTGTGCAGTAGTGGTGATTGTGAGGGTGGTGCTTGGCGGTGGCAGGTGGGTCTGTTTTCTTTTAGGGTAAATTACACTGACTGCCCTTGAGGTTTCTGACAATTACACTGACATACCTTGAAGTTTCTGAAATTACACTGACCTCTCCTATTTACCTAACAATATACAGATGCTCCTCTCCAGTCAATTTTTTTCTTCAAAATGACAAAACTACCCTCATTTACGTTTTTTTTTTTTTTTTTATTTTGACCAATATTTTTTCCATTTTTCAAATAAATATTGATAAAAGCCTTAAATTTATTTTTATATAAAATAAAAATAAGTTATTTACTTTAAATTTATTTTTAAATAAAATAATAAAAAAATATTTAAAACAAAAGTTAGAAAAAATTAGTCAAAATTGAAAAAATGCAAAAAAAAAATAAATAAAATGAGTAGTTTTGTAATTTTAAAGAAAAAAATTAACTAGGAAGAGGTATCTGTATGTTGTCAGGTAAAGTAAGGAAGATTAGTGTAATTTCAGAAACCTCAGGAAGGTCAGTATAATTTACCCTTTCTTTTATGTTCTTTCCCTGAATTGAGGGTACTAATTTGGTTCTTTGAGAACATTGGTTAGTTTAGGAATTTTTATTTTGGGGTGGAAAAATGATGATGAGGTGGGATTGGTTGTGCTAGTGGCGGTCGTGTGTTGGGTGAGAAAAGAGATCAAAAAAGAAAAAATTTGAAGAAGAGGGGGGGGGGGGGGGAATTTGTGAAGGTATAGATGACATTTTTGACATTCTAAATTGGAGGAATGGTTTTTCTACTCAGCAATTGCAGTGTGTAATACTCGTGCTAGTAGTAGTAGTAGTACTTATGCAGAGCATAATACTTAACTAATAACAAAGATGGTGACAGCAACAATGGTAGTGGTAGCAGAACCAAGAAACAATAAGTTCCATTCACAAATAAAAAAGCACCACAGAAGTTTAAAAAATGTGAATTTGACTAAGTGGCTCTAGTTCCTCCCTATACATGTAAAAGTCTACGAAATTCTAGTTATGAATTCATGAAGTTATAATAAGGGGTGGAAGAAAAAGGGATGGGGTGGGAGAGAGAGAGAGAGAGAATCTGAGAAGGTTTGTAATTAGATAGAATGTACCCTGCAATAAAAATCTAAGTAAAACCAATTTTCAAGTTAAGAATAAACCACGAAACTAATAACATTATAAATGTGTCATGCAGCATTGGGAAACCATGAGTTGCAGTTTCTAGAAGTGTTAAACCACCAACTCATCTAAAAACTTAAGTTATGAAGAGAATGAGCCAACAATGTTTATCAAGCTCTCAAAACTCCCCCTCACGTGCAATCCCAAACTCACACGTGGAGAGGCAAACAAACACAGAACATAACAGAGTGCATCTTTGCACAAACAAACTAAACGGAGGAATAAATAAAAATGTAGAGACTTGAACCTAAGACCACTCGTAACTAAGGCTTTGATACAATGTTTTTTTTCTTTTATAGGCAACTTTGATACCATATTAAGCAACCAAGTACTCCAAAAGTTTAAGCTATCAGAAAATGAGCCAACAATGTATATCAAGCTCTCAACAAGAAGAAAACACACTGGCCAATCTTTTCGAAAATTAAATAGTTGTTCACTGGCCACCATAATTTTTTTCTCTTATGATGCAATATATGTAAAAGAAAGATGCAAATTTCCGATGCCCCTAAACTCATCAATGCAAAGAATTGTAAAGACTAGTGGTCTAAGCACAACAGTCCATATCAGCTGTGAATTTATTCTGACTAAATGACCTGATTATCTTCATGGAAGCCAAAAGAAGAGGGGGTTACTTTTTTTTTTTGATCGGTAAAAGAATAGGAGGGGTTACTTTTCAAGAGATGCTTTTTGGGAGAAAAAAATGGCTTAAAAGCATTTTTTGAAAAGATGCCTTTATTAGTGTCTCTTCAAATGATGCCTCTGTATCAAGCTTATTCCAACCTATGAGAGTTAAAACAAAATTGAGAAACTCCTAATGACGTCTTTTGAAAAGACTCTTTTAAAGGCGTCTTATCAAGTGACGCTTTTAAATGCGTCTTTTCAAAAGATGCCTTAAAAACAACATGGGTTTGGAAATTAAGTAGAAAACTACTGTGGATCGAAAAAATATTTTTTAAAAAAAAGGGACATGGTAGGGTTAAAAACTCCTAATTTGTGCCTCAAGTCCAGCTACAGTGTCATGCATGAAAAATATGCCCTGTGTTTTGCATTTGCTAACCATTCTATGTACAAGTAGTATATGACATGCTTACACCACACATGTAGTAAAGAAACAATGTTGCTTTCAGAATATCACCTTAGGTAATCCCCCAATTCCAAGAGCAAGATCAAGTTTCAAAGAGCCTGTAGATATCACCGCCTGCACGTCTTGAGCCAAAGAACCGCTGCAAAGATAACATAGATTCTTTGCCAAAATCACCAGAAAGCCGTGAGACGGCCAAACGTAGTGCAGTTTCCTTTTCCGTTGCTTTGAGATCATCATGGCATTCCTCACATTCAAATTCTGAAGCCTCAACTGAAAAAATAAAAAGAGCCAAATTATACTTATAGATGACCAACCAAAAAGCCAATGCATTAGGAAACTTATTGTAGAGTATTACTGAGTTGACAACTTTGCATTCAATATGAGCAGGAATTATTGATTTGAAACAAGCACATGTAGTAGTTAGAAGATTAGGCAATGAAACATATCAGATATACCAGCTAAAGCAGGCATTTTTTGTTTTTCTGATATCTTATAAAAACCATTGGCTTCGCTGTACCTAAGTGACATAACTCCACAGAAGAACAATCATGTGAAGGTACTATTACCATAACATTTTCTTATCTGACGTGCATTTTGATCACTGATCATTCAACTGGAGACTAATTCTTTGCTTTCTCCTTTTAAGTTCTTACTTTCAATAGCCATCCTATAAGCAATCAGTACAACTAATATGTTAAATTAACTTCAACAAAAGTTGCTGAGATATAAAAGCAAAAATCATTTTCTTCCAAGAATGCAACTGATCAAAGATTCCATATCAGTAGACTAAATTACAATATTAACTCCAGCTATTGAGGTAACACCATTCACTTGGAAGTTAAAATATTTACTCCAAAGCGTAAGTAATAGACTGAATTATTGGAGGCTATGCATTAACAAAGGTAAAAACACATCTGTTATTGTCAATCAGTGTTCAGATGATTCCTAATGTCGTCATCTGGGGTGAAAAGATGGGAGGCAGGGGTAACCTTAAGGTCCTAGATAGGATTCCCCATGGATTTTTCATAGGGATACATTGGGATGCCAAAAAAGCATAGGACTGAAACAAGAAAATAAAAATTCACACATCCATATCAGCCCAAACCTAAAATAAATTTCCCAGTTCTCATTTCTTTTCCTTTGTCATATCAATCAAAAGGAGCCTAAACTTCAGGCCAAGTCAGAATGTATTATGACACACAGCTTCCAAGCATTTTTAAAATATAAAAAGCTATATGAGACAAGAAAACCTTCTGCTGGTACAAGTGCACATTTCCAGGAGCAGGAAATTGCCTCTTTTTTGGGTAAAAAGGACACTGTCCAATTTTTCTGGTAAATAGGACATTGCCATTTACGGCTCATTGAAGAATAAGATTTCTTAAAATTGTTGTACATTTCAACTTTATAAATCCTTCAACTCTGGAGGACCCAACATTCAAGAATCAAGAGTAGATGTTCTCAGTGAACCTGCATCAATTATCCTCAAATATCCAGTTAGTCAGTTATTTCAAAGTCTCTAAGAGACTATGGCAGGAAACATTTTCTGAGGAGCTATAGTGATGCAGGACAGTTTTAGGAAATTCTGAATAAAGGGGTCTATGGATGATTCTAGGCTCGGTTAGTCATATTAGGCTTATAGGTTTGGGGATTTAAAGGGTAGATCATAGGTTTGGGGATTTTATTTTTTTTTTTGGATAGGTAAAATAGTAACTAAATAAAAAGCGCCCGAGGGGGGGGGGCGAACCCTTTACAAAAGGACTATACAGCTAAGGCCTTAGAGACCCCAAAATTTCAACAAAAGACCCTACATTGGTAGGAAATAACTTCTTGGCCCAAAAGAACAAAAGGCGTAAGAACATGTCTTTTAATACAAAAAGGGGGGGGGGGGGGGGGGCGGGCGGTTTCAACCCCTTCAAAAATTCTAATGTTGCATTCCCTCCAAATACTGCAAAGTAAGCACAGACACGGCCATCCTCCACACCCCTCTAATCTCTTTCTTGGTCTGAATGCCACCACAACAAAGTAAAACTCCCTTAACATTACATGGCATGACGCAGGAAAGCCCGAATAAAGACATAACTAGATGCTATATATCCATGGCTATCCCACAATGGATGAGCAAATGATCGCTTGTCTCAGGCTTAGACTTGCACATATAACATCTGCTGGCAAGATAAAATCCTCTTTTCTGGAGAATAGAACCCCATGAAGCCACCCAAGTAAAAAAAGCTACCTTTGAGGGGGTACCCGGCTGCCAAATGACCTTCGAAGGGAATGGCTCTCTGTTCTCCCCCACTAGCTTACTGTAGAAGGACTTTACCTGAGAAGTTGCCTTGGGCATCCAAACTCCACCACATCTGGTCCTACCTGCCCTAAGCCAACTTTTGCTTGTGAAAACCCACTCACCTCTTCTAATTCCCTGCCAAAAAAATGCTTGCGGAATACAGGAGACCAAACCAGCTCCAGGGCCTTCCCTTTCCAAATACTCAGCCACCATAGCATGCTGAATTCCCTACCAGACTAAAGAGGGGTTGAAAAGTCAACTTAAGAGCTCTATCCCCACACCATGGATCATCCCAAAAGCGCACTCAGATTCCATCCCCCACATTAAACCTTACCAGGTGCCGAAAAGCCATAACACCTTTCTGAATATGCTTCCACAGGCCACAACCTACAGGGCCCTGCACCTCACCAGGGAACCAACTTATACCCGCAGCTGGCTAAGATCACCTCCCTCCATAAAACATCAAGCTCTACCCCTAAACCGCCAAAGCCACTTAGCTAGCAGAGTCTTGTTGAGCAGTAGAAAGTTTTTAACCCCCAAGCCTCCTTCCTTGGTTGGGATTTTGATCATGTCCCACTTCACCAGGTGGATCCGCTTTTCCCCTTCCATTCCTCCCTATAAGAAGTCTCTTTGGATTCTTTCCAGTCACTTTCAAACTAATCTTGGGATAGGGAATAAAGACATGTAGTACGTGGGCAAATTGGCTAGCATACTTTTGATCAAAGTAAGCTTGGCACCTTTAGACAGGTAATTACCCTTCCAACCCGCAAGCCAAGACTGAAACTTCTCCACAACAGGGTCCCAGATGGCTATAGAACTAGCCAAAGCACCCAAAGGAAGGCCTAAATATTTGGTAGGAAGAGATCCCACCTTACATCTCAGCGTGTTGGCCAACTGGCCCACCTCACTGACAGCCCCAATCGGAATGATTTCACTTTTCTCAAGATTCACCTGTAGGCCCCAGACAACCTCAAAACAAATGAGAATACATCTAATAAAGTGTAATTGCCTATCCTTGGCATCGCAGAACAGGATTGTATCATCGGCGAAAAGGAGGTGAGAGACTTCCACCGCCCCACCACTCCCATCTGCAACTTTGAAGCCCCTTCAACAGGCCCCCGTTCGTGGCCCTACGCAGCATAGCACTAAAAGCCTCCATCACAATCACGAACAGAAAGGGGGACAAAGGGTCTCTCTGCCTTAGTCCCCTAGAAGATCGGAAGAAACCCGTCGGGGAGCCGTTGACCAACACTAAAAGGGAGACCATTGAGATGCAAGTCCTAATTCACTTTCTCCATCTTTCCCCAAACCCCATCTTTTGAAGCATAGCCAACAGGAAGTCCCAATTCACATGATCAAAAGCCTTTTCGATGTCCAATTTGCACAACAAGCCCGACTGGCCAGATTTTCTTCTAACATCAATGCACTCATTAGCCACCAAGATTGCGTCTAGAATCTGCCTCCCTTAACAAAAGCATTTTGACTCTGGGAGATCACCTTGTCCATAACAACACTCAGCTTAATGGAAGGAACCTTAGCTAACAGCTTATAGATGCTTCCCACTAGGCTGATTGGACGATAATCACGAATATACTCCGCTCCCTCAATCTTTGGGGCCAAACCTAAGAACGAAGCGTTGAGGCTTTTCTCAAACATTCCAAATCTGTGAAAGTGGTTAAAACAAGCAACAACGTCCAGTTTCACATACTCCCAGCAGTGTTTAAAGAAAGCCATAGAGAAACCATCTGGCCCCGGAGCTTTGTCGCCATCACAGGAGTTTAAGGCTCTACAATCTCATCTTCCTCAAAAGATCGCTCCACTCCCAAAGAAACCTCTCTATCTAGAGAGCAACCAAGCAAATCATCAACCCCCGGCCTCCAGTCACTAGGCTCCTGGAAGAGGTTCCTATAAAACCCAAAACTTCCATCCCTTACTTCCTGTGGATCTTAAATAGTATGCCCGTCAATTTTGTTTGTTGAGATTTTGTTCCTCCGGTTATGGGCAAAAGCCATTTTGTGAAAAAATTTGGTATTCCTATCTCCTTCCTTCATCCACAACGCTCTAGACTTTTGGCGCCACAAGGTCTCTTCTGCCTTGAGAAACAAGCCTAACTCCCTTTTCAACTCCTCCCTTCTAAGCTTTTCTTCAGCACTGACTCCCACCCCCTGCTCCTTTAGGTTAATGATGTGGATAGCTTGAAGCTTTTCCTCCAACCTGATCTGCACATTGCCATACACTTCCTCATTCCATTTTTTGAGGTCTAACTTGAGCATCCTAGCTAAGATGAAGCTAGGAGAGCCCTCCACAACATAACCTTTCCACCATCCATCCACAAGATCCCTGAAGCCCTCAAAATTCAGTCACATGTTCTCAAAACGGAAAGGACTCTTGCCAAGGGAGAGACCCCCGCATTTGAGCATGATAGGAGAATGGTCCGAGACCAATTTTGGCCAGCAAAGCTGAGAAATGCCTCTGAAAAGATCCTCCCAGGAAGAGGAAATCAAGAATCGGTCAATTCGGACTTTGCCACACTAGAGCCCCCTCTTGACCATGTGGACCTTCCTCCTTCCAAAGGTAAGTCCACCCACTCCTCAGAATTAATAACTGAGGAGAACTCCCCATTAAGCCTCCCACCTCCCCACTTCTCAGAAGGGGACCTCACCACATTGAAGTCACCCCCAATGCACCAAGGCACATTCCACCCCCGCCTCCTGTCCACCAGCTCCCTCCAAAGAACTCTCCTATCAACAGCAGATTGGGGCCCATAAACACCTGCAAAGGCCCGGACAGACCCACTCTGAATCTCTTCAAATTTGCAGGACACCGAAAACAATCCCGAGTGCGACTCAATGCACTTTAGCTGACGGGGATCCCAGAAAATCACCCTCCCGCCAGCAGCCCCTGCAGCGTCCAAACAGGCCCACTCTAGGCGATTAGAAGGCCAAAGGCTCCTAGCCAAAGATCTGTCCATGGAAGCCAGCTTGGTTTCCTGTAAGCACACAACAGAGGGCCTCCAACTTTTCAGTAATCTCTTTACCACAATCCTTTTGTGAGGATCAATTAAGCCCTGCACATTCTAGGAGATAATTTTTAAAGACATCGTTAATCGCAATTCCAACCAATCAGCCCCCCTGCAGCCCCAACTTCACTCTCCTTCCTTCCTTCATAATTGATAGAGCTGGCCAGATTTTTAACTCCCTTCTCAGCCGCCTTACAGAAGCTTCCTTCACCTCCCCTTGACTCCCCTGACTGCTCCTACTGTTCGATTGTCTGTTAGCCTCTTCAATATCGCTGAAGAGATCCATCATTCTGCCCTTAAAACCATTGCAAGACAACCCCGCATTAGTGGTTCACCCATTTGACTTTCATCATAACCCATCTAGAGACCCGAGTCTCTCTTCGAATCTGAGCATCTACCTGGCACTGTTCTGGCTCTAAAATTGGGTAGATCATAGAAGGCATATAGGTTTGGGGTTTTAAAGGGTAGAACAAAAGGCATAGGATTTGTAGACTAGATGGGACTGGGGTTGGCTTCATTTTCAAAGTGGCTACTTCTTGCAGGAATTTCAGAAAAAATAATTGCTGGGATCTCTGGACAGTAGTTGTTTTATGGTTGACCTCTCCTTAGGTTGTCCGTGGTCAAAATTTCCCCCAAGTCACGGTCCATAAAAATAACACTTGTGCAAATGTAGCAAGGAAACTGATTCATCATTTTCTCATTTATTTTTCTCTCTTGGTCTATATGGTCTCTTTTGTTGGGCTTATTTGGGATTTTTTAGGTGATGCCGCAATCCACTATGGAGGTGCTAGCTTCATGGAAGGGTATATCCTTTGGGAGGAGGATGGGGAGAGTTTGGCATATGACTCCGCTTTGTATTTGGTGGTCATTTGGAGGGGGAGAAACACTAGATTATTTGAAGGAGTTGGGTGACTTGGGTCCCTTTGGGCTGTGAAAGCATTGGTTTTGAGCTCTCTTCATTTTCGGATTTCGAGGGGCTCTTCTTTTTCTATAGAATTTTTTGTATCTTTCACTCCATGAGTATGAAATCGTAGTATGCTTTGTATATATTTTTTGTTCTTGGGTGCACCCCCTTGGTGCCTTTTACTGAAACATATTACTTATCAAAAAAAGGACTTGATAGGGTAAGGTTTTGGGGCTAAAATAAGGGGGTTCGAGAATGTGAACAGTCACCCAAGAATAGTACTCGAGTATGAAGAAGAAGAGGAGTTGAAGAAAAAAAAAATTATCTAAAAATCCCACATAGAATTCCTTAGAAATCACCCCCAAAGGCCACGGTAGAGTAACATCACACATCAAACAAACTTTAATTCTCCAAACTCAACTCTATTGGATACAAAGCTGGCATAGATATTTATAAGCTGCTGGACCACTAATTCAACTAGGGCCATAACTCAAAAAATAGAAAATTTGCAAACTTTGACTAGTGGAGTCTATTCTAGAATAAGTAGAACTACAATAAAAACTCAATAACATGACCAAAAATAAGACCCATGGACCATAATTACAACCTATGTCCAGTGAATCCCGAAATTACAAAAATACCCTTAACTCCTAAAACATGGTAAAATATAAATAAAATAATACCAATAGAATACTAATTTAAAATAAATATATATTCAAATTCAATTTTTTTTAATAAGTAATAGTATTTGTATTATAAGAAAGCATGCCAAAGGAGGCATAAGCCATGTACAAAAAAACGAGAGCTGCGCTTGACTATCCATATAATTCAGCTCTCCAAAAAAAAAAAAATTTACAAAAGAAAAGAAAGAAAAGAGATATTTCCCTACAACTGAAAAATGAAAAGTGTGTAGAATACGTTTCTTCAATTTATGAATAGAAATCTGTGTCCCCTCAAAAGTGAGACAATTTTGTTCCAACCAAATACTCCACATAATGCAATGAGGAGCTGCCCTCCAAACATATCGACAACTCTTTGAAGAGCAAGCCACATCCCAACTTGCCAGAAGTTCCTTCAGCGATCTAGGTATAACCCAAGAAACCTCAAAAATAACACAAAGCATCACCCACACCACCCTAGCAATCTGACAATGGAGAAGGAGATGTTTGGTCAATTATTCTGCATTCTTGCACATGCAGCACCAGTTGGAAGAAACTTTCAATCTTTTCCCAAATTACCCAAAGTGATAATCACCTCTAGAACTACTAGCCACACAAAAAAGGAGACTTTCAAATGAATCTTAGCCCTCCAAATGCCTTTCTATGGTAACTCAACCCCAGAATTCCAACAAAGCAATTTGGAACCCTAGGATCTTCCTTCAGTGATCTAGGCGTAACTCAAGAAACCCAAAAACAACACAAAGCATCACCCACGGCTCCCTAGCAGCCTGACAATGGAGAAGGAGATGTTTAGTCGATTATTCCACATTCTTACACATGCAGCACCAGTTAGAAGAAACTTACCTTTTTTTTCTCAAATTACCCAAAGTAAGAATAACCTCTAGAACTACTGACCACACCAAAAAACAGACTTTTGAAAGAATCTTAGCCCTCCAAATGCCTTCTATGTTAACCCAACACCATAATTCTGACAAAGCACTTTGTAACCCTAGAATCTTCCTTCAATGAACTAGGCATAACCCAAGAAACCTCAAAACCAACACAAACCATCGCCCAACCTCCCTAGCAACCTGACAATAGAGAAGGAGATGATTGGTCAATTATTCCGAATTCCTACACATGCAGCACCACTTAGAAGAAACTTCCCCTTTTTTCCAGATTATCCAAAGTAAGAATCACCTCTAGAACTACTGGCCAAACAAAAAAGTTGACTTTTGAAGGATCCTTAGCCCTCCAAATGCCTTTCCATGGTAACCTGACATCAGAATTCCAACAAAGCACTTTGTAACCCTAGAATCTAATTATACAAAGTCCAAGTCATACTCTATGTAAAAATTCCCAATGTGCACATTCTCTTGTAGGTATGGCCCACATCATATAGGCACACCAACACCATCAACAAGGTAGATGTGCGGCAAACGGGGCTAAAATCAGCAAATTCTAAAATATGCCAAATCTCAATTCCTGAGGCATGTGGAGAAGCAACAGCCTTTTCACTACCAACCACGGTAACTACTAACTAGTAACACAGTCATCGGATGCCAATTATTCCACATGACTTCAAATAAATTGGGAAGTATTCAGTTTAACATACTTGTCAAGCAAGGGACCATTACTTAGCGTAATAATAAAATACAGAGTCTGTCAAGCGTGAAAAAATGGGTTCGAGTATGAGCGTAGCCACTTTGTCCAAAAATAATGCCAAAGGTTAGGCACCCTACATGAGTGGGACCAACATTGGGTAATGGCATTCATACTTATCAAGCAAATCCGACTATAATTCAATAAATAATTCATGTGTTCCATCTTTTTCTTTTATAAAAATTAATGTATCCATCTTAAGAGGGTTCTATTTTTATTTTATTTTTTTGATAAGATAATATATTCAAAAGAATTGCCAAAGGGGGCGAACCCAATTACTAAAAAAAAGTACACAAAAAACAACTAGAGCCTTATTTTCTCCAAAAAAAAACTCCACAAAACTATTAACATACAAGGGGTATGCCTCTACAATCCAAAAGAATAAAATTTTCAAAAAATGATCTCTGAATTTACAAATAGACATTGTTTCTTCTTCAAAAACCTGACGATTTCTCTCTCCCCAAATGCACCAAAATAAGCAAATGGGGGTAATCCTCCAAGTCTTCCTTCTCCCTTTCCTCCTACGTCCCCCCATCCACCCTCTCAAAAACTCCAACATAGAGAAAGGCATGATCCAACAACACCCAAATAAAGAGAACAACAAATCTCAGACTTTCCTTACAAATGAGCAGTGAAGGAAGATGTGATTTATGGTCTCCTCATTATTGAAACATAGGCAACATCTTCCCACCAATTGAAAGCCTTTCCTCTTAAGAGTGTCCATTGTTGGAATTGCTCCCCAAGCAATAGTCCACACAAAAAAACATAGCCTTTAAAGGGGCTCGAGTGGCCAAAATCAACTTCCAAGGGAAATTCTCATCCTCTTTCCGAGCCAAATCACAATAATAGGATTTTACTATCAATGTGCTTGCTTCCATCCTTCTTCCATATGACTTTGTCACACTCCCCCATCCTTAACTTTTGTTGATGAAGAAAATTCAGCAAACTTATCACTTCCTCCATCTCCCAATCAAAAAAACTTCTACAGAAACAAGGAGTCCAGACTGCTCCATTATCTTGCACTGTCAAATAATCCGCCACTTTTGCCTCTTTGTTCAAAGGAAGCTGAAACAGGTGTGGATATCTCTCCTTCAAAGCAATATCACCGCACCAAGAGTCCTCCCAAAACCTAATACGATCACCTACCCCTACTTGAGAACCCCACTCTTTGAAAGAAGTCTTGCTTTCCTTTACTAATAGACTTCCACAAGCTCATCCCATGAGGCCCCTTCACCAAATCCGAACTCCACCCGTTAGAAGTACACCCATATTTCAATTCTATAACCCTCCTCCATAAAGTATCACAATCCCACGCAAATCTCCATAACCACTTCTCCAATAAAGCTTCATTAAACAACCTTGAATCTTTCACCCCGAGTCCCCCTTTCTTGCTTTATAGTGGATTTTATCCCAACTAACCAAATGAACTTTCGTTTCACCCTTTCTCCCCTCTCACAAAAAATCCCTTTGGATCTTGTCTAATCTCCTTTCCACCGAAGCTGAAATAGAAAAGAGATATAAAATATGTGGGGAAGATAGCCAATATACTTCTAATCAAGGTTAGCTTTCCCCCTTTTGACAAATATTTATTTTTTTTCCAACCTGCCAACCTCTTCTGTCAATAATGGGGTCCCAAATTGCCTTACTCCTCATTGACGCTCCCAAAAGGCAAACCTAAGTAAATTGTAGGAAAAGACCCAACCCTGCATCCCAAATTCCATGCCAAGGATTTTTTCGCAAACAATAGCACAAGCTGTAGACAATACCTATGACAATAACTAAGGGGTTGGCAGGCTTTCTTTTGGAAGCTGGGTTGGACATTGAAGGAGAAAAGGGTTCAAGCAATCAGATAGGATTTCTAAGGGTAGAAAGGGTTAAAATAAATACAATTGTGGGCACAGTTGTCAAAACGTGTATCGAAAGCCGTATCGTTTATTAAAAAATGTGTATTGTATTGGATATCGTATCATGTATCGTAGACACGTGTAATTTAAAAAAAAAATACATTTATAAATATATTTATATATACATGAATATATGTAATGTTTAAAATAATATAAATAATATTTCAATTTACCTATCATACAACTTATATATATAAAAATTATTATTATTTACACAACAATTAAAAAACAAAGTGGTACCAAGCATAGTAGTCTTGTTTTTCAAATATATTGTATTATGTTCTATATAGTGTTATATATACAGTGTATAAAATAATAAAAATTATATTTTAACTCACTTATAAAAAATAACTTAAATTTCATACAATACAAGAATCAAGATTTATATATACTACGAATTTCAAACTAAAATTAGATAATCCACTCAATATATTTCATTATGACAAAATCTAAAATTATTCATTTTTATTATTCATCTCATTTTCATCTTAATATCTAATTTCAATGGGCATTGATATCATCATCACCATCATCATATGCCAACAATTTTTTACTTTCTTTTTCTTCTTTAACTTCTTGTAAGTTCTCACTCCTCATCCACATCTTGTCAAAATACTTACTTTCCATCTTTCTTATTTGAGAAAACATCTCATGGCATTACAAAGAGGCAATATAAAACTAAACAAACAAAAAAACATTTCCTATGTATATAATAAAACAACAAAAAAGGTCAAGACGATTCTGTTTAACCTGATTTTCGTATCTCGTGTATCGTGCGTATCGTAAGATACATATTGTGTATCATAAGATACAGTGCAAAAAGATAAAAGTCTAAGATATGTATCGTTTTATGTTTATATCGAAACATTTCGTAAGATATGTATCGCGTATCGTAAGATACAAACAATTATGGTTGAAAAATACAAGAAACTATAGAAAAGAAGAAGACATTTTAAAAACCACTCCTAAAATCCCATAGGCATCACACTTCAGGTTGAAATTGCATTATACAATCCTCAAAGAGCACAATTAGTGATAATTTCTATAGAACTTGTTCTCCTTGAATTAAAGAACTATATATATATATATATATATATATATAGTTCTATATATATAAATATATATATATATAGACTTCTAGCTTATCTTAGTTCTATTAGGACTTGGACTCCATAAACCCATATGAACCTACTAAAAAACATATATAAGGACTCAATATCATAATTTAATCCAAAATATGACCCATAGACTATACTATATCCCATATCTAGTAAAACTTGAAATTATCAAATTACCCATGACTCCAAAGTCTCTCTCTCTCTCTCTCTCTCTCTCACATACACACACACACACACATATATGTGTGTGAGGTCATGATTCAAGTCGTTGAAATAGTCTCACCACTTAAGACTATGTAGCCCTTCCTAGACCTCGCAATGGTAAGAATTGACAGACTATATACTAACAAAAAAAAAATATATTATAAATTAGACACCACAACAAAAACTCGGCTATGAAAATTCCCAAATGAGCCTGCTTTGAGATCAAACCAACTTCCATCATTCACTCTACTTAAATAAATAAATATATCGAGCATCTTATGAACTGCATCCAAGGTGATTCCTAGCACTGTTACACGGGTAAATCAAAATGAAACATCGATGAATTATCTATTTCTTCCTTGTTCAGTTGCTTGAGAACTTTGGCCTTCCTCCACTCATTGTACATGCAGCGTGGATTTTGTGAAGGTCACTGTTAGATGTGTCACTTGGGTGGTGGTTTACAAGGGCAGTAGGAGTAGAAAGATTATACACACAACAGCACCTTTTGTTTATTTTCCTGCTTTTGGAAGAAATTAAATATTAAAATCTCTATAAAAAAAAAAAAAGAGCTTTGCTGATCTCAAAACTATTATTGTACATTCTCTTTTCCTTCGGTATCCTGCTTTTGCATGTGTTGTTAGATGACCTATCTTTGACTTTGTTGATTGTTGCACTTTTACTGGAGTTATGTTCAGTCACTGTATGCCTCTGCATGTATCTGGCTTTGTCCTAACCATTAACATATATTCAAAGTCATATCATGTAAATAAAAGGCCAATAGCCAATGTAGGGTGCGGAAAGGGGTAGGATTGATGCTATAAACAATCAATCTATATCCACAACAAGTAACAGTTGTTTAAAGCAGACGGCCTGATGAAAAAAAACAGACCTCCCAAACTTTTGCAACACAAATAAATCAAAATTACAAAAACGAAGTAACCCACTTGACTTCCAAACATTTACAGTTCCTGCCCTATATGCTGCTTTAAGAAATAAGAAAAAAGCAGTTCTTTCAATTCATATATGTATGTATGTGTATGTGTGCGAGGAAGGGAAATTGAAAAGCTTCTTATTACCTGCAAATGAAAAACAACGGGTGCGAATCCCAGTCCAATTGATTGCATCTATTCTTCCACTCTGGGAAATCATAAAACATGTCGTAGAAAAAGGTGATAAGCAGAAATACCCCCCATATAATTTAAAAAAAAAAAAAAAAGAGAAGTAATTAGGTTAAGCAACATGGCGCGACTCTATAAAAGAGAGAAGTTTGAGAGAGAGTAAAACCTGTCGTTTGCCAGAGAAGAGGCGAAATCTTCCGAAGGCATTGAATTGAAGAGACTGAACAATTAGAGCTCTAAATGAGACCATTTTTTCTTTTACAGGTTTGAACGAATCAGTGTTAGGGTTTTATAGGTTTTAATAAGTTTTTGAATTCTGAAGAAGTCGCGCCCGTCTTGTCTTCGCTCCTAACTGAAGATATGCACAACCCGTTTAGCAGTCTATTTCTATTTTCTTAGTTTCGGCTTGGGTTTATTTTGTCCTGTTTGGCTCCCCGTTCCAAAGGCGGCGTTGGGCGTTTTCAGGTCCAAACGGCGCTTATCAGGCCCGTTAGTTTCAAAATGAGACTCCTCCCCTTTCTTGACAATATAAGGGTAATGCCATCGCAGATAATTACCATCTTCTCCCTTTTAAATTAAAAAAAAATTCCTTACATGTCCTATAAATATGCACACACATATATATAAGCAAAATCATACACACACACATATATATAGATGCAAAACTCTCCCTTTTTTATATCTCTTGTTCAGCATTTATGTGTCCTAAAATAACCATTATTTTGTGATACATTAGCCAAAAAAAAACATGTTAAAAATTTGACTTGTTGGCTATCATAAACTATGCATATAAAAAATATATTTATCATATTAATATTTAGATGGATGGCATGTCTGGGATAGGGAGTGGCTACTGAAAACCAGAAGAAACATGTGCTCCTTGGGCTATGTTACGCTGACGAACAGTGTGGCTAATCTGTCTGCACTAACAGCAAGTAATGGTACGGACTTGAATCTGTGAATGTCCTCTACTTTGTTTTTGTCTCTGGCACTGGCCTTTGCCCTGGGCTTGTCCCCTACTTTATGACTATGTCAGTGTCCAGTGTGAACACTCTGCCTTATGATGTCCGGGCTATCTATAGTGATAACAGACGATCTGTGTCTCTATTATCCTTCCAAGCATTTAGTTCTAGTTCTTGTAAGGATGGTGCAGTCTCCCTTATCCTTTTTCTACCCTTCCTCTTGTAATAAGAGCTAGAACTAGCTCCCCTAGGTTGGGATTTGGAGTCCCAAAGTTTCTTACTACACTCTGCCTCATCCTCAATCAACAACACCCTTTTAACCATTTCAGAATATGTTTGGATCTTGAAAGGAACCACCTTGGAACAAATAGATGGTCTCAAACCAAACTCAAAAGCAATGGCCTTAACGGCTCATCAAGAATAGTTCTCGGAGCATACCAGAAAGCATAAAAAACCTTAACTCATACTAAGTCACAGTTATGTCCCTCTGATACAATTGGAGGAACTCCCAACACATAACATTTCTTGCTAGTTCCAAAAAATACTTATCTAGGAAGGCGGTAGTAAAGACCTCACATTCCATGGTTATGAAAGTTTTGATGGCTTCCCACTAGTTCAATGCTTTATCCTTAAATAGAATAGTGGATAAGTTGATTCTTAAATCATCCTCAATGATTTGTAAGGAATCAAGGAGTCTGGTGACACTCCTTAACCAATAGTCAATCGCAAGTGGATTTGGCTCTCCCCTAAACTTGGGACGATTAAGCATTTAGAATTCCCTCATTATTGTAGTAGCCCTACTTTCCCAAACTTGAGGTTGGGATTGTGCCTTGTTCCTATTTGTTTGTTAGAATTGTTGCATAAATTCCACGAGTCCTCTAGCAAAATCAGCATCGTCCACATGGACTCTTGCAACTTGTGGTGTTGTAGGAAGCTTAAAGGCCGGTGCTCGTCCTTCTCCTCTACCGCGACCTTTACCTCGACCTTTAGACAGCATCCTATAAGGTCAAGATAAAGCAAAAATAATTATTTTAACATTTTCTCAATTTTAATTATTCTCCCATGTCATGCCAATGAAGCATCAAGTAATCTCATGCATGAGAAGAATAAGCACACACATATATATGGCTAGACAAGATAAAAATATGTCATGGACTCAATTTAGTAATCATGTTCAACACTTAGACAATTCACAAAAGGATTCAATTAATAAAAAATTCAAAGCAATTTCATGTATACTCTAGGTACATACAATACACCTTCCATATCATAAACAAATAAAACATGTATTCTAAGGTCCAAGAAATTTAATTTCCTATATGTGTTTCGAGTGTTTTAGTATTACCATATCACATCATCCCTAGGTATTCTAAACTTAAAACTCTGATACCATTTTGTTATGACTCGAGTTCCAAAACTCAAGTGTGACCTGGGACCCTCAATAGTCACGGGGTTTAATTTAAAACTTCTAATGATATTATACTGCTTAAGGAATAAAATTTATCACTTTTAAAGTATTTTTGGTCACTTAAAATTAAGCTTACTGTGCACAAGTTAATTCAAACAGTGGATTGATGAAGTGGAGAATAATTCAGATACTTTTACCTACTAGAGTTCGCTTGAACGAACAAGTGACCTTGTGTGACATCCCATAAATTTTATAATATTTAAAAATATAAATAATGTACAAGGATGATATATAATTGATTTAATATAATAAATATTGGTTTATAAAAAATTTTGGGGACCATTGGAATTCATTTAGACACATTAAATGACTATAGGGACAAAATAGTCATTTTACTGTCATCACGAGTTTGCGCGAGTGTAGTACCCGAAAAATTTTGTATCATGACTTAAATGAACTTTAAAAGATTGGTTTGTGATAAATCACAATGTGTGCACATGGAAATAACAACAAAGGCAATTAAAGAAAATAAGGAAAATTACTTAAATTAAGGGCAAAGTGGTAATTAAGCACATTAGTGTTTTAGGGGTATAAATACCCCCTAACCATGACCTAGCAGCCCACTCATATTATTTTTCTGATTTCTCTCTCTCTCTACACTCACGGCCTGTAAGAATGGAGTTATGGCTCCATCTATTCCTAAATTTCTTCATTATTCTCTCAAATCCCTTATTTTCCTCACAAGATCCAGCTACAATAACAAAAAAAAAAAGAAAAAACTTATGTGTACTCTTTCAAAAATTTCATGAAAATAATATTTCAAATTCTTGATTTTCCATCCCTTAAAAGTATTCTTCTCATTGAAATTAATGTAACTTTCAAGCAGTTAGGGTACAACGAAGCAATCTCATCAATGAATTACAATTTTATGGTTTGTTTCCCGCTTGAAATTTGTTTGAAACTACTTTTATATTCCAATTCCAATTTAATGAAACTATATACACCTTTTTTGGAGAATTGAATTAAATTTCAAAAGCGAATTAATCAAGCAGAATACAAATTGTGAAGTAAAAGGGAAAAACAATTAACTTGCAAACATGCAGTTAAATTTCATCTTATGAGCATTCTTCCAAATACTAAGCCAATTTAGATTAAGGTGACTCATCAAGAGAGTTTAGTGAGTTTTTCTTCCTAGTAGTCCAATGTTTATGGTACATTTGAACACTGTTACACTTGCCAAAAAAAATTAACAATTTTTTTCTCAAATGATATGGCGATCATATATTGGCTGCATATCATATCATGTGAGTGATATGAGCCAATATATGACTCACATCATTTTGAAACACTTTTGTAAGAGTTTTTTTAAATTTTTATAAAAATAGCATTTTGCAATATGTTTTGTGGTTAGTTTTGTTTAATTACACTAAGTCGTCTTGTAAAAGTGGAAGGGAATCGCCTAATTGTACAAGAATTTTGAACAACAATAATTGACATCTGCCTTAATTATTCCACATTGTAATCCACCTTCTCACAAGGGTGGGTCCCACCATTTATGCGGCCCACCCTTTTTGAAAGGGTGAATAGGATAATTGAGGTAGGACACCATATTTATTCAATTTTGAAAAGACACAGACATTAAATACTAAATATAAATAATATAAAGAAGTGGTACCAAGTATACAAGCATGTCTAAAATGTAGTTGGCAAAACAAAGCACTTAATTTAATCTAGTAAAATACACCACATCCATATGTAAATAATTAATCTTCTTCAATCTACTTATAATAAGGAGTTCATTACACTTATTTTTTATCCTTTCTTCCTCCATTTCTGAGATGCTCATAGCACAACCAAATTAGGGTGTTGAGAACCCATCAAAGGCTACTTGGTGGGTGTTGAACATTGAAAATCAACTTCGCATTAGTCCCTGCTCGGTGTTGGTGGCCTTACAAGAGAGTTATTTCGTACAAGTTGCCTTCATCAAGAATATGCCCTTTGAACAACGTTTTTTGTTTAAAAAACACATGCAGCTGCCTCAACATATTTGCACCACAAGGCAGAAGGGGCAAGCATTAGTTACAGCAAGCAAGGAACATCAACTCCATATAATTAGGCTGGATGTAACCTTGATGTTCCATAACCTAAAAATCAAAAGAAAGTTGTAGTGAATTAGCATAAGATATAATAATTCTAGATTTTCTTGTATTGATAACAAAAAGGAAGGGAGAAGAACCTAAATATTCCTAACCTGAGTGAGTTATCTTTGGTAAATCATTGATTCGATAATGATATGAGTCCATAGATGGACTTCCTATTGCCTTCATCTTCGTCATTGCCTTTGCCTTCTTTCTCCCCTTCGACCACTTTGTCACCTTTCATCTTCTCGTTGGGATGAGGACTGATAGTCCCTTTTTAGGCTTTTATAGAGTTGTCCACAATGAATTTATGGTAAATTGGTGGGGATTTTGAATTTTAATTCTGTGAGCACCGCCCACTATTACAGAAGATTATGATTGTCAATTTCAAAATGCCACCCAAGAATAGACCTAGCCCACTTCATTTATTCTTTTTATTTTCTATCCCTCTTATATTATAGTTATTTTTATGATAGGAATTAGTGATAAAATTAGGATCGAGGTCCTATGAAAGTGGTGCAAGTGTCCATCCCCACGAAAATGACGTGAGCTCGATTCCTCCTCCCTGCATCATTGTATAAAAAAATGACAATGGATTTATTTCTCTTATGATTCAAAAGACTCCATTTCATTTTAATTACTCCAATAACAAAAAATGAAAATAACCTTTGAAGGAATGCCGTTATTTTTTTCTCTTTATTTTAAAGTAATATGACTAATATTAAACATAAAATTGAACTTTAATATGACTAACAATAAATTTAGAAGTAAGCTTTTTACTTCAATAACAATTGTTGTATATGGAACAATAGTTCAAAAAGAAATTTGTTTGTTGTTAAAAAATGATGAAACAAAATTCATTTTCCCAAATATGATCAGATTAAATATAATTTCTTAGAAACCAAATGCAGGCAAGGATAAAAACATTTTTTAGGTTTCTTCTAGAATAAAAAGAAAAAAGAGATAACATAAAGATATCCAAACCTGGGGGAACTTTTTTTGGTAAATCACTAATTCGATGATGATAAATAGTCGATCAACGAACTCCCAATTACCATCGCCTTCATCATCACCTTCTTCCTCTCCTTTTGTTATTTTGTCGCCTTTCCCCATCTTATGCAACATTGATTTTGTTTTAGACAAGGGGTTAAATATAGACGTAAAACGTCATTTATATAATGTTTGGAAGGCGAACATAGGGTTTCTTTCTTCATCTTTTTTTAAAATGAAATTATGGTATGTTCGGGAGATGGGTACCACCTATTATTTCTAGATTTCTATTGGTTTAACTATTGTGTTATAAAAAAATATAGCCGTCCAATGTCAAATTGTCACGCCAACCTTATTTGTCTTCAATTGGAACACTTTTAGTATATATAAGCTCGAAATGACTAGCTAACAGCTATATTTCTTAAATGTTTTCAATATTCATCGACCAACTTGCACCTTGGGCGAATAATTGTGCAATCTGGATCAAATTGGTTGACTAATGTGGCTCACTTTTGTCCACTAGAAAAATTCGGTCCTTTAATTTTTGTTTTGGTTGGCCAATGCACGTGTCTTACAATTCACTAATTTGACCAAAATGGTTGACTAAGTCGTGCCTAGCACCATTTGTCTAGGCTTATGTGGTGAAGTTATTATTTTAACATCATCATTGTCTTGATTATTTTTTCGGTGCCTCTAAACTTGTTGTATGTGCTCATTGATTCTCAATATTTTCCTGAACTATATCATACATGCATATTCATGAAATTTGCTAACTTACGTTATCCTAGTGTTGACTTGTGTTGGTGAAGTAGATTTTCTTGATCCCAAACCCACCTTGAACCTCACCTGGGTCTGCATATTTTTCCTACTTGCCCTTACTTTGTGTAGTTACTTCACAAACCTTTAACTAGGAATTGGTTACCCAACACCCCTCCCCCCCCCCCCATGCTCCTACCAAGGTCTAACCTCTTTCATTGCCTTGTTATTTATCATTTTTTACCATATAAATTTGGAATTCCTTTTTCACTCTCCCATGGCTTACTTAACCATATTTGGATGTGTCTCACTCCATAACCAGGTATCTTTTAAAAGCCTCCAATGAGGTCTCCAACCATCAAGCCACCCGTTAAGCGAGGAAGTGACTCATAACATATAGAATTTTAGACAATCAAATTTAACCTCAAATCTTTACTTGTAAAAAGATATCAACAATAATATCTATCATCTTGGAAATATTTTTTCCCTAAATTCTATTGATTTTGTTAAAGTTGGGCCAATTTAGAGTGTCACCTTTTCGGTGTCCATGGAGGATTAGTACTTTGTTTCTATACCAAAGGTTTCTACTTTAATATTTTAATTTTCAAAAGAAGTATCACATAATAAATGTCCTATTTGGAAGCGTTATTACAAGGTTAAATGTTTCATAATAGTTGTTTGTATTTTAAAATCATGTTAAAAATGAAATAAAAAAAGGCACAAATCTCTATAATAATGTGGAGAAGCAAGGTTGAAATGTTGGCAATGAATATGATACATGTATGCATGAATATATGGAGCCGAAGGGGGGAAGGGATGACATGACTCCCTTCACTAGTTTTTCTCTCAATATTTTTCAAAATAGATTGGATGTATGTCGCAAACATTTAAGATGACAATTGAGAAATTTTTTTAAATAGAAGTATATTGAAAGGAATCCCAGTCCAACCTAGAATACAACTTACTATGGGTACTTGGTATGAGGTAATTAATGAGAAAAAGTAACATTAAATGATTTTTGAACTTTCAAGAAAAAACTGCATCTTTTTTTGAAGTCAATATAGGTTTGTTGTAATAGTTTTGTGTTTAAGTGTATATTTGGCTAAAATATCCTTAGATTTTCATTATTTATAGGCAAATTATTGTTAATGAGTGTCCTTAGTCACTGGTCAAGGTGTAATTATAGCATCATTAAATTGCATCATTTTGAGTTCTTCATTGAATTAGGAAACTTTAATGTAAACTTATCTCAATGCATTTAATATTCGCAACATACCTTCTGATGTGTCATAAATAGAGTATTGCTACATATCTCTAATTTTTATCTTAGTATGTATCTCCAATCTGATGTGTCATAAAATAGTGGTTTTGAAAATTGTATCATGTGAGGCCCAATACCCCCACATGATGACACATCACATAAGTCCAAGATACATTTGAGAATAAATAACATCTCTCTCTTTTCTAGAACAAGATAATAAAAAATATACTAGTTCATTGATAAAAAAAAAAATTAATTTTTATTTACAATAATATCACATTTTTAGGGTTTGAGGTTTAAGAATGTGTCATTACTTTAAATATTTGAGTATATAAAAGGTTAATTATATGGTTAAGGGTCTTTAGGAATTATGATTAGATTTAAGACTAAAGTTTATTTTTTTTAATACCCCCACTGTTATAGTTCATGGTTTTTTGAATTAATCTATATCCTATGATTCAAAAAGTTTATAGTTATCATTTATGGTTGATTTAAAATTTAAATACTAATATCCTTTTCATGAAATCAAAATAAAATTTAAATATTGATATAACAATAAGGGCATAGTTGGCAACCTTAATGTAAGGTACAATAATGAGGCCCTAAATTACTCATTTGGGAGTTGTCTATATTAATTAGGACCCACTAGTCTCAAAAACCTCATTAGTTCAAATAACACAATTAATCGCCTATTAATGACCAACTGGGACTCCTTGTTTCATTTTTTATAACTCATTAAATATAAAAATATATTTTGGTGCCATAGACATAATAATTTATAAACATCATTGTAAGAAAAATCTATCATATAAAAAATGCAATAATGATAGACATTTCATCTCAATTGTCCCAACATCTCACAAGGATGGGACCTACCATTCAAAGGGCCCATTAGTGGGTCCCATCCCTTAAGAGAGGGTGGGTAAAAAGGTAGGACAATTGAAGTGGGACATCTATCTTTATTGTTTATCCTATTGGTAATAATAAATGTTAGTGGTTTAGACAATGACAGTAAATGCTAGAATTTATTACTATACACATTTTTATCAATAAAGATAGATGTCTCACTTGTATAACCCATCTTTTCATGAGGAATGGGACCCACTAGTGGGCCTCATGAATGGTAGTTCCGATTCTTATAAGAGGGTGGACTACAAGGTAGGACAATTCAAGTGGAACGTCTATCATTATTGTTTATATACACTTTTCCCTAAGAGCTTAGGACATTCGTTAGCAAAATACGTTACAAAAGGCAAATTTTAAAATATAAAAATGGTCACGATTTCATGATTACATTAGTTGCGACAATGAGTAAGATTTTTCTTATATTTATAAACAAAATAATAAAGACTGAGAAATTCTCACTCCCACTTATTTATTTCCAATATACAAAATATACTTTTGGTTATTAAAAGAATTAATTTTTTTAGAGTGCAGGTTTATTAAGGGAGCCTCCACAATAAAAAAAAAAAAAAAAAGAAGAAGCAAAGTTTGGGTACAAATTTACAATAACTTGATCATAAATATTCAATACTTAATGAGATATCTTGAGTCTTTGCGTTAATGATAAAATCAAAATTCAAAAAAAAAAAAATGCATCGGACATTAAATATACCATAATAAATGCCCAAACTTATTATTTGGTTCACGAATTTGACAAATAAAAATGAAAATGTTTATTATTATATTCCTTTTTGCTTGAATAAAATTAGAAATTCAGGTTTTGTTCAGTTTGTAAATTTAATGAAAGAAAAGAAAAGGAAAATTTTTACTTTTGTTTTTATTTTAGTGAAATAAAAATATAAAGAAAATTGTTTCTTCTTTCCCTTTTCTATTTCCTTCCTCAAATCCTAAACTAAACGAAACTTATGGGAACTGCTATTTAAAATCCATAAAAAGAAACTTGAAGTTCTCGATTTTCTTTAATTATAAAGTATTTTTCTCAATGAAATTAACGTAACTCTAAAGTAGTTAGACTGCTAGGACTTCTAACCGATTTCATTGATGAATTACAGTTTTATGGTTTGGTTTAAGCTTGAAATTTGTTTGAAACCGCTTTTGTATTCCAATTCTAATTTAATGAAACTGCATACAACTTTTTTTGGGAATTAAATCAAACTAATCAAGTCGAATATAAATTGTGAAGTGATGGGGGAAAGACAATTAAACTACAAACACACAGGTACATTTTAGTAAATTTTCTCTGACAAGCTGTAACGCCTCGAGCCCTGAGGATCCAAAGTGACATCCACACCATCACTTTTAATGAGCTAAGTAAGGATACCCTAAGTAGGCGTAGGAATTAGCAATTCAAGTTTACATTACCTTTGAGAGGCTAACACCTCATGAAAATAGGTCAATTAGGGGAAAGAAAAAAGGAAAAATATAATAAAAGTAAAAAATCAAGGTGCATCACTTTATGTGCCAATTGGCATATAGAGAAGGGTGTTTCGGACCTCTATATGTCGATTGGTCATCTCGCAGTGCTGATTGGCACAAGGGTCCCTGCACTCTTACTCCGAATTGTTTTAGCCAGTTAAGCCTTTCTATGGTCAACTGTTTTACTTGTTCTTTTCCCCTTTCAAATCTATAATTTATTCCATTTATTCATTCATGTTTAGATGTCTAAGGTCATGCATTCATCATTCTCATGGAAATAAACTTCCCTCACATGGGAATGTCAACATTCAGACATTTTATCATCTATCAAGCATTCACCATTTTGATCAAAGTTGAGTTAAGAGGTTACAAACTTTCATGTATTACGTACATTATACAAGTTAAGTTTTACAAAAGACGTGGCACCATAAACATTGGCCATTCACAAACAAAATTAAAACGCCAAAAGAAGGCATAGACATGCCAATATATAGATGAAGGAGTCCAAAAATGCCCAAAATGAAGTCTCCCATGAAAGCATCATGTCAGTCCATCAACCTTGCATCCATTCCTTGCCACTTCCTGTGTCTAGTAGAGGTCAATACAACTACCCTAGTAGGACATCTAACATAAGAAAAAATAAGTGGTGGCTTATGTAGGTAAGGGAAGGTGTCATGTCACGCAAATGGCAAACAAGACATGCATAATGAAGTAACATAAAAAAAATATCCATAAAGCAATTATATGCATATACAAACATGGGCTTGTGCAAAGAGAGAAACATTTATCATGATGTATTAACTCAAAAAAATGAGGAATGAAGGTCTCACTCATTTCCCTCATCTTTACCTAGTTTCCATTCAAAACGAGTCACTCTTCAATGACTACCTAGCGGTCCTTGTTAAGCCTAAGTGTTTTACAAATTACTAACCCAATGCATACAAATGACCACTCGTACGGGTTTACGGCTCGCCAATGGATGGGAGACACAATCTCGATCACCAATAAAACCCTAGGTGAAACAAAATCTCACCACACTTAAGAGCACACTAAAGATGCAACTCTCTTTCCGTCTATTCCCATTTCAAATCCAAGGCATCTTCATTAAACAAGCTCAAAATTTTCCCAATTTAACTTCCTTTTCACAAATATGGTAGCATAGATAAAATTGGCACACAAGATATCAAGATACATGTCTAGAAAATCACATAAGCAATTTCACAAACACATGGTAGACATTCCTAACTTTCAAACACAAATACAAGATCGCTCACATTAATAATCACAACCAAGTAAGAAAATTGGACCATGACCATGTTAATAGAAGAGATTCTACTACAATGAACAATATTTAAAGGAGAAAACATCACATAATATGGTATACACAATTTATTCAACATATGGATCCTATAACATGCATTCACTATACATGCATCATGTAATAATGAAAAGGATAACACAATTCTTCCTAGACACCTATTTTTTATGTAAGTTAGAAGCCTTACCTCTAATTTCTTGATACTTGTAGAAACCCTTGTGATTTTGGTGAACTTGTTGTAGTTTTTCACAAACCCTAACTTCGAGTGATGTTTTGTGAGAGGAATGGAGTCTTGTTCTTCAATCTTCAAGGAATGCTAGAGAAGGGTGAAGATTTGGACAATTTTCCAACAAGCCTTAGGTTTTTCCCATTCTTCCCCTATGTCTCTCTTTCTCGTCTCTCCTTCTTCACGTGAATATGTGTGTGTGTGTGTATTTGTGTGGTCTTGGGGTAAATTCCTCCTTTTTCCCCTCCTCATTTTATGTCCCTTATTCGATTCTTTAGTCCTTTTTAGTCTTTTCCCTAAGTCTAGAATCATTAAGTTGGAATAATCTAGTTATATTGTAACCCATCTTAAATTATGTAACCACATTGTATAGTTTTATTCATGAATTTATAATTTAATAAAATCTCATTTCTTTACATCCCTCCCTCCTAGAAAAAATTCAGCCTCGAAATTTAGTAATACCTTCGTTAAAGAACAAATTGGGGTATTTAGTGCGAAGCTTATCCTTATGCTCCTAAGAACAAATTGGCCTTTTCGAGACCATGATGTTGCCATAGGACTTTAACCAGACAAATAATCTTTCCCCGCAAGACTTGTTCCTTAATGTCCAAGAACCAAATCAAATGTTCCTCATAATACATGTTGCTCTCAATAGCCAACTCTGTCTAATTTAATATATGCGAAGGATCAGGCTAATACTTTCGAAGCATTGACCTGTGGAACAAATAATGAACCTCTGACAATCATGGTGGTAACGCAAATTGGTAGGAAACTTTCCCTATTCTTTTAAGAATCTCGAATAGCCCGATATATCTTGTTGTTCTCGTTCTTTCTCATCCAAATCTAGCTAAGCCCTTCCGTGGTGCTACCTTAAGAAATACGTGATCTCTCATTCCAAAGGCTAGAGGTGTGCGCCTCTTGTCTGGGTAACTTTTCTGTCTACTTTGTGTTGTGAGCAATCACTATCGAATGATCTTTATCTTTTCGGTAGTTTCTCAAACCAAGTCTAGACCCAAAACTATGGCATCCCCAACTTAGGTCTAACAAATAGGTGATCAACAAGGTCTACCATAGATGGCATTGAATGGCAATATCTCAATGCTCGCTTGATAACTATTGTTGTATGCAAACTCTACAAGTGACAAATAATCCTCCCAACTGCCCTGAAGTCCATTACGCAAGCACGTAAAATATCCTCCAAGGTTTGAATAGTGTGCTTGGAATAGATGTCTATCTGTGGATGAAAAGTGGTACTAAAGGATAACTCGGTACCCAAGGTCACCTACAAACTCTACCAAAAATGAGCTATGAACCGTGCATCCCTAGCTAAAGCAATGGATACATGAATCTCATATAGATGGGCGATCTCTCGTATATACATGCGACTAAGTGTCTCCACTAAATCTGTAATCTGGATGGGTAGAAGGTGCAAAAAAAATTTCAATTGATCCATAACAACCTAAATAGCATTATATCCCCATGGTGATCTACGTAATTCAGATATAAAATCCATAGTGATATGCTCCCATTTTCACTTGGCAACTAGAAACGGTTGAAGCAATCCTGTAGGTCGTTGATGTTCAGCCTTAACCTACTGACATGTCAAACATTACTAACAAATCCTGCCATGTCGATCTTCATACCCTTCCACCAGTACTGCTTGCGAAGATTATGATATATCTTCGTGCCCTATGGGTAAACTACTATTCTTGAATGATGAAATCATGCATAACATCCTCGTAGAAAGGTTGTAGAACATAAATTCGGTCATGAAATCTCAAGCCCTAGTCAGTGTAGAGTGTCCAACCCTCGACTGTATCGCCACTAGTGATGCGAGTATGAAACGACCTCTGTTTGGGGATCTTGTAATTGTGTATCAATCACTAGGCTAAGCAAGCTAGGGTGTACAACAACATAGAATAACATAATTGTCCCATCAGTCTCATCAAGACATAGGTCATACTCTAATACTACCTCTAACATTTCTCATTCATGAATTAGTATACTAGACAAGTTCCCTCGAGATCTCCAACTAAGTGCATTGGCCATGACGTTGGACTTTCCTAGATGATACTGTAACTCAAAATTATAATCTTTCATGTACTTCATCCATTGCCTCTGTCTTAAGTTTGAGTCTTTATGCGAGAAAATCTACATAAGGCTCTTATGGTTGGAAAAGACCTCGAATCTCTCCCGATAAAGGTAATGTTGCCAACTTTTCAATGCAAAGACAATGACAGCTAACTCCAAATCATGTGTCGGGTAGTTCCTCTCATGAGGTTTCAGTTGTCGTAAACCATATGCTACCATATTTCCTTGCTGCATGAGCACACAACCTAATCTATCTCGTGAAACATTACAATAAATGACATATTTCACTCCACTCTCAGGAATGGTAAGGACCGATGTCATGGTAAGGCGAGTCTTTAATTCTTAGAAAGATCGCTCACAAGCATCATCTCATATAAATCGAACCCCTTTTCTCGTGAGCCTTGTCATAAGTATACCCAAATATGAAAATCCCTCGACGAATCTGCATTAGTATCCCGTTAAGACCAAGAAACTACGGATCTCAAACGCATTCTTTGATCTTTCCCAAGTTGTAACAACTTCAACTTTAGACAGGATTTGTGGATAACTCTTGTTGTGAAATGACATTTCCAAGAAACTTTACTTTCGCTGACCATAACCTACATTTCTCAAATTTGGCATGCAACTAGTGTTCTTGCCAGGTTTGTGAGGTAATGTAGAGATGTTCCTCATGCTTCTCTCTAGAAGGTGAGTAAATAAGAATATCTTCAACAAAAAGGATAATAAAGGCATCAAGGTATTGTCAAATGATATGGTTAATCAAGTTTATCAATGCAACTTAAGGGTTTGTCAACCCAAATGGCATAACCAAGTACTCATATTTGTCGTATCGTGTGTGGAAAGGAAGTTTTTGGATTATTCTCCTCCTTCGTCCTCAACTGATGATATCCTAGTCGCAATTTGATTTTAGAGAAGTAAATAGATCCTCTCAACTGATCAAACAAGTCATCAATGAGCAACAAATGGTGTTTGTTGTTCATGGTTACCTGATTAAGCCTACCATAGTCAATGCAAAGCCGAAGTGATCCATCCCCCTTCTTTGCAAAGAGGATCGATGCTCCTCATGGTGATGTGCTAAGTGTCACACCCTAAAACTGATGAGGCCCTGGAGTGAGGTGCGTGACCTCATTTCAAGTCACCTAAAAATAAGATAGTTGGATATAAATGAGTTCAAATACCCTTATTCATGTTAAAAAGTCCAAAAGAGGCAAATCGAGTGGCAAAAAGTCGATTTGGAAGTAAAACCGTCAAAAAAAGTAAAGAGGTGGCATGCCTAGTGTTTTTCTCACTAGGGGCATTTTGGTCATTCCACACATCTTAGGCTTTCAAGGATATTTTGGTAATTTCTAGTGTTTCTCAACACCCTTTAGGGGTATTTTGGTAAATTCTAGATATTCTAATTTTTTATGGGTATTTTTGTAATTTTGGAGGGCATTTTGGTACTTTTGGCATAATCCTACCCCTGATAGGCCAGTTCGGTCATCTATGGGCATTTATGTAATTTTTATGCCATTTTACCCAATTAGGGGTAATTTGGTAAATTTAGCCCTTAAGGACAATTTGGGCTTTTTTATGCCTCTTGGGGTCATTTATGTAATTTCTATGTCCCAAAATCCTCTACCGAATTAGGGACGAATTGATAAATGTGAGTGACATTTATTGCCTTTATTATTCCTTAAAAATTGTCTTTTTTTTGTGCATTGATACTTTCCTTTACTGTCCCGCCTTATTTGTCCACTAAGACTTGCCATTATCATTCTTAGGAGTTTCTTTTGTAGGTCTAAAGGAATTACCTTTCTTGTGTAATAAAATTTACCAATCTTGTTTGTTTGCACCACAAGGTTTAATCTAAGCCTTCCATATATGAGATTGATTGTGAGCTATTAGATCAAAACTCCATATTTGCCTATAAATAAAGCCCCTTGGTCACCAAGAAAGGGACTTAAAATCTAAGAGCCATAATGCTGCTATAATAGCTCTCTCTCTCTCTCTCTCTCTCTCTCTCTCTCTCTCTCTTATATTTCTTGGAGTTTTGTCAAACACAAGCTAAAGTTCTGCCTAGCACAAGTCGTAACACCGCATAAGTGGTGATCCAAAGTCAAAGAGTTCAAGTCAAAGTGTTGTCTGATTCATCGCAAATAATCAAGTACGCTTCCTAAACCTTTTTCTCTTTTTTTTTTACCCAATTCAACATATTCTATCACTTTTGACAGAATGAATTGAATTGGAGAATAAAGTTGGCTCGGATTCCATTATCTAAACGGATATGTAGGAAGCCTTCAAGCCTAAACCCATTCATTCTCTTTCATTTTCTTGTCTTATTATTTTATTTAATTTTTTCATTCTCGCTCCATACTTTCTTACCCGAGTCACCATCTGTTATCCTCATTTGATAGAAATGAGTGAGAGGTGTTAGCCCGTCACCTCGCCTTGCCTCACCTCACCTCATTTTCTCATTGAAGGGAGTGAGGGTAACCTATCGTCTTTATGACTATTAATAGAAGCAAGTGATGGGCATTCTTCAAGCTTTCTTTTTTTATTTTGTTTTACTTATTCGTGCAAGCATTATTCTCTCCCTTATTCTTTCTTTCTCATGTTGGGCAATAAAAGCCTTGTAAATAAACACTAGAGGCCGGTCTATGCGAATTGAGTGGGATGGGTGCCTAACACTTTCCCATCCCGTACCTTAGCTCCCGAACTTAGAATTCTTTGGTTTATTGTAAACTAGTTTGCTTCATTTCATAACCCATGTCAAGGGGTTTAGAATGTAATTAGGACCAAAAGCAATGTTATTTTTTATTTCGTTTACTAATTTCTTTACATGTATTGTCCATGGGTTGTGATCAGGTTTGTTTATTATTTACATAAAACAAGCTAGCAACTCATCTTTCTCTTTCACATGCATAATTCAAGGTGTTCCCTCCCACATTCAATGAGGGGATAGAGGGGATAGTCGTGTTTTTCTAGCAATGACACTCACAAAATCCCCAATAAGATCTCTGGGTACTATTAGGGTCCAAACCCCTTTCAAAAGCCAAGCCAAAACTAAATCTCAAACTGTGTTATGCCAATATATTCAATATGCCACACAATGTCTGTACGCATAAAAAACCCACAAGTATCACCAATTATTCATTTACACTCCATGTGATCAAACACATAATATAAGAGTCCACTAAGAGTCATATTATCTTCCAGTATCAAGAAACTATCACATATGCTCACTCATGTAGTCATACTATATCAGTAGCATGTATACATCTAGTAATAAGTATAATAGTCAAGCTACATGAATCCAAGGGTAAGTCTATAATGTAAGCCAATCAATGTTAGATACCAATCCTAGTCATCACCAGACAATAAGGAGACACTACTTGTGTTATGCATTAATTATCTTATATATTCATTATTTATCTTTCTAGGCCACTTTGGCCTTTAATCTTTAGGTTTCATATGCACTCTAAATGTTTTTAGGGTTAATTATACATTAACCTATGCACAAAGTCCGTCTACCCAAACGAATGTTAAAATGTGTCCCTGGACCTAAAAAATCCTTAGAAAGTCCTTTCTCGACCATTCAGTATCATTTGAGTATCTTTTAAACTTATAAGGATATTTTGGTAATTTTATCAAACTACTTTCACGTTAGTTGAGACCCTATCTCATCAAACGGACATTGGAAACAAATTTAGAATATCCAAAAATCCTAAGGTATGTCTTTTTACATTTTATTAACTCTTTTAGGCATCTCATTTATGCCTAGGGGAATTACCATATGTTGCCTCGATACTTACCCTAGGGGGTGAATAAGGTATATTGCAAATATTAGTTTCCTTTTGAAACTTTAAAAATGAATGTTGTAAATGCACAAATAAATCAACAATGAACAGGGAAAGAGCAAACACAACAACTTTACGAGATTTGAAAAACTTTCTACATCTTCGACTCAAGCATTCCTACTTGAGTTTTTCCACTAGTGTAGGTAAAGCCCAAATCTTTACAATGTGAAGACTGCAGCCTTCTTATCGTAGAAAAATATAAACTTTTGCCTCACCGGGTAGCACCTTACCCATAACTCTCACTGAAATGACATGATACAAAGGTTTTTACCAAATAGCACTCTCTTCTAGAGTAGTTTTGGCGCAATAAGATGGTCACTCTTATAGATAGATTAGTTGAAAGTTTAGAGTATTTAAAAATGAGTAGAACTTTTAGATCTAAATTTTCAATATTTGTATCTAAAGTCAAAAGTAAAGATGTAAAAGTGCAAGCATGTAAGTGATGGCATAGAATTCCTTGGAGAACCTTTATTTATAGCCCTTAAAAGAATATGTCAATTGCTTTTCAAAAAGAGTAATTTCTCTCATTTTTGTCTGTTTAAAATTTGAGTTTGCGGTTGCCAGATCGACAGATTCAGTTAATTGAATCATCAACCAATTGACTGGATAGAGGATTGGTCAACTAATTAGGTTAACTTAATTGTCTAGAGGGTTTGAGGTTTAATTGTTCAAGAATAATCAGTCGACTAGTTCTAATGTACACTATTTTTTGCCTATGAAATATAATCAACTGGTTCTCCTTAGAGGTCGACTAGTTTGAACTGTGTGTCTTACGTTGTTTTGTAAAAGGTCACTCAGTCGACTGATTCTTGAAACTGATCGACTAGTTTGATCAGTGTAAAAATAAGCCTTTAAGAATTAGTCAACTGGTTCTATGAACGATCGACTAGTTTAGATAATGAGTGTTTTTTAACTTATTTTTCTTAGTGTATTTTTATCGAAACCTTTTAATTTTTCAAAACTTAAAGTATGGATTTTTTTTGTTTTGAAAAACCATTTGAAGTTAGTTCTTAGATGATCATTTTTAAATAGTAAGAGCTTACAAACGATGATCAATCTAATCCTAAATCATTCAAAACCCAAAATAAGAAAAATAAAAGTCTTCACTTGACTTGTCTGGAATCATTGGGCTTGAGTGTGTCCATTTGTTTGGTTCAACGTGAAAGCATTCCACATGATTTGATTCTTGCCTTTAAGCATGTTCTTGAGTGGAACCCTTTAGTTTGATGAACTTTTTCATTTCTTTGTCATCATTCTTCTTTTACCTAAATGACCTATTTGCATTGTCACTTGGATAAAACATTAATCCATTCGGATAATATTTTGTTATCATCAAAATTATTGAAATGCTCTTGGTTGAAAACCTTTAGGTCTAACAATCTCCCTCTTTTTTATGATGACAAACCAATGTCCTTTGCAATTAGTGAAGTAATAATACAAATGATAGAGCATAGTAATAATGCACATAAGCTTCCCCTATCAATTTATAAACTTGAGTTTATGCCATAAGTAAATAGATTATTCTAATTTGGCATATCTTTTTATCTCCCCCTTTTAACTATATAGTTATTTCATTTTAGGATTAGAGAGTTATATTAACTTTCATGCTTTGTTTGTGCATTTGAATATTATTATTACACACATAACAAGATATAACAACTTTCTATTCATGTATTGACCTTTTAGAATGGCAAGCATGAATACAAGTATTTCAAAAGAGAAAAAAAAGACAATTACAAAAGGATTTTGAATAAAAAACAATCTAATACTTTCTATTTCTTTCTTTTTCTTCTTCCCTTCTTCTCCTCATTTGGCATCTTGAAAAAAATGACTTAAGGTTGTCTGGGAGAAGACTTATGCCTGAGGATTTGTTGAAGAGTGTCCTTGACCTCAAGCACCTCTATCTTAGTTTCTCCAGTGCTTTCTCTCATTGTGGTCATAGAGAGAGTTTGCTACGATCTTGAGAATGTGAATGTCAATCTCTATAGCCTCTATCCTTTCTGTGACGTCGGATAGGTTTTTGGAGAGATTTCAACAGTTTGAATTTGAGTTAGGAGGTTGGAGTCCATTTCCTGAAGTAAGGTGATAATAAAGGAGGAGTCTAAGGTTGGGACTAGAGGAGGACTGATGTGAACCCGTAAAATCAAAATCCCTTGAACCCATGATCAAATTGAAACTTACCCAAGAAAGCCAAGAATCAAGTCAAGATGATCTAAATCCTTTGAAAACTTGTTTCAAGAACCTAGAATTAATGAGAATGCCACACAGGGTATGCCTTTGATAAGTTCATAGTTCACTCAAGAACAAGTAGAGAAAACTGAAAAATTCTCTATGCAGAAAACTTCATTCACGTTCCTAGCCTCAAAATTGCGGCTACAAGTCCTTTTAAAACCCTCTATGAAACCCTGGGGCCGAATAAGGCCTACATCAATTAAAAGACACGGGCTGAACATCTTCAGGCCCAAAACATCCTAAACTACCGACTAAAACTAATAAAAGAAATCCACTAAATAAGTTAAATAGGCCTAAATGCCTACAACCATAAAAACATTAATAGGCCCACATGCCTATACTTAATGAAATAAAAAATTTATACGAAACCACTAGGCTATGCCACCCCCCTCTGTAACTTGTATCATATGGATTAAAGCTGGTTCTTCTTCTTTCAAGCCCATATTGAATGTTGGAGTCTTGCTCGATGAATTTGCAAACTCGGCCTAAGTGGATTGCATCAATCCTTACATTGCTTCCTTGATCTTCTTAGCTCTCGACCTTGTGATTGGCTCTTCTGAAACTTGTAAAGGATCTTTAAGACTCAGTCCACCATGGTGCCCATCATTCCCCCTCTCCTCAAAAGGATTCGACCTCGAATCGTCACCTACATCAAAAGGAGAAAGATCAGAAAGATTGAAAGTAGCGTTGACATTATACTCACCTAGAAGATTCACTTTATAAGCATTATCATTAATTTTCTCAAGGATTTGGAAAGATCCATCTCCTCGAGGATGCAATTTAGTTCTTCTATGGGCTGGGAATCTTCTTTGCACATGTGAACCTAAACCCAATCTCTAGGTTTGAAGATGACACGTTTTCGCACTTTATTGGCTTGGGAAGCAAACTTTTCATTCTTCTACGCAATTTGAACCTGTACCCTTTCATGAATTGACTTCACCAATTCGGCCTTCTTGTGTCCATCCAAACTACTCCTTTGATTAATAGGTAAAGGCATCAAATCTAAAAGAGTAAGTAAAACCATAAACAATTTCAAATGGAGAATAAGAAGTAATAGTATGCATAGTCCTATTATATGCAAACTCTATAAATGGCAAACAGTCCTTCCAAGTTTTTAAATTCTTTTGAATAACAGTGCGTAAGAGTTGAGTTAGAGTCCTATTGACTACTTCAGTCTATCAGTCAGTTTGTGGATGACAAGTAGTGGAAAATAAAAGCTTGGTACCTAACTTTCCCCACAAAACCTTCCAAAAGTAACTAAGGAACTTTACATCTCTATCAGAAACAATACTCCTTGGTACACCATGGAATCACACTATTTCCTTGAAGAACAAATCAGCTATGTTTGTGGCATCATCTCTTTTATGACATGGAATGAAATGTGCCATTTTACAAAATCTGTCCACTACCACAAAAATAGAATCTCTACCCTTTTTTGTCCTAGGCAGCCCTAAAACAAACTCCATAGATATGTCTACCCATAGCTCACTAGGAACGAGTAAAGGTGTATACAACCCATGTGGAAAAACCTTAGATTTTGCCTTTTTACATGTAATGCACCTACCACATATTCGAGTGACATCTCTTCTCGTCCTAGGCCAAAGGAAATGTTCATGTAAAATTTCTAAGTTTTTCCTGACATCAAAGTGCCCCATTAATCCTCCACCATGTGTTTTACGCACCAATAATTCATGCATTGAACAATTTGGCACACATAATTTGTTTTCTTTAAACAAATAACCATCATGCTTGTAAAACTTACCAAATAAGTCGAAGTATATACTTTATTCGATACAAATTCTTTTTTTTGAGGATCCGCTTTATCACACTCCATATACACATCAGAAAAATCAGCGTCATTGGCATACACGTCTTTCACATATTCAAACCTAAGCATTTTAGCACTCATAGAAGTAAGAAGTACATACCTCCATGATAAAGCATCAACAACAATATTCTCTTTACCTTGCTTGTAACAGATGATATAAAAGAAAGGTCTCGATGTATTTCATCTATCTAGCATGTCTCTTATTTAGTTTACCTTGACCCTTGAGATGCTTCAATGATTCATGATCAGGTGTGGATCACAAACTCCTTAGGCCAAAGGTAGTGCTGCCACGTTTGTAGAGCGCGAACAAGAGCATAAAGTTCTTTGTCATACGTGGGGCAATTCAGGGCCGCCCCACTTAGCTTCTCGCTGAAGAAAGCTATGGGCCACCTATCCTGGATCAAAACGGCTCCGATTCCTATTCCTAAGGCATTACATTCAATCTCAAAAGTTTTGTTAAAATCAGGTAATGCTAACATAGGTGCAGAACATAATCTTTCTTTAATATTAGCAAATGCATTCGCTTGATCAACCCTCCAATGAAATCCAACATTCTTTTTAATTATTTCAGTGAGTGGTGCAGCAATGGTGCTAAAACCCTTAACAAAACGCCTATAAAAACTAGCTAAACCATGAAAACTTCTTACCTCAGTGATGCCTTTAGGCGTTGGCCACTCCTTGATGGCCTTGACTTTCTCTTCATCCACTTTAATACCTTTTGTACTAACAATATAACCAAGAAAATTAATTTTTTCCATACAAAAGGTACATTTCTTAAAATTAGCATACAACTTTTCACATCTCAACACATCAAACACACATCTCAAATGCTCAATATGTTCACCTAAGTTCTTGATGTACACTAGGATATCATCAAAGTACACGACTACAAATTTACCTAGGAATGTACGTAATACATGGTTTATTAATCTCATGAAAGTACTAGGCGCATTTGTAAGTCCAAATGGCATAACCAACCATTCATAAAGTCCATATTTAGTCTTAAAAGCAGTTTTCCATTCATCTCTCTCTTTCATTCTAATTTGATGGTATCCACTTTTAAGATCTATTTTACTAAAAATACATGAGCCATGCAATTTATCAAGCATATCATCTAATCTAGGAATGGGATGACAATACTTTACCGTAATATTATTGACCACTTTGCAATCAATGCACATCCTCCAAGTCCCATTCTTCTTTGGCACTAGTAGCATTAGTTTTGCACATGGGCTCATGCTCTCTCTCACGGACCCCTTGCTCATTAAATCTTCAACTTGCCTTTGAAGCTCATTTGTCTCTTCCGGATTACTCTTATAGGCTAGTCGGTTTGGAATAACGGCTCCAGGTATGAAATCAATTTGATATTCAATGCCTCTAATGGGCGATAACCCACTCAGCATCTCCTCTAGAAATACATCATCGAACTCCTACAACAAAGAAACAGCCACACTAGGAAGAGATTGGTTAGTTTCATCAATATTAAAATAAGATTCTTTGTAAACAAGAAAAATCATAGGCTGATCTACTAAGAAGACCCTCTTAACCTCACTCTCCTTTGCATAAAAACTCATCTTTGTCTCTCTTTTTGGTTCTTCTTCTTTTTTCTCTCATGACTCCACTCTCTTTTCTTTATTCTCAGCCACCTCTCTATTTTGTTTTTCACTCTCTCTTTTTCTTGAGGTTTCAACCTCACTCTTTCTTTTTTGCTCAATCTCACTTTTCAGCTTCAGTTGGTCCTGATATACCTGTTTTGGGCTAAAAGGAGTAAGCTTGATTGTTTTTCCATCCTTGGCCAGCATACATAGAAACTACATCACAAAGCACCTCATCACTATACCTCCCAATGGTAAAAGCCAACAAAACCTGTTTATTGACCTTGACTCACATATTCATTCAACCACTGCAACTTATAAGGTCTAGGATGCTTCAAGAAAGGTAAGCTCAACTTTTTAACTAGGGTGGTACTAGCTACATTGGTGCAACTTCCCCCGTCTATAATCATACTACACACCTTGTTATTTACATAACATCCAGTATGAAATATGTTCTCTCTCTGCTGCTCCATATCATCTCCCTTAATTTGCGTATTAAGAGCACGCTTAGCAACAAGAGACTCACCTTCTACGGGGTATTTCACTTCATCATCATCACTAGCATCGAACAACTCAGGCATCTCATCACCATCATTCTCACTCTCAGTCATCACCTCCCCATTGTCACGCATAACAATCACTCGCTTGTTTGGACATTGAGACGCGATGTGCCCAAAACCAAAACATTTAAAACATTTAATATCTCTATTCCTTGAAGGTTGGAAGTCTACCTTGGGTTTGTTCTTGCTAGTTCCCTCATCTTGTCCCTTAGGTGGTTCGGCCTTCCCCTTTGCTATAGCTCGATCATTTTTATCCCATTTTGGTCTCCAAGGAGTGTCAAAAACTGAAGTATACCTTGCTGCCCCCTTTCTCTTTAACTGCCTCTTCACCTTTATAGCCATATGCACCATGTCTTCTACCTCCACATAATGTTGCAACTCAACTACGTTGGCTATGTCTCTATTCAAACCACTTAAAAATCTGGCCATTGTGGCCTCCCGATCCTCCTCTACATTAGCCCGAATCATAGCCACCTCCATCTCCTTATGGTAATCCTTTACACTCCTGGTCCCTTGTGTAAGGTTTTGTAATTTTTAGTAGAGGTCTCTATAGTAGTGGCCAGGTACAAATCTTCGCCTCATGAAAGCTTTCAACTCACCCCATGTTTTTACAGCTCTCTCATAACTGCTCCTCCTATTGGTCACCAATTGATCCCACCAAATAATTGCATAATTAGTGAACTCAATTACCGTCAGCTTCACCTTCTTCTCCTCTGAATAATTGTGACAATCAAAAATCAACTCTATTTTCTTCTCCCACTCTAAATAAGCTTCAGGGTCATTCCTACCTTGGAAAGATGGTATTTTCACTTTGATGCTCCTAAGGTTTCTATCCACCCCATCTCGACCCCTTGGATTTCTCCTATGTCCTCTTCCACGCCTACGTCCTCTAGGTCTGCCCATTTCACCCATTCCAACATCCGATGTTGTGTCTTCCTCAACCTCATCATCTTCTTCATGCTCATACTCATTTTCAATGATAGGCTCACGTCTTTTTCTATCTTGCCCACCTTGCAGATTTCTAATCACAACCTCTTGCTAATCCATCCTATCCCTCATCTCTCCCATCACCAAATTTAACTGTTCAAATTGTTGTTGCATGGCCTGCAAAACAAAGAATGTGTTAGCCACCTCCTCCTTAGGTATTGAGTTACTCTTATGAGACATTGATAATGCCCTGCAAAACAAGGAAATGATGTTAGTGGTTAAAAAAAAATCTCATACACTCCCTTACGTGTTTATGACACATCCACTCATGTTTCACTCTTTTGGGCTTTTCCAATACTATTCTCACCCACTCTTGCCTTTTACCTCACCTATTTTCCCTTTCAAATTTGTGAAGAACTAGTTGAACTAAATCAAGACACAACCTTGTATTATTCTAACCAGGAATAGATTCAAGAAACAAGAAGGAATAAAATGACACGAATCTCAAAAAATTGTACGAAGAAAATAGCAATTAGGAAACAAGATACTAAATAAAATGACACGGATCTCAAAGAATTGTACAAGGAAAAGAACAATTAGGAAACAAGATACTAAAGATAATATATTTGATGAGTGCGCAAAAGGGCACTTTAAATACCCTATTATTATATTAAAATGCTAAAATGTGTCCCTATTATTAGAGAATAAGGTTTAATATACTTAATTCATTTATATTTAATTTTATGACATATTTTCTATTTAAGTGAGCTGATTAATATATTTATTGAATTAGGGAAGCATTGAAGATAAAAGAAGAGATATAGAGTATATTGTGCAATTTTTAGCTTTTAGGCAGATTCGATCTATGGAGTTTCAACAGAGGTTTAGATGGCGTTAGAGTTTCAGAATGAGAAAGTGGTCTTCATAAAGTTTTTAAAGGACGTCTTAAGTTTTATAGGAAGGTATGGTTTGCAAAAATTCGAGTTCGTTTGGGCCTCCAAACGTTGTTTCAAAGTCAGGCTTGGAAAGCTGGATTCCTGTTCGAACCAGCAAACTTCAGTGGGTCATAACTTGAGTTTTCGAAATTCAAATCAGGTGATTCAAAAGTCTAAAATTATCTACGCATCTAGGGCTAAAACTTCCGTCAAGAGCTCCAATCAAGATTCAGTTTTTATCTAATACAAAAAAGAGCCTAAAGGTTGCAGCTGCTGGCTATGCAACTGGGGAGCAGGACGGTTGAACCAAGGCAAACCAAGAAAAAGAAAAGGAAAAAAAAGGGAAAGAAGGAAAGTCAAAAGGTGGGCCTCAGAAGAAAGAAAGAGAAAAGAAAAAGAATAAAAAAAGGGAAAAAGCTCAAGAAGGAGCTGTCCAGCTAGGCGTAACAAAAAGAAAGCAAAGGAAAAAAAACAAAGCCCAGGAAGGAGGGGCGTGCGGGTTGAATGAAAGTGGGGCCCAGGCGCAGGTTAAAAAAATGAAGAGAATGAAAGAGGTCCGTGCGACTGTTTTTAAGGGAGCTGCGCAGGAGGAGAGAAAAAAGGCCTGTGCAGCGCGGCTGAACGAACAGAGAAGAAAAAAAGCAGAAAAATGGCGGCACAGTTTTGTTTCGTGATATTTATGTTGTCCGTCGTGTTTATGGGTAATTAAATTTTCAAGTAGAGTTAAGAATGAACTTGCACACTGGATGGTACATTTAATTTATTTTTGATTCATGTATTTGGTTTTTATTTATTAAAACTCTTTGTTTTATCATTCTCAATTTATTGTTGCCGAATAATTAAAAAGTTTATTCTGTTTATAGATTCAATCAGGCTTTTTCTATTGAATGGATTAATTCTTTGATTATGTTTGGATCAATTTATTATTTATATTGATTTAATTCTTTGCTGCAATATTGCTCCCTGAGTATATTGTCGTCATTGGGTTTTCTCAATGTGAATAACAATTCGCGTTATTTAAAAGTGATGAATGATTTTTCAAAGGTTTACATCTGGTTTAATTTTGGTTTATAATTTTATATCTTCCGATTGAAATTTTTAGAATTAAATTCTCAATTCAGTTATCAGTGAATTGAAAATAATTAAAATACCGGATATGTGCAAGGGATTCCCGACGCTCTACTGTTCGTTAATTTGAGTACTTTCTTCCGTTAATCACTTTGTTTAAATTTTAAGTTGCATTTTAAATCACTTTTTTATATTTTTATTTTCTCATGAATCATTTAATATTTTCTTTAGTTTCAGAAATTCTTTCTGTTATTCTTTTAATTTTGTCTCTTTGTGAAATCGACACCTCAAAGCTACACTACAACTATCGCGTTATTCTTTGGGCGTAATTAATATTCGACCCTTTTGAATATAAGGATCAATCAACACCAAATTTTCAGATTGCAAAATATATCAAACAGTTATAAGCGAAAATTTATTTTTTTTTTGTACTCTTTTTCTTTTAACAGCAACCCTTGAATATGCTGTCTTTTTTTTTTTTTAATACAGATTCGGTCACAATCAGCAACAATAATTGCAAATTTTGACAAAGATTGATATGATTTCAATAACAAGAAACAAAAATAGAAGGAATCAAAACAAAGATTATAGATATGAAAATTATAGGTCTGGAATTTAAAGCAAAAATTCGTATAATCAATTAAAGAATTCGCAAGTTTGAATTCTTGAATCAAATATACGGGTAGTCAATTGTGAGAATCACAGATCTAAATTCAAACACACGAAATTAACAAGAATGACGAAAGAATCGCAGATCAGAATGATGAACAATTCGCAAATCAGAATAGAAAAACCTAGAACACGCCTAAGACAAAAACCAAATGCAAGAATTAAAAAGGATAAATCAGACCTGATTTGGAGTCTGAGCTCTGATACCAAATGATGTGAACCTGTAAGATCGAAATCCTTTGAACCCACGATTAAATTGAAACTTACCCAAGAAAGCCAAGAATCAAGTCAAGACGATCTAGACCCGTTGAAAACTTGTTTCAAGAACCTAGATTTGATGAGAACGCCACAAAGGGTATGCCTTTGATAAGTTTGTAGTTCACTCAAGAACAAGTAGAGAAAACTAAAAAATTCTCTATGCAGAAAACTTCATTCACGTTCCTAGCCTCAAAATTGCGGCTACAAGTCCTTTTAAAACCCTCTATGAAACCCTAAGGCCAAATAAGACCTACATCAATTAAAAAACACAGGCTGAATATCTTCAGGCCTAAAACGTTGTCACGCCCCGAATTTTCACAAACTCGGAGAGTGAGTGAAATGAAATAAGAAAAGTAAAGGAAAGGTCATTAAGGTGAATTCAATTAATTATGCATTTCTTCCCCCATGTTTCCCCCAAAATATTAAGTGAAGACTTGCCATTTAACTCAACCAAAATGGTTCCCTAATGTTGCTCAAGCATCTCTCCCAATTAATATTTGAAATAGTTTAAGTCATGCTCAAAAATGGCTTCTAAAATAGCCCACTCAATGTCTCTAAATATGCCCTTGGATAATAGTCCAAATGGGCCCCAAATGTCCTGAGACATGGGCCAAGAGTAAGTCAAAATGTCTACCAAAAATTGTCCTAGTAAGTGGCCAAACATGGCCTTGAAACATGACTAAAAAGTGTAAAAAAAATGCCTAACATGGCTTGATGTAATGGCCAAAAGTGGCCTAAAATGGGCTCCAAAAAGTAAGGTCAAGTATGTAATTAAATGGCCTTAAAATGGCCTTGAAGTGTAGATCATGAAGTGCCATAACATGGCCAAAACAGCGGCTGCGCAGCAAGCAAAGCAACAGCACGCGCAGCAGGGCAAGGCAGGGGCAGGCGGCCAGCAGTGCGCAACGTGCAAGCAGGTGCATTGGCGCGCAGGCGCTCGGCGCGCACGAGGGCTGCGGCTGGGGCATGTTAGTCTAAGTCACTGTACCGACTGCAAGCTAATTTTCCTGTTTCTACATTTTTGTTGTTCATGGCTACGAGCAAATTTCTCTATTTTCAATATTTTTTTCAAGTTTTTCAAGCCACTTTTCTTCCATTTTTAGCCCGTTTCCCCAAGGTTTCTAACCCTCCATTTTGAGCACTTTTCTGACCTAATTAAAAGGTGTTTTACACATTTAACCAATTCTTTAATTTTTTTCAAAATTTTGACATAACCTCCTTTGTTTTCTAAGTCTTTTTCTCACCTAATATACATGGTACATTTTACAATTACGGGTTTGCACATTCCATCCTCACTCGATGGCCACAATCTCATTGAATTTAAATATATACAATTCATCACACCTACACATATGCTTGAACTTTAAAGGTCACATCATCATGTTCATTACAACATATAAGGTCTTTTCCATTCTTTTCATAATACACAAATCTTTTACAACATCATTTCATATAGTTTAGAGCTTATGCCTTTGTACAACATCAAAATATGCCCCAAGGGCCAAAAATCCTCCATAGTCTACCTTTCCCTTCATCTTTCAAGACTTCATCAAGTCTTCAAGTACCGGGAGCCTCGTTTGTGATATGATATCCCACGAATGGGTCAGCTCAATTGCTGGTATAACACAATGCTAATGCTAGGAACAAATTTAAGGCGTGGCATGTGCAAGTGTACATTTTAAAAGCTATACATCTACCCATTCATCAATGCAATGCAAAGGTGATATGCATGACGCACGCATGCAAACTCTATGCCACACCCATGTCTCGGTTTCATGGATCGCTCCCGTTGGTCCATCGAGTACCACTTTATGTCTCACTTCACGGTCCGTCCCCATTGGCATGAGTACCAATGGCCAATTTTAGGTTTTTCACCACAGGATCTACACCCTCATAATGCATAGCACCAAGTGCTTAACTCACGCCATGCCTCCAAGGATTCACACTATGCCAACATGCTTTGGTTTCATCCTTATGCAATTCAATGAAACATTTCATCAACACATGGAGCATGACTTAAAAATATGCCTCTTTCATAAAGTAAAGCATAACTTCAAATTCACAACACTTTGTCTACATGAATGTAAGTCACAATTCAATGAATTAAGCATATGATCAAGTCTCATGTTCACCACTTTAACAATTTCTCAAAGGAAATACAAATACACAAACTACCAACTCATGAAATAATTCATAACTCTCAAACCGCAAGAGTTTCTCTACATGAACATAAGCTAGAATACAATGAATCGCACATTCTAACAAGTTATATGTTCATCACTTTACCAAATTCTCAAAGAATAACAAAGAACATACAAGTACATAAATAATTAACTCTAGGTTTTCAAAGCAACTACCATCTAAGTGATTTTATAACATCAAGTAAACACCTAAATCATTTAATCAACACATAGAAAGGCAAGAAAACTCAAATCTATTCCTAACTTAGCAAGGTATCATACCTCGAATGGTTTTTCTCAAATTGAGGAAGTTGCGTTCGCTGCATAGCCAAATCGATCAGTGAGAATATAGTTCTTGTTGAGAGGAACAACTTCTTAGAAGGAACCTTTGTGAAAATCCAAGCCTAGAAATGTGTTTTGGAAGCTTGAATGTTGAAAAACCTAAGTTTTCTCTTCCCCTCTCTCTCCCTGCGCGTATTCTGCTCTTCTTCAGACCAAAATATGATTTTTTTGACTCTAAGGATTGTATTTATAGTCAAAGGGCAAAGGGGCAAAATGACCTTTTGCTCTTAATGAATTCGGGCCCCGTTATACTACAACCTATCCCGAAACACCTTAATTTGATATTTTGCTTTAACCAAAGTTCTTAAAATTATTTTAAATGAAAATTTTTTAAAAAATAAATTTTCTCCTGTGGTCGGGTTTGGCCGGATCCACCAGGGCCACCTGGGATGCCTTTTTGGTCTAATTTTTGAAACTATCTCCGAACATATTCAAATTTTTACAGTAGGTGTATTTTAATATTCTAAGCATATTTCTCTTCTATGGCATACTAAAAATATGCTTCTAAATATTACTTACATCTAAATGTGCATGTATAGTGCCCTACTGGCAAACAGTGCATAAATAGTGCCTTACCGGCTAAAAACGAAAAATTTACCCTCAATTTTCAGGTCTCTACAAATGTTCTAAACTACCAACTAAAACTAATAAAAGAAATCCACTAAATGAGTTAAATAGGACCAAATGCCTATAACTATAAAAAAACATAAAATAAGCTCACACGCCTATACTTAATGAAATAAAAAGTCTATATGAAACCACTAGGCTATGCCACCCTCCTTTGTAGCTTGTATCACATGGATTAAAGCTGGTTATTTTTCTTTCAAGCACATCTTGAATGTTGGGGTCTTGCTTGATGAATTTGCAAACTCGGCCCAAGTGGATTGCACCAATCCTTGCATTGCTTCCTTGATCTTCTTAGCTCTCAACCTTGTGATTGGCCCTTTTGGAACTTGTAAAGGATCTTTAAGACTTAGTCCATCATGGTGCCTATCAAGGACGAGGAGGTGAGGTGGTTTGTGAGGTAAGGTGAGTGGAAGAAAAAGTCTCTTGATTTTGCTCGGAAGTGGGAGCAGATTTGGGGACCCATCCTTGGTTAATAGGCTTGTACCCCATGGACTTAAGAGTCCATTTGGTGTAGATGTCTATGTGGATGGGGACATAGAAATCGATTTCACCACCAATATTAATTTGGTGATATTTGAAGAGAGTGGTGAGGTGGTTGCCATATGGGGTGGTTGTCTATGACTCGTTTCTTTTTAGGCAATCATTCATGTGATGAATGATGATATGAGGGAGGTTGACCTTTTTATAGTTAAGGATGCACCAAATTAGAACACGTCTATGTAGGAGACAAAATGTCGTTCACCGACACGTGGAAGAATGTTGTTGGTTATCATGTGGTGAATAAGGTGGGATTTTAAAGGTGAGCCGTGAGGCTTTAGGTTTGAAGACCTCGGTTATGTTAGGGTTACCACACATTTGTGATATGGTCGTGAGAGGATCAAATCTATCACGCACTACACAAGTGTTGGTAGTGAACTCTTGGAAACCCCCTTGTGAGATATTGAAGATATCATAGACGATTTTGAGTTTGAGTGAGATGGGATGATCAAGAACCCATGATGAAGCATTGAGACCCTTAGACATCTCAAAATAAGCGTTGAAAAGTTGGACGAGTTGGGTGTATTGAATGTTGGAAGATGAAAGGAACTTGGTCCAAACAAGGTAATTAAAGTGAGTACTTATTAGAATGGATTCGGAGTCAAAGAAGGGGGAGCTAATAGTTTAACCATACTCAACGTGTCGATGTTAAATGTCCTTGTTGAACTTTTGTATGATATCACGGAAGTATAACATTTTGTTTAAATTACTAGCACTAGTTACATACTCTAATAGAATTCAAGGCAATTTTAAGGTGCTTTAAATACATTTCAACTATTGCACAAAGAGCTGAAGGCATTCATTAGCCAAATATATTACAAAAAGAAAGTTTTTAAATATTGTTTGAGACAGTATTTGACAATATGTTTCAAATTAGAAGTGTGTTACTCACAGTCATGTAAACATGATAATAACGCATTGGATATGAAATACAAAAATGGTCAAAATTTCATAATTATCAATTAATTTATAAATAAATTAATAAGGGTGGAATTATTTCAACTCTTGCTTGTACATTTGCATTCTAAAAAATATATTTTTAATATAAATCTTTTTAGGAGTACAAGTGTACAAAGGGAGCCCCAAATAGCTTTCTCCAATACTAAAAGGAAAGGTTCGCATTTGACATACAAGCTTAAAATAATTTGATACTAAAGTCATAATACTTAAAAGACTAGCTACTTGAGTTTTTCTTTTGCATTAATTATAAAATTAAAATTCAAAGAAATTGCTATATTAAATATATCATAATCAATTACCTAACTTATTGTTTGGTTCAACAAATTTGATCAAAAATAGGGAAAATGTTTTTTTCTTGTATTTTCTTTTTCACTAAAATAATATTAGAAATTAAGGTGTTGTTTAATTTGAAAATTTAATGAAAAGAATATTTTCACCGAACCAAACAAAACTTTCCATTCCTTTGGAAGTTATGAAGCGAAAAAGAAAAGAAAGAAAAAAAAAAGGAAAATAAATTAAAATAAAAGTGAAAAGATAAGAAAAAAATAAAAAAAAATATTTATTTTTATCTTGTTTGACAATTCTGGAGAGAAAATTAAAGAAAATCATTATTTCGTATTTGAATGATTAGTGAGAGAAAAAAAAAAGCGTATAAAAAATCATTTGATAATTATATCATTTTTTCTCTTTATGTTTAGAATTTTTAATTTTTTTATTTATGAGTATTTTCGGTATTGCAACAAATTTATTAAATACACTTTCTTTTTTCTCTTCAATTTTTTTTTTTTTTTTTTTTTCAGTTTTGGAGAGATCGGTGAAGTGGTTTAAAACACTCAAACTTTATCTTTTATTATTTTCTTTTCTCTGGATTAAAAACTTTCAAATAAAATATTTAATTATCTCTCCATCTTAGCAGTTCGTTTGGATGGAGAAAATTTGAGAAAAAAGAAAAGATTAAGGTGGAGAGATAGTTAAATCTCTCCTTTGGAAGTTTTTAATGGAGATAAAAGAAAATAATAAGGGAGAAAGTTTGAAGGTTTTAACCCACTTCTTAAATCTCTACAAAAGTAGAGAGATTTGTAGCATAAAGAAAACATTTTAATGATTTTTTTCAAATACTAAAAATACTCATAAATGAAAAAATTAAAAATTCTAAAGAGTATAACTGTCAAATGATTTTTTTATACTTTTTTTTATTTCCTCCCCCACTAATCACTCAAACAAGAAATAATGACATTATTTTTGTTTCTTTTCTTCTTAAACTATCAATGAATAATTTTTTTTCTTTTCTCTTCTATTTTAAATTTTCTTTTCTTTTATCTTTGGAACTTTCAAACGAATTGTAAATCTCATTTGGATGGAGAGAATTGAAAAGAAAAAAGAAAAGAAAATATAAAGATGAAGATATAGTTAAATGTCTCGTTTGGAATGTTTTAATAAAGAGAAAAGAAAAGAATAGAAAAGTATAGGAGATAGTTTGAGAGTTTTAGTCCACTCTTCCAATCTCTTCAAAAATGAAAAGATTTTGAGAGAAAAGAAAATATATTTAATAATTTTTTTTGAACTACCAAAATATTCATAAATAAAAGAATTAAAAATTTTAAACATAAAAAATATATAAGGTTGTCAAATAATTTTTTATACTTTTTTTTCTCCCACAAATCATTCAAATAAAAAATAATGACTTTTTTTTTCTTATACTATCAATTAAGATATAGATGAACATTTTTTTTTTTTTATCTATTTTAATTTTTTCTTTATTCTCCAAGCAAACTATTGGCAGAATTTTTTACTAAATTCACATGGTTTATGTTTGATTTAATTTGACCCATACAAATTTTCATTTATTTACTAAATTCAAGAATTTTTTTAAATCAATTCTAATTTTTTAAAGAAATTTTAACTTCAATATACGAGTTTAATGTGATTTTAAATCAACAAGAATTAAGAAATATTCAAAATTTTGTTAATTTTTACAAATTATTGTAAATTATTATTAATTTAAAATTATATTTTAAAATATAATTTTAAACCCGTATTTTGGTAATATAATTTTATTAAAAAAACTGACAATAAAATCACGCATGAAAGATTCAATTTAAAAAACTACGTTTGATTCGCATCGTGTTAACACTCGAAAAGTCAAACCCATGTTGTGGAAAACACGTTCCCTTCTGACAGACATGTATACTATAGTCTTTGAAAGCATTTCCAACTTCAAGTTCCAAAAATCAACGAGTCGCGTCTTCTCCTCTCTCTCTCTCTCTCTCTCTTTTGTGTTTTCATTTCGAGTCATTTTCACCAATCATGCCATCAGCAATCTCTCAGCTATCGTGCTTCTCTTCAATCAACCGCGGACTACAGCTACGCACTCGATCAACTCCATGGCCCACTCTTCGTCCAAAGGTACGACCTTTCTTTTCCCCACTCCCTCAAACCCTAATTTTCTCAGCTGCCTTTTGGTTCCCGGTAAGATGCAAGTGAAAAGTAAAACTCTGTCCATTTGAGCATGATATAACAGAAAACTGGAGATTGGAAATTGTATTTTCGTTTGCTTTATTTCATTTTCTTGGATTGTGGGCCTTGGCGCAAGGTTAAGTTTACTCTATTGTGATCTGTAAGTTACGAATTCTATTCACGCAAAAAGCCTCCACTTGCAGGGTAAGGCTGTGTATATCTAACCCTTACGGGACTCGTAGTGGGGAGCCTCGTGGGCTAGCTCTTTTATTTCATTTTCTTGGCAACCAAAACTTGCCGTGAATTTATATGTACTTTAATGAGATTAGGGTCTTTCGGGTTTAAATTTAATAAAATTCTATTTTGTCATAGATGGATGTTTTAAGTTGCAAATGCCGAATGACATGACGGATTCTCGTAGCATGGAATGATGTATGTATATATTTTGTTCACGTCACTTCGAATTTCTCTGTAATTGTTGCCTTGTTGTTGAGGAATCAATGTCTTCTATGTATGTTTGGATATGGTGTATAAATTATGATATTGACATGAAGGGCTGTGAAAAGATGGAGTGAAATTACTTGCATGTGTTTTTGGAACTAATTGTAAAGGTTAATCCAATTGTTTCAATGCTTGCCGATGTATTACTGGAGTATGGGAAAGTAGCAATTTGCTGGGATATCATTTTGAATGTGACTTGGCCTAAATTGCTGACGTATGGACCTAAGCAATCTGAGCTTGGAAATTTCTGTTTTAAGAGGAAGTGATAGCAGATACTTAATGGGTAAATTGCAGTAGATTCTTGCAACTATATGCTCCTGCTCGTTATGGAAACCAGAGATATCTATGGACCAAGAGTTATAGATTTGTTCAGTGAAAGTTTTATTTTGTAAAAGTTTAATGGAACTCTCAGAGGACAGCGTCATAGATTTTACCTTGCTACTGCTGTTGTCAAAAGATCTAATGAGTATAGAAGATCAAGAATGACACAAATTTGAGGTCATTTATATGAAGTTCCCTCAAATTTTCCTTTTGCCTCAAATAGAGAAGCCATGGTAGCTGAATGCTCATCCGTTATAGGTAATTAGGTGGTTTGGAACCCCCTAAGTTCAGGAGGGGTTTTCACGATTGGGAGTAGGGGGAGGTTATGGCTTTGTTGGATGAGTTTTATCGTTTGGAGATTTATGTGGGGACCAGGATGACGCTATTTGGTGGACGGCCAAGGTTGGGGGCGCTTTTCAGTTAGATCTTTTTATAAAGTGTTAGCCAGCTGAGGTGTTGAAGGCTTTTATTGGGAAAGTATATGTGTCCCAAAGTACCTTTCAAGGTGGCATTTTTGGGTGGGCTACCTTATGGAATGCAATTCTTCCGACAGATTATTTAAAAGAGGGTAATTGGAGAGGATAAAATGGTTTGGGCCATAAATAAAGAAAAGAAGTTCATGGTTCGTTCCTATTATAAACAATTGGTAGGAAGCGGAAACTATATCTTTTCTTGGAAGAATATTTGGAAAACGAGAGTGCCTAGTAAAGTCACATTTTTTGCTTGGGTGGTGGTGGCTTGAGAGACTATTTTGACAATGGACAACTTGCACAAGAGAGACTACCACCTTTCTAGCTGGTGTTGTTTCTGTAAGAATGTGGAGGAATCGGTGAATCACATTCTTCTTCAGTGTTCATTGGTTAGAGAATTATGGACACTGTTTTTCACTTTGTTTGGATTAAGTTGGGTGATCGGTGATGCCGGCTACAATTAGGGAGTTTTTTGGGTTGGAGGTGCCACAGTGTAAGGTTGGAATTGAAGCTTGCTTGGAGTATGGCTCCTCCTCTTTGCATTATATGGAGTCTTGGAGAAATATAAGGACTTTTGAGGGGGTGGGAACTCCTCTTTGGTGCTTTAAAGACAATGTTCTTAAGTCGTTTTTCTTTTGGTGTAAAGAAGCTAGTTCTATATATTTAGATGATTATATCAATTTTTTTGGGGGAGCCTTAGGCTTTATTTTTTGTAGCCATTCACTTTTTTTGTACACAGGGTTCACCCTCCTTGGGCACCTCATATATGCATCCATACAAGGGGGCTTCCATCTGCGAATAGATGCCCCATGTGTAAAAGGGAGGAGAAGACAATAGACCACTTCCTCCTCCATTGTGTGGTGGTACAAGGGTTCTTCCAAGCGTGGAATGGAGGTTACAAGAGAAGGGTACGGAGCACTTGGGTTGTGCTACCGTTATTATTATTTTTTTTTTGTGCATTTAGAGAAAGCGGAATAGAGAATTTTTGAAGGAAAAGAGTTGTCCTTTTTAGAGTTAAAACTTTTTTTTTTTTTAGTTGAGAATTTTGTATCTACGGAATTGGTCGGGTACACGCTTCCTCTATAGATGCTTTTAGTAGAAATTTTGGGAATCACAAGGATCTAGTTTTTGTGTGAGTTGTCTTTGTTTGTATATGAGTTCGTCCCCTTGGGCAGTTTTCAATGAATATTTATTTATCAAAAAAAAAAAATACATTAGAAATTACCCTGTGTAATTCAATTGGGAATGAAGGAATAAATGATCTATTATTTAGCTATCCACCATGCCCACAGAGAATAAATTGGGGGAAAAGGTTTATGCTTTTTTTTTTGTTTTTGGGGGGGTGGGGTTGAGTTCAGATTTCTCTAAAGACATTATACATTGTTATGTTTTGACCAGAGCTTGTGGAAGGGATGCACTTTGACTATGGAACTTGTGGAAACAATCCACTCTCGTCTGTGGCGTAAACTCTCTATCATTTTGAAGGAAACTTCATCGATAACCAAAAGGGAAAAAAAAGAAGAGGTTTTCAGTCTTCACATTATTTCAATTGTAACAAAAATTCTAGGCCAACCCAATATAAGTGTAAACATGCAAGTCAGGCCATGGTGGCACTGGGGTCTGAGAGATAGGCTAGAGACAGGAAAACAAGAACTTGCAATGAAAGATTATGCAACCCCAAACTTTGGTGATTGAATCAAAATTGCTGAAAGAATTTATCCGACGAAGGACGAGAAGTTTTGGGTTGTAATCTTTTTTTGATCAGAAATAGTATTTCTATTATAAACAAGGCTCCCAAGAAGGGAAAACCTAAAGATACAAAAAAGGAACTGGCCTACAACAAAATCACAACCGAGAGTCCCTAAAAAAATCTAATAAACTATGTAAATATATCGGGGATTCTTTCTTAATCCAAAAAAAGAGTGTTCTTAAAAAAATGTCTTTGAACTTCCATGGAGGAAATTCAATTCCTTCAAAACAATCTTCAATTTCTTTCCCGCCATAAGCACCAAACTAGAAAAATCAAGGCCATTCTCCAAATTCTTCTTAACTCCTTCCTCATCTTACTACACCTCCAAGATAAAAGATTATCCTTGAAAGATTCCGACATTACCCACAAGCACCCAAAAATGGCAAAAAGCACACTCCAATCCCTAGTCAAATTGCAATGAATAAGAAGATGATTCATTGAATTCTTCCTCCGCTCTGGACATTGGACACCGATATGGCATTTGGAAACCCGTCTTCCTTATATTGTCCAATATAAGAATTGCATCCCAACACGCCTGTCCATGCAAAAATGCAGCTTCAACTGGTACACTAGACCTCCATATCATCCACCATGGAAAAGTACTCTCATTCACATTTATCAATCTCTTATAAAAGGAACAACCTGTAAATTTTCCATCACTGTTTACATTCCAACACAACCCTTCCTCCCTACCCTCCCTCACTTCCAGCCTATTCAACATTTCTAGTAGAGCCTCAACCTCCCTTAATTCCCAATCAAAAAACTTATTCTAAACCGAGGGCACCAAATCTTCTTTCCCCCTAATTCTTCAACACACTCCGTTACCACTGCTTCATTGTTCAAGGCAATGCTGAATAAATTAGGGAACGAATCCCTCAATATTTCATCTCCCGCCCAAGGATCCAACCAAAACTTCACCCGGGAACCCTCACCCATGTCAAAGTGAATATATCGAATGAAAATATCCTCCCCTTTTTTAATAGCTTTTCACACCCCACACCTGTACGCATCCCCCACATCTCTAGAGAACCATGCTCCTTCCTCACAACCATATTTCGCAGCAATCACCTCCCTCGATAATGCCCTTTCTTCACCTTCTCCCATCCCACCGAATGAATTTTCCTCTCTCCTTTACCAACCCATAAGATATCCCGCTGAAACTTCTCCAATTATTTCTTCACTCAAATAGGCATTTGAAAAGAGACATGTAATACTTTGGAAGGTACTCCCATGTGCTCTTGATAAGAGTGATTTGTCACCATTTTGAAAGATATTGATGCTTCCACCCTGCCAATCTACGCTCAAATCACTCTAGAACTGCATCCCATATGCCCTTTGACTTTGCTTTGCCCCTAAAGGGAGACCCAAATATATAGAACGAAAGCTCCCCACTTCAGCACCCGACTCCCATTGCCATTTCACTTACATTCTCCGCTTCTCCTACCGGAATGACTTTACTCTTATGCAGATTCACCCTTCGACCCAACACTGCTTCACAACATATCAGAATGCATCTCAAAATTCTCAACTGATTCTCCTTAGCATCACAAAAAACTATCGTGTCATTAGGAAAAAGGAGACGAGAGATTTCCACTCTTTCCCTCCCCCCCTATCCTCGATCAAGAATCCTCTGAGCATCCTCCTGCTACAACCTTGTCCATCATTTGACTCATAGCCTCCATTACAATCACAATAAGAAAAGGATATTTTTCTCTCCAATCATAAGCACACCCTTAGAAACCCAGTCATACTTTGGTTAGGATAAACTTTTGGTAGATGATCTAGGTTCTAAGTTTCTCCCAGCAATTGCAGCAGACATTTAGCTAGTAATTGTTTCTCCGTAGAAACCACATTGGCAACCCTTAAGCATCTCGTTGCTTTTATTCGGTATACTTTAGCCAAATCTATCCTATGAATTCTTTTCTTATTTTTAAATTTGACCTAAAGAAGAGCCATCTGACACCTATAGCATATTAGTCAGTTTAACTGAAATTTTGAACATTTGAAGGTGGTAGACAGGATTTTTAGATTCAGTTGTATGGATAAAGGTGACCAAATCTCCAAAGAAGGTGCAACTCTCCTTCCTGCGAGCTGGTCCCTTTCTTACCTCTGCCATTGGGTACCAGAATTTTTAGGCACGTGAATTGGCCTCCAGATGGAAGGTCTGAGTGGTCAAGATTTTGAGAAGTCATTCGGCTCTTACCATTTGCCCCTCTGTTATGCCCTCGTTTGACCCTTTTATCTACCTTGATTACATGCAGTCTTTGACTCTCCTTTCTTCTCATACATGCTGTGGCAAATATTGGAACAAATTTCTCGATTGACAGTCAAATTTTTGTTGATTTCATAGATGGATGTATTTATCATTTATATCAAAGTCTTCATATTTGCACTGTTGGTTGTTTGGATTTATTTTTATTTGTTGGAAGTGTTCATTTATGCCAACTCTTTATATCAAACTGATAGTATGGAAAGATTTGGAAGTATGAGTGGGATATAGTGAAGTTGATGAAAGCCTTTTGATACTGTGAATAGTGAAGGATTGTCACAGCATAACTCTTGACCGCATATAATGTGGCTTGGAAGGTTCCTCAAATGGGTGCACAATCAATCTTTATCGTTATTCTTTTTTTTTTATATATATATTTTCTTTCCTTTTGGGTTATAGTTCTATGTCTCTTATTATCTTTCTTTCAAGTGAAGTTTTCTTAGTTGCTGCCAATATAGAGATGTTAAATATTTTTTAATTCGAGTCTGGACTTTTTTCATTACATGTCACTACGTTTCTTATATTTTATATCCTATTAATCATGTTTAGAGGCACACATACTTCCCTAATATCAACATGCCTGTGTTCATTTGCTAAAATTTGGTGACATTTGTACTCCCGTGTTGTTGGGGGGGGGGGGGGGGGGGACACCCCAAAAAAAGGTTTTGAAAATTGTATCTTTTACCCCTATTTTTTATACAATTTTTTTTTTTTTAAATTAGGAGTTGCCCCCCTCAAAGAATTTCATATTTTTACATAAAACCCCATGTTCCTCCAACCCACCCAAACTCAATGGGCTAGTTTAGTGTTTTAGGTTTGTCCTAACTAATTGCCACTTGGAAGTGATTTTTATTGCTGGAAGTTTTTATTTTCTAGGTATATGTTGTTATGAGCCATGATGGACGTGGCACAGACATATCCAGTTCAGAGACTAAATCCACTCTGAGTTATTCTACAGATGCATCGAATTCGCATAATGGGGGGCCCATAAAATCGTATCCAACTACAGAAGAACATGTTACCGGAAAAGGGAAGAGCGAGACAGTACAGGAACATGCTGCCACTGAACAGAAAAGGGCAGCAAAGATTCATGACTTCTGTTTCGGGATTCCCTTTGGTGAGTGTCCAATGTTGATGACAAGCTCTCTGGTGTTTCCTTACCAAAGAAAACTTCACATGTTACCAACTGAAATCAAAGAGACTTGTCCATTGATGCATAACATATTTCATGCACCTTCATTCATGAAATTTAACTAAGCTTCATTGACCATGTTTCCTGTCTCTGATTTATTCATTATCATTTGTACAAAATGCATAACCTCAGGAGCTGTTGAAAATCTTTATCATGCAAAATTACAAATACACTTAGACATGTAAAATATATCATTGGAATTGTTCGAGTTTTTTTTCCTTCTCTAAATGTTTATAAGTAACTCTACAAAGTGATATAGAGTATGTAGTCCTTACTTTTACCTCGCTTTGTTCCATTGTGTTAAAATTTTGACACAGTTCTAAGAATGTGTCTTAGGTTCTTTCAAGATTCGAAGCAAGATAGACCATGCTCCCCCCCCCCCCCCCCCCCCCTCTTTTTTTTCCCTCAAAAAAAAAAAAAAATTGCCAATGTCAATCCCCACCTATGTAGGGTGCTATTAGGGGGGGGGGGGGGGACTTGAATAAAAACAAAAAATTGAATAAAAAATAAAAAAAATTGAGATTCTTTGCTCTTTTTTTTACTGGAAAATAAAATTTTTGAATTTGGTTTAAATAAAGAAAGATTTTTGATATATGATTCAAACATAAATTATAAGATGCAAGTTAAGTGAGATAGGCAAGTACTGCTTTAATCTTCGTTCCTTGTGCTCTGTTTGTTTTGACGTACAATGTTTTACAACGAAAATATTTGTCATTTAAAATTTTACATGAAAAAATTCTTTTCCCTCGGTGTTTGGTTGAAAATTTGAAAATAGTTTCCCAGTTCTTACAAATGTAAGATAAACTCTTATATAAGTTTGTAAATAAATGCAAATGGAGGCATTTTAATTTGGCAGATATACGGGTTGGTATATAGGCGCGTGTATAAATGACTATATATTAAAATATATATGTAAGTGTATTTATATACGCTTGTATATACAAATACGTAAAAAAAATTATGTGTATAGGCACATATATACATGTAATGCGCATGTATGAGTTTATACAATAAACATGACTATCATTTGAACACGAGTTTTGAGTTTATATTCGGAAAATGATGTTTGTAAAAGAAAAAAAACTCGAGTCATTTCAGGTTTTGAAAACTGCTTTCATTTTCCTCAAACAGTTGTCTAAAACATTTTATGACTGACCAAGTGCCCTTTTTTTTGACAAGTAATAATTTCACTAAGTTCCCATGCTCATGGAATACAAAAAAGAGGAGAAAGAATCTATGGACAAAGAAGAACCCCCCGAAATCCAAAAATAAAGGGAATTCAACACCAAAGCTGTCGCACCCCATATGGGAGACTCTACACCTTCAAAAACTCGATTGTACCTCTTCCTCCAGATAATCCACCATATGCAAAGTGGAGTCATGTGCCAAAATTTTCCCATTCTCCTTCCAAATGCTAAAACAGTTTCTGGAATTTATTTTACATCAAAACAAATGGAATGTTGAAAGAAACCTGTTTGAGTTTTTTTTGTTTTTTTGTCAACCTTTATAATGAATCTTAAATGTTGTCTTTTTAAACTTTGGCTTGTTCATAAATTCGTTAGGTCAATACCCTTTTCATTTACATAAAGAAGGATTGGTTTACTTTCAGTCAATGGTGACCTCGATTTTAACTGAATTCCATCAATTTACAAAAACTAATAAGGTATAGTGGAGATTAAGTTTTATTCTACCCTTGACTTCTAGTTCTAGTCTAGTATTCCTTCACATGGGATACCTTGAAAGCTCATTGGGAGCTTGAAGGATTAATTTAAACCTAACAATATAAATCAAAAGCTATTTCTTCTCAAGTCTTTTCTGAACGAGGAGGTAAACTTTTGGATCCTGTCTAGTTTGTTCTTTGAGTTTGTTGAAACTCGACTTGAGCTAGTACATCTTGGATAAGTTATGCCCTTGTACGGATTGGGTGGTGGTGTAGCCACACGTTGAATATTTGCGATAGGAAGGAGAAAAATTGAGGCATATGTGATCTTCATCAAAAGTTACTAAACCTTGTATACAGGGGCTGACTTTAGAGGGGTTAGACTTCGTGAACCCAAACTACAGTTTAGGACCACCAACCCAATGACATTTTAACATGGTCAATCAATACTATATATATGGAGTAATAAATGTGTATTTTATGATTGTTTTTAGTTAAATCTTGTCAACCTTTCTCCTTTATTCCAACTTATGTTGTTACATTAAAAAAAAAGTTGGTTGTATATTCTCATTAATGATTGAATCTTGCCACAGGTGGGCTTGTTTTAAGTGGGGGGCTTCTTGGTTTTATTTTCACAAGAAATCCTGCTACCTTAAGTGCTGGTGTGCTATTTGGAGTTGCTTTGCTAGCCCTCAGCATTTTTAGCTTAAAGGTTTGGAGACAAGGGAAATCCAGTTTACCATTCATACTAGGACAAGCAGGTATTTGTTTTTCTTATCACTTACGGTGGTCATGATGCCAATTTCTTTCTTGTATTCTATGTTTTGGATTTTTATTTCATTTGTTTATTTGTATTGCAACATTTAACTGGCTAGAGTGAAATTCTTTCTTGGTGTGATTTTCTTTTTGATATTCCTTACACCTGGATTCTTATTATGGGTGCAAGTAGATACCTCATGAGCATATTTTGGTAGTTCCTTCTTTGATTAATTCATCACCCTAAAAAAAAAAAAAACAAGGCATTGGTTCTGCTGTAACTCTTCTGCTCTTTATTTCCAAGCAATGTATGTCAAATAAATATCATCTACCATAATGACCATTGATGATTGACCATTTAAGCCCATCTGCCTCACTATCACTACTATCACCTTGGAATTCACGACGACAACTACCAAACCTCATCTATATCTCCAGATCTACTTTGGTGTTCTGACGAGGAAAGACGGATTCCCTTAGGTGAAATAAAGTAAAGCTTCCTGTGGTTGAAGGGGGATTGGAGCTAAAAGACCTAGAGTTGTTCAACAAGGCTATTTTGGGGAAGTGGCTTTGGCGGTTTGTTGTGGAGGATAGTGCTTTGTGGAGAAACATGATCTCTATGAAGTATGGAAAGCTACAAGGAGGGGAAAGGATGGCTTTATCCAATGTGTCTGTTTTCAGATTAGGGAAGGTGCTTCGAGTGAAGTTTTGGGAGGATCCTTGGATTAGGGATGGCAGTTTGAAGGAGAAATTTCCTAACCTTTTTAATTTAGCCATGAATAAAGAAGCCACGGTTGTGGATTACATTGATACAGTGGGAGGGAGAAGGATTTGGAGCCCATGTTTTCAAAGAAATGCTTACTGATTGGGAGATTAAGGAGATTGTAGAGTTGATGGAAGTGTTGTGTAGTGTTTATTTGAATGGTAGGAGGGGGGAATGGGTTGTGGTGGAAGGTGAATAGGGATGGGAAGTTCTCGGTCCAATCCTCTTACAAGAAGTTGGTGAATGGGAGAGAGAAGTCTTTTTCTTGGAGATTAATTTGGAAGTCTAGAGCTTCTACGAAGGCTGTGTTTTTTGCTCGGTTGGCGACATGTGGGGTTATTCTTAAGGCAGATAATCTTTGCAAAAGGGGATTACATCTCTCAAGTTGATGCCCCATGTGCAAAGAGGAAGAAGAAATTCCTTGAGGGAGGTTGTCATTTATATGCCTGATGCCCATGTATGTTTGAAAAAACAGACAAGATGGAAGGTTTACTAATTGGTTTTGTTCTTAAAAAAATGAGAACATATCTTTTTAATCTTGTCTTATTTCATTTTGAATGTGTTACTTCCTGTTGTTTTTGGATAAGTAATGTTCTAATTCTGACCTTGCAGTACTCTCTGCGACCCTTATCTGGAAGAATTTTCAGGCCTACTCATTGGTAGTACATCACATCACAATATGATGTTCCCATTCATTTGCTAGCTTATTCTTTATCTTTAACTGTAACGTGTTGATGCAGACAAGGAAGCTTTTTCCAACAGGATTTTATGCTGTTGTTAGGTACTGCAATATCTGGTTGCCAGTGTTTTTCTTCACGAAGATTCTTTAGTTTATAGCTTGAGCTATTTGTAAATGTGTTTTGTTCTTTATTTATCTCAGTGCTGCAATGTTGTGCTTCTATATTTATGTGGTGATGTCTGGAGGAAACCCACCGCCAAAGAAGTTGAAGTCATCTGCCTCGGTCCCGTCATAACAAGAACCCCAAAAAAGTCAGATTGTGTTTTAAGGTTTAGTAGGATTTTTCTTTTGCAATTTTTTTCATGACTTGGGGTTATGATTTGTAGAAAACAATGTTGCCCTGGTGAAAAATAATGGAAGAAGGTTAATGGTCAGCGATGTTGCCCTAAATAATGTGACTGTGGCTGATAGGTTATTATGTAATATAGTTATGGATTGATGTAGTTAAGTCTATACTGGTATACAAATTGCTGTAATAAATTTGATTATGGAAAATGTAATGATAATTGTTCGCTCCTTATTGATCTTTTCTGAAATTCATCTTGTACTTGATATATTTGTGGTTATCCTATCCTAGACCTGGCTTGTATACCGGGCTTTGCACATATACGAAATTAATTCCTGGCTTTGAAGAGGTTTATCTGTCGAATGTATCTAAAGGTATCGATGAAGTAAAACGTTCGAAGAGGTCACTGCAACTTGATCAATAATGACCGTTGTGCCTATAATTACTTGTAGTTGAATGAAAGTTGGATCAATTATTTTGAGTGAAAGTTGATTCTTATACTCTGATTGCTCAGCACATGGAAAGATAAGAAAATTTAGAATCTTATGATGGCAGTTCCAAACTCAACATATGCTTACTTTGATTTATTTTCATGTCATCTTGGCAACTGAACAGGTCTTAATTACTTCTATTCACTTGTACTGAAACTGGTATCTTCATAGGACACATTATGCAAATAATGTCAAAAGTTATATCTGCATTCAATCCACCTCTCCTTGCACCCGCTGGCATGACAAAACATTGAATAATCGGCTTAAGTATGGACATGGGACACAAAATGATACGGACGTGATATTTTTTTAAAAAATGAGACATGAATATGTTAAGGATACAGTGAATATATAATTTTTTTTATATTTTTCATATGAACATATAATAAAAATTTAATATTATATTAATTAAAATTAGCATAAAAATATATAAATTATAAAATAATAAAGTCGTTAAATAAAAAATTACTTCATTTAATTATCAACATGCATGGTTTTGCCAGCCTTAGTTGTACACTATTGTCAGTTGGGTGGAAATTGATCCTTTGTTGTATGCTACTTCATGTTTTAAACAACTTCCATTATATTGAAATGCTGACTATTTAGACACATTATCTTTTCTAATAGGGATGTCATGGGTTTAAGTCCCACTCCTCTCAAGGAGAATGTAAGATTAGTTTGTCCCTCCTAACCTGAGTTGGGTTGCACTTGTCTTTCCTTGGGTTCAGTTTTGTGGTAAAAAAAAAAAAAACTCATAGGTCTCATTTGTACACATTTCATCCTTTGTAGAGCTGCCAATTCTTTCTTGTTAGATATCTTATTGCATTTATTATGAATGTAAACTATCAAACTTTTTTTTGTGGTTATTATGTAAGTCAAAGCGATGCAGAGTTGAATCTTAGTAAATCATAACTATAAAGCTACTGTACGATTGTATATAAACTTGATCAGATAACTTTAGATGCCGAATCCATAAACTTACATTTCTCCTAATATAATATTAGAATACGTTATCGACCTTCTACTCAACTCAGTTTAACTACATGAATTTTGTCTAGTCATCGTGCTTTATTTAACGTCATTTCTTTAGTTAAATTATACACTGTCATATTTTATTGTTATTATCTTAATTTAAATTAATTTTATTCTTATTTTTTCCTAGCATGATGCTTAAGTAACTATTTCGCACTTTTTTATTTAGCATTTATTAATCTTTTTACATGGTCAAACGAACCACCTTAATTAGCTTTTTCTCTCATTAGAGTAAGCTCTCGACCTCCTATCACCAAAAAAGGTTAGCTATTTTTTTTTTTTTTGACCAAATTATTGTGGGTCAATAATCAGATTTTACTCATCTCAGTTCAGTTAAGATTATTGCTAAAGAGACTCTAGTACGGTGGCAAAGGCACTAAAAGAGATTGGGTCCAGTTTCAATTTAATTTTAAAAAAAAAAGAGAAGAAATAAAAAAAAAAAAAAGAAGGCACGTAATTATGTTAATATTGTAGGGCTTGGGTTTTTTTACTAGGGTCGGGTTGGCTTGTTTCAACTTGGGTAAGTTGGGGAGGTTTGGGTTCTGTTTGCTGGGTCTTGTATCAAGGCCCGTACTTTTCTAATAAAAAGGCTAAAAGATTGATAGTTGGTCAAAGCCTAAGGCACAAAAGTTCCACTCTACTGGACTACATAGTACATATTTGTAGCAAGTGAAGGAGGGTCTCAAGCTGGGCTCAGGCCCATTCAAGTAAAAAGAACTTCTGTTGGGCCCATTGTTTGGTGCAATGAAAAAATGTTTGAGGTTGGGTTTGTTTGCAATCTATCCTTTCTAGTTCCTTGTGTAAACGGGACTAACTTTGAGGAGTAGCCTTTTGTTTTATAGTTGGTTTAGATGATATGATTTGGAGAGAAGAAAATATTCAAGTAGTGACATCCATTTCTATTGCTTGAATTGTTATGAAGAGAGAGAATAAAATATTAGGGGAGAGTTTCAGTGATTAGGCTTACTTCTCTAATCTCTCTAAACTTGGAGAGATTTGGAGAGAATAAAATTCATTTATAACTCGTTTGGATGAGATGATTTGGAGATAAAAGAAAATATTCAAGTTGTAGCTTTTTCTCGTTTGAATTGTTATGAGAGAGAGAGAGAGAGAGAGAGAGAGAGAGAGAGAGAGAGAGAATTAGGAGAGAATTTGAGTGATTAGGTTCACTTTTCTAATCTTTTTGAAAAGTAGAGAGATTTGAAGAGAAAAGAAAGTTTATTTAATGAAAATCTTAAAATACTAAAATTGCCTTTACGTTAATAATCAGGGCAATTGCCTAATAGTTTAATGTACTTTCTTTTCTTTTCTTTCCTGCTAACTATTCAAACAAAAGATAATGATTTCTTTCTCATTTCTCTCTTGAACACTCAATCAAGGTGAAGGTGAAGGTGTAAGGTGAAGATGAATACTTTATTTTCTTTTATTCTCTTTTCTCCTCTATTTTATAGTATCATTTTTGTCTCTCCAAAACTTCCAAAAAAGCTGTTAAACTTTTTTTTTTTAAATGTCCTTAAGTGCATGAGCTGAGAATTAGGGTAGTTGTCAAATTAAAATTTGTATAATTGTCAAATAGTTTAATGTACTCTCTTTTCTTTTCTTTCTTATTAACTATTCAAACGAGAGATAATAATGTTATTTCTCATTTCTTTTTTGAGCATTTAAATAAGATGAAAAAGATAAAAACTTCTCTTCTTTCCTTCTCTTTTCTTTTATGTTTTAATATTTTTTTTTATCGTACTCTATTGGAGCTTTCAAACAAGTTGTCAATGAATATGAGAATCAAATATGTTACACGTGATATTATGCCCATACATAATATTATGACATTTTAATCTAGCCTCTAGGTTGCCCCCTCGATGACGTGATGTGTCTGATGGACTTGATTAATAGTGCCAAAAGCTACAAGACTAATGAAAAAGCATAAAATCAAATCTTTTAACTATTTAGAATCGTAACAGCAACCTAAAATCTCATTATTGTTTTAGATAAGATAATTGCTGAATAAGATAAGATTCAGATTATGTATAGTATGTGTGAAGTTATATATATATATATATATATGGAGAGAGAGAGAGAGAGAGAGAGAGAGAGAGAGAGAGAGAGAGTGGGGTTGTGGGGAGTGAGAGAAGGTACAAACCATCCATGTGGGTAGAGCCTAAATCACCCACGTGGCAAGCGTGGGTTAAAATTTTGAAGTCCCAGGCAATCAAACAGGGTATGGAGACATTTGTGTCCTACATATTTGGTAATAACTATCCCAATTGTATGGTCCAGAGGAGCCAACTAATTTCCAGTCCTCTCAGTCTCAACTTTCAAGATGTCCATTTATTCTCTGCAATTTCCTCTTTGCAATGCAAATGCATATAGTTGGTGTTAGTTAAATCAATCCCATTATACTTTGAACCCCAAAATTGGACATCTTTGTCTACTTTTGGCTAGTCTTTTCATGTTCTCCACTCTTTGTCATCTCCTTCTATACTTCTTCTTTACTCTCTATTTTGGTTGCCAAGAAAGTGAAGGAAAAAAGAAAAGAAAAGAAAATGTAGATGTTGAAATCCTTTGGAAGTGTGCACATTTGTAAAAATTGTTTTAAAAAATTAATAAAAAATAAAAATTGAAGAAGGTTACATTTCATTTATTTCTACTTTATTTTCAATATCGAACCTGATTTATTGATACGTTAGGATAATGATTATGTGTTAGGAGGTTAAAATGGTGGTTTTTTTTTTTTTCTCAGGTTAATTACGTAAAAATGGTGTTGATTTGTCTAAAAGCACTCAAATTGGGATCTTTGGCATAAACTTTTATGCACATTATATAATGCATATTGAAAATCTCTTTATCCATATATGTCACAAACATTTGATTGTGATGTTTATTGTTTTTGTGAATGTCTATGTAATCTTTTCAAAGTTGTGTGTATTAAGGTTTGCTTCCATTCTAAACAACTAGTGGAGGGAGAGTCATCTATGCATAAGCAATCACCATAAACAGTTATCAGAGATTCATGGACTTGACTAAATTGTCTATGACTCATAGCTGCAACATATGGAGTTGGAAGACCAGTGTCTTTGGGTATTGTGATATAGGCCAGATACGGTATCTATCAAAACATGGATATATATATGGTATCAAAACATGAATATATGTTTCAGAGTTATTGTAAGATTCTTTAGTTTTCAAAATTTGAGTCTAGTCTCAAATTTGTTATTTTAGATAAAATTTATATTTTTGTTATTCTTTTATTTTGAATAAGATTTCTTTATTCTAGTAGGATTATGACCTTTTAATTTAATAGGTTTAGGAATTTTAATATTTATATATAGGACTCTAAGTCTCCATTAATGACATATTTTATCTTTAAATTTTGATATAATTGTATTTTTAGAGAATTTGTTCTTTGATTGGGTTGATTGTTTTATGTTGTGAATATTGACATTGGTCGTATTCATCTTATCACGTTTCGTGCTACGTTGTATTATGTGTGTCTTAAGTGAGTTTAAAGCTTGATGAGTTTTGACCTGTTATGAAAAACACTTTTTTCTATTAAGAAAGAAAACAAGTTTGAAAAATTGTTTGGTTCATTGTTTTTGAAAAATGTTTCAAAGAAATCGAGTTTAAAAAGACCAATTTTAAGAAACATAAGGGTGATTTTTGGTTTTGTTTTAGTTTTGTAATAAAAAAATATTAAAATAGCTAAAAACTTCATGTTGCCAAAATGTTTTTTTTTAAAAAACCAAAAAAACTTGTTTCTGGAAAACTGATTTTTTGAAAGAGCAATGTTATTCCGAGTTTAAACTTACTGTGAAATAGAATTTTATAATTATTGAATGATCTAGAGCCTGAGTTTTTGTTCATCCAAAATCACTTCATCTTTAGTTCTTAAACAATCCAACGGTTAAAAGTTTATGTTTTATAAAGCTTCGAATTTATAATAGCATTACTCTTTTTGAAAACATCTGTCCAAGCCCAACCCACTTTCTAGTTTTTAATTTTTATTTTTAGCACCAAAAGGCTCCTTTTTGAAAGTAGAAAAAGAATTCATGATGGATGTAGAAAATTACTTGATTGCAAAGAATAAATAATGGGATAAGATAAGGAACAAGCGCATATCACAATGTTCTCCTTTTTAGTATCATATAAAACAATTTAGCAGGTTGTATCCAATCATGAATTTTTTTTTTTTTAAAAAGATTTTGTTCATAACCAATCTTGTTGGAAAGACAAGTTTCTACTCTCATCAATATTGTTATTATTATGCTCATGAATTTTTTATTTTTTTATTTTTTTTCTTGGGTCTTTTGAGGAGACATTTTATAGCTCAATTCCATCATTTGACAGAAAAATGTGAATTCTATGTTTGTCACTTCATAATTAGAGTATTGAAATTAAAATTTGGTTGAAATTGGAAGCAAGTTGGTTTAAATTTCGAATAATATTGTCTCCAATTCTAACTAATTCCAATTCTCAAATGCCAAACACTAGTATTTCTATTCCAAGGACACAAGGTTTTTTTATTTTTTTAATTTATAGAAGCAATGGGTATTTTAATCAATTAATCATCAATATAATACAATTACACTACTACAGTAAAACTGCAACTTCACTCACAAATCAACTCAAACCTAACAATAAGAAGAGCTTTCTCAAATATGAGCTTTGGACAGATAAACTAGTCATGTTCATGGTTGGAAGAAAATAATGCTCACAGTCTATTAACTGAGAGAAGTGAAATTTAAATTCATGACCTCTCTCTAATAAAGACATAGTGACCAATTGTCCTAGCCCTAGTTAGTTATGCAAAGGAGACAAGTTGAGAGAAGAAAATTGGACATGGTGAGGGCTGGTTCATTCTTAGTTGCTTATCACCATGGGCTCATGGGCATGTCTGTTGGAGCCTTGTAGGTCCACAAAAGATAAATTTTAAGGTGGAGAGGAACTTGGGAAGTCAAGCCTTGTGAGTTGTGGAATAAAAGGTTGGCCATAATTCAGTTAGACATAAAAATCCCAAATGGTCATAGTCATATGGGATTGCTACAGCTTGGTGTGTCATGATTTGATCCCAACACCAAAACTAACATAACCTACCCTCATATCTACATCATAAAACGTATTTCTTTTCCTTCTTTTTCAATGATTTAATGGTTGCATTACACAACAAGAGACAGACCTCTTCCTACCCACTAAAGATTTTCAATCTGGATGAAGGTTGGATTTGATTTTTTTTTTCAACACAATTACCTAAATATTATCGGCACCTTCAGCTACACCGTGGTTTGGTGCACTGTCTCACGTTTGACAATTGAAAATTTTCACAACCGCCGGAACACGCAACCATGCTCTAAATGAACCTTACGTCTTAGTGAGATTAATGTATGATTTATTTAAAAGAACACTTGTTTGTTATAAAAGAACAGAAAGTCATTTATAATATATTGATGGAAAATTATATTTGCACTCCGCATTATTATCTTCCAACTTTATTTTAGAAAAAATAATATTACACAATTATCGTTACATTCAAAGAAAAGTTATGAAGATCACTTTCTAGTTAAGAATATTTGTATAATTTAACTAAGTAAAACAATGAAAGTAGATTTCATATGACTAAATGTTGAACAAAACCCTTGGAGTTGGCTTAGTTAGTAAGGCCTTGAAGATAAAATACCGTCCTCAAGGAGTATCTAGTTGAATCTCGTAAATGCGTGTCTCATCTCATCTTATCTAATATGTAATTTTTAAAAATAGAGTCACATATAAAGGCTCAATTCTTGTTATTGATCATTTAAGAAAGAAAAAAAGAAGTACAAATGACATAATGGGTGAGTTTTGAGGGGATAAATCATGTCAAAGTTTTTAATTTACAGCCTACTTGGAATAAGGGAGTTAGAAAGAAAGGAAAGGAAAAGGGGAATGGAAAAAAAGCTTATTTCATACTATGTTTTAAAATAGGAAATGAAATGAAATGAAAGGAAAAGAAAGGAAAGGAAAGAAAAGGGAGAGAGGAGTGGTCTCTTAATCCATATTTTATATCTTTTGCTATCATTCTAAAAATAAGAAGACACGAAAGTAAAAAATTATTAAATCAGTGATTATCAGTTTTACCCTTATTTTTTAATACATGCAAGTGATTTTTTATTTTATCATTTGTATTCACATAATAAAATATCTCTATCTGATAATTTTTTTTTCCTTTTATCTTTACTAAAAAATATGAGTTGTTTATATTTTCATTTTTTCCCCCTTATTAGCTATCGAATTCAAAACATGATTTGTATTACACACTTTTCTTCACTATTTTCTCTCATACCTAATATTATGGTCGCCACTTCTTTTCATCCTCCTTACCTATCCACAATGTTAAAGACCACATTTGAATGATATGACTTAACTAAAATTATTCAAAGTCATTGGATCTAAAAATTCAAAAACCTAGCCAACCTATGGGTAGCACATGGGCTTTTTTATTTTCTGATGATGCACTTGATGTGGAGAGACAATGACCCATCAATTATCAATTCCAAACTTTTAACTATTCAGAGAGAGAGAGAGAGATAGAGAGTTCATCTCAGGCATATATATATGGGTGTCTTTCTGTAAGTATTTTCAGTGTCATTTTCATGAAATACATGAAGTAGAAAGGAGGGCGCCCACAAGTCTCGAATCTTGTGTGTTTGCAAGTCTAGGCACTGTGGCTCTCATAGCACGCTTGATGGTAACTGTCTTTTTCTACTTTGGGTTTCTTCAAAGACTTTTGGGATCATATATCATCTCTCTCTCTCTCTGTACACACACATATATATGTACTTATGTTGTTGCACGTGGAGTGTTGTGTGGATGCTCTAAACATGAGTTCTTAGCTCTAGCACCCTATTTTGATTTGATCAACCCATCAATCATCATGAACCAGAAAACCAAAAATTAGTATAGTAACCCTAGCTAGGCACATTGAGGAGGATAGCAGCTCTTGTTTTGAATCAAGCTATACTGCTTTGGCCACATCATTCCTAGGCTTAACATTTATGACATTTGAAAATGACTCGTCGCCACTAGTAAAGATTGGACTGTTCGTAGAATACATACTTGCGTGTGGTGCGGACATGGAGACATGTGTATTATATAAACAATCAGATTTGAGAAGTTTCAACTTTCACAAGTGATTGTAACATGCCACGTGACATTTTGTTCATATATCAAAAGCGAAGTAGATAAAGCATAAAATCTTTATAGGATAATGAACACACAAAGCATTATACAATATGATGCAATTTGATACAAACTATTGCACTAGGAAAGAGGGATTTACAATTTGATGATTGAGCAAATTTCATTTGATGCAAATTCACTAAGTAGTGAATAATCATCACATAATATGAGAAAAAATTCGGAGAGTAATGCCGTTTAAAAAGTTTGATTTATTCGAATATAATTGTGAATTCGAAAAAAATCGATAAATTCTTGACTCAAAAACTTTTCCAAACATATTAATTAAAATGGGGAGAAAAAATTAGTCATCTTTTCCTTCATTGTTAGGTGGCCGTGGACTTCTGCATTATGTTTTCTCCTTGTGGAGTTTATTGGATTATGAGCAAACAATGGAGGCTAAATATATTTGGGTTCAATCCAGGCATACCCGATTAACACGATATATTATTAAACATGTCGTGTTTTGGGTTGACCCATGAACCCGAAATTAACCCGAATTATTAAATGTGTTCACTGGCTTGATTGACCCAACATGACCTATTTAAACATGTTTATCAAACTTTTGAAATTATTAATCCACCGGTGGTGAATATTTTTTCTTTTGAATTAGCTAGTATATATCTTTTTTGAAATCCTTTTGGAAGATTTTTTTTTATCTATATTTGGTTTAGTTTTGTAAATGTATTTGGTATTTGAACTTGGAAAAACATTACTTCCTATACAAATTTATTTTGCTTGGAACAATGCATGTAAATGAATTGTAGATATTTTCTTTTATTATTTAAATTGTAATTTGAATAAAAATGACTTAATTGAGTTATATGTTATGACTTGAATAAGAATAATATCTAATTTATTCAAAGATGTCATGATATGTAATTTATTATTTAAATTGTAATTTGAATAAGAATGACTTGATTGAGTTACATATTATGATTTAAATGAAATGATATGTAATTTATTCAAATAGGTCATTTATGTCAAACAAGTTACTCGTCTCAAATATGTTTAATAGCTAAACAGGTTATTCGGGTCGTATCGAGTCATTTTATATGACACAATCCTAATTATTAAATGGGTTAGTCGAGTTGTATCATATTAACCTATTTAATAAACGAGTTGTGTTTGTGTCCAAGTAGTTGATAAAATTAGTTAATCGGGTCATGTTCGAGTCGACAATATTTTTTGAATATGTATCCTTACATGACATGCGAACATGAATTGTCACTCCTACATAGACATAAATTAATTAATTTTTGAGAATTTTTTAACGTAGTCCACGAGTTGAAACATGTGACATGGACATGTTTGTATATGTTTTCAAAAACCATCTTATGTTCTTGAAAATAGAAAAATTGAAAACATTAAGAGAAAGGGTAGTTTGGCCAACAGTTCATGAAAAGTACTAAAATTATCATCTAATTAAAGTCCAAACATATTAATCCCATAAAGTCCATTAATTATTCAGTGCCAAAAATGCCCCTTTAGTTAAATCCCATAAAAATCAAGAACAACTCCAAATTTTTTTTGTAAAACTTTAAAATTCAAACCCTTGAAATTTATAAATCCATTTTTAATAAAACTTATATATTTGGATTCTAAAGATTGAAATATATCAAACAAAGTCCACATTGAATATGAAAATTTGACAAAAAATCACTTCCAAACTCCAAAATCTCGTATCAGTAAAAGCGTAAAATACTACACCTTTTTAATGAAAAACTTTTTAACAAAAATGTAAAATTTTATAGATTCATAAAAATTGAAAAAATTCTTAATTGTTATTAGTTTTATATAGCTTTTGGTCATATGTTGGATTATAAACATTGACTTTTAAAGTTGAGAAAAACATTCAAAAAAAAAATTATTTAAAGAATTGGTGATTAAAAACTCACTAGTTTTAAAAAGTGTAAAATTTTACACTATTGCAAAGTGTAAAATTTATAATTGAAACAAATTAATTTCTTTATTATTATTTTTTTGCAGCCAAACCATTACAGTAAAATAAGATTGTTGATGCACTCCCAATCACTAATATAATTAATTATAGGGCAAATTACACCAACATCCCTTGAGGTTTCTAACAATGGTAGAAACTTCCTATATAGTTTTTGAAATAACACTGTTCCCCTTCTGGTTTCAATGTCGATAACAGATTCTCCCCTGCCGTCAATAACCGTTAGTTGATCTAACAGAATTTGATGATGTAAGCAATTTTTTTTTTGTTTAAATGCCAATTTTATTCCTTATAAGTCATGGTTAAATGACAAAACGATCCTCGCTTTAATAATAATTTTTTAATTTAAAAAGAACAAAATTTCTCCTTCCATCTCTTCTCTCTCTCATAAACCCAAATTTCTCTCTCTCTACAACCCAAATTCCTCTCTTCTCTTTATCAATATGTTGTCTTCTCTCTCTTTCTCTCTCACACACACACGCGTGCGCACACACATCTCCATATTTGCCGTTTGGGTTCCTAGAAAAAAAATTAAATGAAGAGAGGGTGGTGGAATCATAATGAAGGGGACCTGGGGACTGCAACTCATTGCTTAAATTCTTCGCGGCAGGAATGAACTCAAGTTGAAGAAGTTTTTGTTCAAAATTAAGGAAGTTAGGATTCAGTAGATTTGGTAATGGCACCATTTTGATCATTTCAGAGTCATGAATGTAAGGTGATGAGCAAGACTGGGACTTTGAAGATGATTCTTCCTTCATCGAAGAATTGAACTTTGGTGCCTGAAAATGTCGAAACATATATTGTTCTAAAAGAAAATGCATAGATTGGAAATTGCAATTTTCACCGAAAAAACAACACCAACCACCATAAATTGGAAGCAATGGACTGATATAGATGAGGCAGTAAAAATCACACTAGATTCAACATCATCAACAACCATAAAAAAATTTCCAAGAATCTTATAGTAAAAATTGGGGTAAATTTTATATAATTATATAGAAACTTTTTGAATGGCTTGAAGCCCTGAACATCAATATCCCATACCTCATGTAGGGGATCAAAAACTAAAGGCCACATGGAAATTACGTAGACACATAAATATTTAAAATGAGAATCAAGGAGGGGCTAGGGCAAAGAAATTAAGTAGACACTGCAGCAGGCGGTAGCGGCAACGGCAACGGCAACACTGGTCGTAACTGAATCGGATTCGTTGACTGATTCAACTCGGTTGAGCGATTCGTCGTCTTCTTCCTCAGGAGAAAACGCACGGTGCTCCACTCGTAGAGATAACTTGTTACACCATCGCAATCGGCACGACTTCCCGGATCTACCAGGTATAGACTTGCTGATCAGAGACCATTTTCTAGGGCTGTGTTTTTGGACCAGTTTCTGTAACATGTGGTCTTCCTCGAGGCTCCATGGACCTTTGATCAGATCCATATCTTTCTTTGTCCTGGCCATGATCGACTGTTTCAGAAAAAGCATGTAAAAATTGGTTTTTGGTTTTGAATTTAGAATTTTGTTTGCAGAGAGAGAAGCAATGGAGTAGGGTTTGGGAGGAGATTATATGAAGATAGGGAAGGAAGAATGGAGGAGTGGGTTAGGTTAGGTTGAAGACTTGTACTGATTTACACATATTTTTGAATTTAAAGTAATTATTAAAATATAAGGGGTAAAATAGTAAATGAACTAGATTCGGTTAACGCCGTTTAGGCGACAGGTCTGACAGGAGGGACAATGTTATTTTCAGAAAGTATAGGGGAGGTTTTTGTAATTATCAGAAACCCCAAGGGAGGTCAGTGTAATTTGCCCTTAATCATATTACGTGTAAGTTTAGGGAAGAGGATTCTTTTGGAAGGTGGGACAAAGGCACACATCTCAAAGGCATTGATGACCTAGTTAAAAATGGGACCAACACACCACTAGAATTAAAAAATAATAATGCCTAAGTTTACTTAAAATTTTTATCAAAAGTGTTTACTTTCATGAGTAGACAGTGTTGTATTGGTCGCATATCACATCAATATCACATCATGATGTGATATCAATGTCACATCATGATGTGATATCCGGCCAAAATATTAATATTAATGAAAATTCATCACAAAATCATTGAGTCAATCGTCAACGAACTAATAACAAAGAACCTTTAATACTATTGATCGAGTTGTTTTTGAATCTGACAGCAAAATGGGGATATTTCATTCTACCAAAGGCACATCGACTCTCCTAGAGGTGGAAGCTCTGACGACCACATCATCAAACCAAAACTTCTCAAATTGGTACCGTCAGAGGCGAACAAAAAGAGGTTTCAACAATTGTAGCTAAGGCAGTGATGGCGGTTGTGTCTGCATCTCTCGCATCCTAACTACCGGCCATGGATCTTTGCTCGTGGGAAGAAAATGCCATAGATCAAGAGGAAGGATACAAGATATCTTGCAATCATGACTTGGAAGGCATTTGGCCATCGTCGGCACGTTACAACTGTAGCCACTAACACCATGCTCTGCCCTTATTTGGGTCAGCGCTTCGATGGTAGAGGTGGTGGTGGTAGAGATGGGAATGAGAACTCATGAACGAAATGTGTGAATTTTGTAAGGTTGTGTGAAATTTCAAACAAGGGTAATAATGTCATATTAAAAATTATTAGTGCCAATTTATTAAAATGAACATTACATCAAAAAATAAAATAATTAAATGGATGCTACACTAAAAAAGACCAAACATGGATCCTACACTAATTTAACATTTTTTGAGGGACTTAACACTAACAAACTTTAATAGAAAACACATTAGGCAAAGTGTTATGCATTTTCGAAAATTGTTTTCAGGAAAAAAAAATCTAAAAGTAATCCAATTTTAGGAAACAATTAAAAGTAGTTTTTTATTTAAAAGAAATTCATTAGAAAATAAGAATAATGCTAAAAATACATGTGTTTTTGAAATTATCATTGATTTTATCCTCAAAAATAAAAATAAAAATAGAAACAACAAAAATAAAAACGTATCCAAACAGTTTCATTTGTGAAAACTTTTTAAAACTTTTACTTTTTTTTGTGGATCTTACTAAAGACTTGTCTTTTATATATTGAGCTTGAGTTTTTGCTGCCCTTTGGGAATTTTAACAAAATCTTTTACTTATTAAGAAGAAAAAGAAACAAGAAAACGTATAATCAAATTATAAAATTGAATGCTCCATCTATCTCAATTTTTCAATTAGGGTTAGTCTGATTGGTAATTCATTATCTCTCTCCAATTAATAAAGCGGATGTAATTTATTTTTCTCTTCTAGCCATTAGTTGGGTTTGGCTTTATCTAAAACGGCCGTATTTGAGAGGCTCCTGTGTGGGTTGTTGGATAACTGTTGGACAATTGGTGCGTTTCCTTGGGAAGTCTAGACATGAGAATCAATTAGTTTTCCGGGTGAAACCATTGGACATGAAACCAATACTTCTGATGTTATTTGACACATGTGGGCTTGTAAGAACATCTCTAGCAATGAATTAAATTTAGACTTAAATTTAAATTTGAGCCAAAATCTTCAAAGAAAAAAAAAAGTCACTCCAGCAACAAACTCAAATCTATACTAAATTTATTTTTACTCAAACTCAAACCTAAATCTACAAAATACTATTCATTAACTCAGATTTACAATGGTCACAATATTATTCATGAATTGTTAGAAAGTATCAAACTCAAATGAGTCTTTTACTCAAGTTTTAATTTAAATCATGAGTTGTTAGAAAATATCAAATTCAAATGAGTCTTATAGTCAAATTTTTATTTAAATTTGAGTAAAAAACTGAGTCACTTACAGAGATGGCCAATGTAGTTGAGTAAGCTTATAAAATAGCTATTGTAACATACTCCTTTCTGTCAGGTTAAAAAAACACTTATTTCAATTCAGTGAATTCTCTTAATGTTGAGATACTTTCAAAATTTCTTCCATCATTCTAATCTAGAAAAATTGCAGCTTAGACTAAATTGGCATGCCTCTATATGTAGCTTATGTGAACTCTCTCTCTCTCTCTCTCTCTCTCTCTCTCTCTCTCTCTCTATAAAATAAAAGACAAAATAGAATTCAAGTCAAAGTTCAATTCACAAGTCCATAAAGGGAAATTATAGTGGAGTTGATAGCTAGAAATATAGCAAGCTAGTTTGTTATGAGAAAAGCTAGGCAAAACATGAGCCAAACTGCATTTTTGCAATACAAACCTAGAAGGCAAAACAAAAATCTAGTAGCACTATTAGACTTCCTAGTATTTTTGACTTTGAAGTAATTCTAGTACAAAAAAAAGCTAGTTACAAGCACATGGGGCAAGGCCCATTTATGCAACACTCACTCAATGTGGCATCATATCATTTTGGACCCTTTAGAGATCATGAAATTTTCAAATCTCTTTCACCAACTTGATTAAGCTAATAATGACCATCATTAGAACCAGTAATCAAGTATAATACATAAGATTATGATTGGCAAAAAAACATATTTTCCTTTTTGGCTTTGTTCTATCATGCCTTTCGCTTTTATGGACCACACATCTTTTAATGGGCCTCACCAAGTTGAAGATTTCTCGTCATTAGGGCATTACTTTACTAAATTCAACAAACTTAATCATAATTAATTCTATTCTTCTCATAATAATCATTACGGTAGCCAATAACGACATTATCGTGCCATTTTTCGCTTTCAATTTTCCCTCCATGAAAATGAAATAATATAAATATAAATGTAATTTATGTTAAGATATCAAAAAGGGCAATTAAAATACAAGAAGCTTCTTGACCATTATTATTTGATCTAATCAGATACCAATTCATCACTTCAATTGTTAGCTCAACCGGTTCAACCACTTCTTATAAATAAATATGAATTATTTTAAATAGGTTTTAATTTTTTGACTGCCTAACATTCTATTCTATATAGAACCATTCGTCTGATAGATGCTCTAAACTAAGTAGTGGGAGGAACTTCATTCTTCTTGGATATGTGTCTTAATTACAATATGTTACTATAAAGAATTCACGTGTACTTATTTTATTTTATTTTATAATTAAAATTAAATAGTCACGTGATACTCATATAATTATATACGTGACAAAATAAGATTGTAATATGTAACTGAATAGGAGATTCCTCCTAAGCTCCTACTTAGAAAATTTTCAATAGTCTCGGAGTATGTACGCGAGGAATAAGATGATATGTTATATGCGTATTACATACACGTAACACATTATCTCACTCTTAAGAGTACACATGCTAGGACTACTGAATATTTACTCTTCATACCTGTTTTGAAGCCCAGCAATATCCATTACTTTAATTCTATTAGTAATATATATATGTGTATATATATATATATATATATATTAGCCATTACTTGATGATTAATTAGGAAATATTTGGTAAAGGCTGTTATAATCATTAATGGTGAAAAGTTATAAAGGTCCACAATTGCCACTCGCCTTATCTATATATATATATATATATATGTATATGTATATGCAAGTTCATGCTCTTCCTCATTCCCTCGGATCCTTTCCCGAATGACTCAGATAACACTTTTCAATATTGATGCAGGTCAGCCTCACGTTTAATCCCTTCTTTTCTGTTTTCTTGTTTTTTGTCTTTTCTGGTTATGCAATAAAAAGGCCCACTAAATCAACATTATTTTATTAATAAAACAGAAGTGCTAGCTACTCTAAAGTCTCCATATAATCTTAGATGTTTCATCAGTTGCGTTGCGGATTCAGAAATTGTGTTTAAGGAGTGAAAGTATATAATTTAGAATTTTGAAAAGAGTTTTTATAAAGCTTTTTTTAAAAAATCGGCTATGATTAATTTTTAAAATGTTTAGAGAAAATTGAGAATTACGATTAGATCATGCGTCCAAAGGACCTGATTGATTAGGTTCTATTCTTAGATTATTAAACAAAAAATAAAAAAATTAGATAAATTAAATGGTCATGGCTCCTCCTCGCGAGTAAATAATGGGTACTTCCGGAGTACCACATTTTTAATGGTGGAATCAATAATTACATAAACTATGCAACTATGGGAGAAGGGCTACCAACCTCTTCTCTCTTTCCCCTCACATTGTATAGCCCATTCTCTTTCTTTCTTTCTTTTTTTTTTTCTTTTTTTTTTTTTTATTATCTTTCTTTCTTTTTATTATTTGTATAAAACATAGTCATCAGAACTGGATCGGATTGAACCGGACGGTTCAACTGGTTGAACCAGGAATCGGACATTAAACTGGTTTAGTTCGATTAAAATACCGATTTTGTTAAAGAATCAGAAAAAATCGGTTAAACTAACCGATTTTTAAAAAACCGAGTGAACAATCGATTTTTTTAAAAAATCGATTGAACCACCTTTTGTCTTTTTATCACCTACAACGTTCTTTTTTTCACACAACTTCTTATATTTGATGATTAAGTGATGAAATTTAGTATAAAATAAGATATTGTTGTATATATTTTTGTTATATGTACAAATATATTAAAGTTATATATTAAGATAATTTTAATGATTATGCTTATATTTTGTTATTTATTACTAGATAATAAAAAATATTTTTTTCTTGTTATTTTCTTAATTTTAAATATATTTATTGATATTTTTAATATATTAATTATAAAATTGATTGAACCAGTGAATCGTGAATCGACTCTTTTATTAATTTATCGTGAATCGACTCTTTTATTAATTTATCGTTTCATCTTATTCTGATAAGTATGATATAAAGATTTATTAATAGAATTAACCTACTTCGTTTCTTCTAAGATTACTGCAAATAAATTACCACCATGGTCCACTGTGGGACCTGTTAGTTGTGGATTTTTGTACATGTGTTAGACATCCATACATGTTTATGAACTAAGGATGACAACATGCCAAAGCCAGTGAAAGGATTTTTTCTTCTTCTGTTTTTTTGTGTGGGAAACAAAGGAGTTGGTTTTGATCCCAACCACATAATATGCTTTGCTTTGTCATTTCATGTCATGTCATGATGGTTATTCTCTTTTGAAAGTTGAAGAAAATCCTCTCTTACCATCTCTTTTGAAAGTTGAAGAAAATCCTCTCTTATTAAAAAAATATTTGAAATAGGTTATGAATTATTTTTTTTACCATCTCATAAAGTATTTATATTAAGTAATTTACAAGCTTATATGAATCTCTTAATTCTAAAATTTATGAGAAAATCTAATAGTTACCCAAAATGTAGACATGAGTTTTTCAATTATAAGTCCTAAAAATAAAGTCCAAACAAGCTCATGATCAAATAGATTACTCTCTAAATTTTAATACATATTGCAATTTGGTCCTTTTCAATCTCCCACTCTCAATTCTGCCTTAAATCCACAAGCGTTCTCCAATTCAGCAAAGCTCTTTGGCACAATCGTGAACTACACATGATCTCGAATGCCTCCAATCGTTCACTCATTGAAGTCCACAAGAAGGAACTCCTTTGTCGATGATGATTGTGTTGATCTAGGCTCTCATAATGACTTGGATCATGTAAGAATGATGTAAATCATGATGTGGAGATGAAGAGATATAGATGAAGTATATATGAATGCTCTTTAATGGAAGCTTTCACTTCTATCTAATGCTTTTCTCTCTAAAATTGATCTTCTTAATCGAAAACCAAATTTTTGTCTTTTTATACTATAGAACTTAGATCTCAAATAATTCTTCAAAATAGAAAAGTATTCTATTTTACGAATTCGAATGAGTATCAAACAATCATCAAACGAGAGGTTACTACTCTTCGTTTGATTGAAATTTAATCACACGATAATTGAACAATCAAAAATGACCAGCCTCTATTTTTCGTTCAAATGAGCCCTGGGTTCGTTTGAATGACCAATAGAGAGTTGGTCTCCTTCTTGTATTGTCAACTCAATTTTCCTAAGTATCAAAAATATAGTTTTTTCAAATATGCATTTTGAGATAATTGTTTCACAACACAAGACAACAACACACACAATGAAAAAAATGATATATATATATATATATTATGTAATGTGTGATATGTGTTCGTGTGTGAGATTCAAATCATAACAAGAGTCTAAAATATCCAAAATACCCTTCATCAACCAAGGCGATCGAAAGACGTGCACGACAATGAAGCTTGGACTACTTTGGAGTATAACAGGATATGAGTAACTCTAAGCCTAGGATTAATTTTATGACTACAACCAAAGCACGTTTTCTCAAACCGAATTAACTAATCACAATATCGGACCCTTAGTCCTAACACGGGTTTCTTTTTTGAGGCTTTTGAGCAACTCCTTCACTCTTTTTTTATTTTTTATAGAACACTCAAAACTGACGTCGCAATACTTACTTGTCACTACGCATGGCTTGGACCTGACCCAAACCCATGATCGACCCGACCTGACTTGCATAGAGTCTTCTTCCCTATTATGTTAAGCTTTTTCCTCGTTTTCTTTTCATTGTTCATGCCAAACCCTAGGCGTGTTATAGTGTGATTTCTGCACATTTCTCACATGATTTTGATTCCAAACTCTTGATAATACAAACACAAGGTTCATAAGATAGGTTTTTAGCATTAAATCATGTTAGAACACACTAAAATTTAAGAGAACCCTGAAGCCATTGTTGACCTGTAATTAGCTCTCTCTTTCATCTCGCATGCAATTCTTCAACTTTGACGTCCTTGAATTTGATTTCGGTTGATTTTGGCTCTATTATCGAAGAAGCGGAGATAAAGATGGGTAGATGGTTGCGGCGTTGATCGTCGAAGGGGTGGCTTCTTGCATTTAAAGGTTTAGGTGAGTGAGAGAGATGGAGAGAGAAAGACGAGATGGGAGAGAAATTAGGTGATAAATGAGCAATTTAGTCATTAAAAAATATCATATCGTCACGTCAACACTTTTAAATTTGGACTCAAACAATTTAAAAACTCGGGAGTTTTTGGAGTAATAATATTTTTCCTTAAACCTTAACTTGTAAACACTTATTTTAAAGAACCTTCCAATGAGTACTTGCATATATATAACTGATGCTGCACTTTTTGGTCGGTAGGGGCTCCGAACTCCATTGCCTGAGGAACACTCAAAGAGAAGGATCAGAGGGCCACTGGGTTGGCTCTAGGGGGTAGCCGCTCCGATGCGTAAGTCAATAAAACTGAATTGAAAGACTGTAATTGTAAACTAAAGAATGAGAATGAATGTAACGATGTACCTTAGGGTTTTATTTATAGGCTGTGGGGTTTCCTAAGTTGATTAGGATTTAGAGCCGTGAATATAGGGATTTGATTATCGAGAGTGGCAGTTATCATGTTAGACACTGCGCTTAAGAAATGTTTATGGGTAGCAGTTTTCTTGTTGAGGACTGTTTCCTTATCCTTAGTTCAGTAGGATGCCTAAGGCGGTGACGAACTCTGAACCCTGAGGGCTGCTTTGAAGGCCTTGTGCTTAGACCTATGAGTTCTGGAGGTTAAGTGTCTGAACTTGCTCTGGATGGCTGAGCTCTGAATGGTTTGTAGTTACACGTGTCGCATGCAGACTGGTCTGTCACTTTGTGGTATATCAGTTACTCCACTCGCCCAAAGCCTTAATTTGAGCTCAACGCGTAACTAGGGCTACGAGTTCTCAAAAATTCACGTGTCCTGTCTTTTTATTTTTCGAGATGACCGTTGATGGGTCATTTATTACGTAGCCTATCGTTTGAGCTTTCGAGGTTGCCCTTTCTTCCAACCGTCGCGACAGTTTGGCTGGGTGTCCTTTCGATTTTAAGGGTCTATATATGGGAAAGGGGGGGTGTGTTCACGCCTATCCCCCCTGCTCCTTGCTTTCAAGGTGTTTTTCTGTCAAAGTGAACAGAGTTTTCACGGAAGCTGCCGCCGTCTGGAGCTTTCTTCCGTTTCCACTGCCCAGGCTTGACTTTTATACTCATTTTTCTTCTTTTCGCTCCCCTTCCTTTTTATTGTTACCTTGTCGGTTTCAAACAGTGTGTCTGGCGTTGACGATGGCATTGTATATATATACACACATATGTATGTATTTTTTATACTAACTTGCGCATCCGATGTTTTGTAGTTTGTGCATGGTCTTGTTGCTATCATGAATCTGGAGATGATCGACGATCTTCAGTCTGAGTTGGATGAGACGAAGCTATGGCTAATAGCAACCCAGTCCTCCGCCTCTGCTACTAAGGCAAGGTCAATGGAGCTGGAGGCCCTTTTGTCCATTTTAGCATTGAATCAAGACTTCTCTGCTCGGAAGTGGGAAGTCCTTGATTTGGCGGGGCTTAGAGCGTTGATGATGAATATGATGATTGTGATGAAGATGATGGTGAGGTTCCAAGGAAAGTGATGACGACGACTTGGGATTCAGAGCCCACTTCCTTCGTTCAAGTAGGAGTCGATGATAGTGATGATGGTGACTTGGGATTCAAGATCCTCGTCCTTGAACCGGAAGAACCAAAGGAAAAGGGTGATGATGACATGGAGCAGAACGACGAATTTCTTGTCTGAACCAGTTGTAGTCTAGTGTCTTTTACTTTTGTACTTCGTTTTTATGTAAACTTTTTGAATTGATGTAACTCTTTACGGATTATCAATAAAACTGAGTTCTTTTCTCCAAACCTGGTGTACTCTTCTTTCTTTTTGTTCTTTGAACTAATGTATTGAAAATATTTATCAATGGAGTTAAATTTCTTCAGAGCCAGCTTGCTGTATTTTATTCTTCCGAATAGCAATACTTGTAAATTTTGCAAATTATTGTGGATGCCAAGCAAGATCAACACTGTTCCAAGTCGTTGCTGCTTTGTAATATGAGTTTGGGCTCCAGCCTTGTAAGGAGTGTGTTTGGGAGTTGAACGCACTTCAAACCCTTTAACTGAGAATGCTTCGAATAAGACCTTCTGAACAGAAAAACTTGTAAATAATCAAACACCATAACTGAACAGATCCCTTTCAATTTGAATTTTAGTCCCTCAGATTGATAATAGTGGAGTAGATAGGTCTGTATAGATGTTTGATCTAGAGCTGGATCTGATAACAAGAGTAATTGAATCAGAACAGGAGCTGATTAACTTTCTCCAGAGCTTTGATAACCTTTACTTTTCCGAACTGCAACACTTTGTAAATTTTGGGGATTGCTGTGGATGTCAGGCAAAGCCAGCTCTGTTCTGTCATGTTACTGCTGCTCTGTAGTATAAGCTTGGGCTCCAGCCCTTTAAGCTTATAAAGATGTTTACAAATTGACTGTACTTCAGACCTTTATATTAATTGGCTATGATCAGGAAGCTGTCTTCCGAGCAAAACAACTTGTAATATTTTGTCCAAATCATCTAAGAAGATTTGATAATAACTGAGCTTGAATTCGATAATGGAGATAGTTGAGTCAAAGTTGGCACTGAATATCTTAAGCTGAAAGACTTGTCCTGGTACTCGAGCACATCCCCCATGATTTGTTGGGAAACTTGTGCTAACGATTGAATGAATCATTGATGATTTGAACTTGTGCCCTCTAGGACTTAATAACAACTGGATAAGAAAACTTTGAGTGATTCCCTTATGATCCAATCTTTAACTAAGATGTCTGATAGGAGGATTTGTAATAACAAAACCAGAGTTGGTGTTAATCTGATCAGAAACACTTGTAATCAAACCAAGTCCTCCATCCATAGAAATAGGAGGTAACCGAATTGGTTAAAGTTCCGTGGATACTTTCCGTATGAAGGTCACTTAAACCTATAACACTTGCACAGGTTGCAAGGCTTTTAGTGGTCTGTATAGTGAGATGAACCAGACCTATAACACTTGCACATGCTGCAAGATTTTTAGGGGTTTGTGCATTGAGAAGACTAGGCCTTAAGGACTTGTAATGGATACAAGGCTTTAGGGGTCAATGAGATGGACCAGACCTGGGGGTCTGTGAATTCAGAGGACCAGGCTTAAAGGACTTGTAATGGATACAAGGCTTTAGAGGTCAATAAGATGGACTAGACCTAGAGGTCTGTGTATTCAGAGGACAAGGCCTAAAGGACTTGTAATGGATACAAAGTTTTAGGGGTCAATAAGATGGACCAGACCTGGGGGTCTGTGCATTCAGAGGACAAGGCCTAAAGGACTTGTAATGGATACAAGGCTTTAGGAGTCAATAAGATGGACCAGAACTAGGGGTCTGTGCATTCAGAGGACCAGGCCTAAAGGACTTGTAATGGATACAAGGCTTTAGGGGTCAATAAGATGGACCAGAGCTAGGGGTCTGTGCATTCAGAGGACTAGGCCTAAAGGACTTGGAATGGATACAAGGCTTTAGGGGTCAATAAGATGGACCAGAGCTAGGGGTCTGTGCATTCAGAGGACTAGGCCTAAAGGACTTGGAATGGATACAAGGCTTTAGGGGTCAATAAGATTGACTAGACCTGGGGGTCTGTGCATTTGAGATGAGACTGCTTTTTTGGAAGAATGCAAGAGAAAAACTTTTATTGATAATATTTCTGTAGGTGTTCTACATTCCATGGTCTGGGTACAGGATTCCCAACCATGTCTTCTAACTAGTAGGTGGTAGGTCTGACAATCTTTGTTACCCTAGAAGGGCCTTCCCAGTTGGGCGACAGCTTTCCCATAGTGGAAACTTTGGTGTTCGGGAACACTCTTCTTAAAACAAGATCCCCAATCTGAGTACTTAGGGGTTTTAGCCCTAGTTTAGAGTTGTTGGTCATCTTGTGTTGATATGCTTCCATCCTGATTCTGGCCTGATCACGTTTTTCGTCGAGTAGGTCTAATTTCTCTGCAAGTAATTGATCATTGGCCCTTTGGTTGAAAGCTTCAGTCCTCAGGGTAGGCATATCGATCTCAACAGGGATTACTAATTCCGTGCCATAGGCAAGTGAGAATGGGGTTTCAGAAGTGAGCATTCTTCTGGTGGTTCTGTAGGCCTAGAGAACACCAGGAAGTTTTTCGACCCACCTTCCCTTGGCTTCTTCTAGCCTTTTCTTAAGGGCATCAAGGATAGTTTGATTGGTGACTTCTGCTTGCCCGTTGGCTTGAGGGTGGCCTGGCGAGGCAAAATGTTGCCTGATGTGCAAATCTTGGCAGAATTTCTTGAAAACTTTTCCAACAAACTGCGTACCATTATCTAAGATGATAACACGTGGTATGCCGAACCTGCAGACTATGTTATTCCAGGTGAAGTTCTTGACCTCTTTCTCTGTGATGCTTGTTAGAGGCTCTACCTCTGCCCATTTGGAGAAATAGTCAATGGCCACTAAAAGATATTTCCTGTTTGGTGTGGCCTTTGGTCGTGGACCTATGATGTTCCATCCCCTACTGAGCAAAGGGCCATGGGCTAGCGATCAGAATGAGCTTATGGTGGGGCTAGTGCTGATATGGAGTGAATCGTTGGCATTTGTCACATTTCCGAACATACTGTTTTGCTTGCTTCAACATGATGGGCCAATAATAGCCATGTGTTGAAGCTCGGTGGGCTATAGTTCTACCCCCATTATGGTTTTCCATAAATTCCTTCGTGTATTTCTGTGAGGACATACTGAGATTTCTCTAGAGTTAGACACCTTAGTAAGGGTTGAGAGTAGGATCTGCAGTAGAGCTTCCCATTCATAATAAGGTACCGAGCTGCCTTGATTCGAATTCTTCAGGCCATGTTTTTGTCTTCTGGGAGCAGCCCTCCTTCTAGGTATTGAATGATAGGGGTTATCCAATTTTGGGTTTGCTCGATAACCTGAGCTGTTTGAACTTCTGCTATACTCGGCTTTGGCTGGTGAGAGATATTTAGAGTAGAATCTCCTTCTGGCTTGAGACGAGATGCTATATTTTCCAAAGCATCAGCTCAGGAGTTCTGGCCTCTCTCAATCTTTTGGATTATGAATGTTCTGAAGGAGCGCTTCAGCGAATTGACCAGTTCTGAATACCGAAGCATCCTTTCGTCTTTGATGGAAAATTCTCCCAAAACTTGGCTTACTACCAATTGGGAATCAGAGAAAACTTCGAGGTTCTGAGTTTCGCATTCCAGAGCTAGCTTTATCCCAAGGATAAGGGTTTCTTATTTAGCTTCATTGTTGGAAGCTCTAAACCCTAGACTGACTGCCTTTTCTACTATAAGCCCTTCAGGGGATTGTAGTACCAAGCAGACACCAGAACCATGGTCTGTGGATGATCCGTCGCTGTAAAGCTGCCATGTGCCCGAGCTTTCACAAAGTTGTGTCGTGTCTTGCAGTGTTGGGGTGAACTCGACAACAAAATCAGCCAAGGCTTGCCCTTTGATGGAGGTTCGTGGAATATAGGATATGTCAAATTTCCCTAATTCCACAGACCATTTGTCCAGTCACCCTGAGACCTCGGGCTTCCTTAGGATTGACTTTAGTGGATAGACTGTTGGAATCTCAATGGGATGTGCTTGGAAATAAGGTTGGAGCTTCCGTGCAGAAACTATGAGAGCAAAGGCCAGCTTCTCAATTTCAGGATATCTTTTCTCTGTGTCTAGTAGAGCTCTGCTGACATAGAATATGGGCTTTTGAACACCCCTGTCCTGTCCAACCAGTACAGAACTGACGGCATTCTCGGAGACAGCAAGGTAGAGAAGTAGCCTTTCCCCCTGGACTGGCTTTAATAAGAGTTCAGAGGAAGCCAGGTATTCCTTAAGTACTTGGAAAGGTTTTTCACATTCCTCTAACCACTGTAAGGCTCTGTTACCCTTCAAGGCTTTGAAAAATGGTAGGCAGCGATCAGTGGACTTGGAGATAAATCTACTCAGAGCTGCAATTCTGCCGTTCAGAGCTTGAATGTCTTTCTTGGTCTTCGGCGACTCCAGCCCAATCAAAACCCTGATCTGAGTGGGGTCTGGCTTCAATACCTCTCTGAGAGACAATGTACCCTAAGAATTTTCCCTTAGTTACACCGAAGGTACATTTCGAGGGATTTAGTTTTATCTTATGCTGCTTCAAGATGTCAAATGTCTGAGTTAAGTGTTGAAGGTGGCTGCTCTTTTGTAAGCTTTTGACCAGCATTTCATCTATGTAAACCTCCATGGTGCTGTTGATCAGGGGACTGAACATCTTATTGACCAGACGCTGATATGTTGCCCTAACATTTTTCTGTCCGAACGGCATCACTCTATAGCAATAGAGACCTCGCTCAGTGATGAAAGCTGTCTTTTCCTGGTCTGGTGGGTATATCTGGATCTGGTTATATCTAGAGTAGGCATCCATGAAGCTCATGAGTTCTTACCCTGCAGTGGCATCGACTAGCTGGTCAATCCTTAGGAGAGGAAAGCTGTCTTTGAGACAGGCCTTGTTGAGGTCTGTATAGTCAACACAGACTCTCCTATTTGCCATTTTTCTTTCTGACTAGAATGGTGTTAGCTAGCCATTCTAGGTAAATTACCTCTCGTATCATCTTGGCCTCTAGCAGCCTTTGGACCTCCTTATTGATGATCTGATGTTGTTCTGGAGCGAGTTTCCTTTTTTTTTGTCTCACTAGGGGGTGATCAGGATCTACCATCACCTTATGAGTGATGAGGTTTGGATCTATGCCTTCCATATCCTTTGTTTCCCATGCAAACATCGAGAGGTTGTTTCTTAGGAATTTTATCATCTCTTTCTATTCGACAGGTGTCAAGTCTGGACCAATTTGTAGATAACTCCCTTATTCTTCCAAGCTGACCAGTACTTTGAAGGGGTCCTCTATAGGTTTGGCCTTGCTGTCCCTTCCTCTAGGGCTTAGAGGCTCATCAATTCTAGAGGGGCAGTCTTCCGCCTCGTGATGGTGGGTGAGGTCTGAATCCATGCATTCACGAGTATGCAGTAATTGCTATTTGGAGGCCCTCTCCTTGAGCGCGAGAGCGTGACACTCTCGAGAAGTTAGTTGACATCCTTTGATGGAGTAGACAACATGATTGTAGACGTACTTCAGGCATTGGTGAAGGGTCGAGGTGACTGCTCCCATTTGGTGTAGCCAAGGTTTTTCGATTATGACATTGTAAGGGGACTTGGCGTTCAACACCATGTATTCTGACATCGTGATCTTTTGTCCATCTCCCTCTCTTACTATGGTGAAAAGGTCAATCCTCCCTAGTGGGGTACTGTGGTTCCCATCGAATCCTGCCATGATTGCGACAGTGGGTTTGATGTCATTGGGATCGAGCTTCATCTATTTGAGGGGTTCGTAAAATAGCACATTCGCAAAACTCCATGTGTACACCAGGACTCTTCAGATCTCAAAGTTGGCAATCTTGATAGAGATGACGAGGGCGTCACTGTGAGGACAGTGCACCCCTGCAAGATCTTGATCTGAGAATTGGATCTTAAGTACTGGCCTCAATTTCTTCTCAACGTTAGTGATTTGTAGGATGCTAGGAGTAACTTTGGCCTTTCGAGCATACCGTTTTCTTGCTTTGTTAGACGTTCCTGATGCTGGGGTGTTTGTATGGAGGACGAAGATAACTTGATTGTTCTGTTGCTAAGGTTCTTTCCGTCCATCTCTTTGTTCTGGCCTCTACTCCAGCTTCCTCTGCTGGGGCTTGTCATTACGGGGGTTTTGCCTTCCTTCCTGCCTGACAAACTCCCGCAGTCGTCCTCTTCGTATGAGCTGCTCAATTTCCAGTTTAAGAGACCTGCATGCATCAGTGGTATGCCCGTAGTCCTTCTGGAAATCACAATACTTACTCTGGTCTTAGTGGCTGGGATCGCCTCTCAACGGCTCTGGCCATTTTAGGTTTTCACGTGCTCGGACTTGCTGAAGTATGTGAGTTAGGGAGGCATTTAGAGGAGTAAAGGTGGTGAACCCCTTTAGAGCAGTGCTGCTTAGAGTTCTGGAGGCCGTTCTTCTGTCTGGGCTTCTAACCCTCTTCTTGGTTATATTGGAGTCCTTTTTCTGGTCATCCTGCTGGGCTTGTTCTTTAACCTTTTGAGAGGTGTTCTTTGCTTCCTCTAGGTTTATGTACTTCCTAGCCCGATTCATAAGGGCTGCCATGTCGGTAGGAGGGCTCTTTGTTAGAGAATCTCTGAAGCCTTCTTGAGCAAGGCTAGAGGTCATAGCAGCCAGGAGGAAGCTTGGGCTGCAATCTGTTATTTCTGTAAGCTCAGAGTTGAATCGGGCAATGTAATCCTGGAGAGGCTCTCCTTTGGATTGTTTTACGTTAAGCAAGAACTCTAGGCCATTCCTTAACCTTCTACTGGTCATGAACTTGTCAAGGAAGCGTCTGTCGAGCTTGTAGAAGGTGGTGACTGAGCTCTATGGGAGGTGGTGAAACCACTTCAGAGCAGTGCCTTTGAGGCTAGTTATGAATGTTCGGCACATAAAAGCGTCGGAAGCCCTATGTAGTGCCATAGTATGCTGGTAATGAGATAGATGGTCCCTTGGGTCTCTAGTCCTATCCTAAAGGGTGAACTTTGGGACGACAAATTTCCTTGGCCTCTCCTCGGCCATGATAGCAGGAGTGAACGGCGTGGCAAATCTTCCGAGCAGCCTGGCTAGCTCATCTTGTTCTGGAGGGATTTGAATACCTCTCACAGCAACAGTGTGGTCCATAGAGTCCGCAACCTCTTCAGCCCTTCGTGGGCCCCTAGGCGGGATTTGCTGTAATTCTTGCCTTGCAGCTTCAGTGCCCATGTGGATGGGATGACCCTGGTCCATGGCTAGAAGGTGACTTTGGTCCTCTTGAGTAGGGGGAATTGGAGCCGTTTGAGGTTGAGACCCTTGTGGTACTGGGTTTGCCCCTGAAGCTACCGAGGTTGGAGCCCTAGTGGTGCTTCGATAGTGAACGTCTAGAATAAAAGTTGGCATCCCCCTGCCTGCGGCTGCTGATGGTTGGGGATCTCCCTAAAGTGGGTGGTATCTTAGGGGTACACCGGTTGATTACTAGGAATCTCTCCGTTCGTGGTGACAGTAGGAGGTTGTGTCCTTTGATCGGCCGTGTTGACAGGTGGATTCAAAGGGTTGGTTCCATGATTCTGGGTAAGCATCGCCAGAGTTTTGGACATGGCAAGAAGTTGTTCTTACATTAACTCGTTCTGTTGCTTAACGAGGTCAAGCTGTAACTGTATGGGATCAGTTGTTTGTTCCCTACCTTGTCCGGCAGGCGGCCGATGTTGAGGGTTTTGAAGATTTTGAGTATTCTTTCTCGGTCGAAGATTGGGAGCCATAGTCCTCTGGCGTGAAGGAGGATGAATTTGTTCGCAAGTAGAGCACTTTTGTTAAAAGAACGATTGTCGTTCCCATAGACAGCGCCAAGCTAATGCTACACTTTTTGGTTGGTAGAGGCTTCAAACCCTGTTGCCTGAGGAACACTCAAAGAGAAGGATCAAAGGGCCACCGGGTTGGCTTCGGCGATAGCCGCTCCGATGCTTAAGTCAATAAAACTGAATTGAAAGACTGTAATTGTAAACCAAAGAATGAGCATGAATGTAACAGCGTACCTTAGGGTTTTATTTGTAGGTTGTGGGATTTCCTAAGTTGATTAAGATTTAGAGTCCGTGAATATAGGGATTTGATCATCGGAGAGTAGTAGTTACCATGTTAGACACTGCATTTGAGAGATGTTCATGAGTTGCAGTTTCTTTGTTGAAGATTGTTTCCTTATTCTTAGTTCAGCAGGATGCCTAAGGCTGTGACGAGCTTTGAACCCTGAGGGCTGCTTTGAAGGCCTTGTGCTCAGATCTATGAGTTCTGGAGGTTAAGTGTCTGAACTTGCTCTGGATGGCTAAGCTCTGACTAGTTTGTAGTCACACGTGTCGCATGCGGACTGGTCTGTCACTTTGTGGTATATCAATAACTAAGCAGTTCATATGACAAAAAAAATTTAATGTATGAATGGTATAAGATATCATTCAGTTGATGAAATCAATATTAGTATTTCAAATATAAAAATATAAAACATTTATAAAATATTGAACCTAATAAAAATCCTAAACAATGAAACCAATAATAGTAATATTAAACATCTATAAAATATTTAATGTAATTATTAACTTTAAAATATAGACTATAGGTCTTGGCCTTCTTGAAAAAAAATTATGTACAATTGTTTTGCTTTTAAAAAAAAAAAATAGAGAAAGATAGTAGATTGCTATTGTATGGCCTCGGAATTATGATTTATGATTTATATAGAAAAGAAGTAACTCAAATAAGGCAACAAACAACTAAATTAAAATTTCACCACCAACGTAACAATTGATTTATAATTAATAATAAATTATTTTTTTCAACCATGTATTGATGCAATTATTGTGTTCTTTAATGTTGAAAAACAACCCTTTTTCAATTGTATTATTTGTCAGCGTAAAGTAATTTACAATATTTTGATATATAGTGCAATAAATTGTTATATATAATCAAAATTGTGAGAATTTTCAAATAAAAAAAATTGCAATATTTATCGTGATATAATACAATATATCGTAATATATCATAGATATTTATGATTTTTCTTCTACATTCAAATATTGTATCACAAATACAAAAAATATGCGATACTTTATTTGGTGATTTCATAATCCCTCGTGATCCCATCCCCAGTTTAATGCCCTATGTTTGTCACATAATATAGGGGACTATAGATACAGAAAACGGTCACTCTGAAAGGATACAGCCACAACAAGATTAAACATGTCGCAACTTTATTTGTACTGTCCTGCATTTACCAATGTTGTCATTTTGTATTTCCATTTCTACTTTGAACTATCTTACATGCAACATTCTTTTGCATTATTTGGATATTCTCTAGCTATCTAGATATATATATATATATATATATATATATGTAATCACAATAATTCATATATATATATATATATATATATATATATAGATCCGATTGAGGGTAGTACGATCGAGATCCTTTTCAAGTGATAGAAATATTCATTTTACACGTAATTAGCATGAATTCGATTCTCTTCTCTTCCGTCAATGTATGAAGAAAAAAAATCTATTGTGTGACGGTGTCTTATAAATTCTTCAAAATTCTTAAATGTGTAGAACAATTAGTTTCGATGAATCACAGTGAAATTTAAAAATTTATAAAATATTGTCAAACAATAAAATAGAATAATAGTCTCATTTAATAATTTTTTACATACTTGAATCAATCTTTCCAACAATGTAAAATTTATTGTCAATAATTATTATTATGGGTAAGAATGGCAATGAGACAGGGTAGGGATGGCCCCTCGTCCCAACCCCGCCTCCCTTGCTAAAAAAAATCTTTAATGTTGCTCCACTTTTGTTTAGAAGTACATACCAATGTAGGCCACATTTTTATTACCTACCCTTATCCTTGTCTTGCATCAATCTCGTCAAGTCAAGTCAAGTCAAATCTAAATATAGTGAATTAGTGAAAAAAAAATTATTTCATAATATACAAGTTTAAAAAATACTCATAGATTAACATTTTTATTGGAAAAAAAAATTATTTATGTTAAATGGGCTGGGCCGGGAGACCTTTATACAATCTTACCATCCGAACTTGATTGGGGTTTTAATTTCTTCTCTAAAGGATCCTCCTACTCAGTCTCATTAGGGACAAACGATTACGATGTTTTATCATACCGAACTCATCAAACTCCCATCCCATCCTTTAATTATATGAATTATTGTACCTCCATTAGTGATAACTTTAGAAGACAAAAATTAATTATAAATTTAGAATTTAGGGGGATGTTCGTCTGAAAATACGAAAAATATTTGTGGTGCAACTCATAAATTTTATTATTATTATTTTTTAAAATACAATAGAAAATAGTAACAAAAGAAGTCAAAAATTGGGGTAGCTGTGGGTTGTGGCCCCTGTTTGCTTTGAATGTTAGGAAAAAAGAATCAAAGCACTGTGGCAAGTAAAGTGACTTTTCATTTCATTTTTGGAGTTGCTTCAGATGTGAGATTGTTAATCTTTGAGCTTCAATTTTAAGAGTTTTACTTGTACAAAACCACATGATGTAACAGAATGGATTCTCTATGTTTTGGATATCTTCTTCTTTCTTTTTTGCCTAGCATTTGATTGGACTATTTTAACCCCTAAAATAGTTTTCATTTCATCATAGTTTACTAGTTTACTGGTTTTAACTATAAGATCTACTATTTTAACCCCTAAAATTATTAAATAAATATAAATACAATTTTTTAAGCATTGCCCCTAGACATGTTGTGGCTCTGCCACTCATCGTATCATCATTAGTCGTCGTCACAGCACCGTCACAACAAAACTAAAAAAATTTATACAAAAGAAAGATAAAAAAATCAATACTTTGGGAGAGGAGGGGCATTGCCCCTAGATATGTTGTGGCTTTGCCACTGATCGTATCATCGTCAGTCGCCACCACCGCACCGCCACAACAAAACTACTAGTGCCATCATCACTATACCAATTTTATTACCACCACTTTCATTATCATCACCACAATGACAGACAAAACATGTTGTGTGTATGTGTATAGTAGTGAATCCACATGGAGGTTAGAGAGGACAATGGCCCCCCAAAATTTTAAAACTTTTGATTATTTATTACTAATTTTTATATAAAATAAACTAAAAATTAAAAGTTGTCCCCCTCAAATTATGGTCTAGATCAGTCAATGCATATATATTTTACCAATCAATATATATATATATATATAGAGAGAGAGAGAGAGAGAGAGAGAGAGAGAGAGAGAGAGAGAGAGATGTGGAGAAGCAGAAGAGCACTAAAATGTTGAGAACAAAAAGATAGCATGAAAAAGTAGGGGAAGAAACAAACGGGACAGGATTAGAGTGGAATGTAAGTGATAGAGGGAACAAAGATGAGTATATAATTGGGCTTTAGGTTTTAGGATCCTCAAAAAATCACTTTGTACCCCATCAACACCTCAACTCCTATTATGACAAGGCATCCTGACATACATGACGTGGATATTGCACGCGTTTCGATTTCTCATTGGTCAACCTTTTCAACACCCAACTATAAGCCACATATTTCAAAATATGCCATCTTTTTAAGGCATTGTGTAATTAATCTAATGTTAAATTTTTTTTTTACCTAGTTCACGTGATTTTTGAGTCATTTAACTTGACTTACAATCTTTTTAACTTATTTTTTTAATTCTGTGTTGTTTTTAAAATTATATTTTAAAGTTCCGATTTTAATATAAAATTCGTTACAAAATTATATTTTTAATATATGATTTCTAAAAACCCATCATCTACAAACATCACTCGTAAGAAACTTGTTATTTGAACTCGCAGGTTCAACTCTTATCGTCCTCATTTCTGGATTAGTCATCAGTTAAAACTAGTAACTCAGACATTTAACGATCTTACGAAATGATAACCTCACGTAAGAAAAGAAAGATTAAAGGGACATTGACTATTTAGATACCTCGTTTGCTCGACAAAAAATTATAATGATAATAAATTCTAATATTATATTTAACTTGACTTGTTCTTTATCTCTCATACAAACTGTCATTTGGGTTGTATTGTTATTCAAAATATTATATTTTAACACTTTTATCGTAACAATAAAATATTATTTTTATTTTTGACTAACAGTTCTTACTCGCATTAGTGGCAGAAAAATCACATGTTAAAGACAAAATTAGTGAATTAACAAAAATTAAACAATAGATAGCATTCACAGATTTTAACAATATATACGCAAATTTTGCAATAATTTGACAATAGCATGTTGAATAAAACATACACAAGAGAAGTTCTAACACCAAGTCCTTGGTGATAGAATAATATCAATGTTTAGAGTGTCAAAGTGAAGTATGTCATGATCTATTAATTTCCAAATCATGAATTGAACTGCTTGGTGAGTTGAGTTTTGAACCAAAAAAATAAAATAAACAACTTAGCTTTTTGATTTTTAACCAAGTGGCTTTACACCTACCTTACGTGTCGTGTACCCGTTAGCTGCCTCTCGAACTCCAATGGCCAATCGAAAGCTATAAAATATGCCCTATGAGATATAATGGGTGGTGATAAATTATTGTGCTTGGCCTAACTTGGTCACTCTTTTCAACTGCTTGGTCTCCTTCTAGAGGCATACATATAGACATACATGGCAAAAACATTACTATAATATGTATATATTGTATTGTATTGTATTGCTTGCTTCATATATTATTTCTTAAATGGATTCTATCGGTGGAATGTCTGGGGCAAAATCATGTGTCCTGAAGAAATGGGGGAAAAAACAGAACAATTTTGCCCTATTTTGGCAAGCAGATTTGAAGCACCCAATTTATACTGGATCATTGGAGGGAAAAGAAAAGAACACCAAATCCAATATAATCATTTTGTCTAATCATGTTGTATAAGGACCGACAATGATGATAAACTAGTGGAAATACAATTTGTATCAACTCAAAAACCCAGATTTTCCTGAATCCAGAAGAAAGACAATAACAAAGAATTGTATAGTAATAAAAAGCACATTCAATTTCTCATGACAAATAATGAAACTAGTGACTTGTTTTAATGTAAAATAATGCTACATATATAACAGATTTTCTTACCATAGACACAAGGTAACAGAACCCAGAAGCAGAAACGAAAAAATGAAATGAAAAAAAAAAAACGTTATATGTAGCATTTTTTGTTAATGTAAGATATGCAAAACTTTAGTGCAGAATGGAAGACTGATGTTTGATCAGGAGTGAAAGGAGTATAATTAAGGTGCTAAAATTAGGAGTCCATAGATACAAAAATAGAAAGAAAATAGTGCCCAGAATTTAGACTTTTGCTTTAGATCATGTCAACAGTCCGCTATCATTTGGATGACCATTAACCCACTTCTAATGACTAAAAATAGATATAACATACAAACAAACAAGTTGAGCAATTCCAAGAAGTTGCATACCAATCAAGCACCAAGTGTCAGTTAACATGCTCAAAACATAAACTTAGAAGGGTTGCATGAAGTCATGAAGATGAGCAATAATTTTGCAAGCTTATGGTAAATTACAGTGACAAACCTCGTAAAAATGTATAATGGTCATGAACATGGTGGGGAAGCCAAGTTTAACAAAGTGGTGATGACAAACTTCAAGAGATGTTCCAATGTCATGACAACAGTCTTTATCAGATGGTGCACACCCAAAAAAAGGTGAGTAGAAATCTGAAATTTTTTCAAAAGGCTGCAGATAATTGTGTTTGGAAAGTACTCAATAACAAAAGCAAATGGGACAATAATTCTCACAATAGTAGCACATTGCCTCAAAGGCATTGGATAGATAAAAGGATCATTTTGGTTTGTCTTAGTCTAGTCTAGGATCTAGGGCTCCATGTCCAATCTAGTTGATAGACTAGCCTTTTAGCTTCAAACTTTATACTATCTCTGCCCTTCTAGCAAGTATGAAACTACAGTTTCCACAAAATAGGAAAAAAAAATTAAAGACAAGTTCTAGGGTTGATTTTCCATAAAAGCTAAGAGCTTTTTTCTTGGTTGCTCAATAAACTCAAGTATGGCTCCTGTTTTATGTAGCAACTTCAGTCAAAGGGCAAACTTATTATGCGAGACTACTGTTGTTATGGAATTTAAGGAGGATTAGATATATGCATCTTCACCCAAGTGGAGAGACTATTTGCTAAATATTTGAGTGTTAACAACATGTTATGTATGCTTATTATTTGTCTTAAAGCTTCTATGCTAGAGATGTATCCCCTCGAGTGGAAGGTGGACCAAGAATAGCACCTTAAAAACAGTGAAGGTCTTGGTTTCGACCCCCACCGGATGCAAAAAACTCCTAGGGCCACCTCGCACAAGGTCAAAGGCCTTGTGAAAATGCTTCAAGGGGCTCCAAGTTTTACGCCCAGCCCTGCTATCAAAGTTTGCAGTTGGTGGGGTCAGTTCCTAACTTACTAAAAAAAAAAATCATGTTAATATTGCATGAACATCATGCTCCTAAAAATGAAATAAATTTGTGGCTGAGCATTCAAGTTGGTGGGAAAAAAATCAATACATTCCAAGTGTCAAATCACATCAACTTGGACAAATTGCATTTAGTTGAACTCTTTGGTGTCAAGGTGATGTCTATCTTTTCTCTATCGTTTCAATTTTATTTGATAAAATGTCCTAGCTTAAGAGCACACATATTAGTATCTTGCTAAAAAAATTCCCTAAAACTACTTAGAACCCAAAATTTAGAAGGAAAATAGATAATCTCTTAATGACATCTATGATTAAACCACTGAAATTATGTGCATTAGCATGGAGTTGACAGTATTAATTCAGTGACCAAAGAAGTTTTATTTTGTCTTGTTTCTTGGTAGTGGTGTAAGATAATGGGAGGGAGATCAACATGGGCTAGGCAAGAGGAAGATCCACAAGTGCATCAACCACCAATTGATTTGAGATTTGGAGTGCCTAAGATACATAGAAAAATATTTGATAGGTGTCTTTATGAAACATGATTACTAAGCCTTGTTTAAGGACAAGAAGATACCCATTATCATATTATATCAAGCATGATTTGATCTATGCCTTTCATACAAATGTCTTTGATCAATACCCTTACTGTAAAGTTCCCACATATTGTAAACTAAATAAAATGACCTTGATGTCAAACCAATAACTAGGATGGAGCATTAGTTTGAAAACCAGCAAACAAACAATATATTAAACAATCAATTAAATATGCATCTCAATGAAATATTTTTTCCAAAATAGCTGCAGATTTCAAATGGGTGCTCATCAAGTGCTCAAAAAACAAAAGCAAATGGGGTAATGATTTCAACAATAGTAGTTTGTTTAGCACAAAGGCAAAACATAGAAAAATATTATAAGGAAGAATCATTTAGGGTCTGTCCCAGTGCTGGGATCTATGACTCCAAGCCCAATCTAGTTGATAGGTTAAGACTTTTTAGTGTCTCCCCCATTCAAACTGTAATCCATCCCCACTTCCTCTCCTTCAAGAGCTTCTCTCTCTCCCACATAGGACCAACACCCCCACAATGCCACCCCCACCAAAGGCCCCTTACAAGTTAAACACTAACAGAAGATACTATAGAAGCAAAATGCTTTAGTGACAAATAGATGTATGTGACTTCCATGCTTTGGAGATCACAATTGACACATGCAACCTATGAGTGCAGTGAACATTCTTCATGTTGGTAACAAACAGAAGAATTTTTTAGCAAAATAGGGATATGACATGGTGAGAAAACTAAGCATCCTTTAACTCCGGCTTCATATGACTAGGAATTCACGTAAAAAAGTAAAAAGATGGGATTAATGAAGTTGTTAATGTTTTGTTTGTGATGGTTTTCTTGTTTTATATTTATGTTCCCAGTGGACCTAGATTTTTGAAAACTTCATGATGTTATGACCTCCTCCCCCACAAAACACAACCTTGTGAAGTTCACATGTTCAGGAGGACCCACAAATCTGACTCCCCTTTCACCAAGCCCAGGGACCCAAATCTTGCTATGTCATTACCAGAAAAAAGAACCACATGTACCACCTTACGGGTCACAGTCAATATGTTCTCAAAAATTCTGTCCATTGTTCAAAAAGATCAAGGTAATTGAATGAGGAAAATGATGTGATCAAGATGGTCCTTGAGCACTTAATTGAAAATGTAAGATGAGAAAGAATCGGGCAGCATTAGCAATTCTCTCTTTTCCTTTCCTTTTCTTTCTTGTGTCAGAGGTGACCACATTTCGAGAAATAAAACTTAAAATAATAGAATGAAACTCACTCACTGGAGAGGAGCCAAAACAACAAAACATACCACTCAGAAGATGAACTGCCCAGCAGGAGGACCCACTTATCTATCTCCCGTCTTCACTTAGTACACTTGGCTCTTGTAACACAATTCTCAACAGTAGGGGCCGCCTCTCTTCAACGGAAAACTAGGACCCATTGCTCAAAATCTGACAACAGTACATGCACAGTATACAAAATATGAAGTTGCTTGCACGACAAAGAAATTATCATTCAATAATCTGCAACCAGTCTTAAGTATCTTTGTTAAGAATAGCAAAAACACCTAGAAGGTGGCTGTGACTGAGGGACATGCAACTGGTAGGGGCCGCCCCCATCGATCACTCCCCGGTAGGAAAATTTAAACTGTTGTGGTACAAAATTTTGACAATAGTGCATGAAAATTATAATTGCAGTGGTACAAAATTTGACAATAGTGTATGCAAACAATATACAAAGGCATCTTTAGGGAAAAAAAAAAAAAAATGAAATCAGTGTCACGGACTGTGAAGAAGTTCTTCCCTTCCCAGTGCACGGAAATTTTTGCTAAAAATAGCAAAAGAAACCAACAAAATGGTAAAGACAAAAGAAAAAGGTGGTTGCAACAGTGTGAAAAGTACCAAGGATATGTAAATTTTTTTTTTTTTTCCCTTTCTTGTGACTTCTATTGTAAGTTTGTAACCCAAAAGAGAGCCAAAAGAAAATCCTAAAACAGCCCCGGAGGAAAAACGTAGAAAGTCTTTATATGTAGTCACATCATCACTTAGTATTGCGTGTAATGTGTTGACTGTGCTGCCCAAAACCTTCCTTTTAAATTCTCTTCCCTGGCCTTCATTTCCTTGGGCTATTCAGTTCTACACCCCTCCTTTCACTTGTTTTGCGTAGTAACAACAAAGAAAACCTCTCTCTCTCTCTCTCTCTCTCTCTCTCTCTCTCTCTCTCTCTCACATACCTTACAAAAATTATGGGATCACCATCTTATAGCTTGCTCAAAAAAACCAACTATACAACCCTCAGAATTCTCCTAGTCTTGTTCTTGAGTTGTATTATTAACAAAAATAACCTCTCTTCCAATCACCCTTTAGCCAACCCAACAGTTCCTCTTCATTCGGGTTCTTCGGTTATCCCTTCACTGGAAGAACTAAGACTTGATGGTAATCTCAGCTTTGAGAACATTCAGTATGCAGCTATGGATTTTGGAAACCAGTACCATTTCCTTCCTTCAGCAGTTCTATATCCAAAATCAGTTTCCGATATTTCCACAATCATAAAGCATATTTTCGAAATGGGTATCACCTCAGAGCTCACAGTTGCTGCTAAAGGCCATGGTCACTCCCTCGAAGGTCAAGCTCAAGCCTATAGAGGGGTGGTTATTGACATGGAATCACTTCAGGGATCGGAAATGCATTTTCACATAGGAGAGCCGCCTTACGTGGATGTTTCCGGTGGTGAGCTGTGGATAAATATTCTGCATGAGAGTCTGAAGCATGGGCTCACACCAAAATCCTGGACAGATTATCTTCATCTCACAGTCGGAGGCACTTTATCAAACGCTGGAATCAGTGGGCAAGCATTCCGGCACGGACCCCAAACCAATAACGTCTACCAGCTAGAGGTTGTCACAGGTATGTTTATGTTCTTCATTCTCATGTTACGGTTTGGTTCAAAACTGTCAAATGTCATGAAAATTACCAAAACATCACTCCAGGGTTTAAAAGAGGGGAGACGAGACAAGTCTTTCACACTAAAGGCAAGGGTGTTCTGGTAATTTACCAGCTTTGATTTTCTGTGAAATGATAATTGTACCTCCCCCAGTCATGAAGTGCTTCCTTGTCTACTGAAAGAAACATAAAACTGAATAGTGGAAGAAAGTCAAAACTTGGACAAAAATGCAGTTAAGAGACAACCCTAACCTGTATGGCTGTGTCTACTAGTGTCAACAGTTTACCTTTATCCAGTTTCTATAGCAAAAAGGGATAACTGAAACTTATTGGGTGCACAGGAAGGGGAGAGGTGGTTAACTGTTCGGAGAAGCAGAATGCTGACCTCTTTTATGGTGTTCTTGGAGGACTCGGGCAGTTCGGTATCATCACCGGAGCTAGAATTGCTCTCGAACCAGCACCAAGGATGGTAAGATAACAATCCTATTTCTTCATAACTAAATTGCAGAAAGGTTAATTCCAGTTATCATAAGAAGTACCAGTCTCAATAACATAATATATCGCTGTTTACAGGTGAAATGGATTAGAGTGCTCTATTCAGATTTTTCTACATTTTCCCGGGACCAGGAGCATCTAATATCATTAGAGAGTTCTTTCGACTATATAGAGGGATTTGTCATCATAAACAGAACTGGTCTCCTTAATAACTGGAGATTATCCTTCGATCCCAAAGACCCAGTTCAAGCCAGTCAGTTCAATTCAGATGGAAGAACGTTCTTCTGTCTAGAAATTGCCAAATATTTCAACCCCGACGAGACTGTTATAACGAATCAAGTAAAACTTGTTAAACTTCTTATCATGCTTCCAACAATTCTCTCTCAAGAATATATATAGATCTAAATATTTATATATGGTCCTCATTATTTACCTCCAATGCAGAAAATTGACAGCTTGTTGTCGGAGTTGAATTATATTCAATCCACCCTCTTCTTTTCAGAAGTATCATATGTGGAATTCCTGGATAGAGTGCATGTGTCTGAGTTAAAGCTCAGGGAAAAAGGTTTATGGGAGATTCCTCACCCATGGCTAAATCTTCTCATCCCAAAATGCAGAATTCAGGACTTTGCAGTAGTAGTTTTCGGGAAAATCCTAACAGACACTAGCAATGGTCCTATACTCATCTACCCAGTCACCAAATCCAAGTACAAGTTCAATATCTTAATCAAATCTCCTTGAATAGTCCGCATCTTTGGTATTCTTGACCTGATTTCCCCTCATTTTTGTATTGCAGGTGGAATAACAGAACGTCTATAGTTACCCCCGAGGAAGATGTTTTCTACCTAGTGTCATTCCTATCCTCCGCAATGCCATCTTCCACAGGAACAGATGGCTTAGAACACATTTTAACCCAAAACAAAAGAATTCTATATTTCTGTGAAATGGCTCATCTTGGGATGAAGCAATATCTGCCCCATTACAGCACTCCGGAAGAGTGGCGAGCTCACTTTGGCCCTCGATGGGAACTTTTTGTTCGGAGGAAATCCACCTATGACCCTTTGGCAATCCTGGCTCCTGGACAGAGAATCTTCCAAAAGGCAACAAACTTTTCATGATATTGGCCTCCCTATAAAGCCATACAGTTCCCAGAAAGTCATCGAGGCCAGAAAGCAAAAGCCATAATGCTTGAAAACTGTAAATATCAATAATATAATTTTTATAATTTCATGGGCTTCCCATAGCAAGCATAGCAGGAAACCATGTGCTAGTTGACATTTCTGTTGACATCTTAGATAAAATTTCAAATATGTGATCGTAGTATAAAATAGAGGACTTGCAACAGATCTTACTTTTTTCGTGCTTCATCCAAAGAGCTAGAGTAAATTATTCAACAATTCCATAGAAAAGGAGCGATATCATTTCTTGATTTTCTTCCATTAAAGGTTCCGGTCAGTGTTAAAGAAAACAGAAAATTATTCAAAATAAAATAAATCCAAAAACACACATTACAAATAAAACTAGTACTCTAAGAAACGAGGAAGTACAAGAAGAGAAGATCACAAGAATTTGATGTGTATTAACAGCACAACTAATCTTTACGTTGCAGCTTCTGTCCAGCCAAGACCTGGTTTGCATATCTCTTCCTGTGGGTCCTCGTAGTCTCGAGCATCACGAAGAGAAGCTTCAAAATCAGTGGAATCACTAGCAACAGGAAGAAAACTACTTATATCATCAGATGATATGGATGCCTCCATTTTAATGTTTACCTCCCCAGAAGCATCCGCATCTATCTGAGCTGCACCTTGTGTGATATTTTCCCTACCTTTGGAATCACCTTTGTAAACTTGTACAATGTCTTCTAGATGACCAGGGTGCTGTTCCGGGTCATCCTTTATGTTGGATTGTCCCACATTGCCCGTCTCTAGGTTCTCTGGTCTATATATAAGGGCCCTCTCTACCTCTCCTTAACACCTGAGTTTTAAGGACCGAGCAAATTGGGAGTTGGGCCTCCAAATTTCAATATGCTATAAGAGCTGGGCCAGAGTTCTAACTTTGGGCTAGCTACACGGGGCCGCTCACTTGCCTTCCCTCCACGGGCAATGTGGTCCAAGGGGCGTGTTGAATTGTCCCACATCGCCCGTTTATAGCTCCTCTGGTCTATATATAAAGGTTCTCTCTACCTCTCCTTAACACCTGGGTTTTAAGGACCTAGCTAATTGAGAGTTGGGCCTCTAAATTTCAATACTTTATATCTGCCCTAGGTCTGAACAGATTCAGCTACTTCATTTTGTACACACTTTTCATTCTTAGCTGGTACATTTGAAACTCAAACAATCTCAGTTGATGAGAAATTTTGGCATAAGCATGTGCAAATTTTGCGTAGAATGCATAGAAGTCTAACAGAAATAAGAAAACTTTTAAATTAAATAACAATGCCATAGAATGTAACAAGTCTTTTTAATCATATCAACCAAGACAAGAACAAGGTTTTGAACTTTGTGCGGATGACTGAATTCAATAATTCATGGGAGTGGAATTAATTTTCTGTATATACGGAGCTTAAAGGCAAAAAACCAACCAAAAGAGGAACATCTTTTTGGTAGATATGACTTATGGAATTTAATAGAAGTTCTGGAAAGGGATAGAACTAGATGCTCGATAACTTAGGCAAACATATCTGTTAAGGAAGGGGAATTGATAATTTTAAAATATTCATATTCATCTAAATTAAAATATTTTTGAATGAAGAACATGATTTTCTATCTGCTGATTTATGTACTTGATCCATTAATGATCTCATACTGTTAGTCTATCATTGAAAATAAATAAATCAAATTAAAACTTTTACTAAGAGGTATACAAGTATCTAAAATCTATGTCCATAAGTCATAACCCTCCCCCCACCCCCAAAAAAAAAATAAAAATACACAGTTCTGTAATCCCTTTTCCTTTCAGTATTTGTCATCTACGATCACTGTGTAGAATCTATATGGTTCCTTTACCCTTTTATCTCACATTTATCTTGTGGTAGTTTCACACACACAAAATAGAACTGGGTCAGAAACTTGAAGACCTCCTTTCTTTTATAATTAGAAAGTTGAAGACTTTTATTTTCCTTCCTTTTTTTGTTAAAAAAAAAATATTCAGCAATCTGCATGTACCCCCCCCCAAAAAAAATAAAAAATAAAAAATTAAATGATAGATAAGTGGCCCTTGGGGTGATCTGCTTGTCAAAAATTCAGGTGATATTGTCTTATCAAAAAAATATTAGCAAATTGACTGTGTGTTCCTACAGTACTACTTTGGGTGATCTGGAAGAATTTTTTACTTACACCTGTGCCGATCCTCAATGAAATGATTTCGAAATGGCTAATTGGCTGCTTGATCCCCAAATAAGTTTTACCCTTCATCTTGTTGATAAAGAATCTCATCTTTGAGAATGTAGTGTGCTTGGGTTGGTTCGCCAATTGATAAAAGGCAGACATCATTAAATATATTCAGATGTTAAATTTCGACTCAAATGTTTGCTAAATATGGGAGCTATGTCTAATATGTTTCCATTTTTATCCCAACAGCACTCGTGCATAAGCATTGAAACATTGGTCTGAATCTGGAGAGAAATTAAAATGGAGATCCTCCTTTCCTTGTATTGGCAAAGAATTGTCTGTCTTCATGAAATCAGTAGCTCTATCGTTGCTCTTTTAGGAACAGTCAAACACAGCGACTCTTACACTGTATAAACTTTTTCAGGTACGGTCGAACACATTGGTGAATCTTACACTGTACATAAGGTTTGGTGCCACTACGTTGGTGACTCTTAACACAATTTTTTTTTAGGGATGGTCAAACACATTGGTGAGTCTTACACTGCATATAAAGTTTGGTGTCTTTTAAAAGTGATCTCCAGTAACATACATCCAGCCTTTCCATCTGGTGTTAAATTGGCTAGCATAGCATTCATACCAAGATACAGAATTGCTCTTACTGATCCTCAATCCTCCATGACAATTGTACTATGTTCAAACCCAAATTGGGAGTTCAAGAGGCAAAGGTTGTCCAGTGAGGAGCATATAATGAGTGCTTAATGGATTATAACCAAAAGTGTAGAAGTGTGAAATCCTGGAGTTGTCTACTAAACTCACAATTATGAATAATATTTTTTTAGAGTAAATTACATTTTCACCCCTATAGTTTGGGTCAAATTCGAATTGCACTTCCTGAACTTTCAATTGTGACACTTATATCCCATGGCTTGAATAACAAACGGAACTGACCGAAAATATAAAATTACATTACTGCCCTTTCATGCATTTGGGAAGAATGGCTTTTCTTTGACGTTAACCCTTATCTTTAGTTGTACAATCATCACCAATATAGGCCGCCAAGGAACCTATTATGGAAGTCAACCCCATGGGCCTTCCAACGTCAACATAGTGATCGGGAAGAATGACAAGATGACCCATATGCAGCCACTGTGTATGCAACTTGCACCAACAGCCATGAACGTGACCATGAACCATCTATACAGCAACCCTGACAATGCTCATAATAAACCGAAGATGACCATAGAAAACTAGTAGCAAACAGATTCTGCTATATATATCTACAACTTAGGTAAAACAAATTCAACTTCTAACTGTTTGATAAAATTCCTCTCAATCAAACATTGTCTCTGTCCACCATTCAATGCTTGCATGTTTGCAAAACAATTCTCAATTTGAAGCTCCTGACATCTTCAAGGACCAGCTTCAATTTTGTGTCATTAATATCGATGAAGTGACAGTCGCCATTGCTCTCAAGGCTTAACATGGAGAGCCAAGACCCTGGGAGCCAAATCCATGGCTTACGTATAACCTCTAGGTTCATTTCATATCTCACTGTCTCAAATTAATTAATGAGCATGTATTGTAAATCAGGACAACTTGATTGTGCTTTGTGTATTTTTGAAAACTTGAAAGCCTCAATATTGTTCCTTGGAACACTGTCCTTTCAGGCTTTCAAAATGACCAAGATACATTGAATTTTGCATATGAATTTTATTGGAGTTGTTTTTTATGCAGTGACTTATATTATTGCTCTTGCTCATTGTGCAAACCATGAAGAGTTTCTTTTTGGGGTTCATTTGCATTCTCCTATACTAAAATGTGGATTAGAATGTGATGTTTTTAGTGGGAATGCACTTACAATGATGTATTTGAAATGGGGTCAAGTAGTGGAAACGAGACTGTGTTTGACGAAATGCCCAATAAAGATTTGCTTTCATGGACTACAATGCTATAGGGAACACTGAGGAGGGAAATTATGAATTAGATGCTATTTCAGAATTTATTGAAATGGTGAGAGAAGAGATGAAGCTTGACCATGACTTTTTTAGTGGTTCAGTTTCTGTAACATCCCGTTGTACACAATAGTGCGATATTGTCCGCTTTGTTCTTAGGGTTGCCCCCAAAAGGGCTCGTACCATATAGCACAACAAGCGTGATTATAGCCCAGTCTCTGGACAGGTATGTGAGACAAATGCACAACATACCCCAGTAGCCAGCCAGGCCTTTCTGCCCCACCCATTAAGGATGGTTATTACAGTTTCAGCTTATGGCCATGAAAGAAACTTAGAGCAGAGACAGATGCAGAGTTGTGAGAGCGAACTTGTGGATTTGAAGACTACTGAATTGAAAATAACTAAAACAACAGAGGCCCTGCCCAGCTGTAGAGAGAGTGGTTCACTCAGAATGCACCATCTCGTCTTCTTACCTCATGGAAGGAGATCGTATGTTGCTGCTCCATGGTAATGGCTGCTGTAAGACTTTAAGATATGTCAGATTTCTTACCTCTATTCTTTATGGAAATGGGTATAATTGTCATATTGTGAAAGGTTTTCGTCATGTGACAATCACATGATCAATTCTCGTTATACTTGACGGTGATCCATTACGGAAATTTGACCCAAACTACCAAGGGTGAAAGTGTAATTTACCCTATTTTTTAATATTCGATCCAATTTCCTCATCCAATCAACATCTTCACTATTATTAATCATTATAAGTTTTAACTAGCATTTATCAAAATCAGAAGCCGAATCTATATAATATATATATATATATATATATATATATATATGCTGCCTGAATTTTCATGATATAATGGAAATGAGACTTAGTGAACAATGGAAAGAGTTCCATTTGAGTCGCAGACTTGGAAAACAAAACTAGCAGAGCACTAGTAAAGGCTAAAAATTTAAAAATGGAACTTTTAAAATTTATAACATGTAAAGAAGTACCATGTGAAGTACCAAACAAGCCATAGCCCGTGATGGATCAAAACTTGCAGAAGCATGCGAAGACAGTTGTCCTAGTAAGATTTTGTCTTGGTGATATGAAGAATAATCTCGACAAATTCTTTTAGAAAACCTAATAAAACAGGAGTTTTTGTAAGATTTAGCATACAATATATAGTGTCAGATAACAGAAAATTCCCAAATAACAAATGCAGGTTTGGGCAGGATTATAGATGCATAGAAATTCAAAACAAGGGCATACAATTTTACAAGCACTAAAAACTCATCTGAAAAAACAATTGCTTAGGAACATTAGAGACGTTATGATCCCATTAATTTCAAGTGCAATTGAAAGTGAAAAGCATTTTTCCATGAGAGTTGAGAATCCGTTATTGCCTTCTTTTCTCCTACCCTCTGATAAGTTAAGCATATTGAAACATTTGAACTGTTCAATCTAAAACAAAATGCTTTTTTTTATTGCAAGTAAAAATTTCAATCCAAAATAAAGTGTTGCTAGTTTTTGATATCCTCTCAAAATTCCAAGTTAATACCATGGAGTCCTGAGGCTCAACACAGTATTGTTGATCTAATACAAATTTCAATCAAAATATTTTCAATTTGTCCTTTACAATCTTGGGAAACAAAAAGCATGCATCATTGTGCAATTGCATCACCGACTCACTGTGACCTTTAACAGATTATGCAACATTTTCTCCTTTTCGTAAAAACTAAATTCATAAATTAACAATAGGAGGAAGATAAGAATTGAGTCATCCATGTTGAAATAACCTCTAGTGAGCTCCAATATCATATAGAATAGTGGTCCCTCAAATTCCAATGTGCTCCCAAAAATTGTGGCATTGATAAGTACATATCTATAGTGGTAGCTTTATACAATGTTAGCATTTTAAACATTCCCTAAAGTCATGATAGAGACATCCCGGAGACATTTTTCCAACTCAAGCTATGGTGCGATAATCTTCTCACTCAACCCAAATTACAAATAAAATGGTAGTCAACTTCAATGTAACAAAGAACTGACTAATTGCAATCTATAAAGCTGGATCAAATAATTTATTTCTACTATTAGAAGTTCTATTTTGGTCAATGGCTCTCCAACAGGCTTCTTTGCAGGTTGGTGTATTACCACAATCTAAATTTCTTTTTATCATGGTTATGGAGGTTTTGAGCAAGGTGATTTGAAAGGCGGTGGATGAGTTTCATGCGTGGTTTTGAGGTTGGCAGAGTGAGTAGGTCATACATTTCCATCTCACACCAATTGCTCAATGATGATATGATTATTTTTAGTGGAGTTGAGGAAACCTAAAGGTTCGTTGCATATTATCGTGCTTTGTATCAATTCCCACCATAGTGGAATTATTCCAATTGGGGGAGGTGGAGGATGAACACAGGTTTGCACCTTTGCTGACAATTTAGGATGTAAGGTGGAGTGGTGCAAAGCAAAATAATAAGAAAAAGAAATCAAGAGCTCCACATGGAGCATGATTTGGAAATTGTATAATTAAGTTCTAGGCTGATTTTGAGTCTTTCTTCTTCTTTTTTTTTCCTCTTTTTTTTTTTTTGTCATAAGTAGGTTGATTTTGAGTCATTATTTATATTTATTTTAAGTTAGTAAATTTACTAGACATGGACTCTAGTAGTTATGGACCATGATTCTTGTTCTAGATTAAGAAATTATTTTTTTGATAGGTCTAGATTAAGATATATTGTTAAGTTTTTTATTTGGAACTCTAGTTAGTCTTTATTTAAAGTGTATAAGTTTCCTATTTCAAGAGTCATACTCCAAACAATAGTAGGAAAACCTACTAGTCTATAAGTATATGTAATCTCTTTATTTCAATAGAGTTAAATTGTAAGAATTTGAAATTGTACGTGTGATTTGGTTTAAACCTTGGGAGGGTGAAGCATGAAAATTTTAGGTAAGATTTCTACTTTTCCTCCTCCTCCTCCTCCTCCTCAATTTCTAATCCTAGTGTTATTGTTCGCAAAGCCACAACACCCCAAAACTCTGCTGTACCAAGCCCTAATCAACCTTGATTCATTCCCCTATACATCGGCCTTTAGTTAACATTAAAAATCGAAACATGCTTGCTACCCATAGTTTGCAGCACCACTTTTCCTGAATTTCCTGCAGCTATAAGCTATCACCTTTGGGATCAAGCCCATTTCATAATTTTTAGTTCCCAAAATCAAGGTCCTTTATTCTAGCCTTTAAGACCCTAACTTACAAGATTTCCTTAACCAAATCGTGCCCAAAATCAACAATAGGAACCTTTTTCAAGGTTTCCTAATAATATCCTACATCATGGAGTCCTTTTCTACTCTCATTTTGGTATTTCCTCCGTGATTCTTTTAGAGTTACGTCAATTTGGGACTCAATGCTTGAGAGATTTGGTAGAAGATTGGTGAGGTGGAGGCAACAATATTTGTCAAAAGTATGTAAGCTTGTCCTATTTAAGAATGCTCTTATTGATTTGCCCACATTCTATATGTCTATCTTCACTATTCTAACCTCAGTTAAGAGGAGGATTTAAAAGTTTTAAAGGGGTTTTCTTAGGGTTGGCATAAGGAAAGAATTTACATAGCATCTGGTGGTCTGGGATTCGATACTCCCATGAGGAAGAGAATCCTTAGGGTAAGAAGACTGCAAAAATTCAAAAAAGCTTACTGGGAAATGGTTGTGGTGACATGCTGTGAAAACTAAGAATATGTGGAGTAAGAAGATGGAGGGAAAAATATAAGGATGTCTTTTCAAGTTGGTCTTCAAGGGAGCTTACTTGTTTAACTTGAATGATGATGAAAGATGTTTTTCATTCATATTTCTTTCGTTTACATGAACCACCTCTTATATAGGATTTATACACTATAATTCCTAAAATAGTTCTAGGAAAGAATCCTTACAGTTCTAGGAAAGAATCCTTCCAACACTATATTCCTAAAATAGGAAAAATTTACAGCTAATATCCTGGTAATGCAACACTCCCCCTCAAGTTGGTGCATAGATGTCACATATGCCCAACTTGCTTAAGAACTTTGAGAATACTCAGTTTGATACTGCTTTGGTGAGAATGTCAGCCAACTGGTCTTCTGATCAAATCACTAGCAGTTCCAAAATCTTTTCCTCCAATTTTTCTTTGATGAAAAATCTGTCAACCTCAATATATTTTGTTCGATCATGATGAACAGGATTATAAGCCATGTCACTTGCTGACTTATTGTCACAATATAATTGAATTGGTTTCTTTGGTGAATATCCCAAATCCTATAGGAGAAACTTTAGCCATAATCCTTCACAAATTCCAAGTGCCACTCCCCTAAGTTCAACTTCTCCACTTGAGCGAGTAAATAACATTCTGCTTCTTGCTCCTCTATGTGACAAGATTGCCACCTACAAATGTGAAGTACGCTGAAGTGGATCACAAATCGTTCTTGTCTCCAGCCCAGTCAGCATCAGTGTATACATTTATGGTTTGTTCTACTGTATTTTTAGAGAATAAAATTCTTTTTCCTAAAGCAGACTTCAGTTACCTCAAAATGCGCATAACTGCATTCATGTGTTGTTCGCTAGGATTATGCATTAACTGACTAACAATGCTTAATGCATATGCAAGATCTGGTCTTGTATAAGCTAAATACATCAACTTTCCAACAAGTCTCTGGTATCCTCCCTTGTCAACTAGAACCTTGATCACTCTTAATATATAATTTTAAGCCTTCTTCAGTAGGTGTATCAGCTGGTTGACATGCTGACATTCCTGTTTATTGTAAAAGGTCTAATACATATTTTCTTTGGGATAAGTAAATGCCTTTACTTGATTGTGACACTTCTATCCCAAGAAATATATTTCAAAGTACCTAGATCTTTCATTTCAAATTCCTTGGCCAAGTATTCTTGTAAAGCATTTCTTTCCTCTAGATCATTTCCTATGACCACCATGTCATCTATATATACGATAAGGATAGTGATCTTTCCTTGTTGCGTCTTTAGAAAAAAAGTGTGGTCTAAGTTGCTCTGTTGATATCCAAAGTTTTTCATGGCCTTTGTAAATCGTCCAAACCAAACTTTCGGAAATTGTTTCAACCCATACAGTGATTTCTTCAATCTGCAAACCCTCCGATTATGTCTTTCTGTTATCATGCATCCTCGTGGCAGATCCATATAGACTTCTTCAAACAATTCTCCATGCAGAAATACATTTTTCACATCAAATTGTTGTAGTGGCCAATCTAGATTTGCTGCCAGAGACAATAGGACTCGCACTATGTTGATCTTGGCTATAGGTGCAAATATCTCTGTATAGTCGATCCTATAGGTTTGAGTGTACCCTTTTGCCACCAATCTAGCTTTAAAGCATTCAATAGTGCCATCAACTTTGTATTTGACAGTGTAAATCCACCAGCATCCAACTGGTTTCTTCCCTTGGTGGAAGATCAACAAGATCCCATGTTTCATTTTTTTGTAGAGATTTCATTTCCTCGTTCATAGTTGTTTTCCATCTAGGATTAGCTAAGGCTTTCTGCACACTGTTAGGAATAGATACAACAGATAATTGATTCACGAATAAAATATTTGATTCTGACAAACGATGGTTAGACACATAATGGCTCATAGGATATTTGACTTTACTAGATAGTTCAGGTTCATATGTGGGTTTAAGAATACCTCTGGTGTGACGTTGGGGTAACTGTCTCTTGTGTGTCTCAAGAACATCGTCAATAAGTGATTGGGGTGGTATCTGGGATAGAGGTGGGACCATATTTTCAAGACTTTCAGTTTCAGGCTGAGTTGGAGATAGACCCACTTCTTCAATTATTGGGTGTTTATCCCCACTTTGATCTAATATCATACCACTTAAATTCAATTCAACAACATCCTGGTCATTATTTTCACCATAGTTGGGAGTTTGAATTTCCTTCTAGTACCCCTCCTGAAATTCGAGCTCGAGAAAGTACATGGTGTCTTTATGAAAAATGACATTTATTGTAACAAATAATTGATGTGTTGGAAGGTGGTAACACCGGTAGCCCTTTTGATACGTGGCATACCCAACAAAAATACATCGCAATACGTGAGGAGTTAATTTTGTGCATTGATGCTTGTGGAGATGAACAAATGCCACACATCCAAAGACATGAGGGGTTAAATTGGGAACATGTGGGGCAGTCACTACTTCAGTGAAGGCTTGAAACGGTGTTTTGAAATTGAGGGTGCTTGAGGGCACTCGATTGACTAAATAAGCAACAGAAGTGAGTGTTTCTCCCCAATAAGATAATGGCATATGAGTGTTAATTAGCAAAGCTTGGACGACCTCCAAAAAGTGTCGATTTTTTCGCTCGGCCACCCCGCTTTGTTGGGGTGTGTTGGAACAAGTAGTATGATAAATCATCCCTTGGTCTTCCAAATATTGTTGAAGTTCAGTACTTTGATATTCTCCACCATTATCACTATGAAGAACTTGAATCTTGGTTTGGTACTGAGTCTGAATCATTTTATGAAACTTTTAGAATAGTGAATTCACTTCACTTTTGGATTTCATCATGCACACCCCTATCATCCAAGTACAATCATCAATAAACGTTACAAACCATCGTGATCCACCCAAAGTAGTAACCTTAAACGGACCCTAGACATCAGAATGAATAAGCATAAAAGGAAGCAGACTTTTATTCAATTGTAACGGAAATGAAGTATGATGACTTTTCGCAAGTTCACAAACATCACACTGGAAACTAGACACATCAACTTGTAGAAATAACCTGGCAAATAATTTTTTTAGATAACCAAATGAAGCATGCCCCAAACGGCGATGCCATAGCCAGATTTTTACTTCTTGTTTGTTCCTCTCAACGCCTCCTACTTGTAAAGCTTGTCGGAGGCTTTTAATGCTATGTGATTCCAAGTCCAAGTAATATAGCTTCCCACACCTAATACCACAACCAATCGTCTTGTTGGTTTGGATGTCCTTAAACACACAAAAATCAGGCCAAAAAATTACAACACAAAATAAGGTAGTCGTTATTTGAGAAACAAACAACAGATTATAATCTAAAGATGGAACAACTAAAACAGAATCTAAATTTAAGGTATCAGTTAGGGTCAAAGATCCTTCCCCAATGATTAGGGTTGAAACACCATTTGCAGTAGAGACAATGGTTGGAGGAATGGCTTGTTTAGAATCAAATGTCATGTGATCTGTGGCGCCAGAATCAATTATCCATGTACTAGGTGAAATAGGTGTAAAAATATTTAAAACCTCACCACCATTGTTTGAAGAAATCACCAAGGCTGAGGCTTGTTTAGTTACTGCATCTTTAGTTTTTGTTGCAACAATTACCGCAGTGGAATGACCTTTTTGAGTTTTTTTTAAGCGATTATGATCCCACCAGTTTGGCTAACCCACTAGCTCGAAACATTTGTTCTTCGTATGACCAGTTTTCTAGTAGTGGATGCATTTAAGGACTGACTTATCCATGTTATTTTCAACCTTCGGATGGTTGGACCGATTCCTTGTGACTAACGCGGAAGCTTTAAGATTTGTAGAGTTTAGGGTGGTTCAACGCACTGCCTCTTGTCGAGCAATAGAGTAACATTCTTCTATATTAGGAATTGAATCTCTTCGCAGAATTTCTCCACGAAGTTGTTCGAAATCGCCATCTAATCTTGCAAGAAAAATATGTACCCTGAGCCGGTCAATGGACTTTTTATATGCTTGAACATCATCAGGGTGCTTCATGATGAATTTATCACGATGGTCAAGTTCTTGGAATATTTCGGTCAACTCTCCATAATAGACAAAGAGTGGTCTCCCATTTTGTTTTATAGTAAAGTCTCTTTGATTCAAGGAAAAGACTTGCAATTCATCACTATCATCAGAGAATGCTTTTGCTAGGGCACTCCAAATGTCACGAGCAGTAGATAAACGTAAATAACGCTTCATAATGTCTGGAGACATTGACAGTAATAACCATCTCTTGACTTTTTGATTCTCAGCTTACCATTTCTCATAACCATCATCTGATTCTATAGGGGGCTCTTTCTTCCCATGGATGTAGAATAATTTCTCTCGTTCAGCAATGTGTATCTCCATAATTTGAGACCACACATCATAGTTTAATTCTGTAAGAATGATCCCTGCATTGAACACACTTTCTGACTGAACAATTACAGGAACATATCGATTTTATTCCCAAAGATGGACTCATTTTTTTTTAAAACAAGAATATCAGCCCAAAATGAAATAGAAAAGCAGCGTGCTAGGGTTTTTCCGCTTTCAAAAATAAGAACAAAGGCACAGGATGGTTGAATGACGTCAACCTGTGGATGTTGGCGGAGACAACCAATGGGGTGATTGGTCGGATTAGAAACTGCAATAGAGCTTTGGTGTGACAAAGATTGATGAAACAAAATCTGTCGTTGCACACTATGTAAAGGTAATGACGTCGTCGGTCTATGGAGACTGTGAGGCTCTTGGTCACGATGATAGAAGAGATGAACCAGCGACGATGGAGTTGGTTGAGATCACTTCGGTGTGATGATAGTCTTGCAATGGTGGTGATCTAGATTCTTGATATATATATATATATATATATATATTTAAACCAAAATCTGAACAATGGATAATGTTGATGAATGACCTTGGATGGTTGGCTGGCTTAGTGTTAGACAACTGGAAGTCACTTTGACTTGTTTGATTTGAACACTGTCCCAGTGCAACAAGGTTCTTTGTAACGAGGATGGTTGTTCGAGAGCGACAATGGTCGATGACGGTGTGGCTGCGGCTGAGACGGTGGAGCAGATGTGGGACTTGGTGTGGGGCTGCTGTGAGGGTTTGGCCAACGCGATGGTGAAGTCTACTGATCACGATGGCGAGTTAATGATGAAGGTCATTGATCAAGATGGCTCTTGATACCAACTTGAATGATGATGAAAGATATTTTTCATCCATATTTCTTTCAGTTTACATGAACCACTCTTATATAAGATTTACACACTATAATTCCTAAAATAGGAAAAGGAACGAATCCTTACAGTTCTAGGAAAGAATCCTTACAACACTACATTCCTAAAATAGGAAAGATTTACAGCTAATATCCTAGTAATGCAACAGTTTATAAGGGGTTGGGCTTTGGAAAGAGGTTGGGTTTTAGAAAAGAATCAAGAAATGCTGGATGGAAGTTCTCTAATTTGGTGGTTTTTGTGGTGAGATGACACTTGGTGTGGGATGTCCTTTTAAGGTCACTTTCTTGAATCTTTTTCATATCGCTATAGACATAGGAACTCTTGGTTTGGACTATGTTAGGTTGTCCAAGAAAGGAACTACTTAGAAGCCCCTATTTTTTAGGGCTTTTCATGATTGGAGTTGGGGATTTTATGGACAAATGTTTTGAGGCATTGTATGGATCTTTGGTATGAAATGAGAGGTATGACATATTGAGATACAACCCTGAGAAGAAGGGTGAATTTTAGGGTGCACTCATGTTATTGGGTCTTAAGTGGAAGAGGTGGCATTGGATTTTCTAAGAGGATATTTAGAGGTTAAAATGCTCTCCAAAGTTTTCTTTTTTGTGTGGACTATAGCTTTGGAAGCAATTTTGACTTTGCATATTCTAGGGCAATTGGGGGAATGATTCCGAACTAGTGACGTGTGCACAAGACCACTGAAGAAGACACAAACCATCATCTCTATTATTCAATAGCTAAGGATCTGTGGAGTGTCTTAGTTTGCCAAACATGAGGTAGTAAGGAAAGATAAGATAGCATGTTGTTAAATGGGCATAGATATAGCAAAACAGAAAAACAAATCAATCGCAAAAGGTTGGGACAAAACTATATTGAGTTGAGTTTATTATAATGTATTTCCTTCAAGAGGCAACACACGTAATAATTAAAGTGCTGGTTGTAAAAACCTGTTGAGTCTAACCTCCTCCATGGACTTGTACAGCTTGTGAATTGATTTTTATCAATTTAATATATTTCAATCTATCCTAACAATTCGTTTGGATAAGTATGAAGGAAAGGAAAGGAGGGGAGAGTATTAATTATGAGGAAAAGGAAAGGAGAGGAGAGGAGAGAGTAATCCCTCATTTATGTTTGAATAACTAATGAAAGGAAAGGAAAGGAAAGGAAAGACTAATATAATCTTTTCATCTTGTTTGGGAATGATAAAGGAGAGAAAGGAAAGGGAATGATTTTGTATTATTTTATTATTATACCTTTTGTATGCCTTAGAATAGAGGTGTCATTTTTATTTTGACTTTTATAATTTTAAGGATAATATTAGTATTATTAAAAATTTATTAAATCCTTGTTTCATTTCCTTCCATTTCCTCCCACTTTTGGAGGGATAACAAAATTGCTTAAATAAGGTTTAAGCTCTCTTTCCCTTTCCTTCCTAATTTTTAAAACAAACATGATATAAGTTCTCATTCCTTCTCCTTCCCTTTCCCTTTCTTTTCAATTCCTTCCATCCAAACATAGTGTAAGTATCTTTTTGGTCAAGCTCTCTACCCTAAGAGTCTTTACTTTCCATTACCAATTTACCATCAACAAAAAAGAATGCCAAAACCCAAAACCCATCACTAATCCTTCTACATACCCTAATATTCACATTAAAGAGCATCCAATCTCTCAAGTTTTAAAAAACATCTTTAAAAAAAATCAAGAATAATAGATACTTAGAGCATTGACATCCTCATGAGAAATAAATAAGAATGATAAAACCCATCACTAATCCTAGGAATACCGTAATATCCACCTTAAAGAGCAGTCAACTTATCAATTGTTACAATACATTTAAAAAGAAAATCAAGACCAAGAGATACTAACCCTGCCTGAAGTCAACAATTTAAAATTAGCAACATAAATATGCATCCACAAAAACACACCAACACTATATATTTCGATTCAAGAAGAATCAAAGATATTAATCAATAAAGCCAAGCCTTGAAGTGTGTATATAGCCAAGGAGGCAACAATGATTTCATTTACATAAATAAATCCAACAGTTACCTCCGAAATGTAATTGACACCAACGCCATAACTAGTGTAAACATCCCAAGTACAGACATATATGAACGTATACAAACATATAGATATATATATATATCTATATATATATATATATAGATATTGAGGGTTCATGAGGAAACATAGAGTTACCTTGAGATGTCGTGGAGGGAAGTATCGGTTGGTTCCTCCGTTTGTTGAAGAGCATGGAGGTTTGAAAAGAAAAGATAATGCTTCGCTTATGTTTGTATGACTCGATAGTTGACAGTGGTCACTCACGCGAACGTGCATAAGACATCTGTTTGACACGTTAGTAGCTTTTATACAACGCTGGCGAGGAATCATTGGTTCATATGTTGAAAGTGATTTACCAAACGTACACCAAATGACGTGGACATCCTACCTTAAATTTATTTTTATATAAATAATAACAAAATTTAAAAAAAATTAAGAAAAAATTTAATCAAAATTAAAAATTAAAAAAATAAATAAATAAATGAATATTATTATTTTGAAGAAAAAAAATTGACTGAATAAATGTATCTGTATATTATTAAATAAAGTATAAGATGTTAATGTAATTTCAAAAACTAAAAAAAAAAATAATGTAATTGTCAGAAACTTCAAGAAATCGTTAGTGTAATTTATTCCAAAAAAAAATAAGTAAGTTTTTAAGAAATTGTAAAAGCAACTCAACTAACAATTGGCCAGCTATTTTAATTAAAGACTCTATATTTATTTTAATTATAGTCATTTTTAAGGGTTAATTTCAATAATACCATCTATTTTGCCTAACTACTTTTTTTATCATAAGTTTTTAATTCAAAAATACTCAAAGCCCCAATAGTTTCTTTTTAATAATTATTTTTAAACAATTGTTTTTAAATAGATCCATGCTCTATATAAATAAGATCATTTCCTCTCCTATGTCCACTTATCTTGACTTAATTTTCTCTCTAACTTTATTCTTAATGGCTTATAATCTTGTTCAAAACTTGCTTCTCGATGACTCTGATTCTGATGAAGACTTATATTTATTACTAATAGTGGCCTTAGAGGAAGACAAACATTACATCGTGGTTCCATTGAAGGTTGTGCTTAAATTTGTCCCAATAGAGTCCAAGGTCATGAAAGACATTATTACGACTATTTTGTTGAAATGCCTACATATCCTCCCAATCTATTCTGGATAAGGTTTTGAATGAAACATAATCTTTTTCTTCACATTCAATCTGCTTATAAAAGCACACGATCCATGTTTTGTTCATAAGAGGAACATTGTTAGAACCATGGGTTTTTTCTTCCCATTTGAAGACAATAGTTGCATTTAGGATACTCACTTCTGGCATATCGGCAAATTTTGTGGATGAATATGTCAAAATCGATGAAATCACCACAATAGAGTGTCTAAAAGGTTTGTCAAGGTAGGGGTTGACATTTTTTCTAACGAGTATTTCAAGTCACCAAACAACAATGACATTGCTAGAAATTTGAAAACAACGCGGATTTCCAAGGATGTTGAAGAGCATTGATTGTATGCATTGGAAATGGAAGAATTGTCCAGTTGCGTGAAAAGGTATGTGCTGTTGTCACTTTCATAAATAGAAAATTATTCTTGAAGTGGTGGCTTTATATGATCTTTGGATATGTCATGCCTTATTTGGGTTAACAGGATCTCACAATAACAACAATGTATTAGAAAGGTCTTATTTATTTCGTAACCCTGCTAAAGGACGTGTTTCACACCCCAAAATTTGAAGCCATGGCATAAGGGTCATTTGACCTTGATTGGAGGTGATGCGCTAGATCAACCTAGTTAAATGCATTAGAAATATAGGTTAATTTTTTTGATTTGTTACTATGATTATACTTGTTCAAGTCCCGTGGTGAGATTAATTGAAATTAACTTTCATTAGGTTTAACTGTACAATAAAAGTCTATTAGTGATATACAAAATATACAATATGGCCACACTATTCAGAGCTGACTCTACCGTTTGCTAGTACAAAAGGATAGGTACAATGATATCAATAAAAAAGTACAAGCACCCTTGTATAAAATGAATTATAACACAGTCTAAGTTTGTCTTCTGTCTGAGATTAGTCTCACAGTTTTCATCTATCTCCTCTAATATCTGTCATTCCCATGAACAATAGAAGTGAGCCATAATATTTAGTAGAATTTTTCAAAACACACAAGCATACAACATGCAAAGACTAATGTAGACCCTATGTGGGCATACCCTAATATTCAACATGCTACACATGCATACTACAAGCATTATATACTAATTCAAATATTTAGATACACAAATAAACAAATTTAGATATAACTCAATGTTGCATAATAGCAATAATATGAACGATATAGTATTGAAGAACATTTGTCCCACGATGCACCACCAGTTCCTATTCAAGCAATATCAACAACAATATATATCCAACATGTGTAGTCCGCAACATAAGTATAAAATTAAGGCATGCATTATCCAACGTACTCAATCCACAACACAATCTACATAATCAATAGTTATATCATTCATCAATATAATCAGTGCAACACACTTATGCTCCATGTATACATATTCTTATGAATGCATTATGTCATGCTTCATGATATTATGTCCATACTTTAATATATGTAGGACCCTTGTTAAGCGCATCTTAAACTTGTGAGTCTATAAACTCAATACCCAATATTGTCTTCCATGGGATACTAGCTAATTAGGACCAAAGCAACCTCCCACATGGGTTTACGACTCGTAGCTGAAGAAAAACTCTGTCCCTATTAATACGGATTTGGGTAATAAAGATAATCACAATCCATCTAGGAATATTCTGTATGATCTTATTATGTTCCATATGGTTCTCTTGGGGTACCACAATATCTCGTACTATATGAATATATCCAATTGGGCAAGATACAATGCATAAAACCCATATGCATAATTAAAACATCCATTCACATATCAAGGAATAGAATATCGTAATCCAGGCATGATCACGTTTACAGCGCGTATCTATTTGATAATAAACATAGAGGAACATCTGCAACAGTTAAACTGAAAATCCAATAATAAGTAAGTAATAACAGTCAATCAATGCATAACTGTGAGGAAACTGTTACTTAAGTTCTTCGTGTTTAAGTATTGAATATCTTGTGAGTTCATTACTTAACTCCCTAGACCACCCTGACCCTTAGCACTTCATGTTAGTCTAATAAGTTCTCTAGAGTCAATCATAATGTAACTTATACATAGAGTATTTGTTTGCCCAAAACGATGTTAAAAATGAGTTCTTACCTCAAAAACCCTAATGAGATCCTAACCTGAAGATTCTTTATCATTTAGATGCCCTTTAAACCCCCTAAGGATATTTTTGTAATATCACTAGTATTGATTTCATGTCAATCGAGTCCTTGTCTCGCAAACGGACCTTTGAAACGGATCCAAAGTCCAAAAAAACCTAAGGTAGGTTTTCTTGTATTTTATTTTCTTTTTAGATATATGTTTTATACCTAAAGGAATTATTGTAATTTTATACCTTTATATGGGATCAATATCGTGTCTCAATTTTCTAATTCTGACACTACACCTTCTGAATCTTAATTAACCATTTAGTTACTCAATTTAACTCTAGGGGCATTATCGTCATTTTACTAAATGAGGTGGGACCACCATCGGGTCCTAATTTACTTAATTTCACATCATATTTAGATCCAAGGCATCTAAAACCCTTGAATACGCCTTTTTCAATTTTTTGTTTGCACTTTAATTACCTAATTTAATGCTAAAGGTATCTTTGTCATTATATATATATATATATATATATGGTAGGGAGGACTACCTCGAGTCCCCAAATGTCTAAACAAACCTCTTTGTTAAGTTTGGAGTACTCAAAAACCTTGGGTATGCCATTTTCTACATTTTAATTGACTAAATCTTCAATTTTACATACTAGTAGGCCATTTGGTAATTCTTCATAAATTAGTTCATTTAATTATAAATTTCTCTAACTTAGTTAGCATTTCTGTGATTCTCTAGTTTAAAGTTTCTTATGTCCGAATCTAACAAGTTGAATTACTTAATTCCACAATAATGGGGATAAGGATAACCTGATCCCCAATTTACTAATTAAACTGGTTTTCACCAATTTTTTTAACCAAACAGGGTGTTAAGAAAAATAGTGTTGGGTCAAGCGCAGGTCCAAGGCACCAAGTGCGGTCAACTAAACAGATGCCAAGCCCAATAAAACAACCCTCTTACCCATTTGACCATGACTTGGATTCACGATGACCAACTCGTTGACCAACTTGACCCGATTTGACCTAACTTCTTTGACCATTGACTTCTGGTTGCCTTCTTCGGCGAGTTCACCGGAGAACTCGTTTGAACCTTACTTTTTAATCATTTTTTCTAATATTTTCTCTCATTCCAAACACCTTCTAACCATATTTAACATCATATAAGATATTTTTTCATGAATAAAACTTGTTAGAACCCTTCCAGCGTTACCTCTCATTTTCCTCACTCTATCTCATTCCCAATCACTCACAGAACCCTAACCAACCTCAAACAAAATTCAAGAACCTTTCAAACATTATAAAAATTTCAAACCTAGATTTTCCCACAGAGGTCTGCAACTCACTTTCCTTCCCCTTTTTTTTGCCATTTTTACTCTGATTCATTCTGTGATGATCGTATGATCTTCAATATGTAAATTCCCACAGTAAATCAACTTCAAGTGAACCTAAAACTCAACCAACCTAGGCCATGACTGATGTTCAAAGTCTTATACTACTATAATTTCTAACGCTTTTCAATTTCTAACATGTTGTACTCTGTTAGTATGGCCTACTAGATGTTCTTTTAAGCCTTAAACATAATCTAATATTCAATAAAATTTCAGAGGTAAAGAGAACCCAATTGGTTCATTTCCTTGTGGAGTGCACACATATATACATATATATTTCTATATATATACATTGATGCGCATACATATAACCATATATATACAAATTTAGAATGCAACTAATATTATATGACAAGTCTTAGAAACCCCTACTTGATTGTAGAGAGAGAAAGCTTCATTAAAGCTTTAATGGCTGCCATATTGCCTTGCTCAGTCCTCCCCTACCACCCTTATTCTTTTTCTCTTATTTTTTCCCTCATTTCTTCAATCAAAATCCTCCATAACAACACACATATATTTGTCATGACCCGTGACCCACCCTGTGTGGATCGAGGTGCACGACTATTCTTTCTATAACTGTACTGTTAGGAGGTGGCCCACAAGTCGTGCCCTCACTTGTGAATTTGATACACTATAAATTTTTTTTTTACTTTGTATGTCATATCTTCATATCAACATTTATCATCATCAAAGTTTAGTTTTACATGTCCAAAAAAAAATGAAAGTATTTATATACAAATCCCAAAAGTATACATATACCTATACCTGGACCCAAGACCTTGACTCATAGGAGAATTAAGACTACTCTATACTAGTCTATCTCATCGGTATAACCAAAAATGTCCATCGCACTTGCCAAAAAGGACTGATAGTAGTGAGTGGAGCAGTTACTCTATATGTATGTCTAGCAGTCCCTCAGTCTCTTGCTGTCCTGAAAAAGATAAGTAATACAAATAAAATGAGCTAACAAAGCTCAATAAGTAAAATCCCTTCTTCTGTCATGGGTCAAGATCCGTCCAAGAAGTAGGTATGAGCAAGTACCAATAGAATATAATATATCAATGCATGTCATAACAAAAGACATAATAGAAGTCACAATAGTCAGTCACCAACGTATAAATCAATAGAAATGACCCTCAGGTCCTATAGGCGGATCCTAAGATGAGTACAAAAATAAAGACAAGGAATGGCCAAATAATATGCTGTCGAAATCAAAAAACATCTACATAGGCATTTCATCACATCAAATAACACAACAAGGAGTATTCCAAGGAAAAGCTCACAAAGAATATCAAGGATCCAAGGAATACAATATCAACGGTGCACAAACGTATACAACATATCGAAAATCATGAGTATGTCATGTAAGAGATAAAAAAAAAGCTATCTGTCAGATGCTATCTGTTAGGGCACGACATACCCTTTTGTGCTTACAGCACAGCGTTTTCAAACTTTTTGTGTCCTCTAGGACCCAAGTCGTACGTCGTGTCTCGCATGACTAAATGTCGATCGTGCGATGTGACACTTACAACCACGCATAGACTATCAGCATCTTGTCCCTAAGGACTAAAGTGTTTAACGTGTCAAATACTACCACGGATAAGAATCAAGGTGATGCACAAATAATGCACAAATTCGTGGAGTAATACTTTTCTCAACAACGTGTGACATGTACTATTCAGTATCTAAGCATCATGAAAGTATGTACTAATCATATTAGGATGTTGACATGCAACAACCCAACAAGTCCATAAGATAGAACAATATCAATTGTGGAAATCAAAACATATTAGATAATAGAGTACAAGGTGGCAGCATGAAGAAATAATTGTGACATAGCTAAGGGAGGACAACATAACAAAGTTCGGGTTTACTTACCTTAAAAAATGGTTCCTTTTTCCTTTTTGAGAAGAGTCACGTTTCCTTCTCTTTTCCTTTCGATGTTCCTATAAATCAAGAAATATTATTAAGTTAGTGGCACTTATTTAACTTGATTTATTTACTAATTCCCTATCATTTAGTTTCATATGTCGTATTTTAGCTCATAAGCTTAATTTCCCTCTCTTAGTAGTGCCATCGTATTTATAACGTGTCTTAAAATTAGCCTTATTTTATATATCAATACTTCACACATTTTATTTGGTGAGAGGGACTTCGTCGTTGAGTTCGAAACGTCGAACAAAATAATTTTAGGCTTTTACAGCTTTTCATTTGGCTTTAGGAATCTCTAAGGGCGATATAGTAATTTTATATTTTTATAGCTTAATTTTTTGGGACCTCAATTCATAAAATAGACCTCACCATTTGGTCCAGAATGTCCGACATAATTAAAATAGACTATCTTTTATGTTTAATTGGCCATGGGTGTCATTATGGGCAATATAGTCATTTATAATTTACATGTCTATATTTTTTGAGACTTAATTCATCAATTGGACTCCACCATTGAGTCCGGAATGTCCAAAATAGTAAAAATACACTATTTATTTATTTTATTTGAATTTCGTTTGACTTATTTAGTGTCTAAGGGTAAAATGGTCATTTCATCCAATTAATAAAATAATTAAATAAATTATTTTTTTATATTTTTATTTTTCAGGGGCTTATTTGAATTAATTCTTTAAAATCTAGGCCATAATAGAATTATTGGAAAGTGTTGAGGTCAAATTCGAATTTCAAAAAGTCTTGATTTTTCACTTTTAATTTAAAATAGTGAACCACTTGGTTCAGTTGTCCTAACCCTAAACCGGTTCACTATTCCCATGAACCGACCGGTCTAAGCTTCCCCAATGAATCAGAATTAGATATTCCACTTAACCCCTTTATCCACGGTTGGGTTAACCCTTTATTCCCAATTTCCAATTCCTTATAGCCGCAACCAAACAGCCCCGAACCAATCTAGATTCACCTCATTTCCCACAAAAAAAGGTGTCGTATCTAGAGACCCACATGCATGCGGTCGAACGGGTCTGATCCAACCTAACCGACTCGTCAACTGCACATGTTCCACGTTTCTCTGGCGCCAGCGAAGGTTTTCTGGTGAGCTTTCAACTTTTAAAAAAAAAATAGAAATGCTCTATTTTTTCCAAGGATTCCATTTTTTCAGCCAAAACCATTTTTAAACAACCCGACGACCGTCGAATAGCCACTTCCAGTGGCTGCTCTAGCGAGAAGCCATTTTTGTTTTGATTTTTCTCGCTATTTTGACACCTATTTTTGACGTATTTTATATGACTCTAGGGACCTCATAATTCATTTGGGTTTGTTTTCAGCTTCAAACATGACATTTTTCTTCCACCTAACATTTTTGGCCACTTTCTCTCTCTACATTTTCTCTTTCATTTCTCCACCAAAAAACCTCCTGTTTCTTCCTAAATTCATCATTTTTCCTACTCTTTTAAACCCTATGGTTCTTTGGGCATTTAGTTTCAATTTAAAAAAAAAAAAAACAAAATCAGTAAACATAGTGAGAAAATACAGAGAAGAAAAAAAAATGAAAAAAGTTTACCTCTTTTCTCCCTTCTTGCCTCTGATTTCCTTTCCTCCTTTTCTTCTTCTCCTCCTCACTCACATCAGCTCTCTCTCTCTCTCTCTCTCTCTCTCTCTCTTTATATTTTTTGGTGTGGCTGAATAGCTTGTGTGTGTGTGTGTGTGTGTGTATATATATATATATAAGCAGTTCAGATTTTTCTCTAACTACTCCTTGTACTACCCCATATAGATCCCTCTAGCTCCCTCTATCATCCAACCACACGTACACACACATACATTTTAAATTCTTTGGCCTATGTTGTTGCAGCACACACACACACACATATATATCATTATTTTATGGTTATTTTTTATTCTAAGTTATTCACTTTATGCATATACATATATATATATATATATCATATATAACATATATCATAAAATGGTTGGTAGCCCAAATGGTATTCTTTTGGGACTTAAATGTTTCATTGGTTTTAGTCAAGGGTTCAAAACCCATCCATTACATTTTTGGTATTTTTGCTATGTTTTTGCCTTAAGGCTTTGTTTGACAATTGAAAATACATATTTTGGCTTTTTATCTTTTATCTCTCTTTTTATTTCTTTTTTTGTGAAGCGGTTTCTTTTAGTAGTTTCCTACTCGGGTTGGCTTCGATAGTCAAAGCTTTGCATCGTATCTATTTTCTTGTGGTCTTCATGGCTTGTTAATTCAAATTTTTGTAGTGTTAAAATTAACCTAAGATGACTAAATTAACAAATTAAATTCCAAAAAAAGACATCATTTCATTAAGTAATTGGTAAACTAAGTTCGGTGTATTACATCATTCCCCTCTCAAAAAAAGTTTGTCCTCAAACTTGGTGCATCTCACATTGCGAAGACGTGTGGGTACTTGGCACGTACTTCATCCTGTCGTTCCCATGTGGCTTCTTCGATCTGATGGTTCCTCTAGAGTACCTTCACGAGAGGGATGATCTTATTTCTCAAAACTTGTTTTCGGCGATCTAGGATCTGCACTAGATGCTCAACATATGTCATATCTTCCTAAACATCTAGTGGTTCGTGCACGACTACTTGGCTAGGATTATACAGACACTTTCTCAACATGGAAACATGGAAGACGTTATGCACGTGTGCCAACTCTGCCAGTAAGGTAAGTCGATACGCCACCGGTCCGACTCATTTCATGACCTCAAATGGTCCAATGTAGCGGGGTCCCAACTTTCCTTTCTTCCCGAATCTCACTATGCCCTTCATGGGTGACACTTTCAAAAACACAAGGTCGCCCACCTCAAATTCCAGCTCTCGTCTCTATACATCGGCGTAGCTCTTTTGGCGACTTTAAGTTGCCGGTAACTGTTGCTGAATCAGTTGAATCTTTGCTGTAGTCTGCTCCACTATCTCAAGGCCGTATAACTTCCTCTCGTCTACCTCTGTCCAACACACTGGGGATCAACACTTCCTACCATATAGCACCTTATATGGAGCCATACTAATGCTAGACTGATAACTGTTGTTGTAAGTAAACTCTACTAGTGGAAGCTGATCCTCCCAGCTCCCCCTAAAGTCCATAACAGAAAACTGCAACATGTCCTCTAATGTCTGAATTGTCCTCTCGGACTGTCCGTCAATCTCAGGATAGTAGGCTGTGCTAAGGCTAAGCCCCGTGCCAATTGCTTTCTGTAAACTTCTCCAAAATCTGGACATGAACCTTGGATCTCTATCAGACATGATAGACATTGGGACTCCGTGTAGTCGGATGATCTCACGGATGTAGAGTGCTGTCAACCGTTCCAGTGTCTGGGTCGTCCTAGTTGCAAGGAAATGAGCCATCTTCGTTAATCGATCCACAATAACCCATATTGAATCACTCCCTTTCGGTGTCTTAGGCAACCCCGATACGAAATCCATAGTGACATGCTCCCACTTCCACTCCGGTATTGGGAGTGGCTGCAAAAGTCCACTAGGCCTTTGATGCTCGGCCTTGACTTGTTGACATTTAACACACCGGGCTATGTATTCAGCAATCTCTTTTTTCATCCCCGACCACCAATAAGTGCTACGAATGTTGTGGTACATTTTGGTGTTTCCGGGATGCATAGCAAACCTCGAGTGATGTACTGCATCAAGGATCTCCCTCCTAATCTCAGGTGTGTCTGACACACATATCCATTCTCGATAGTACAACATTCCCTCTCGGACAACAAAATATGAGTTTCTTCCTGACTCAGCTTCTTCACGGAGCTTGGCTAATTTCTTATCATGGATCTGCCATTCTCTGATCTTGTCCACAATTGTTAGTCCGACTACGACGTTGGCAAACATTGCTTTGGAACATGGCAAAACCACCTTTATCTCTAGTTCCTCTATCTCCTTCAGTAACTCTCGCCACGTGGTTAATAAGCAAGTAAGATTCCCTGACGACTTTCGGCTGAAAGTATCGGCCACTACATTGGCTTTCTTTGAGTGATATTGGATGTTGAGCTCATAATCTTTAATCAATTCTAGTCATTGGCGTTGCCGCATGTTGAGTTCCTTCTATGTAAATAGATACTTGAGGCTTTTGTGATCTGTGAAGATCTTACATGTCGCCCCGTAAAGATAATGCCTCCAAATTTTTAACCCAGACACAACGGTGGCGAGCTCAAGGTCATGGGTGGAGTAGTTCTTTTCATGGGGTTTCAACTGCCGCAAGACGTAAGCTACTACCCTACCTCTCTTGCCACTACAAAAAATCCTACTTTTCGCGACGCACAAATAGGCGTCACTAATAATAATAAAAAAATTCGCTTCATGCGTGAAAATGGCGTGAAACTATTCATGACGCATAGGTTGCCATTAGCGACGTACGTGTGTGTCACTAATAGTTCGTTCATTTAGCGACGCACGCCTGAGCGTCGCAAATACTTGGTCTAGACAATTAGCGACGCTCATTGGTTATTAGCGACGCACATTGTGCGTCTCTAATAACTCTTTATATTTGTATTAATTTTTTTATAATTTAATGATACTTTAAAAAAAAAAAAAAAATTTGACAAAAACAAATAGAAATAAATTTATAAAATTATTATTATCTCTAACAACATTAGGCCTATAAGTTTAACGAAAGAGCAATACAATTAATTAAACAAGAAAAATGCTATATATTGTTGTCAAATTTTTTTTTTTTAAATCAGTCTAATTTAAGTAAAATAAATTTAAAACAGAGAAAAAAATGGTCTCTAACCCAATTGACTTTTATCATTTATGACATTTCATTCAAAACCATAAAAAAAAAAGCTAGCATCAGGGCATTTTGGTATTTGAAAAAAAATTCTTATTTTTTAATTTAATTATAAAATTAACTTCTTGTGTGGGTTTCTTATTTGTTTCACAAGTAAATTTAAGGGTAAATTATACTGACCTACTCTGAGGTTTATGAAAATTATAATAACCTCTCATATTTTATAAAATAATATACAAATATTCTTTCCAGTCAATTTTTTGGATCGTTTAAAATAATATACAAATATTTCCATTCCAATTAAAATAATATACAAACATATATTGTTTAATTGGATCGTTTACTTAAAAGTTAAGAGAAAGTAAAGTATATAATTTATCATTAAATCCTAACTTAAATCAACTAACTCATCAAATTTTTCATATATAAAATGACTAAAATATTCTTCAATTCTTAATCAGTTTATTACTATAAAAGAGCAGGCACATGAATAGGGTGTTATGAGAGTCATTCACCCAATGAGATTGTCTCACATAATAATTTTTCAAAGAAAAAGGAAGGGATATTTTATAATCTATTCAATTATATCTCAAAGGGAGAGCTGTAAGAATTATTGACTCTCCAAATCAATTATTGACTCATTCTATTCTCACATAATAACTAAGTCAACTCTTTAACTAAATTATTTTATAATATTCTTAAAATTAGAGTGATAAAATTAAAATAAATACCTCTATTCTAAAATTTAAAAGTAAATTAATATAAATTAATTGTAAATAATAATAATACAATTATAAGAGAGAAAAATGGAAATAGAAATGAACCTATTACTTGGATTGTGGTTGGGTAGTGAAAATATTAATGATAAAATTTAAATATTTTGAGTTTGAGTTTGAATTTTATTTACATTAATTATTAACAGTTTAAAAGAAATATATGATAATTATAAAAAAAAATTAATACACGTAAATTAATTCAAAATACCTCTAATCGATAAAAAAAAAAATAGAAATGAACTCCTTGCCTTATTTTATTGGATTAAATTAGATAATTAATTAACTTTAAAATATAATTAATTTGAAAAAACTAACACTAATCAATATCAAGTGACTTGGATCGTCTATAAATTCTCATGATGATTAGAAGGGTGGGAACGAGTTTCTTGTCTTTCTATTTTTTGAAATCCTTTAACATTAATTCTAACACGTAAGTCTTTTCAAACTCGATATAAAGAATAAATCATTAATTTTCTATAATAGGTATTTTTTTTAGATTTTTTTTGTATTAAGTTTTACTATTGTATTAAGTTTTGTACTCATTTTAAATAAAATAATAATAAATATTTTTAAAATGTGTTACTTAAATAGTGTCTATAAATAATTTTTAATCTATTCTTAATAATAAGATATTAAGAACATAAATAAATTATTAAAAAAAAGATATGAATTCATTTATAAAGAGCTTTAGGATAATAAAATTTTAATCTATTCTCACATTTTTCGGATATAAAACCTTCACAAATTTAATGAAATTAGCACAATTTTTGAGCATTTGTTAGTTAATTAAATTAAGAATTTAAGAATTTAAAATTATTTAAAAAAACTTAATGATGGGAGTGCAAATAAAATTTTCTTTCTTAAAAATATTTATATATTTCCACATGTGGCACTAATCTAAGGTGATAAAGTAACAGCCATTGGATATGAAAGAAAATAGTAACAGCCATCACGATTTATCAGCCTATTGCCCTAAATCTTTTCCCCTTTCCAGTTTCCACTTTCCACAATACCCTACCTGCCGCGGCACCGCCTCCTTCGAGTCAATCTACGGTTTCTTCGTCTTCTTCGTCAATCTTCGGTGGTTTTGAAGCTGGTTCTCCGGATGTACGGTTTCTAGGTTAGATTTCTTTTTTTTCTTTTTTTTTTTTGTGGGTCATGGATGATGGATCATCAGAACTGTTACTGCTTTTTCTTTTTTTTTTGCCGCAAGTTTGGGTCATGGATGATGGATAACAGAATGCCTTTTAGAAGGAATTTAGTCATGTAGAATAACATTGCATTTTGATGTGAATAAACAAATTATAAAGGTCTGCTCCATATCATATACTACTAATTACAAAATTTAATTGAAGGATCCGTCTCAATCTTACTGGAATAGGGATTGGCTAATATGAATATTTGTTCTTCTTGGGTTTCTGGATAGTCACTGAACTGAAGTGACTTGAATGTCCTATAGCTCATAAAATTAAAAGGATATTCATTTTATAAATTCTACAATTCAAAAGAGTATCAAGAGAAATAGCATGATGCAAAGATGGATCTGTGCTAGAGTTCCTGAAACTATTTTTTTGTTATTTAATCGCATGTCGAGCTTTTTATTAAATTTTTAAGTCCTTGATTTATGGTCATTTTATCAGCTATTGAGACTTTTTTGCATTGATTTTGTTTGCAATTCTATGATATTTTAAAGTTTAAACAATGGTATAATTCCTGTTATGTAGTTCGCCTGCATCAAGGGACAATTTAAATGTCAACTACATCAAGCAGCAAGATTTTTTTAATTTTTTTTGCATTGATGATTTCACTTTATAGCATCAAGTCCAACATCTCAACATGTTTTTAAATACCCATGATGTTAGCCTATTGGCCCATGAATGAATGATGTAAATTTTCAGTATAGTATTCCTCATTATACCAATATTTTAAGAAGTTGGTGGTTCGATGGCATATGTACTCTCAGGTTCAAACTTAACCTCATTTTCATATCAGTCAGATAAATTTTTTGAGCTTTGTCCTCCTATTTGACACAGAAGATGTGTACAGTGAGTGTCCCTCATCCTCACTAAGAAAACTCTCTTTCATGTTTTCTCCTTTGCTACACTGACTAAGATCAAGATCAATTGATTGACACAATTACCTACAAAATTTCATATTTTCCTAAGAAAGTTGTTAATGCAATTTCTGCTCAGTTTTATATGACTGTTGGTATTGATAAACTGAAATGTTGCAACCTAAAAGTGCTTTGAGTTGAAGACATTTAGGTAGAACACATTATGTAAAGTGAGCTTGTGAAGTAAAAGTTCATAGTGGTTAGATTCATTATTCATTCATCATTAGTGGGGTAGAATTCCTACTCAGCAAACTGTATTTCATCTACCTGATTCCCTACCTTTATTATCTTCTGCAACTTTAAGGCCTCGCGCTGCTGTTAAATTATTGTGATGATATCTTTTGTTATAGTCTCAACTTGTCCTCCTATTGCTTTCTAATCATCCCAATCTGCTCACTTTAGTTAAAGTAATTGCACTGACATGTCTGTTGACGGCTTATATTTTTGTATGCAAACTTGAGATAGATTTCCTTATTCTGTCACCATCCTTCTTTTTCTTTTTGAATGCCTAGGTCAATCCCTTGCCCCTGTGAATACTTGAACTCTGCCCTTCCCTCTGGGAATGAGCAGGAAATGCCATTGGGTCACTACTCACTTTGACTATTCTATCATCGTCTCTAAGCACTACGAATTTTGGATCTATCAACCTTTGGATGGTTTATAAGATAAGTCAGATTTTTTTTTTTTTTTTTAATTTCTTCTAAGGTCAGCATATTGTGACAACTCACGAATTTTGACAGAAGTTATACCACGCAGACGCTTAATAGAATGTTTTTGTGTTTGCATGTTTAAAGCATCCAGAAAGTTCTAGTGTTATCTAGAATCCTCTTGTATAGTGTAGAGTCTGTAGACTTGTATGGTGGACTCCACCTTTTAGGTAGTGTTCTAGAGTTTTATACAACTGTATAAAACATTTGTAAGGGGTTTTCAATTCTTCTCCCACTAGAACTCCTCCCGAGTCATTAAAATTGTTGTGTAAGATTACATCATAGTTTTAAGGATTATCATTAATTGAGGAGTTTATGTATTAATCAAACTCATTTATAGGTGAGTATTTTTAATCCCTATTTAGTAAATTTAAATGGATATTGAAGTAGTGAAGAAATCTATTTTGTATGTTGTCCAAGATTTAGTAATAAATGAGGGCATTTTGGGTGTTTAGGTGTTCAAGTACTTCTTGCATGTCAGAGATATTTAAAGTAAGATAAAAAAGAAAAAGATTCTCTGTTTCAAAAATGCCTTTACCTTACAGAGGATGCATGCCACATAGATACACCTGACCTATTAAGTCAGTTAGTGGTTTTAAGCAGCAATTGATTTGCTTTTGTTAGTTAAGTTGTTGTTGTCAGCTGCCAAGTAAATAATTCTTGATGAATGACCTTAATTAATAGATAAAAATTGAAAGCCAGATGCTTTTACTTGTTATCAACCAAGATCAATATGTTTTGTATTGGCATTTTCAATGCTATTGTTAATTTTTTTAAAGCAAAACTCTATTTGACAATCAGAGTTTACTCTTACACAAATGAATTTTTTAATTGCATTCATGTAAGCCTAGCCCCGTTCGGGAGTCATTTTCATCACATGTGAATCTTATCGTGAAATTTATTCGCGATTGGGTTCGTGTGTATGAAAATCAATTCTTGAATTGTCCAGAGAGGACAGTTCGGGAATGCATAAATCTGCATTACAATCAATAGCGCATATGCTTGAATATTTCACTATGATAAAATTTCAATACGATCTCCTATTGTTCTCTGGGTATATATTTAGGCGTGCTAACATCTATCTCGTATACTTGGAGAACCGTGAGGAAATGCTGCCGAAATTTTGTCCGAGTGGAATCAAGCATTTGATTTACTGCTGATTGCAATGTAGATTGTGCATTCACGAATGGGATAGGACCACCTTACCCTTTAGAGAGAAGTTGGAGGCGATAGGATTCATGTTTCATATTTATAATGAGTATCATTTTTGACTTTTATTAGGTAGACGAAAATGGATAAGAGTTGGATGGACTTGAGAGGCAGGCATTTGCCAGGGTATGTGAAAAGGATCAAAGATTTTATTGAGTTTGCTCGTGCATCTGCAGATAGGAAGGAATAGGATAAGATGTCCATGTAAGAGGTGTAATAATAGGGATTATATGCACACAGGTGAGGCCAAAGAGTACCTACTCGAACACGAGATGGACAAGAGGTATACGTGTTGGGAATCTCACGGGGAACGCTGTGACGTACGAGTGGTATTTGATGATGAAGAAGAAGATGACGATGATGACTTTAGCGATAATGTTGGGGTTGATTACGAAGGCTTGCCATAAATGCTGGACAGACTTGCAAGGGCCTACAACTGGGGCGAGTAGTCACAGGAGTGACACGGGACAATCGACCGTGTTTGAGTCTTTGTTGAGGGAAGAAAGGCAGCCGTTATATCCGGGTTGTGATAAGTTTTCGAAACTGGACTTTCTCGTGAAACTCCTTTATATTAAGATCATCAACCGTTGGAGTAACAAATCAGTTAATATGGCCATTGAATTGATTAAAGCAGCGCTTCCTACTGGGGAGACCCTTCTGAAATCATATTACGAGGCAAAAAGAATATTAAGAGATTTGGGCCTCGGGTATATTCCCATACATGCTTGCAAAAACGATTGCATGTTATTTTGGACGGAGACTGAACAATGTAAGGAGTGAGCATACTACATTAGTATAGCAAATGTAAGTTACATATAACATATCTCATCTTATGTAGTGAGCATACGATCGAGCTTCAGAGAAAACATGTATCAAGTTCTGATCTGGAGCAAAGACAACAAAATTTGTTTCCAAAGTGGTTTGGAGAACGTGTAAGAATAGGTTTCAATTAATTATAATTGTATTAGTTAATGCATTTGTATTCAATTAATTTTGTACTTGTACTGAATTAATAGATGAAGCTATTATGCCACTAACAATCTCCTGAGGCGTACGATCAATTATATTCCTTGGCATGTGATCCTGATCAAAGGA